>CM053514.1:46520338-47120338 GCA_028627145.1 Eidolon dupreanum | reverse complement strand
GGCATTGCTTGTAGTAATATTTTTTCTGATATATCTCCTCAGGCAAGGGAAACAAGAAAAAATAAACAAATGGGTCTACATCAAACTAAAAATATTATACACAGCAAAGGAAACCATCAACAAAATGAAAAGACAACCTACTGAATGAGGGAAGATATTGGCCAATGATACAAAATGTATAAAGGACTCATACAATTTAGCACCAAAAAAAAAAAAAAAAACAATTTAATTAAAAATAGGCAGAGGACTTGAACAGACATTTCTCCAAAAAGGACATACAGATGGTACATAGACATTGAAAATATGCTCAATGTCACTAATCATCAGATAACTGTAAATTAAAACTGTGATGAGTTATCACTTCACACCTGTCAGAATGACCATCATCAATAAATTAAAAACAACAAGTACTGATGAGAAGGTGGAGAAAAAGGAAACACTCATATATTGTTGGTGAGATTTCAAATTGGTACAGCTACTACAGAAAACATTTTGGAGAATCATCAAAAAATGAAAAATAGAACTACCTTATGTCCCTGCAATTCCACTTCTGGGTATTTATCCAAAGACATCCAAAACACTAATTCAAAAATATAAGCATTCCCGTGTTCACTGCAGTGTTGTTTACAATAATCAAGATATGAAAACAACCTAAGTGTCCATCAATAGACGACTGGATAAAGAAGTGGTGGCACATATATACAATAGAATACATTCGGCCATAAAAAAAAATATTAAATCTTACCATTTGCGACAACATGGATGTATCTAGTGGATATTATGGTAAGTACAATAAGTCCAACAGAGAAAGACAAATACCATATAAATTCACTTATATGTGGAATCTAAAGAACAAAATAAATAAACAGAACAGAAACATTTTCATAGATCCAGAGAACTACCAGATGAGAAGGGGGCTGGGTGGAAAAGGTGAAGAGATTAAGAAGTACAAATTGGTGGTAGTTACAAAATAGTCATGGGGATGTGAAGTACGGCATAGAGAATATAATCAATAATATGGTGTTATTTATATATAGTGCCAAGTGTGTACTAGACTAATTGAAGGGATCACTTCGTAAATTATGTACGTGTCTAACAACCATGCTGTACTTCTGAACCCAATATAAAGTAGTATTGAATGCCAATTGTAGTTGAAAAAAATTTTTTAATTAAAAAAAAAGAGAAAAAAGAAAAAGGAAAAGAACCTAAGACTGGTATAGTAAATGTACAGGAAGATTCTGGAACACTTCATTGGCATGAAAAGCAAAGAAGTTATCAAAGGCTAATGAGATCATTTCAAAAGTATTTATAGACAGCTTGATTGGCTCCCATGGCCAAAGATGTGACAATCTAAGCATCGGTGGGACTAACAATTGCAATTGTTTAAAACTCACTGAAAATATAAAAATCTATTAATTATTTATGATATTAAAAAGGAAATAAAACATAATTCATTGTAAAAAGTTGGAGGCTGCTAGGGCACAAACTCACTCTGAAAATTGATAACGTAAGGAAAAGAATCCAGCACTTATCCTGTCTTTGCAGTATATACTGTTTCAGAGGAATCACATATCTTCCCTACCATCAGTGGATGAGGGCAAGTTTTTCTGTATAAAAACTGCTAATAAATGCAGAAGGAATTACAGAAATAGAAAAATCACCATTTTACAACTTCCAAAGAATAACAACTCCAGACAATGGTCATCAATGGGCCATAAAACTGTTTGATGAAATGTCAATGGAAATTTTTGCAGTGAAAGGAACGGGTTGTTAGCACCTGAACCTTGAGTCTTATTATCACTACAGATAAGATAAAGAGACTTTAGGTGCCTCCTAATGAAATGCAATGTGAAACTTGAACCTGAATATAAGCAAGTCTCTTGATCTAACTCCTAGTCTGCAGGAAATACAGGTGACAGAGAAACAACTTAAATTATATCAGGAAAAAACTATCAGCAAAATTCAGAACATGGAATAGACTCAGTTTTTCAATGTTTAAAGTATAAGGAACAAAATAAAGAGGGGATGTTTTGTAGTTAAGAGTTCTATGAGAAATGTAAAAGATATAAAGAAATACAATGAACCTTTTTTGAATCTTAATTCAACCAAGCCAACAATAAAAAGACATTTTTTATACTATATCAATTTTGAGTTATACTTAATATTATAATGTTGAATATTATATGATATAAAATTATTAAATGATTAATAGTGTTAAGTAATAATTATTAATTTTTAAAATGGCCTGTGGTCATGTAAGAGAATGTCCTTTATTTATTTATTTATTTGTTTGTTTTTTGAAAGTCACATTAAAATATTTTGGAGTAAAAGAACATGAAATTTGGGATTTGTTTTAGAATACTCTAGCTAAGAAAGCAGAAAAGGGTAATAAACAGGTCTAATAGTGTGGATGGTTGTTGAAGTGTGATGGTAGTTGCACATATTCATTGCCCCAAACGTTTTCTTGCAACTTTTTAAATCTCTCTTTGCCTCTTCCTGCTCCATACCCTGCTTTATATGTATGTCAAAAGTTATTAGGTGGTATATTTTAAATATAGCAGTTTGTTGTGTATTATTTAAATCCTAATTTGATTTTCTTTTGTTATACATTAGTTTGCATTTTCTAAAATTTTATATAAATGGAATTATATAGAGTGTACATTTTTGTCTGGCTCCTTTTACTCGGGATAATTATTTTGAGGTTCATCATGTTTCATGTGTGTCGACAGTTCAATTATTTTTTTTATTGCTGAATAGCATTCCATTGTGTGGATATACACAATTTATCCATTCATCTATTGATGAACATTTTGGTTGTTTTCGGTTTTTGGCTACAACAAATAAAGGTGCCATGAACATTTGTATACAACTCTTTCAATGGACATATGCTTTCATTTTTCATGGGTAAACACCAAGGAGTGGAATGGCTGAATCATATGATAGATATACATTTAACATTTTTAGATAGCTGAACTGTTTTACAAAGTGGTTGTACCATTTTACATTCCTGCCAGCAGTGTAGGAGAGTCCGTTTCTCCACATCTTTGCCAATATCTGGTATAGTCAGTCTTTTTAGTTTTAATCTTTCTAATAAGAGTGTAGTAGTACCTCACTGTGGTTTCAGTTTGTATTTCTCTAATTAATAATGGCCATCTTTTCATGCATTTATTTGCAATGTGTAGATATTCTTTGGTTCAAGTGTCTGTTCAAAATCTTTTGCCCATTTTATTATTGAGTTTTATTGAATTTCAAAAGTTATTTATATATTTTGGATACAAGGTCTTTATCAGATATGTGATTTGCAAATATTTTCTTCCATCCTGTGGTTTTTCTTTTCATCCTTTTTACGTTGTATTTTTAAAAATAGTTTGTAATTTTGATGAAGTCCAGTTTACCACTTTAATCACTTTTGCGCTTTTGGTACCATATTAAGAAATCTTTGCTGAACCCAAGATTACAAAGATTTTCTCCTACATTTTCTTCTAGACATTTTATAGTTTTAGGTGTTACATTTAGGTCTCTAATCCAAGATAATTTTTGTATATTGTGTAAGGAATGGATCAAAATTTATTTTTTTACATAAGACTATTTAATTGTTCCAGCACCATTTGTTGAAATTATCAATAAATTCCTTCTGCATTTTTATAGAAAATTAGTTGTCCATATATGCATGGATCTGTTTCTGGACTCTCTACTCTGTCCCATTGATCATTTGTCTGTCTTGATGCCAATACTATAGTGCATTATCTTGATTCCTATAGCTCTATGTGTTTTAATGTCAGCTCTTAGTCCTCCAACTTTTTCTTCTTTTTCAAAGTTGTTTGGCTCTTTCAGATACTTTGCTATTCATATAATTTTTAGAATCAGTTTTCCAGTTTGTAAAAGAAAGCCTGTATGACAGACCACTCTTCCCTAGAGTCCACAGGCTCTTAAACTTCTCAGCTATTCTTTTGAAAGGTGAACGCTTGTCCCTGTGTGTTCAGGGAAAAACAGTGCTCCCAAATTATGTTGTAGAAGAATCAAAATCACAGATCCTCATGACCAATGGTACCTGGCTTAGCATTGCTAAGCCACTCTTTATCCTGTAGTCTCTGGGTCTTAGTGTACAGAGTTTCTCTCCTCCACCTGTTCTCTTTTAAAAATAATCATTCTACTTTGGATACTTTTTCTTTACCTAGTTTCCCTAGAAATATGAAAATAACCACAATAAAAAAACTCATCGTACAAATTAGTTACACTGCTTATGAGTCTGTGGAAGTGAAATCCATCTGATGTTGCTTAAGAAGACTAACTGGTTGAAAATACCATTCTAGAGAAATGATCTACAAAACTTGATAGTATAGGCAAAAATGTGATATTGAAGGGTATGCGAAGAGAGAAAGTAATGATGATGGTGCCAAATGAAATTCTAGGGAAAAAAATGCCCTTAGAAAAGGAGGGCAGAAGTTGTGCCAAAGGAGAGTGAACTGAAGATTGTAGAAAAGGAGTCAATGAGAAATCTTGACTGTGTGTACTTACAACGACTATGCAGTCTCTTTTCTACTTGTTATTTAGTTCCTACATTGGTCTTGAAAATCGTGCAGCAGCTGCATGGTAAGAAAACTCTAGTGAGTGCTCTGCCATGATTCATATTCCAGGAAGAAGGCTAAAGTCATGTGGACGTATAAGAAAAATGAGGGGAGAGAGAAAGATCTAGGGGAAAAATAAACAGACTAGTTGGAAGAATGGTGAGATTAATCTTTTAGAGACCAGGAAGCAGAGGAATGAAAAAGAGAAGTAGAGAAATAAAACAAATAAAACTGTTACCAAGGAACAAAGAGTGAGCAAGAAAAAGAACAAGTCTTAACAGGGAGAAAGGGCAGGAGAATAGAACTGAAGTAAACCTATGTGTTGCAATAGCGTAAGTGAAAATATGTTAAGTTTTTGTGGAAGTGGGTTCCTCTTGATGACTTTTGTTGGATATTTTCTTTGGTTCTTGAATTCTAGAGACACTCAGCTAACCCTTTTTCTATTGTTTGACTTTCTGAATTTTCAGTTATCCATGGTCAATTATGGTCCAAACATATTAAATGGAAAATTCCAGAAAAAAATTTGTAAGTTTTAAATTGCACACTGTTCTGAGTAGGGTGATGTGATGTCTCACCACTCCACTTCATCCCCACCCCCGGAAGTAAATCATCTCTTTGTCCAGTGACTCCACTCTGTGTACACTACCCACCATTAATTGCTTAGGAACTGTCTCAGTTATGAGAGACAGAGAAAGAGAGAGAGAGAGAGAGAGAGAGAGACAGAGACAGAGACAGAGACAGAGAGAGACAGAGAGAGAGAGAGAGAGAGAGAGAGAGAGAGAGAGAGAAAACATTCACAAAATTTTTATTACAGAATATTTATAATTGTTCTGTTTTATTATTGTTGTTGTTAATCTCTTACTGTACCTATTTTATAAATTAAACTGTCCTAGGTGTGTATGTATGTATAGGAAAAAACAAATATATAGTGTTTGGTACTAGCCATGGTTTCAGGCAACCACTGGCGGTCTTGGAACATATCCCCTGTGGATATGGGAGGAGTACTGTATTATCTCTTCTCACTTTAAACATTGCAAAGGATTTATTGAATAACAGAGGTGACTAGCACTTCCACTTTATCTTGGTTGTCTGTGCAACATTTATCTCTCAGTATCCTTTGTGGTTTAATGGTTAAGAAGTTAAGGACATCCCTCTTCTAAGAAATTAAGGGCTTGGTCTGATTTATGGTGACTTGTCGCTGTCTTGCATACAAGATGGTCAGTGTTGGGAAAAGGGCAGGTCTAGCTGATCTGCAATGCAAGGAGGGAAACTTAAAGTGTTGGGAAAAGCATGATTTTTTGAAAATTTGTTAAGAATTGAGGAAATCAGAAGAGGTGATGGTAATGACAAATATTTCATTTAAGGAATTTCTTTCCTAAATTCTATTGTGGAAGCAGGAGAAAAAATTAATTGAAGTACTTCCTTCCCTTTTTCATTTGTTCTTCATTGCTCTCAACTTAAAAGTGTCTGCCACTCACCCTGATGGAGGAATAGATGGTTTTGCTCATGCTATTTCTTTAGACCTGAATACAAGATGCCTTCTGTTTGTTAAAATCCTTCCACCATCTTCATGGAGTCTTCCTCAATTCTCCAGCAGAATTTATCATTTTCTTTCTCTCTATAATCTATATATATTTCCTATAATATGCAAAAATGACATTTGATAATCACAAAACATTATCTCTCCCAATTCTTACAGTACCACTGAGGAGTTCTGAAGAAACCCATGACACAGAGAAGTTGCCATTCTCCCAAGACCAAACCCAGTCAGAAGTAAGGGGTGGAGTAGATCCTAACCTAAGCCTGTATGTACATTATGGTACCTAAAAATATGAGCATCTTCTATCAGATAGAATCAAACAATTACCACAGATAAATTTTTATGCACTTAGTTTATTTTTTAAAAAGCCATTTATGTTGTATTTAAATCATTTACATATATGTCTGTGTTTCCCACCATATTATTAATCTTTGAAGGTCAGGAAGTGAGTCTTATTCAAAGTGCCTACCAGAGATCTTACAATAGTTGCTAAATTCAAAACTACCCTTGTGTTTTTATTTTCACAGCCTTCCTTCCACTGCCATGCTAGACTTATAGATCAATCTTTCCTTTTTGTATCGGCAGGGTCTTAAGGTCCCAGCCACACTTTCATGCCAAACTGAGATGCCTTAATTCATGTTATCTGGAGACTTTTCATTATGGGGGCTCCTAAGAATGGTTTTGGTCATAAATTTTACCTTGGTTTCCTGGTAGGAAGGTTTTAATCAATTGGACAATGCCAGAACCACCAACTCGTTCCAAAACAGTCTAATACAGGGATCAAGAATCTCAATTTTTTCCTCAGATAAAACTTACCTGCTACTCCCTGATTATGGGCATGTTGCTTCATCTCTCAGACCCCTAGATTTTTCTTCTGGTAAAGGGATATAATCATTCTTACCTTGAGAATCGTAATGAAAATAAATCTCAAATCAAAATATGATATCTGCCATCTTTTCACAAACTGGTCTTCCTCCTGATTCCCTAGCTCAGTAAATGACATCACCAGCAGTGCATTTTGTGCCAACTGGAAAGATATTTCCCTCTTCCTTAAGTTCTGTTATCAACAAACCACCAAACTCTGTGAATTATACCTCTTGAAATCATGCAGTTCCCTGCATTATCAGCACTATCATCCTATAACTCGCTGGTCTCACCAAATTCACTTTTATTACCCCCCAACTCACTCTTAACTTTCAACAATAGGCAGAGACATTTTTTAAAATCAAGTATGGGACTACACTGCTTAAAGTATTCTTGGTGGTCACACAACACTCCTGGCTAAGGTAAGGAATATTTGATACAACCTAGGAAATCCTGTGTGCTCTGGTCTTTGCCTTAAGCCCATTTCTCCTGTGCTGTGCTCCACACAAGGCATGGTGCTTTCTTTAAGCTCCAATATGCCATGTTCCTCCCTACCTTTTGCACATTTCTTCTGTGGAGAATGTTTACCACCATTACCCAATTTCTCACTTTCCTGTATTTTACTAACATTCTTCCGATTTTAGTTTGTTTCAAGCCAACTGCTTAGGGAAGGTTTGCTGACTCCCCTTTGCTCACATACACACCTAAGACTAGGTCAATTCCTCTAATATAGGTACTTTTATTACTCTTTTGCTTTTCTCCATAGCTCTGAGCATAGTTTAAAAATTTACATTTCTATTATTATTAGATGAATATTTATCCTAACCACTAAAATATAAGACCTCTGAAGAACTATGTCTGTTTTGCTGTATCTCTAGCTCACTATCATACCTGGCACGTAGTACGGGCTCTATAAATATTAAATGAGTCCATATTTTACATATGGTAACCATTATTCCAAATGTTCCTTGACTTCTGGGTTTCCTATTAAAAGCTCTATCTTTAGATTCAGAGCGGGTTAAAATCATGGCCCTATTCATCTTGGGCAGTTATCGTTTTTATTTTCTTAGTCTCATCTGTAAAATGGAAATAACTATACCTGCCTTAGTCAGTTGTAGAGGATTTAGTGAGCTAATGTAATGTCAATGTCTGACTCAGTGCCTGGCTCAGGGCGCTGTGTTGGCTAGTAATGACTGTAATTCATATTGGCCAGAGAGTCATGCAAACAACCCAATTGTAAGCAGAGTTGTGCCTGCGCCCACCTGGAGGATGGAGATTTGAAAGGGATCTTTGGCCTCATCCTGCAATCTGCCATCCCCCATGCCCTTCCTGGGGAAGGTGCTCAAGGAGCTTAAATTCCAAGGGGGAGGTTAAGCCTGCAGTGAGGTAGTGGGAGTGGACGCCTGGGCTGCTGTACAAAGGTGCTGGTGGGCAACCTAGCCCCAAGCTTGTCCCCACCTGGCTCCAGGGTTGGGCTCCCGCGAGGGCTCAGGAGGATGCAACACGGGGCTGTCAGGCGCCCAGAAAGGCAGTGCCGCCTGGGGTGGATGGTCAGGAGCCACTCAGCTTGGCTCTCTTCCGCAACTTTCCCTAGTCTCCCCATACTCCGTGTGTGTCTGATGTCTGCCTGGTCAGGATCCCAGGAAGGCGACGCCAGGAGCAGTCGCGCCTCACATGCCCTCTGTGAGCACACGGGCTTCGGGCAAGTTTGGCACGGCCCTGGCCTATTCCAACAGCGGCTGATCTCCCAGCTGGGCTGCCCTTTCTCCCTCCCCTCCCCGGCCGGAGGTGGCGACGGACGCGCGCAAGCAACGTTAAGATCTGGGGTGACTGCAGAAACACCCGGGTCGATCTGTGTCTCCAGAGGCATAAGACAGGGTTTCACTACTAACTGCATTTGAATCCTGTTTAGGAGGACCTTTCCAGTCGTCACTTCCCGGGAGGGCTACCAGTTGGTGTACGATTTCTTTTTGTTTGGGGATGCTGAATTATGTGAGTGTGAGTGTGTGCGTGTGTGCGTGTGTGCGTGTGTGTGTGTGTGTGTGTGCGCGCGCGCGCGCGCGCACAAATCAGTTTATATTGTGGAACAACTCTTAATAGGAAGTCTATAAGCTTTCAGTCTCTTACACTTTCTTTTAAAATGTTGAAAATGTTTTTTTTTCCTTACTTGAAGTTCCTTTTATTTAATTTTTAAGCGATGGTGTAATAGAATACATTATACATAATTGTATATATTCTGTATTAAACACCTCATAATAACTTTACCTCTCAAACTTAACGTTAATTTTGCACCTTGAAAAAACATCCTTATTTTAATAACAGAAAGTTTTCCTGTAAAGATTTTTTTGAAAAGTTAGAGTATACCAACTAATGAACTTAAGTTTAAAAAGTAAACAAATGCAAACGTTAATAAATCCACAAAGCCGCTAAGTTAATATATACTATTTATGGTTTTGTATTTTCAAAGAGCAACTTTTCAGAAGATGTGACCTTGTATTGAAAATCAGGTTCTGATTTTAAGCTTGAAAGGGTTAAATAGCTACTAAATTATATTCATGTCACTCTTAGAATAGCTGACATCAATCTATCCTACAGTGTGTGGGATTAAATAGCTTAAACTAAATGAAAAAAAAAAAGGAAATATTTGTCATCACATTACATCAGTTTAGATGAGCTGAAAGTAAATCATTTCCTAACCCTTTAGAATATGAAAAATTTAGTGACTACTATTTATACACTTTGAATATTTTATATTTGAGTGGTCATAATAGTTTACACAAACGATTGTATATATCCATTTCCGATAAAAAAAATATCAGGGTATCTGTGTTACTTGGTGGTTAACATGTCAAGCTTTTTTTAGGAAGATGATGTTGAATAAAACTGCAGAGATTATCGTATACTGTCAAAAGGTCATTTAGAGAATCTGAAAATAAAATCATTAGGGACAGCTTAGGAGAAGTAGGGTAATTAATTATAATTGAAAACTGTATGGTGATATAGAAATCAGTTTCAATTGTCATATGAAATAGTTAATTTTGTTTTTGTTTTAAACATAGATTTCTAGAGCATTAAAAATTTTTCTTATGTTTGTTAAACCTTTAGGGGAAGATTACAGCCAATGTTTTGTCTTTGGTGAATAGCTGTTTGTCTCACTTTATTTACTTGGTATTGGATATTTGTCAATGTTGTTTCATATCTACAGAAAATTCTTACGCTCTATGGAGGTAGTGAATGTGTGTGTGTGTCTCTGCCGGAGGTCACGTGACAGTTTCATCCTATTTGGTGGAGCAGCTTGACTTTTTTCCCCTTGCTTTTGGTGATGGTTGTGAGTGCAGAAGTTGATTGACAGATGCATGCCAGAAACCCCCATTCTCCTTTTCAAAGACAAGATATGATGGATTGCGATCTCTCAGCCCAGCAGGACACGGGGACCATGCAAGCTGTAATTGGTCAGGTATGGAGTCAGCCATTTCTCAACTCCCCTTTTTTCCACAAGGGTCTCACCATAGGATTCACATAATTCATATTTACAGTACCATCTTTCTATCTGTATCTCCAGCTACCTGCCAGCAGCATAGTGCTGAAAGCTCAAAAGGCAAAAGGCACCCATTAAATCTAGCCAGGAAACCTCAGCTTAAAACTTCATTGCAATATTTAAAAACAAAAACTAAAACAATAAAAAATCAAAGAACACATCTAGTTTATAATTTGATCTGAGCGTTTAAAAAAATTTATTTTTAAGAATTTATTTTCTGTTGAGATTGTGATCTCTGAAAAGAAATAAAGTGTGAGAAGAGAATAAAGTATTCTGTTTCCTAGGTAGTAGTTAAAATTTTTCTGCTCAATATTTTTATTTTGATATTTTTTATATTTTCTCTTTTTTTCTCTCTCCCCTCCCTCCCTTCCTCTCTCTCAAATATAAACATATAAATACACATGCCTTTACTTCTAACCCAGATGTGTGATTGAGCTTGGTAAATGTAGTAGTGGTCTTGGCTGCTGCAGAGGGGCAGGCTGCAAATTAAACACTGCCACAATCTGAAAGGTCCAGGTGGTCTGCTTGCGTTTCCTAATGCAATCCAGCACAACAGCTTTAATAAACAGCTCTATTTAGTTCCTCCTCCCTGTATCTAGGGAGGTGAACTGGTCTGGGGCTGCTGTGATGAAATGCCAGAAGAATATCTCTCAGAGGCCTCACAAGCTGATTTTTAGAGCTTTCCTGTTCTGTCGTCTTTGTCTTCCAAATGGGTCAGTGAGTCTTGCTCTTTCTGTTCAATGTTTTCTATTAAATTGGTACTTTCTGTTGTGTAGAAATGTTTGCATTGTAAGCTAAATCAGGACAGGAAAGAATCATTGTATTTTCATTTGCCTTCAGATAACTGAAGTGGTGAAAGGAATACTTGTCCCCAGCTGCAAAAGAAGGGTGATTTTTCTGACTATGATGGGGGTGGGGTGAGGAAAAAGAAAATATATGTGGTTTCTTCCTTTTTTTTTTTGTAATGTATTTTTGACCAAGATTTTCCTAAGTTATCTATGCTTATTGTGAACTGTTAACTTATCAGAATATGGTTACAAATATTGATAAACTTCTAAAAGTTGTTTTTTGTTGTTGTTGTTTTTTGGTTTTTGGTTTTTTTTTTTTTTTTTTTTTTTTTGCACACTTTTCAGTCAAGACAAGCTGGAAAGGTGATGGCACAAAATTTGTTTCTTGTATGTTAGTAGTATGGTGGAAAATGTACCATCCTATTCTGTTTTCTAAAAAAATATAGCAAAGCACTTTAAGGTTCTGAAAGCACATGGTTTATTAATACCAGCATACTTCATAATGTATTTTTAGATGGAAAATGTCAGATATATAAAATTATGTTTCCATGAGCTCAAACTCTTAAAAGCAGTAGATATCTATTTCAACAGAACCATACATATTTTTAAAACTTTCAAGTTGGTTTTGTTATACAGACATATATAAAGTGAAGTCTCCAGGCATACATTTGTTAGGAGAAAATATGTAAGGACTTATTTTATTTACTGTTAATACCCATTTCAGTGCAAGTGCTCACTAATGAACAACTAAGTACATGAGGTATATATACTATTGTGGCATATAGAATTAAATAAATACTTGTTTAAAAAGACCTTTCTGTGTAAATAAAACTTGAGCTCCTGATAACTGTCTTCTCATGTTTAATAAAACTTTTCTTAGATTGCAAGCATGTTTTCTCTTTCATATGTAATAGTATGATCTTAATACTGTGCAAAATTACTGTGTTTCTGTCCCAAATAAGAAATAGGATTTCATTTTGTTATATTTTTCTTACTTGGGAAAAGAAACCTTGGTGAAAAAACAGACATGATACTTCTAATTTATTATTCAATGTTGTTTATTGGAAATAATTGCAAAGATATATACTTTTAAAAGGTTCAAGTATATACTTTAAAAAAGAAATCGGTATACACATTACAGATACCAGACTTAACTTCTAATTTGTCAGGATTTAAAATTTGTTGTTATTATTACATAGCTCTGTATTTTGTGTGTACTCTAAGTAATTTTCAAAAGCTCAGTATGTCCAGGTACTATATATGTTAATGGCTTGTTCTGAATACTTTGTAAATAGTTGTGTCCAGGTAGCCACGTTTTCTGAATATTTTTTCTTGTAAATTATTAATTTAAAAACTCAAATACTTATGTCAGCTTGTTAATTATAAAAATCATTATTATGAAGTTGTAAAATTTTCTGTACTAAAAATGTAGAAATTAAAATGCATATTACTTTTTGAACCTGAAACACTAGGTATTCAAAAGGAAAGAAAAATAGTATACTATCCCATATGCATACCATAAAAGTCAACAAACCTGAATTGAACCAAAATCTACAGATATAAAAAGAAAGATGACATACAAATTTGAAATGATTTCCTTTTAATTGTTATAGCACAGATAAGAATATTAACTCAAATGACTACTTCTAACAGTAAGGACAAGAACATGAAAATAATTTTTATTGCTTTGCAGTCACAATAATAAAGAAGAGATGGTTTATTTTCAGCTCTTGATTTCAATATCACCTTATACAGCAGATGTGACAGTTCCATTTGATAATGCAAATTTTTGTGTGTGTTCCTTCTCAAATACATATTGGAATAATAATAATAATTTTTTTCTTTTTTTTTTTTTTTCTGTTCTGAGTTCTTTTCCTAAATGGCTTGGGTTTGGAGGAGCAAATAACACATTTTCAATGTTATTTTTCCACTTAGAATACTAAAAGATTCCCATGCAGTATGATCTTTAGGTTTTTTCATTCATCTCTAAGATCAAATATCCAGTTGCTTCTACTAGAGGGGAAGAGTGGACCTCTGTGTTGCTGGCCACGATCCAGCTTGGGAGAGTGTATTGGCTTCATAGAGCAGATACAGCTCATAATGGCTTTCCCCCAGATTTTCTCTCTCCCAAGCAAGCGAACAAGCAGTCTAGTACATAAGAACATACTCCCAGTCTAGCTGATCAAGATCCAAAAACTTGGTTCTTTCATTTAGTGTTTGAAAATTAATGGGATTTTTGATAGTTGTATGTAGCCAGCTCCCTAACCCCTTTAACTATGGGATGAATTATTACCTGTGGATAGTTTTTCAAATCACTTCAAACGAAACAGTTAAGCAGGTTCTGAGCAGTAGGTATGAATATCATTTAAAAATGAAGTCTCACATTTCTACCTCTCATGGTCTTTAAATGTTTACTGCATCTTTTCTTTTTTGCAGACCCGAGCTTGTGAGTGACAGATTAGTTCATCATTATTTCAGACCTCCTGTTTTTTTAAATTATTTTTTTTCTCATCTCATACAGATGGGTCACCATGTTCAATGCTCCTTCTGGCACTGTTGTCCCCAGAGGACCTTTGGTCAGCTTGCCATCTTGATGTGCAAGCCTGAGGGTCTGGTCTGGCTGCATGTTTCTGTGTACTGACTTCTGCAAATATTACAGAACAGAGGATATTAAAATTAGTTGTTAATAAAAACAACAGATGAGGCAAATTAGATAAAAATATTTATCAAGCATATCTAAGCATTTGCAGGGAAAAGAAGAGACACAGATGGTTAAAAGTGCTCATTGGTACACTTGCAGTGGACATGGCACAAGTGTGAAGAACCATGTTTAATAGCACCACAAGTGTAATAAAAAACTTTTGCAATTTTCCTTACCAGTAAAATGAGTCTCTGTTTTTCAAGGTAAATTTAGGCATTTTTAAGTATTTGAAAGTGGAACATTAGAAAAAGAATGCAGTTGTCCTAGACAATGCTCAGTGTGTGCTAATAGCTTAGAAGGGGAATGAGGGTAACAGTGCATTTAGCCTAACCATCTCAGTGCATGTTTTCTCATATGAAGATTTTAAGGCATAAAAATATTTCATTGTTCTGGTATCAAAACAATTTTACATATGGATTTATTTACACCTTCCCTTGTTCCAAAAAGTATTTAGTGTGGCTTTAAGAACAATGTGCTTACCTAGAACCTATTTGAGCTGATGTAAAGTGGACGTGGCCTGTGGAGAGGAGACCCAGCAGTAATAACAAACTTGCAGAGTGTTCTTGGTCCATTTAGACTGATTTTCATGCCCTCTGTATAAAAATTAAACTTTGGGGCTAAACTAACCCTGTTTTACACATGCCAAGAATAACTCTCATATACTTCAGGAAGTCATTTTTGTAGATGTGAGCAAATATCTTCTTTGAAACTGACATCACTTCAACAAAATTATGCCTTTTGGAGATGGGAAATTGTTGTTTGGATTTAATTGAGAATACTTTTTTTCAGGACATTACAGTATGCAGTATAAATACTGGAAAAATAAAAATTAATTAAGGATTATTCTTTCTGAATACAAAATGGTGCTAGTATTCTTTTTGTAAGTGCAGGACTCTCTAAAATCGAATTTGTACTACATATTTCTAATTGACCTTACACATTTTACTCAATATTCCACTTATATGTAGAGGAACAACAATGTTAGCATTTTACTTTTTATCAGATGAACTTAATTTTTATTACCTTTAAAATGCTTTTAAGTTAAAGTTCAGTATATTATCTGAGTAAGTGTTTAAATTGTGAAGCCAATTTTGTCCATTAAAGTAAAATTTATCAATATTAGTAATCTTTACCATACTGTTAATAATACTAAACAATCAGTACATGAAATCTGGCTTTGAAATCAGATTTTCTTTTTCAATTCCTAAGTTCAAGTAATAAAACTATATATACTATTCAAGTATCATTTCAGTGTTTAAGAATTTTAAGCTTTTGGATTCACATCTCTAGAATATGGAGAAAGATCATTAAAACATTTAAAATATAAATGCTTATGAAAGAAAGTTTGAATGTAACATGTTTCCTATATGTAAAATCTTTTATATTGTTCTAGAGGTGAGTGAAAGAAGGCATTCTTTTATTGAATGTTTCTTGGCTGTGTAAACTACATTTTATCAAACAGTTTAAAGTATTTTTTTATCTTTATTGTTTGCCAAAATTAGAATTTAATTAATGTCTGCAGATACTAAAACTCTCCACTTTTCAATTGCATAGTGATAACATTGCTTTTTTTCCCTAACACTTTATTACATGGAAAGTAAGGCTGTGAAATAAGATACAAATGTGGAAGGATCAGGCTTGAAGAAAAAATATGCAAAAAGATAAATATGACAATAATTTGAACACTAATTGAAAATCCAAATTATACAACTTCTAAATTAATTTGTATTTTGTGGCCAGACTTTTATTTGGGAGCTAATAGCTGCCCTAAATATAATTTCAAACCTTCATTTGTGTTCTTTTTCTCCCTCATTCCTCCCTTTCTCCCTCCCTCTTTCCTTTCTTCTTCTCCTTCTCTTACCTCTTCCTTTTTCTCTCCTCCTCCTCCTCCTCCTCCTCCTCCTCCTCCTCCTCCTCCTCCTCCTCCTTCTTCTTCTTCTTCTTCTTCTTCTTCTTCTTCTTCTTCTTCTTCTTCTTCTTCTCTCTGTTTCCTCCTCCTCCTCCTCCTTCTTATTATTACTGTAAGGTGAGGTGTGTGCTCAATAAAGTAAATTACCAAATTAAGCCTTGTTCAGGGATCACATGTCAATTTCTCTGTTAGCCATGTTGTCCTGAGCTAGGCCAAAATTGTAACAAAAATTTGTACTAATATTACTTTTTACACATTTCTTCTGAATCTTAAATTGGAGAAGAGGTTGTGAGAGACTGTCCTTACATTTCAGTAAGAGTCATTTTTTTTTCTATTATTTTCTTGTCCTTCCCAATTCTGCAATGTGAGCCAATATGGTAAATATTGCCTAATTTTTATTTGATAATATCCTTCCTGGTTTTCCCTATGCTTGTATTATTTTCTTTACCCCAGCTATAATTGACCATAGTATTGTTATTTCAGAGCTACCTCTTCTTCTAAATATAAAACCATTGTATGTAAGTAGCAGCAAAATAATTGAAAACATTTCTGATTATTTCTATTTAAGGCAACTTTTTGAGTTTTAAAACATTTTATTTTTTAAGTTGGCTGGTTTCAGAAAATACTTTTTGTTTTATCACTACCTTTAAAACCCCCATAATATGAAGGACTCTTTTCTCAAAAGACAGAGATTAGCTGTTGATACCTGAAACTGATTCCTGGCAAACTGCAAACCTTACTTCCTTCAGCAGCATTTTTCTAGTCTTAAGAACAACAACAACAACAACAACAACAACAAAAGAATATGAACAGAATATTCTAAACATCACCTATTTTTAGTTCTCTCTATGATAAAAGAGACCGATACAATTTCCAGTTCTCATCTCCTAAGGTCAAAGATGTAAAATAATGTGATGACACCTTGTGTGAAAAGGAAATAGTTACTCAGATACGTTGCTCTGGTATTTTGCTCTCTTCCTTCACTGTCATTTCTTTATCAGCTTTTTTTTTTTTTTATTTTCTACTGTAATCCAGAGTCAGTTTGATGAGCAGTAAGTGAAAAGTAAATCCTTGTGGACTGCCCAAGCAGCAAAGGGCACTGGAAAGAGAGACAAGACCTGAAGCAAAACAAAGCAAAACGGTAGCAGAAAATTCATCAACACACTTGCTTCTGTAGTTATTATTTTTTTAAGTTATTTTATAATCTTGCTTTGTCTTAGGTAGCAATTTTAGATCATACAAATAAGCAGTAAAGCAATACTGTATAACAGAAAAAATAAAATTAAAAGACAAAATGAAAAAGAAAAAAATACTTTAAAGTGCCATGGAACACAGATTTTAAAATTAAGGAACACTTTATTTTTGGAGCTTTCATATGAGTTTAACTAGTGCTTGGGTGCTGTGAAATAGCGATCTTATTAAAATAGATGTTTCTAGTTGTTGATATGATGTTGACAGTTTGCGTATTTTATGACTTTGAATTTTTTATAAATAATTAGAAACTATTTTAAGAAGAAAATATTGGTTCCTAACACCTAAAAACTTAAAGATACAAATATACTTTAAAAATTAAATACCTGCTAAATAGTGTTTTTAGCATGGATCAGAAGAACTCAGGTAAACTCCTCTTTAAAAGAATAAAGTGTGTCATTTTTAGAGAGCTTAGTTTTCAGTGTAGATTTACATACAGAATTTTTGAAATGAAATTTTTGAGAGGAAAAGATAAATATTGTACCAACACAAAAGCATGGATGTCAGAAACCCTAACTGATATTGAAGCTGTATGAAAAAAACAGGTAGATGTTTCTTAGATCTTCAGTTGTATTCCTTCAAAATTGAAGGCCAGCATGGGTGAGAATGGAGCCAGACACACAGAACTAGGTTGTAGCAGGCCAGACATGTTTCAGACAGAGCTAGTTAACTTTGTGAGCTTTAAATAACAGTAGAAAACAAGGCTCTTTCAACCTTTCCTCCAAAAGGTTGAGAGTTGGGACAAATGTAAAATGCTGCTTAATGTGCAAGAATAAAGCCCAGAACATCAAGCTCATTTCACTTAGTGTCAATCCTGATGATTCATTATATGATCAGGGCAAACTGTGGTCTCTGGGCTGAAACAATTTTATTCATTTTTTTTTAAATATTCCAACTTGGATCTTATATTCTTAGGGTTACAATATTGAATTCTGAATTGGTAAACTTAATCTTGCAGCCAGATTTGACAAGATGCTAGTTGAATGGTAGGCAGAAGTGATGATTGTGGGATTTAATGTCTCAGGTCAGAATTTGGGAAAATAAGAAATTTTGTGGAAATTTGGGTGTGATATGAGAACCTCAGATTTGAAAATTTCTCACTGTTCATATCAGCAGATTGTATTCTGGATCTGAAAAGTAGATCACAGCTATATTCATTTTCTCTGTTTTAAATATTTCTTTAACAGAGTGAATTTTTACACATTCTTAAGTGTATTTCTTAGTATTTCTAACTTTGCTAATGTAAAAGATGTTTCTAGTAATATTCAAAAGGGTTCTGGAAACAAAGGATAACATTATTGCTCAAAACAATCAAGACAATTATATTTTCTATTCTGGCAAAATGCTAATACTGAATTTAGGAACTAAGATTGTTTTTTTTGAAAACTTTTCCCATTTGTGAATAACTATGTCTAGATTTTCAGGAATTAAAGAATTTAGAGTGAAAATGAAAATGAGGCACTCTAATTAGTGAAAACACATATGCACACACACCTTAGATATTTTAGGAATGCTTGACAATTTAACCTCTAATAATCTAGAAATATTTTAAGTCTCTGTTTTCCAGTTTAATACATGAAAAATTTATGATAGGTGTTTACTTAAAATACTGCTCCTCTCAGTTAAGTTGTTCAAGAAAATTAAAAAATACTTTGCAACTTCTAGAAATCAAGATTATTATACAAATCCATGTATATAGTTGATCAATATACTGCAAAAGTATGATTATTGTGGTTATTTCCTTCCAAAACCAGGGGCACTTTGTTTTGCCAGGTACTTCCATTTTATAGCTACTTTCTATAAGTGCTGAAACATATCAACAGGGATTGTTTTCTCTCTTTCTACCATTATTCATCAAATAGAATTTAAACAACTAGTTCAGGCAGAGAGTGGAACATCTGTGTAAAATCTACAGAACATGAACACAGTTCTTATATGCAGTTGATTGAGGTGAGTTACATGGTGGAATCATATGAGTCTTTTAAAAATAATTTTTATTAAACATATTATAAAAGTAATATGTGCTTATGACAAAATTTCAACAACACAGGAGAGTATAAAGTGCCCACACTCTTTGAACATCTCATGTTATTATAACTAGATATTCATCATTCTCTATAGTTTTCCTTTTATGAATATATACTAATTTATTTAACCAGTTCTCTTTCTTTTTTTAATTGAGATATAATTGACATACATTATTGTATTACTTTCAGGTATGCAGCATAATAATTCAATATTTGTATATATTGAGAAATATTTACCACAATAAGTAACCCGTTCTCTATTGATGAGCATCTAGCTTTTAAAAAATAAGTTATTCTCTGCAATGAGACTAACAAATAGAGATGTTTTTTTTCTCTTAGCACAAAAAATTCCCGAATTTTCCAAATGGGGTTTGCTCCACCAGAAGAACTCATAAGTAGTATCTCAAGAGAGAAGGGGAAGTGTAATGTTAAAAATGAAAGACAGCTTTATGCCGGAAGAATAGATATTTGTCATTTATATATTGAACACTCAAACCAATTAAAATAGCATAAAGTAGTATTTAGTAACAAGTAAGAATAAGAGATAATGACATAATGTACCAGTTCTCAATCAGATACATTATAACTTTAAATCTCTATGTTTGTTCCAAGACACCAACTCAGCATAACAAAATGTATAGTTTATTTTCTTTCATAGGCTTCAATACTATTTATTGAGATAATTGACAGAGATATATGTTTTTAATGCATGATTCAGTTAGTATACCTAGATTAGTGAAAAAGAGACCAGAAGAAATTCATGGTAATTAATGTCAATTAAATTCTTGTTTTCTATATTTTATATTGTCAGACCAATCCTTCAACTGTGATTCATTTCTTTTAGAATATGTTTCTGCTCATTCATCTTAACCACATCACTTCACATATGTTAAGAAGAAAGTGAAGTGGGTAGTAATAAAATCTTATATTTGTATAAGAGATAGAAATATGAGCTGATGGTGAAATCTTTCCCAGAATTAATTCAATGGAACTGAGAGTTGGGTGGATATATGTTTTTTCCTTCTCTGTTCTTCCCCACAGATGCTGGGACAAGTACCTTGTATAGGAAATGATAATGCTTCACTTATAGGTTTAAAGGTAGCGTGCTCCATTACCCAAGGCTCAAGACAGGTTCTCAAGAGCAAATTGCAGAGCATATCATTAATATTCATTCTTTCATTTGAAACCCACACCTGTGAGAAGTAGCTACAAATCATCATTCCCATTTTATGGAATTGAAAGCTGACTCAGTGGTTATATGTCTTATTGATAGCCACATTGCTAATGAATAGAAGTGAGTCTTGAATCCAGACATTCTTTCTAAGGGTTCACAGTTTTCTTCTACACAAGTTCTTAACTCTGGCTGCCTTTTAGAACCACCTGGGACAACCTTTGACTCATTCCAGAAAACTGATTCAACTCATCTGAGTATTGGCATTTTAAAATAGCTTTATAGGTGATTCTAATGTACTGTATCATACTGCTTCTTAAAATGAATGAATGTTATTTGTAAGAGTGAGAAAGGAGACAATGATTATTAAACAATGTAACTTCCCCCTGCCCAATCATAAATCCACAGCAGAAAAAGCGTGGAGGGAATTTAGTTATGTATTCATGTGTGTGTGTGTGTGTGTGTGTGTGTGTGTGTGTGTGTGTGTGTTCAGTGAGAAACTTTGTTGAATATCTGAGATAATGTTTAATAACTTTTTTTTAATTCAGAAAAGGGTTCGATATTTAGCCATCTCAAAAATTACAACACTAATAATAATATACCAATTAGTGAGCACTTACTAGGTGCTGAGCATTTTACAAGCATATTTTAGTCCTCACAACAGATCAGTGAGGTAGGTACTATTATTATCTACATTTTGCTAATTAGTTGATTAAGGAAATGGTACAGGATCACACAGACAGACAATACATGGCAAAACTAGAATTTAACCTGAGGATTTTAGAGGCCAGAGTGTAAATGCTTAATCATTCACAAAATCGTAGAATTGAAACCTGGCTCTAACCATTACCTTTGGAAAGTATGATTCTTAGTATCTTCTCTTGATGAAGGCAGATTTTCATGACAGAAATATCTCTTGTTTCTTCTGTGTCTCTTTCATTTCCTATCTTCATCCCCCTCTTTTCCCTCTCTCTCTCCCTCCTCTCTTTCTCTTCTCCCTCCCTCCTTTTCTCCCTCTGTTTTCTTGTTTTCTTCCTCCTCCTCCTAAGAAACCGTGACTCATTCATTTCCTATATAAGAATTTTATTGTTGCCATCATTATCTGTTATAACTGAGTGTTACACAGTGGTTTAGAAAATGATTCTTTTATAATCTATAAAACAATAGATAATGAGTGGAAGGACAGAAGAGCAGGTTTGTGCTCTCTGGTAGGCTTCCATAAAGAATTGTTCCTAGCTAAACAAGGAATCACACTGACCTTGATCTCCTAGTACTCCTATAGATACACCTTCAGAACCAACAGACCTTAAACAGAATAGCCAGTAGGCACTACTCTGTATGTATGAGGAGCACAATCTCTGTAAACAATTTCAGGGAAGATTTAAAAACAATTTTATGTTTTATAATATATAATATATTTATACTTTATAACATAATGTACATAAAATATATAAAATATAAAACAAGTTTATATTTTATAATAGTCCTCACTCTTTGAGATTCATAGCCTTAGAAATTCTTTTCTCTCTCTTTCCTCTTTTAACTGATTAACATTCTATTATCTATCTATAATCTATCTATCATCTATCTATCTATCTATCTTTAAACTGATTAACATTATTGCCAGTTTTGAAATCAAGTATAAATTTGTGAAATGAGCTTGTTTTCTCTCTTTATTCTCATAAACACTCAACTAAATTCTAGCCCAATGTGAGTTAGCATATCTAAACTAATTTTTATGAAATAATTATATTGTCATAATTAAGAGTCATGGTCATGGGAAATCGGCAGTTCTACCAAGGAGATATTTCTTAACTCACATTTTGGAAAAGGTTCTAATAGTATTGTGGGAATTTCAATTCTACTTCAGAACAAAACAAAATAAACAAAGGGTATCTTTTATGCTGTTTAACTGTTTTTAACCAAATTTCCTCCTATCAAGTGACATTTTCAATGTCGGTGGCCTTGGAGGCAGTAGTGGGACTGAAAAAGAATCTCTTCTTTACCCAGTAGTTTGAAATTTTCACAAGAATTAATTTCATTTGCATTTCTGTGTTCTGGATGAAGGACCAAGTACAGTTTCCTCTTAAATAACTCCTTTAACTTTTACATATAATTCGGTTATGTTAGAACTTATGGATGTACGGTTAAGAAAAAATATGATGATTTGGTGAAATGAATCATCATGATCTTGAACAAAGTACTTACTGCTTTGGAACATCAGACATGAGCATATGCTTGCTAAAGAAATATTTTGCCTAGGGCTTATAATCTACTATAGTATATCTTATATGTTGGACTGCCACCCTTCCATACCTACATCTTTTCTCTCAGTAACCATTCTTAATCAAAGGCAAGAGACATGGTCATTATTCAGACAGATGTGCAGAGTCTTCATAGCAAGAGCCCAGCAGTGTAGAAAATTGTCGAAATGGAATACAAATGAAATGTATGCTAAAATTCAAGAAAGCAGACAAGTATATAAGTCAAAGAATTTGTTCATTAAGATCTTTGAAGGATTCCTCATCTATTTATAGCTGTTTTCCTTTAATATTTCTTGACGGTTTTCCAGCTGGACCAAACTTTGTTAGAAATAGAGTTTTAAAGGAAACATTAAAGGTAAGGGATCATTCTACCTCTTGGTTATTTGGTTAAAGTCAGCACATGAAATTGATATCACATCACAACACAGGGGGACAAATTACGTTTATGAGCAAATGAATATAAAGTGTATCCCTGATCTACCAGCCATTATTTAATTTTAGGGAAAATTACAATTATATATTAATAAAAAATAAATAGGTGACTAATGTATTCAGTTCTTTTATTCTATTGGTATTTCAAGAGGGCAATAAATAAGATTCTTTCTTTAATTCTTGACTTTATGTTCACTTTATTATTTACAGAACTCATTAAAAAAGGACTTTACATCTGCAGTCAGATGGGCCTGCTAATTTCCCATGGGCTCACATTTTGATGTTAGAATAGCCTACTGAAGGAAAGTTAGTGTCTGATAGAGAAACTCATTTACTCAAGATTTCTGCCTCCTACTAGTAGTAGGACAAAGAGGGAAAATATATCAAACTTCTGTGTGGATGTAGAGGACCATGGATATTAGATTCTTGTCACTTACCATTATGATATAAAATTTCTCCTCTTGTGGGTGAGAAGTCTATTCATATGAAAACAGAACTTCCCACACCACCCATTTTCTGGTCAATTCCTTTCAACCTGTTTTTGCACAAAGCAGGTGATATTGATGTCTTATTGAAGCCATTGTCAGACTGAGAATCGCACCCCCCCCCCCCCGACAAAAGAGGGCGATTTGAATAAAATAAGGTCTTGAGTTTTTTGAATTTTCACTTTACTGCAGAGGTGGTTCCTTCTCTTTTCTTCCTTTCCCTTCTCTTTCCTTACTTTCCCTTCCCTTCCCTTCCCTTCCCTTCCCTTCCCTTCCCTTCCCTTCCCTTCCCTTCCCTTCCCTTCCTTTCCCTTCCTTTCTCATCTCTCCTCTCCCCTCCCCTCATCTCTCTCTCTCTCCCCCTCCCTCTCTTCCTTTTTTTCTTCCATTTATCCATTCATCTTTCTTTCTGTTCCATAATCATATAAGAATAGTTAAAGAGTTAAAAGAGTTGCTATAGATTGATTATACAGAATTTTTTTCTCTTTACACTCACTATTTTAGTCTCTCCCCTTGTTCCCTACTTTCCCATACAACGCTTAGGTCTTTCTAAAGGTGCATCCTAACATGTAGCAGGTACTCAATGATTGCTTTGGACTGATTTTTTTTTATTACAACTCTCACTCTTCTAATTTATATCTTGGTAGAATGCTCTTCTCATGTGGCTTTGAATCCTAAAGTTGCCCTTGCTCCATTTAGTTCCCTCATGACAGCCCTTGTCTGAGAATTTTTGTGTGTGTGTTACTGCAGTTTTATTTCAGAATGTGTAAATAGGCTATCCTTGAAAATTATTGTTTGACATTTTTACATTGATGTCTAAAAGTAAATTGGGATTCCTCAGATGTATTTTCTTGTTCATATTCCATAGTGCATTTAATTTAAGCAGCCATCACCACAATATCCAGTGGATGCTTATTTTTAGCACATCTTAATGTTGAATCTTAAAATATGAAGGAGGGATGCAAGGTCCTATTTAACAGACCTTAAAACACAGAGAGAAGTAGAGAACGAAAGCATAGAATTTGTTTCAGAAGTTTGTAATAACTAGATGTTAAGTTGTATGTGTATCAACTAAATAAGACATGACCAAGAAACATAACTAAAGAACATCTTATAAATCTGATATCATTTTCAGAAATTTTATAAAAAAATATTTTTATATTTGGTTAGCAGTGAAATCTGTTCTAACACTTTATCGCCTATAAAACATATTCCTTAAAAAATTACTTTGGGTAGAAAGACTGTATTACTACTCACTTTAACAATGTTTTATGCAACATTAACCATTGACTGTGAATAATTTTCATCTTTTTAAAGTCTGGGAAATGGTTTGTTCGAATCATGTTCTAAAACTCTGAATACCAAAGACCACAGAGTTATTAGCAGCTACATGTGTACTTACAAATTGAAAAAGTTAATGAATAAAAAATATAACAAATGAAGAGATCATTTTGGTACTTCTAAAAAATAGCATAAATTTAGGATCTACTTTAGTTGATTTTTAAATAAAATTTTCTAAAAATAATGCATAAGCAAAGTTATGTTAATAAACTGTTTTATATTTTATATTTCTGTGTGGTAAATAAATGTGACATCTGAAAATTTAAAATTTAATTCCTTCTTGTTTTCCCACTGAATTTTAAGCACAATAATGAAATAAGTATTGCTCTTCTGAATAACAAATGGAGGAAAAAAGAATATAGGCATAATTGGGAAAAAAAAATTTCTTAGACCAGATCAGTAAAAAATAAAGTGTTGATTGTTTGGTTTTATTTATTTAAGTAAATGTTGTGAAAAAAGTTATGAGTTTCAAGTTTCAAATTAGAATTCTGTTATAAAATGTGAAATGGTATCTAAAAAGAAAAACATGAAAATGTCAAGGATATTGTTTGAGGGAAAAATGATGAGTTTTCAGGAATTGGAGATTTAGATTTAAGAAAGTCTGCCTAGCATCTGAAGTGATACTAAGCAACAATGATTTTTAATTTCAGGATTTTACTTATATGTACACACACACATGCATACAAACACACATTAACATATGCATGTACACTTATAAATCAATGGTTTTTCCATGTAGGGAATCTTTGTTTTTCCCTCTGACATAAAATCTTGTGAAACCTCTAAACTACTTCATGTTTGATCCATCACTGTAGAATTCTATGGAAGGGGAAGTGTCTGGCGCTCCAAGAGCATAGAGCCTTTTGGTAGACGAGAGGAGCATATTCTCAGGGCTTAAGCCTCTCTCTCTGGGGACAAAATTTAACTCCAGTCATTCCTTAGCACCTTTTACTGCGCTGGATAATATTCATTTTCTCGTCTCTTCTAAAAGTGATTTTTCTACTTGGCTTAACTTTGTTCACCTAGAATTCAAAGTATCTGAGGCTAACAGAGAGGCAAAATCATTGATTTTTTTTAGTGCCAACTCTTTGTTGTTCTCAATTTCCCTGTAGTAATTGAGATTTGGATGAATATCATGTCATTCCTTTCTAAATGAATGAGAATTCCAAGCTGCAGCAGTGTTCCACAGACAAGGGCAGGTGAGAAGGAAGGAGAGATCATTCAGCAACAAAAATGCAACTACCAGGACCAAGGTGCAAAGGGAGGGTTTTGGCACAGAAACTAGGTGGCTGCCTGACTATGAAACACAAGGGACAGGGTACAGCAGGACTAGAAGGCTGAAATGAGTGTTCTTTCTAATGCCCGTGATGGGAACTGATAAACAGAGCTGGGGTCAGTCTGAGCATGATGTGCTGGTCAGCAGCCCTCAGGATAAAAAAGCATTGTGTGGTCAGAGAAACAGGCTGGCTCTGCCTTGTTTTCTCCATTGCCCAATTTTCTCCACCACTTTAATTCCCACCTCCCAAGATTCATCCTCTCTTCCTTTCATACCTGTGCTCTGCTCCCTGCTCCTTCAATCCCCATGATAATTCATACTGCCCTCAATCCTCAGATAAAATCTTACAGCCTGCCAATTTGATCTTGTTACTGCTCTGCTTAGGCTCCCCTCTCCACCACCATTTAACTGCCTAATGTGGCAATGTTTAAACTCTTCAAAGTCTGGCACCATCCTACTTTCCCAGTCCCTGACTCCCAACAGTCCCCTACAGATCTCATGGAGTCCTCCAAAAGGATTCCTCAGAAGAAATCACTAGAAAGCCATGAAATAGCAGATATTAAATTAGCCACAAAAATCTGAAGCCCAGTGTTTAATTTTTGAGGTTCCTTCTTTATAATTCAGTGTGTACATCTTGATGCCTTTGTGCCTCAATTTCTTGTGTTTTAAGAGGGCTACAAATACTGAATTATTTCCTAAAGATTCCTTGATATTTCTTTAATATCTATCTGTTCTGTGTCTTCACATATTATTAGAACTATACAAACCAAGATAATTTAATTAAGTTGATGACATGAAGCCTCAAGGGATTTCTTTTTTCATACCCCAAAATATTAAAATATTTTTAAAGAAACTGACTTCCAAGAATTTTAGAATTTTCCCTTTGACACTTGTCTCTTTCACAGTGATATATAGCATTTGTTTCTCCTGTGTCCTCAAGGCGATATTGCTAAATTGTTAAGAGACAGTGCTGGAATACCATAGTGGAAGCATTTGAATACCAGGCCCACAACCTTTTATATTTATTTTTATTCTTTAGACAACTTACTTAGCCTCTCTGAGCCTTAGTTTCTTGAACAGTAAAGTGGAAGTGATAAAAATGGCCACCTCAAAAGGTTTCCGTGAGGATTAAATAATGTAATTCATAAAAAGAATGAAACACAGTGCTTGGCACACTCTGCTGTGCATTCGCTACTTTTATGATTGCCATCCATTCACTCGTTTTACCATCCCTTCAACTCTGGCTCTCTCTCTACTTGAACTTTCCTTATAGAAGAAGTGGAAGTGCTCCTCCATCATTGCCTTTTGTTTGTGATATTGCTGACCATGTTTCTTGAAGCTTATTAGCAACTTGAATTTCTTTATTATAATCTTCTACTCCTAATTTTCTTATGCTTCTTCAATTTACCTTGCTGCTGTTTCTTTCTTCTCTCCTGAAACAAGGCATTCTTTCAGGTTCAGTGCCAGGTTCTCTTCTATATTCCACAAAACTTCAGTAACTTTAACTATCATTTCTCTACATATCTATTCTAGAAAGTGTATTAGAATACACTTTCATCCTTGACCACTTTTTTTTTATATCTACTTAGACACTTGGCTTTCCCCTCACAAGCATAATGTTAGAGCCTAAAGACATCTTTCCTATAAAACCATCTCACCTAAAAGAATAATAATTAGAACATACCAAACTCTTATTATGTGACAGTCAGTATTCTAAGAACTTTACATGTGTATCTATCTCAACAGAGATAAGTGACAAAATAAGGATGCAAACTCAGGCACTCTGACTCAACTTCCTTATTTCTGCAAAGGATGTCACAGGCTTCTATTCACTTAAGCCTGGAACCTCAGTCATCTTTGCTTCTTCCTTGACCTCACCTCCCACATTTAATAAATGGTCATAGCTTATGGTGTCTACTTGAATTAAAATTCTCTTTGTCTATTCTTGCTTCTACCCTTCCTCTCAGACTTTTGCTTCTTCCTCCTGGACTATTGAACTGATGAACCCATTCCTATGTTTTCTATACATCGGTGACCTTCAAATATTTCTACTTTCAAACAAATTTTATGTAAAAGCCTCAGATGTAGAATAGACAAAAGCAAAATGGTTCTGATTGAAGTTGTGGGAGGAATTCATATTTGTACCTGCCCTGTGTTGACTGTCTCCCATGGTGGCCTTGGTGCCTTGGTAGAAACTTTGGGGTACAAAATCTACTATTGAGCCAGATATTGGATAATTCCCTTAAGATAGAACTCTGAGTGTATTTTTCCTTGTTCTGAAATATTCAAAGGTTTAAAGACTTGATGATGAGGTCATGGAAGCCCCTGCACTATTTTTCCTAGGTTTGTTTATGTTCCTCCCACTCACACTCTAAATTCTAGTCTAGATGAACTAGACTACTCAATTTTCTCAAACATCTGCAGTGCTTTTTCTCCATACTTTTGAATATTCACCACAATTTTGGTTTACTTAAATCCTATATATCTTTCTGAAACAACATCTCCTCTAGGAAGCCACTACATATCAGCCTAACCATCTGAACCCTCAGAGCACGTGCTTCTTTTTGGCATCTGCTTTCTTTGTATTGGGGTTATTGTAAATCTGTGGTTTATTTCCTCTTGAAAATAACTTCTCAAGGGTTATCCCCTAGATATCCCTTTGGTGCCAGCACTAAGCACATAGTCATGAATCTAAACCCACTGAACACAAATGTATTGCAGATAATGAAAACAATTCCTTCATTCAACAAATGTTTGTCGGGATTTTAAAGGCAAATTTATAGGGGACTCCTCTTCCTGGCACTGGAACCCTGGGCTGGAGAGCCCCTAGTGTGTTGCTTCTCTGGGGGGACGTCCACAGCTCAACTGCCACACGTGGGCATGGGACCAGCCTGTTTCTGCACCTCCTACCAGTCTCGATGTGGCCTCTTTTATATCCTTATAGGAGTTCTATTCAGCTAGTCCTTGGAAGGTTCTCCAGGTTGATTGTTCTATAATTTAGTTGTAACCTTAATGAGGTCATGGGAGGAGGCAAGCACAGCATTTACCTACTCTGTCTTCTTGACCGAAACCATCATAATTAAATCGTTTTCTTTTTCTCCTTTCCTCTCCCTCCCATCCCTGCCAACAACCCCCACCTCAAATAATCCTACGACCAATATATGCACTTACCATTGCATTCTACTCATTCCAGTTAATAAATTACCCACGACATTACCTAGGCCCTGCAACTTCCTGAGACTAAGAATGGGGTGGGAGAACTTTCCCCAAGTTCTTTATTAGGTACATTCTAGCTTAAGCTGTCTCGAGTAATTAAGGTGTACTAGAGTGAATTTTAACAACTCAGGAGGGTGAGGGTGCAGCCGGCTCCCAATGAAAGAGGGAGTTTACATGGTGTACAATATATTTTATGTTTAAAAAGTATAGTTATATCTAGACATAGGTATATTTTGATAGCTATTTCATAGGCTATATGGGAAACCATTACACAAGCTGAACATCTCTAAAAAAGCAGATGTGCCCTATAAAGTATTTTTTAAATTTTTTTAAAATTTATTTATTTAAATTAGTTTCAAGTATACAGTACATTGGTTCAACATCTATATAGTTCATTATAAAGTATTTTTTTAATTCAAGGAGAATGTTAGGAAAATTCAAGCAGTAAAAATTTTTTTTTGGTGTTAATTATGTTAGAGTTATTAAGGATGAGTTGCACGGGAGCAAGGGAAGAAAGGATAGACCAACACATTAAGATTAAAAATACAGCAGTGGAAAGCCCAGTAATGGGCATTAGAGGGTTAGTTTTAAGTGACAGATGCTGGAGTTGAAGTAGTGGGCATTTGAAGGTAGTTTCTCAGAGCATTTTCACTTTACATACTTTTCTATATCGCATTTGAAGAATATTGTGGAAAGTTTCTCCTGTTTGGCCACAGAGGAAGAAATGCCCCATTCTTTGTAAAACTGTAGGATTCCACTAGATATTTTTCCACACAAGCTATTTGAAGCAGGGGTCATATTTTCCCACATCCTCTAGCTTTACACATAATAGGCACTCAGTAAAAATTTGTCTAGTGTATGAATGCATAGGGTTTCCACTAAGATGCGATCCAAACCTCTTCAGGTGGTCCCCCTTCCATTTTTACTGCCATTCTGAACTTACAGCTCCCTTAGCAGCAATAACTTGTACCCTTCGAGAACATGTTGTATTTAGTGTTTCTGCATGTGGTATCAATTTCCATGTCATAATATACTACATTTGTAACAGGTTAAGTTGCACTTGTTTTGGGAATCACAGGCTTTTTCTTATCAAAAATAAGCCCTTGTTGACCATACTAGTTTATGCAAAAGTACCATTCACTATATGACCTTTTCGTGCCTAACTCCCTCACCCTGACCCTGGACTCTCAGCTTGATTGACACATCAGTTATAGCTTATGTGCTGATTATAATGACACTTCTGTGCTTAACAGTCTTTTTGCTAGTAATACTATCTATTAATATTTCTAAAGATCACTTTTATATTTACTATTGTTTTGTCAGTAGTACTTTTATATTATACCTACAGTTTGAAAAAGGAGATCAATTCAAGAGTTGATCTGATTACGCAAGATGTTGCTAGGGACAGTGACATGGAATTGGTATGTTACTTCATCCTGCCTCATGCAACCAAAGATGAAATGTAATAACATTGTTTTTCTAACAGAGATACTTTAACTTTTCCTTTTCTATTTATAATTACAGCTTTTTAAATTGGAGTTTCTTGAAAAAATAACTAAACCTTCTTTTAGTTCTTCATAAAGCTTTGTGACTAGAAAACCAAGGAAAGGGAGCAGCCATGAGCTGGTGAGGGGGCACTTAGGGGAAGTGAAGTAGAATAAAATGCTCTCCTCTCCAGGTTCCAGCAGCACATTCTGGCAGATATTGGAATACACTGTTTAAGCATATTGGCTTTGAGCCAGCAGATATTTCTTTTTGTTATTTGAAGCTTAGAGATCTATCTCTTGTACTCTCTAAGGAAAAACTTCAGAGTATCTGTGTTTTCTAAATTGAGAGCACGTTAATGTTTAAGACTGATTTACTTATAAGGCTTTTACCCTTCTGGATCAAACATTAGTGATCAATCAAACATTAGTGAACCAAGTATATTTACCAATGTTTATTACACATTAGCAACTAGTGTCAGGTTCCTTTCCACCGTATTTCTTCTGCTAGATGTGCTCTTAATTCCTTCCATATCTACCACTTTCTCCATTCTTTCAAATCTCACACACACACACACACACACACACACACACACACACACGCATACACACACGTACACTCCTCCCTTCGCAGTTAAGAACTAGGTCTTAATCTCCCTCCTTTACATTTGGAGCCCTGGCCTCAAGACTTAGGATCTTTGTTTCTCCTTCACAAGTCACGAATGGGTTCACTCAAACACATTTGTTTACCTGGAATAAAAACACTAGCAAATTTGGCTTATAGAATATCTAGCTAAACGGGGCTAAAAGGCACATTTTTTCCCACTCTTGTTCATTGATGTCTTCTTGGCTCCTGTGGATAGGGTCTTTTGGTACAATATCTGGTCCATCCTTATCAACAACATGACCTTTCATTTTCCTTATTTCTTCTAACACCCCTGTCCTTGGCAAGTCAAAAATGACCTGTCCAGTGTTTGTTGCTCAAACAGTCTGATAAGTGAATTCAGACCTAAGTGTTAATATGTGAACTACAGCATATTAATTATATTTTAAAAAGAGTTCCATGGCACTACAGTATATTAACCTTAAAGATTAATTTAATGGTGGAGATTTCATATCAGGCAGGTGAGAGAGATAATAGTTTCTAACTGAATAGTTTACTCAACCTCTCAACCCATACTACTTATAAGGCCTCTTTCTCTGCTTTAAGTAATACCTGTTCTCAATAGTGCCTGTATGGTGTGTAACAGCTTAAAAATAACTTCTTATGAATATAGCAGCACTAAATTTCCATACTAAGACAAAATATACTAGAAAGATCATTTTGCATCACAGGCAATTTTGATTTTTTTTTTTTTGAGTTAGGTTAGATTTTATAACCAGAGTTGAAGACGTGCAATGATAATTGAATGATTAATTAATTCATCTGATTTTTATTGAGTGCCTGTTATGAGCCAGGGTCTGTATAATGTACTGGGGATAGAATGATGGCCAAGATAATTGTGGTCATTGTCCTCACCCAGATTGCACTGTAGATAAGGAAAGAGATAAAAGCAAATAAAAAACAAAGACAAATTATAAATTGTAATAAGTACCAAGAAGAAAATAAAAAATGCTGCTAAGATGGTGAATTATGATGACAATGGGAAATCTACTTTAGGTGAGGAAATGAGGAAAGACCATGTTTAAGCTAAGTCCTGAAGGTTGAATAGTCAGCTTGTGGAGAATGAGGCTGATGATGGGATGGGAGAGATAATAAAGGTGGTGATGGTGGGAATAGTGATGGAAATGGTGGTGGTGGTGATGATGATGATGATGATGACGATGATGATGATGGTGATGGAGATAGTGATGGATGGGGTGGTGGTGATGGTGACTATGAGCCACAGTGAGGTTTAAAACTACTCTATGGTAAAAACACTAAAGCTACATCAAATGTTACTCCTTGACATTTTATCCAAGATAACCTAGAAATAATAAGGGTAATATTAAATAACTTGTTTAAGCTTACTTTTGCCTGTAAACAATTACTCTTGAAAGTACACTTAGTGACAAAGGAGCAAGCAATATTTCTAACACTTATGTATATGTGTTTTTAGATAATGAATTCTAGAAAAAAACAAAGTGAATGCTATTACTCAGTTCTTTAGGCAAAATTCAGGTGTTTTTAAACCAGTTTCTTAATATAGTACTGGTTTTGCCTTAAGGTCAATGCTTTACAAGTATCGGGGGAAAATAACATTTTAGAGCACTAAACCTGCTGTTTTGTTAATTCATAGATTTGATCAATTTCTTCAAAGCACTAGCTTCTCCTTCCCTGCCATGCTCTTCCTCTCTTCCTTCCCTTCACTTTCCTGTCAAAACAGCTTTAGCATATAAATATGAAGGAACGATTAAGGATCAGGTATTAATGTTAAATAATGAACAGACACAGTGCTTTAAAATTTGCCGAGTTCTAGCATTTATATTCAGTATTATCCATTATCTATGGGAGAGCACTTGTGAAAAACCAACACAATTTACTTATCTTTTGTTTTTAAATTTGAAAGATTTGATGACATAAAAGGAATCTCAGATATTTTGTTAATTAGAAAAATCAAGTTACAACATATTATGTACTACTTGCTTCAATTTTATAATACAAAAATGTAAAATGTAAATCTAAATATTTATATATGTGTGCAAGGACCATCAAGGATACACTAAGATGTTAATCTCTAATGGGTTATTTTGAGAAAAATGTTTTGCCTTTCCAAAATTCTAAATTTTCAGCTACTTCTGAAATAAACCACAAACAAAACAATAGGTTGTTTTGGTCTTTGACCTTGTAATTCTAGTAATTTAGAAAGTAATGAGAGATCTAGATGAACAAATTATGTTGCTTATATTAGCACTCGCACACAGAAAAGGGAGGGTATGATGTCTTAAAAGAGGGGAGTGGATAAATGTATTAAAGTAAATCCACAAATTATGTGACATTTAAATTTTGTTTTCGAAGAAGTTTAATGACCTAGGTGTATGTTTATGATTTAATGTGTAATGTTAAGTGAAAAAAAATTAGTTTATGTAGTAAGATAGTAATATGTAAAATATAAAATGTATGTGAAGGAAATAAGAAGATAAATAACCAAACTTTTGGCAGTGTTAATTTCTAGGTTTGAGGAATTGCGTTTCTTAACACTTTAATGACCATGTACTCCCTTTAAAGTGACATAGACGAACATTAGATGACCTACCTAGGTAAGTTTTCATTTAGTTGTTTTGGTGAAAATAATTAGACCTGGAACATGTTACTTTTCTCTATGTATACCCAGTGGCTTAAGTAAATAAGAGCAAATAATAGCTTTAAATTTCTTGGACACATGTTATATACTGTCTACACTCTAGAGAAATACAAAGAAATCTCAATTTAGGATTGAACTAATGGATTGTCTAAGCAGTTATAGCTTGGACATATTGTTAATATGATTATTAGACACATTGTCAACTCTGCTCAATTGATCAGAAGAGTTCAATATGATTCATAAACAGCAGAAGGGTTTCCTGAAGCTTGTGTTGCTTATTGCACATACAGAATAAGAATTGACTGCATTAACCTCAGTTCCTCTGTGAAGCTACAGGACAAACTCAATATATGAACAGATCCAATCATTTAAGCATCCCTGGACTGCTGGCTTGGGGGAAGAAAACCTGTGCACTAGCAGTCCTGCACAGAGTCGGCCCTCAATAAATAATTGATTGATGAGAGGGCACTTAAAACACTTATGGTCCTGTCTGTATCCCATCCCACAGTTTTAAATGGAAAGTGAATACAATTAATCCTGGAACAACATGGTTTAAAGTGCATGAGTCCACTAATATAGAGATTCTTTTTTCAATAAGTACTGTAAATGTTATTTTCTTTTCCTTATGATTTTCTTAATAACATTTTTCTTCCTCTAGCTTACTTTATTTTAAGAACGTAGTATGTAATACATATAACATACAAAAATATGTTAATTAATTGTTTATGTTATTGGTCAGGCCTCTGGTCAACAGTAGGCTATTAGTAGTTAAGTTTTGGGGGAGTCAAAATTATACACAGATTTTCAACTATGTGTGTGTGTGGGGTGGGGTGGGGTTGGCACCCCTAACTCCTCTGTTTTTCAAGTGTCAACTATACTTTATATATGATATTTACATGAATGGTACCTATTTGAGGTTAAAAAAAAGTAAAAACAGGGAGAGTAATTGTATTGATAGTAATAAAAGGATACTGATAATCCTGGCTGCCAACTATTGTGCACCTGCTGTGTGCCAGGTCCTGCAAGAAATGCTGGCATTTATTTTCACAATAATCAGTGACACCTGTCCCTTATGTGCTCTAAGACCTGTCCTTGTCTGATGGTTATAACATGTAAAAAGACACAATGGCCCAGGCTCTCATGACATATGATTTCTGTTGTCCTTCACCCCTTATCCTTCTCTCATTTTTGATCTGTGCCCTAATGGTGTTCCATTTAGGTCTGAGGGAGATGAGATTCAAGGTGAGAGAAAAAATAAATCTTGTAAGGTAATTCTGTCACTAACCTCATCTTCATAATCTTCCCTGAGCTTCCTCTGCTGCTCACCCTGGTATTGATCGTGTCACAGGCTATAGCAGACCGAGGCAGGGGGCTGAAAACCTTTCCACACAACCCTGGCCAGTGCTCCTGTTTCAGTTCCATGAAGAAAAGCCTGCTGTGAAAACAATCAGAGCATTTGCTTTAGATCTAAGTGATTCCAACTAGGTCGATGTTTCATGCTGTTGTGTTGAAAACATTTAAAAAATTTTTCAGAGTATGCCTTCCTCTGGAACATTGTGGCATGTGTCTCAGGGTCTGTGTGTCTGCAGTTGCTATTTCTCCCAAATGTAGCGACCACTACTTCCTGCCACACTACTCAAAAGCAGTAGAAAATGGAGGCTTTTGTCTACGTGGATATTTACTCTGAAGGCTTTTTCGGGAAAGGGAAGAACATGTGTGCAGGTCTGGTTGGTAGCCATGTGTTATCGTGACCTACAGTGGTAGAGCTTTTGTTTTTGTTTTACTCCTGAAGTCAATATGATCCAATGTAAATGTGAGAGAATGGGCAACTCTATTGTTCGATTTTGAGTTTTGAGATTTTCTTTGTTTTGGCACATACTTTCCTAAATCCAATAATTTATAATACTGCCAAGAGTGGCTTTATCTTCTAAAGTATCCATCAGAACTCTGCAAATTTAGGTTTATATTCAGAAACAATTGGACCTCTTCATCACATCATGGCATCAAGTGGCAAAATAGGCATTACAGAAAGCAGCTATCTGCACTCAATTTATCACTTATTAATCTCTCTCAGAGACCAAAAGCAACATTTAATTGTAGAATGTACAATAACAAATTTTCCATCTGAAAAATCATTCCTAAAGGAGGGGGATGCTGCACCAACTTATATGTGGTGTTGGGGACATGATATCGGGCAAGGGGTCCAACGTGATTCAGGGACATTCATAAATATGTTATACCTAATCACATTTCTAAGTTCTTCATCCTAGTAGATTCTGAGATTACTAGTAGATTCAGAGATTTGTTACAAACAAAACAGAACTAATCTAGCACACCTTCAAAATGACTTTTTCTTTATTTTGAGATGAAGTCAGAGGACTGACATTAGGGTTTTGTTTGTTTGTTTGTTTGTTTGTTTGTTTTTCCATATAGCTCTCGGGAAGATCTGTGGCTAATGGAGAGTTAGAACTCACTTGTTTAGTGTTCCATCTGCCAAGTCCTATCAAAAGTATGTGTGTCCATTCAGCTGAGTTTGCTTTGCAATGCTATCATTTAAACCAAATGTTGGAGTTTTCTTCTAGGCATGAACTCTTTGGGGTTGTGTGACCCTGTGTCCTATTTACTATCAAGATGCTGAGAGAATGTTCTTATAATGAACCAAGAGGAAGTGGCAAATGAGTGCTCTTCTTCAGGTATTTTGTTGATTTTTTTCAGAATGCCAATAGGAAAATTTCCACAAAACTGTAATCTGTGAGTTCACTGCATAAATCCAAGGAGAAGCATCATCATGTTTCCTTTAGTTGAATGAGTGAGATCCCCTTTTGTTCTAATCTGCTGCTACTCCAAAAGATTAAATTTCTTTTATGCCAGAATTATTCCTTATCCATTACCTGTTCCTACTTTGGTTAGTCTTGTATCCAAGGATGATATTATGGTTTATTTTACTGGACACCTACATTGAGTACATATTGTTATATACTTGACTATTAGAACTTATATGCTAAGTAAAGACTGCATATACATGATCTTTTATAATATTTTTACTTATTATTATATCTCATTTAAAAAATAAGATAGATGGATAGGGTGTGGTTTTATGGAGAAAGATACTGTAGATATTTGAGTATTACTTTAGACTTGCATTTCTATATAATCTATCTGGAAAGCTCAAAGTGTTTTCAGGATATTAGGCTAGTGATCCTCATAGCTTTCTTATGAAGAAAGTGGGAAGAAAATTTCAACTGAATATATTCTTCTTGAAGGCAAAAAGACTTTTTTAAGGGGGACCTAGGTCAGTGCTGATGAGTCTAGGAATACAATTTATCTCCAGCTTTCTAATTCTCTTTTCTTTTTATTAGATATATGCTTCTCTAAAATGGGACAACTCTTGAGAATGTCTTGTTGTATAGTTTTAGAACCTTGAAGATAATATATCAACTGATTTTGTCATGAGAATAATATTTCAGTGTTCTGTAATGCAAAGAAGGCAGCCTGTATGTAAAATCCTGTCCATCTCTTTCCAATAACAGCATGTGTCTAAAAACATTTAAAGAGTAGAGCTGCTGTAAGTCAACAAGTGGGGAAAACAATTCTAAAATGTCATCTTTCCTGCATCATTTCATTCATTTTAGAAATGAACTCCTTGGGTGTGCTGTAGAACTACTATTTGTGCTTTATATGTACTATCAAGAGCCCTATTTGTAAAGAATTTATGCATTTAATTTATGTACTCAGCTTGTCAAGTTACTTTGTTTCTGGATTTTTCTCCCCTAGAGCAATGGGGGAGAGTCCACGTGAGTTACAAAAAGAAAAACTATAGGCTTATAATAAGCTTATACTGGCTCAGGCATGAAGCTTAGGCTACTATAGATTTTCCAGAAAATCAAATATGGTTGTGGCAAAAATATCTTTTCTTGCCAGGAGAAGAAACTCATTATGGGACTGTTAACTATATATCTCTTGGGAATGTCTTCAAGTAGTTACTTAAAAGCTAGCGTTTAGCAGCAGAACTTCCAGAGAAGCACAGCCCAAAGCTGGTGGTTCAGTAAAACTGCTTTAAGTGAACATTCACTGTAGGAGATTATCTCAGATGGGCCTGTGGAAATGGCAGGTGGTGTAGAGTTCTCTTCCAGCTAATTGGAAAAGCATGTTTTCACAAGAGTAGTTATTATAACTATAAAAATGAAGGTGAACATATTGAAAAATAGACAAAATTTATTTTACAAAAATAAAATTTTGAACATTGTTTAGCAAATTTTAATGTTTAAGAACTCTTTCTGCTATGCCTTGGGTAATGTAAAGACAGCATTATTGAATAGTTTTATGAAAAGTCTATGTGCAGAGCAAGTCTTAATTCACCTGTTGAATCCCATTAAAATGTGTGTAGAATCTTATGGATTCAGACAAAGCTGAATTATAGAATTCTCATACTTGGTTGATTTATTTTTATTGATTTATTTTTGTTGTTATTCTCTACATTTTGCTACTACTTAGACCTGGAAAGGAAACTGCAGGATTTTGTTTTTGTTTGTTTGTTTATTTTAATTTTTCCTGGTTCTTTTTCCTGGCCTTTTCTGAACTTTGAGAGTTATTTAGAGCATCTTCTCACAAATGTTGGAGAACTCTTTTTCACAGTAAGCAATGAAAAAATATCTCTGGTTTAATAAATGATGGGCCTTCCCTAGTTCTTAGTTTCCTTTTGGCAAAAGCTGAATTATTTCCATGAAGCTGCTGTTTTCTTCTTTCTACTACTATTGATCCCTTTTTTCTTCTAGTGGGGTTCAAAAGCCTTTTGACAAAAGGATGGCATATGAGGATAAATTATTGTTTCCTCCCTGATAGTTTATTTAGCCTTTTACTTGTGGATTAAAAAATAACAACATTTAATTTAAAAATATTAATAATGGTGTCAGAATATTCTATTTTGTTGACAATCAGAACTTTGGAAAGATTTGGATTTCTTGTTTTTTTAAATCCATTTTCCTCTTGTGTTTTAAAAAAATATTATGATGACTATTAATCATACCTGTAGATCTGACTACATGTTTATCCCTCTTTTCATAACACAAAGTAGAAAAAGATTTAATTCAGAAGTGAAAGTTGCTTTTAAGAAAAAGATTAATTTCCTTATTCATTTATTTGCTTTTTTATTCATTCCATTCATTCATTTATTCATTCACCAATTAATCAAAATATATTTGTTCAACTTTATTATGTGGTAGCCATTTTCTTGAATGCCGAAGATAAAGGTAAAAACACATGGTTTCTGTGATCAAGTAGCTTTGATTTACTGTAAAAAATGTCAATTAATAATGTAATAATTGTCTTAATTCATCCAACTAACAAATATTTATTGAATCCCTCCTGTGAGCCAAGTATAGTACTAGGAATTGGGATATGATGAGTATGGTCCTTGTCTCCTTATAGTCCAGCAGACCTCATCTTCTACTATCTGTTCTCTCGTTCACTCTGGTGTAGCCACACTGGGCATTCTTGTAGTTCCTCACACATGCCACACATGCTCTCACCTCAGAGGCTTTGAACTCCATTCTCTCTGCCTGGATACCCTTCCTCTAAATAGTTGCTTGACTCCTTCTTCACATAAGACATTCAAAAATTTTATTAAACTTGTTTCTGTTGTATGTGTGTGTGATTTGAATGAATTTATTTTCAAAATGCTCATATTCTCTTAATTTCTTTTCCTTGTCTTGCTGTTATGTCAGTGTAGGAAATTCATGATGATACCAGCCATTGCTGTTTTCTTCTCAGCCTATTGAAAGTCCTTGTGATTTGTATTAAATATAGAATCAGTTTGAACTCTTTCAGTTGCAAATGACAGAAATCCAAATCAAACTGTTAAGCAGGCTAGCTTACCTAATTGTTTATGTCCAAGGATAGGACTGTCTTCGGGCAGAGGTGGACTTTGAAGTTCAAATAATTATTTCAGCACTGAGTCTCTGTTTCCATCTCCTACCATTATTTTCCTTTGTATCGGTTTATTCTCAGAAATACTTTCCCCCTGTAGTAGGATATATGGGATGATTCCAATTGGTCTTTCTGTGGTTACAAGCCCATCTTTCAGTTCAATTTCTATGTCCAATGGCAGGATTAACCATTCTTGAAACAATGACCTGAATTTATTTGCTCACAAAAACTGACCTGAATTGATATGTCAAACATTTACACATTTTTTTCGCTGTAGAAATGTTAGTCGGCATGATATTTCAGAATGTGCTTAGAAGTGTTACTTAATATATAGTCTAAGCATTGTACTATATTTGTAAAATCTCTGAAATTCTGAGTTCTGATTCATATTTTGCTCCAGTGGATTCACATAAGGGACTGTGAACCTGTGTGATTAAGTTTCCATATTTATCTATAAGTGGGGAAAAAATTCCAGTATTTGAAATATTCACTATAAAACAAAATAGAGTGTTTCATAGGTTAAGATATATAATCATATGTCTTTAAAGCAGTGTCACTAAAAGTAGATATACAAATAATAAAAATTGTAAGTGGGGAAGGAAATAGAGCAAGGTATTTTTACTTCTAAATATTTTAATATGCCTTTTCTTCAAGAAGATTTCCTTTCACTACCAAGAAATGTTTTATTTAGAATCCATTTGCTTCTTGTACACATTAAATTCAGAGTTCCAGGATTCCAAATTTTGTTTCAGTCTGGCTTTCAAGATCCACTGGAATTTCCTTTCATTTTGATGATTCATTTGGTTCATGGTTTCTTAAATCTCATATTTCCCTCATTCTTGAATTCTATTTTTGTTGCTGTTATTGTAGGGATACATTTTCAAGTACTTCTTTTAGAGCAAATTTATTGATGGTAAATTTTGTTTGTCCCTGCATGTCTGAAAATAACTCATGTCTTTACTCTTGATTGATAACTAGAATTCTAGGTTCAAAATAATTTCACTCAGAACTTTCGAAGACATGTTTTTTTGGCACTCAGCATTCTTATGAAATGTCTGAAACCAATGTGATTCTTTTTCCTTTGAAGATAAATGTTGTAATCTCTTTGGAAACTTTTAGGAAACTTTTAGGATCTTTAGAATCCTGGTGTTCTGAAATTTTAAAATAATGTGTGTAGATTGTTTCCCCCCATTTTTTCTGCTTAGCACTAGATAGAATATTTCAAAATAAGACATATTTGTTGTTCGTTTAAGTTTAGGATTATTTCTTTTATAAATTGTTCACATTCCTTTTCTTAGCTACTTCTTTCTGGGACTACAATTAATGTTGGTATTCTGGATTAATTGTGTTGGAATCTTTCATATTTTGTTTGTAATTTTTTTCAAGACATGAAAAGTTTCTTTGACTTTTTTATCTAGTATTCTATTAAGCCTTTCAAATGTCAAGAATTACATTTTGAATTTTTATAAACCATTGTTCTGTTTGCCATTGCAACCTGTTTTTGTTTCATGGATAAAATAATTTGTCAAATCTCTCTCATAAAACAAATTAAAATTATTTTAAGATTACCTCCTCTTCCCTGAATGATTTCTTTTTCCTTCAGCCTCAATGGATAGCTTATCCTTTTTGATTCTTTTGGTTATTCGCTATGATTTTTCTCAAGTATCTGATAATAGTCCATTTGTATTTATGAATGAAGGAGTAGGATAATTATCACATGTTGCTATCATGGCTTTCCTCTGAAGTTTAACTATGTCAGATTTCACTCCCCAAAGTGTGGAACTAGGAGCAGGTGAGCAGGTTGGGTTTGCCCTTCCAGACCCCAAAAGAAAATTGGTCCACACTCTGGGATCCCATCCTCACTCTGCAGGCTAGTGATTCCATTTAAAAAAGTGTTGACAATGATCAGAGGGGACACCCTCATTCAGACCCTGATCAAATAATGAAACCTTTTTATAATGCTGTGAGATGAAATATTCAGAATGGTAAGAGAAAGGAGTAAATAATATTTATCTACTTAAACTACTCAAATATCTACTCAGGATATTCTTATGTAATAGTCAAATATCACTTATATTGTTTTCTCAGCCTGCTAATGATACAATATCTTTCATTTCCAAAGTCTGTGCAGTAATGTTAACTTCCACAATTATGACAATGAGGATCAAGTGTGACCTAATTTGTATTTCTGCTTTGAGGATTTGTTGAGATGTTCTTTGCAGTCTTATCCATGACTCCTTTTCATTACTGTTCCATGAAAATTTGAAAAAAAAATTTTTATGTCTAGAAGATACAATGTTTTTTCTCTTACTCTTCCTCTTCAATAAATCAAACTCCTTAATTGTGTTATTCAAATCCTCTCCATATTTAAGTCTACTTGATCTGTCACATTCTGAAAGAAGTATGTTATCTCCCTTAAGATTGCAGTTTCTGCCATTTTCTAAAAGTTTTTTGTTTAACGTATTTTGAGATTAGATTTTTTTTGATGTGTAAAGTTTTTGATATATATTTTGGCAGAATGTACTTTTTACAAATATGAAATATCCCATTTAATGCATTTGCTTCAGCTGTACTTTGATTGTAATATAGCCATGAACCTGCTTCTCTTTTGTTTCCATTTCCTTATCATAGCTTCAACTATCTTCAACCCTACCTTATTGTTTTATTTAAAATGTTCTTTTAAACAGCCTCTGGGTGGGTTTTTCCTTTCTTTTCTAATCACAATTTTAGACATTGTCTTTTATAGAGAAATTTAGTTTATTCCATTTGTTATGTTAATAGATTATTTGGACTGGATCTTACCTGCTATATTTATGTTTTGTGTTTTTCTTTCTTTTGCTATTTTTCCTTGTAGTAATCAATTTTTTCTTACCAGTTTGGAAGTTCTACATCTTATTTCTTTTGTGCTACTGAGTAATATTATTTTTTTCTAAGAAATATATGACCAAATATATATATTCCTTCTTACATTAAGATTTAAGTTGTATTAGTAGCCTCTCTTCATAATCCTAGGAGAAGAATTTTAGTAATCATTTATTCCACCCCAGTTTGCCATGTTTTATTGAACATATATGACATTTTAGTTACAGAATTTATAAAAAACAAATTTATTTTTTTAAAAGAATCTTTTCTTCATAATTGATTAAGCTTCAGAACCATATTGTTAACAATTTCTTAGGTTGAATATTTATTTTATTTGTCTTATTCACAAAGCATTTCCTGTATCTTGCATTATATTACATTTATGTTGATTCATATCTCCTCAAATAATATTTTACAAAGGTCGTAGAGATGTCATATCTCAATCTGAGCATTCAAAGATATAAAAATGATGATTTCAGTAAGAATAGAATTCTAGGAAAATAGTTCATTTTGCTAACGATTTCTAGAAATCTTATTATATTTCTAAATGTTCGTTTAGATATTCTTATATGAAAATATTTTGACTTATCTGCAAAGAAATAAGGGAATAAGAACGACGTATATTTGTTGGTATATATGTATATACTGTTGTTTTCGAGGGATGCCTGCTTGTAATTTTGACATTTCCTTTCTGCTTACTTGTGGTGATATTGGATGATGGCAATAGTAAATAATGATATTTTAAGGTTTTTACTCATACAAATAAAATTTGGCACCAATTTTTTAAAATTTTTAAAAATTGGTATCTAAAATTCAATTCTGGCAACCCACAGTTCCAGCATTCTTTTTTTTTTTTTTGAAAGTAATCTTTTTCTTTCTTTTTTCTATACATATTCAGGATTTTATCTTCATTTTTAGAACTCAGAAATTTGTCAGGATATATCAAGAGAATGACCCCTAAAAAATAATCCTGCCTTGCTCTTAGATATAAAGACTTGTGACTTTCTTCAACTCAGGGAAAATTTTTATTGTTATTTCTCTGATTAAGGCTTTTCTTCCATGTTCTCTGCTCTTTTTTTCTTTTATGATATCCTCTGTTTGTTATTTTCTGCATTTTTTTCCTCTCTGCCCTTCCAGTTTACTAATTTGTCTTCTTTGTCACTTGTCAATTGTGTGTGTGTGTGTGTGTGTGTGTGTGTGTGTGTGTGCGCCGATTGCTCCTTTTTCTTCCTATATAAAATGTCTTCTCATAATTTACCGAAATGCAGATTTAATGTTCTTCAGTTTCCTGCATTCACTTTTTTCTGTGGTATTAATTCTGATTGCTAAGCCTGATTATCCCCTTACTTGTCATTTTTTACAACAAAGTGCACAGATGTTCAGTTCATCTCAATCTTTTTGACACATGTGTATGTCTGTGTAACCACTACTAAACAATACACAGAATACACCCAGGCACAGAAAGCTCCCTAGTGCCTCAGAGGCAACCACTGTTTTGATTTTGTCATCACAGTGTAATTGTTTTCTGTTGTAAATCTTCATTGAAAAAGAATCAGAGTACATTCTTTTATGACTTGCTTCTTTCCTTCAACATAATGTCTATGAGATTCATTTATGTTTTTGCACATATCAGTATTTTTCTTTCTCTTTACTTTTCTTTTCTTTCTTTTTCTTTCTTTTTCTTTTCCTTTCCCCACCCCTACCTGAAGAGTATTCTTCTGTGGGATTAATCACGGTGTTCATCTATTTATCTGTTAGGCATTTGGGTTGTTTCCAGTTCTGAGCTACTATGAATAAGCTGCTATGAATATTTTACACAAGTTTTTGCACAGACATGTTTTCAATTCTTTTGGGTAAATACTTAGGATTAGAATTGTTAAGTCATAGCATAGGTATAAGTCTAACTTGATAAGAAAATTCCAGCTTTCCAAATGGTTGTACCATTTTGCATACCAAACAGCAGTGTATGAGAGTCCAGCTGCTCTGTATCCTCATTAGCACCGGTATGGTTGGCCTTCTTACCTTCACCTTTCTAATAGGTGTATGATAGTCTCCTACGGTTTTGTGATGCAGCTCTCTGATGGCTAAGGATGTTGAGCATCTTTTCAAATGCTTCTTGACCATTTGTATATCTGATTTTTGAAGTATTTGTTTAAGTCTTTCCCCCCAGTTTTTAAATTACATTTTAAAAATAATTGTTTTGCAAAAGTTTTAAAATATATTATGTATGCTAGACTTTATCATGAGTATTTTTTGTCAGTCTCTGGCTTGTCTTTCATTTTTGAACAAAAGTTTTTAAAAGCAGTAATTTTAACTTTTGATAAAGTCCAATTTGCCAAGTTTTTCTTTTACGGTTGGTGCTTTTCATATCATGTTTAAGATGCTTTGTCCCCCAGGGGACATTTGGCAACTTCTAGAGACATTTTTGTTTGTTGCAGCTTGGGCGGGTAGAGCTGCTACTGGCATCTAGTGGGTAGAAGCCAGGGATGCGGCTGAGCATCCTACAATGTACAGGACAGCCTTCTTACAACATAGAATTATCTAGTCTGAAATGTCAAAAGCATCGTGGTGGAGAAGTTCTTGTTTAGGATGACATAAAAGTCAAAATGAATGTTCTATTTTTCTTAAGGAACAGCCCTATTGGGAAATTTTTCCATCTAATTTATAAATTTACAAGGTAATCTATTTTTTATATTATGCTATATCTACCACTTATTGAGCACTTACTGTGATGCAGGATCCATTTTATGTACTTTACATATTATTTCACTTAAGTCTGACAAGTAGGTATTTCCCTCACTTTACAGGTGGAGAAACTAAAGCCAGAAAAAAAAAAGTCCAGAGGTCAGTCAAAGAACCAAGATTTCTATTTAGAACATTGTGATGATTTAAGACTCTAAATGTTATTTTGTGTTTTTCTTTTTCATATAAAACTTAAATGATCACTTAAATCACTTGTTTTATTTTAATATTATAATGACTGATACTCTCCCAAAAAGATGTGTTATATTTGTACTACGACAATAGAGGACTCCATGTTGAAATGTAAGGAGATAGATATTTTCATTTCTACTCTAGAGACAGAAGTCAAGTGCCTCATCTGATACTCAGTAATAAATTTAGGCAATTGACTGCTCTTCTCTCTGTTTTTGTTTTTGTTTTCCATTTGACTGTCCAACTTTCTGGCAACTGAAAGTGGTATCAAGTAGGTTTTGCTTAGGATTAATAAAAGACAAGCAATTTTTTCCTGACAGTACAGAAAACAATATAAGTAAACTACTTATGAAGATTATGGTATTTTCAGAGTGCTTTGAGCAATTTAAATGAGTAATAGGAAATATATTTGTATGCTTGAGACCTTTGAGGCTTCTTTCAAAAACATTGGGTACCTTTTATATTACAACTGGATATCTTTCCAGAAATCCTATCTATTACTGTGCACTGAGCAAGTGCTCTCTAAGAACACTCATTAGGCTTTCTGCCCTCATCCAATTGCACTGATGTTCTATGATATTTCTGTAATGTAGATTAAGAGTGTGGCACTGTAGAGCTAATTATTATTGTTGATATATTGCTTATAAATCAGTCATCTGTCATAAGTCAGTCATCTTGTCTCTATTTCTAATATTTTGTCTTATATTCTTTTGGGTTTTCTATGAAGACAATTAAATAAATTTTAAAAAGTTTAGTCTCTCTTATATCTTTTATTCCTTTGGTTTTGTGTTCTTTGACACTAAGATTTTGATTCTAAAATTTAATAAATATAGTGATAATGAGAATGTTTAACTTGTTCTTCACTTTAAAGGTATTTGCCATTTCAAGAATGATATCTCTCATAAGTTTGTTATAGGACTTCTTTAAAATAGTAAAGACATTCTCTTCTATTCCTAGTTTCCTAAAAAAGTTTTATTTTTATATTTTATATTTATAGTGGAATTTAAGTTAAATGCTTTTTCTGAATACATTAAAATGATTGTATAATTGCCTTATATTATTTAATAAATTGAATGTTTTTTATAGATTTAAAAACATTGAAGAATCCTTGCATTTCTGGGATAAATTTGATTTGATCATGATATGTTATTTTTATACACAACTAGATTCTATTTTTTATAGGATTTTTACATCTTTGTTCATGAATGAAATTAGCCTATCTAGTATATTAGACAAACTATATTTTGTCCTGTATCCTACTCTGGTTTTGATATTGAATTTTTACTGATTTCATAGATTGGAAAGTATATTCTTATTTTTTATTCTTTGAAACAGCGTTTAAAGATCAAAATGACTTTTTAAAAGTTTCATCTGTATAGTTATCTGTGCTCATTTGTGTGTGTGTGTGTGTGTGTGTGTGTGTGGTGGAGACTTAGAATTATAGATTCGATTTATTTAACACTAAATAGGAAATGTTAAATTTTCTATCTCTTTCTGAGTATTTTGGGGAAGTTTTGTTTTCCAAGAAATTTTCTATTTTGACTAAGAATATATGTTCATCGGCATATATTTTTCATGGAATTCTGCCTTTTCTATATCTATTTTATTTGTTGCTGCACGTCTATTTTATTTATAATATGGTTTATTTATGCATTCTCTTTTTTATATAGATTATTCTTGCTTGAGATCTGTGAATTTATTAGCTTTTAAAGGAATGATTTTAGCTGATCTTTTTGTTCAGATTTCATCATTCATATTTAATACAATTCCTATATAAATCTTAATGGCATTATTTAAAGAAATAGAACCCCCAAAATCATCAGATTTGTATAAATCACAAAAGACATCGAATAGCCAAAGCAATCCTGAGAAAAAAAAAACAAAGCCAGAGGCATCACACTGGCTGACTTCAAATTATACTACAAAGCAACAATAATCAAAACAGCATGGTATTGGTAAATGGACACACAGACCAATGGAACAGAATTGAGAGCCCAGAAATAAACCCACCTATATATAGGCAAATAATTTTTGACAAAGGAGCTAAAAACATACAATGGAGAAAAGAAAGCTTTTTTCATAAATGGTGTTGGGAAAATTGGGAAGCCACAAAGCAAAAGAATGAAACTAGACTGCTACTTGTCACCATATACCAAAATTAACTCAAAATGGATCAAAGACCTAAATATAAGACCCAAAACAATAAATTGAAAAGAAGAAAATATAGGTAATAAACTCTTGGACGTTGATTTTAGAAAAGATTTTATAAATTTGACCTCAAAGGCAAAGGAAGTGAGTGCAAAAAATAAATGAATGGGACTATATCAAACTAAAAAGTTTCTGCACAGCAACAGAAACCATCAAAGAGACAATCAATCGAATGGGAGAAGATATTTGCAAACAATGTCTCCAATAAGGGGTTAATATCCAAAATATATAAAGAACTCATACAACTCAACAACAATAGGAAACATACACTCCAATTAAAAAATGAGCAGAGGATCTGAACAGACACTTCTCCCAAGAAGACATACAAATGGCCAACAGGCATACAGAAAGATGCTCAATGTCACTACCTATTAGGAAAATGCAAATCAAAATCACAATGAGATGCCATCTCATACTTGTTAGAATGGCTAACATCTACAAAGCAAGTAATAATAAGTGTTGAAGAGGCTGTTGGGAAAAAGAAACCCTCAGACGCTGCTGGTGGGAATATAAATTGGTACAGCCACTATGGAAAACAGTATGGAGATTTCTTAAAAAATTAAGAATAGAATTACATACGACCTAGCAACCCCTCTTCTGAGTATCTACCCCCCAAATTTGAAAACATTACTGTAAAGGTATATGCACACTGATGTTTATTTTTCACAGTGACTGAGACATGGAAACAACTAAAGTGTTCTTTGATATATGGTTGGATAAAGAAGATGAGGTACATATATACAATGGAATATTACTCAGCCATAAAAAGATGAAATACTACCATTTGTGGCAACATGGATAAATCTTGAGATTATCACACTAAGCAAAATTAGTCAGACAGAAAAAGTTGACAACCATATGATTTCACTCATATGTGGGATATAAAACTGAAAACGAGAAACAAACAAGATAAGAACAAAAACTCATAGACATAGATAACAATTTAGTGGTTACCAGAGGAAGAGCAGGGAGTGGGAGAGGTAGATAAGGGGAGAGAGGTCAAATATATGGTAACAAGGAGATTTGACTTTGGGTGGTAAACATGGAATAGACAGGTGATATATTATTGAAGGACACTTGTACACTTGAAACCTATATAACTTTATTAACCAGTGTCACCACAATAAATTTTTTCTTATAGCTATTTAAAAATTTTATTCTATTATTAGTTTCAAGTATGCAGTGTATTGGTTAGACATTTATATAGTTTATGGAATGAGCTCTCTGATTACTCTTTCTCTCTGGCTCTACTCTTAGCCATTACATTACTGCTGTCTGCATTCTCTATGTAATGCTCCCCATCTGCATGATTATCTACCAACTACTAATTTGTACTTCTTTAACCCTTCACTCCATTCTCCCAGTGCCCTTAACCTTCCTCCCATCTGGCTGTCACCAGATTGTCCTCTACATTTGTGAGACTGTTTTTGATTAGTTTGTTCTTTTTGTTCCTTAGATTCCTCATATAAGTGAAATCATATGGTATTTATCTTTCTGTCTGACTTATTTCACTCAGTATGATAACCTCTAGTTCCATCCATGTTATTGTGACTTTTTTATGGCTGAGTAATATTCAATTGTATATATGAACCATAACTTCTTTATCCAATTGTCTGTTGATGATCATTTAAGATACTTCCATATCTTGGCTATTGTAAATAGTGCTGCCATGAACATACGGATGCATAGATCTTTATGAATTACTGTTTTGGTTTTCCTTGGATAAATACCCAGAAGTGCAATTGATCAGTTAAAGGTAGATCCATTTTTAATTTTTTGAGGAACCTCCAGACTTTTTTTCATAGTGGCTGTACCAATTTGCAATCTCACCAACAGTATTAGAGGGTTCTCTTTTCTCCACATCCTCACTAACACGTTCTTTGATTTATCGATGATAGTCATTTTGACAGGTGTGAAGAGAGATCTCATTGTGGCTTTAATTTGCATTTCTCTGATGATTAGTGACCTTGAGCATCTTTTCATATGTTTATTGGCCATCTGTACTTCCTCTTTGGAGAAATATCTCTTCAGGTCTTCTGCCTATTTTTTAATTGAATTGTTCATTTTATGTTTTTGAGTGTATGAGTTCTTTATATGTTTTGGATATTAATCCCTTATTGAATGTATTGTAAGTGAATATTTTCTCCCATTCAGTAGGTTGTCTTTTCATTTTGTCGATGGTTTTCTTTGCTGTGCAAAACCTTTTTAATCTGTTGTAGTCCCATTTGTTTACATTTTCTTTTGTTTCCCTTGCCCTAGGAGATAAATCCAAAAATAAATTACTACTAGTGATATCAGAGAGATTACTGCCTGTTTTCTTCTAGAAGTTTTGTGGTTTCGGGTCTTACATTTAAGTCTTTAATTCATTTTGAGTCTATTCTTGTATATGGCATAAGAAGGTGATCTAGTTTCATTTTTTTTTGCATGCATGAGTCCAATTTTCCCAACACCATTTATTGAAGAGAATGTCTTCACCCCATTATATCTTTGCCTCTTTTGTCCTATATTAAAGGAGCAAATAGGCGTGGATTTATTTCTAGGCTCTCTATTCTGTTCCATTGTTTTTGGGCCAGTACTGTGCTGTTTTGATTACTGTCACTCCAATAAATTTAATAATAAAAAAGTTAACTTTCTTATCTTTATTAGCTCTTTTCTTATACTATCTTTGAATTCATTCTGTTGTTTTTTTCACAAACTATTGAAATGGATGTATAGATCCTTAATAATTGGTCTTTATTATTTTCCTATATACACATTTGTCTATAACTTCCCCTAGAAGAACTACTTTCTTTGTACCTCACAATTTTTAGTATATAGTATAGTCATCATAATTCATGTCTACTTATTTTAAATTTTCGTTATCATTTCTCCTTTGAGCCATGAGTTATTTGCTAGATTTTGTTAAAATTACCAAAAACATGGAGATGAAAACAAATTTTTTTCATATTGATGTTTTTCCTTTCAGCTTTATTGAAATATAATAGACAATTTGTTGCTCATATTTATATTATACAATTCAATTAATTTTTTTCAATTATAATTAGCACATAAAATATATTAGTTTCAGTTGTACAGCATAATGATTAGAGTTTTATATCATTCACAGTGATCACCCCACTAAATCTAGTACTCTTATTCCCCCTTACTTATTTATTACCACATTATTAACTATTTTTCTTATGCTACACTTTATATTGTCATGTCTATTTTGTATCTATTCATTTGTAGTTCTTAATCCGTTTGTCCTTTATCACCATGTCTCCAACCTCCATCCCATCTAGTAGCCCTCAAAATAATCTCTGTATCTATGAGTTTGTTTCCATTTTTGTTGTTGTTGTTGTTGTTGTTCTTTAGATTCCACATGTGAAATCATGTGGTATTTGTCTTTATCTGAATTACTTCATTCAGTACAATACCCTCTAGGTCTATCAAGGCAATATCTTTTTCTATCCCCTTTCTTTTAATCTGAAGCGAGTCTCTTGTAGGCAGCATATGTGTGAATCTTGTTTTCTTAACCATTCAGCCATCCTATCTTTAGTTTGAGCACTTAATTCTTTTCCATTTGAGGTACTTGTTGATAGGAATATAGTTATTAACATTCTTTATTTCTATTTTTGATATATATATTTTTTTCTTCTTAAAAAAGTCCCTCTAACATTTCCTGTAATACTGGCTTGGTGGTGATAAATTCCTTTAGCTTATTTTTGTCTGGGAAGCACTTTATCTGTCCTTCAATTCTAAATGATAGCTTTGCTGGATAAAGTATTCTTGTTTGTAGATCCTGGGTTTCCATCACGTTGACTATTTTGTATCAGGCCCTTCTATCCTGCATAGTTTCTTTTGAGAAATCAGCTGCCAGTATTATTGGTACTCCCTTGTAGGTTACTAACTGCTTTTCTCTTGCTGTTTTTAAAGTCCTCTTCATATTTAATCTCTGGCATTTTAATTATAGTGTGTCTTGGTGTGGGCTTGTTTGGGTTCATCCACTTTCTTCTGAGTGTGCCTTACCTCCATTCCCTTTTGTGAATTTGGATTTTTGAATTCACCCTTTTTCTGTTATTGTTGTCTCAATTTGTCTCTATGTATGCTGAATGTTCATTACTATCTTGCAATAACAAATCTCTTCTTATTGTTTAACCTTATAATACCCTATTCTTAATAAGAATTGCAGTACTCTGCTTCTATCTGTCTGCTAGTCACCTTACTCATAGTTATGCATTATTTTGTCATTTTGTTTTAGGTGAGCTGACTCCTTTCAGTATTTCATGTAATATAAGTCTCCTAGTGGAGAAATCCCTCAGTTTTTGTATATCTGGAAAGGTCTTTATTTCCCCTTCATATCTAAAGGAGAACTTTGCTGGATACATTATTCTTGGCTCATTGTTCCTTTCATTTAATAGTTTGAATATTTGATTCCACTCCTTTCTTGCTTGTAAGGCCTGTGCTGAGAAGTCTGATTATAATCTAATGGGTTTTCCTTTATAGTTTACCATCTTCTTTTCCTGGCTGCCTTGAGAATTCTTTTTTTGTCATTAATTTTTGATAATTTAATACAATGTGTCTTGGCAAAGGCCTTTTTGGGTTGAGATAATTGGGTGTTCTATCGATTTCTTGAATTCCAAGCTTCAGTTCCTTCCTTAGATTTGGGAATTTCTCATCAACTACTTGTCTGAAAATGCTTTCTAATCCCTGCTCCTTTTCCTCCCTTTTGAGAATGTCCATTGTTTTTATATTTCCTCTCCTGATGGTATTAACTAGTTCTTGTATTTCTCTTCCATTATTTTTCATTCTTTGATTTCTCTCATCTTCCTTCTGATTTATTTCTAGATTTCTGTCTTTGATATCACTGATCCTTTCATCCATTTGGTCGACTCTATTTCCCAAGCTTGTTATTTCATTCTTCATATCTTTCATTGTGTTCTTCATCTCCATAAGTTCTATTTGGTTCTTCTTCAGAGTTTCAATCTCCTTGCTAAGGAACTTGTTCTGCTGATCTAGTTGTTTTCTCAATCCCTGAAATTGTTGATATGAATTATTTTGGATCTCATTGAGTTTTTTTCAGAAGTATTATTCTGAATTCTCTGTAATTTAAGTCTCATATTTCTGTGTCTGTAAGCTTATTTTCTGGAGAGTTTTCTCTTTCTTTCTGAGATGCCTTGCCACCTTAGTTTTTCATGTGTTTAATGGACTATTTCTCTGCCTGGGTATTAATGGAAGTGTATTTTGCCTTTTTTTTTTCCAGAAAGATTTATTGTATAAAAGTCTCTCTTTAGCCTGTTGCTAAGAAGGCATTTTTCTTTTGGTTTCTAAGCCTCTTGGATCTCTGCTTTATATAAAGTCTTAATAATGCTTTTTTTTCTTATAAATACTCAATCACACTTGCTACCCTTAATCTCAGTCCCTGTTAGTGTTAGCAACATTTTCAGTAGTGTTTGCTCAGATTCCCCTGGGACTCTGCTGTGTTTGGTCTGGGAAAATATGAGGGGAGGGTCTCTGTGGGTTGGGGGATGGGGGCTGCAGTTCAGTCTTGTGTTTTGCAACCATGCCTTGTAATAATCAACTATTGTTACTTTGCCGTCCCTACTTCTCTGCTTTCTGCCCTGATTCCTGGGCACTGCTGTTATGTGGAGCTCACAGCTCTCCCAGGCAGGGCTGTTCAGGGAACCTGTCATAACTTCTTCACCCCCCTTCTACAGGAAGCTCCAGATGTGAGAGGCAGCTTTTTTGTTTCTGCCAGTCTACTGCCCAACTTCCGTGGTACTAACCAATGGTAGTTTTTATTCGCAGATCCCTTGATCAGATATGCTTGTGTGCAGGTTGGATGTTTTTTATTGAGTTTTAGATGTTCAGCTTACTGTTGTTTCAAGGGGAGAGAATCTGGGGATGGCTATCACTTTCCCATGCCTGTGACATCACTCTCCTCTTCCATGTTTTTGAGAATATTTATTTTATTATTACTGGGTACAGGATTCTATACAGGTCTATTATCTCAAGTTTGTTCATTATACTTTTCATATTTTCTGTATTTTTACTAATTTTTGTATGTCATATCAAAAAAAAAAGATCTATATCGAAATCTCCCACCTTGATTTAAAGATATCCCTACAGTACTGTTATTTCTTTACATAGTTTTAGATAATGTTGACTATATGCATATGTTTAGTATTATTTTAGCTTCCAGATGAGTAAAATATTTTATCATTATCTAGTGATACCTCTATATAATACTAATTTTTGTCTTAAAGATTATTTATCTGAATTAATATAGTTCGTCTTAATTTTCTTTTATTAGTACATGTCTGGCATATTTTTTTCTAAACTTTTATATTGACCTTCCTATATTTTATACCTTTATGTTTTATATATGTCTCATGTATATAGCTGATTTTTAAAATGCCTAAGAATCTCTTTATAAAATAATGAGTTAAAACTGTTCACATTTTTGAGATTGTATATGCAATTAGAATTATTTATTTCATCTTCCCTTTTATTTACTGTATTTTAACCACTTTCTCTATGCATTTTCTTTCTCTTTTTCTCTTTTTTTTTTTTAACTTTTTTTTTTGAAACAGTTTGAGTGTTTGGTCTTTTTTTATTTCTCATCTCGGCTTCATCATTCCTCTTGTGATTTATAACTTTTACACTCTATTTCCATTTTCTAAGGATATTTCTATGCTGCATATTTAATTTAAAAAGTCTCAAAGCTAAACGTTTTAATGTCTTTAAGAAATAATAAAGGAACATTAAAAAATGTAATTCCACTCACTTCTTACCCAAACTTATATGTTCCTGGTGTTCCATATTTTGTTTCTGTCTTTTTTAACACTGTGCAAGTTAGTCATCAGTGTTTCATATAGATAATGTTTGCTTGGATTTGTGTGTTTAGTATTTTAAATGGTTGCCATAATGTCTTTCATTTCAATTCACTCTTCTCCTTAAACTACGCTTTTTCTTTTTCAAAGTTTTAATAGTGAAAATCTGTTGATGATAAATTTTCTATTTGTATTTAACTGAAATGTGTCTTTCCACCCTTAAAAGATAATCTTTATAGATAGATAATTCTTTTTGTCCCTGCAGGTTTACTAAAATATGTCCAGTTTTACATTTCTTTTTTTTCTTTATTTCAGAAAATGTTACATTTCCTGAATCTGTAAATTCACACTTTTACTTCTGGAAAATTTTGATTTATTACCTCTTCAAATGTTGTCTTCTCTGATTTTTCTTTATTCTTTCTTTCTGGGACTCTTAAAAAGAAAGCAGAACCTTATCATTGCATCTACTATGTCTCTTAACTTCACTTTTATATTTTTCTACTGTTAGTCCCCCCGTACTGCATCCTAGAAAATTTCTTTAGCTCTGTCTTCTAGTACTTCAATTCTCTCTTTGGTTATGTTTAATTTGCTTTTAAATTAACCTACTCAAAAAAAGTAATACAGGAGCAGAGATGTGAAAGTGTGGAAAAGGGCATCATTTGATTATTTGAGGAGAAGCAGCTAGACAGAGGGACAGTACATGCCATTACTCTGAGATAACAGTGTGTTAGGTGCCTTTAGAGGAACTGCAAAGAGACCAGGGTGAGAGATCAGAGAGATCAGTAGGAGATGAAAAGGTGGAGGTGGTCTGGTGGTCTGAGCTGTATACGTTCTAAACCATAATAGGCACTTCGGCTTTTTCTCTGAGTAGACTGAGAAGTCATTAGAGGGTTTTATTCAGTGACATGACATGAACAAGGATTCTTTGTTGACAATAGACTGGCAAGTGTGACAGAAGGAAGACCAGTTAGGAGGCTATTAAAATAACCTTGGTGAGTGGTAGCATGGGCCAAGGTGCAGGTGTTGGAGTTGGTGAGAAATATTTGGGTTCTAGATACATTTTGATTCATTGCTAGATTGCATGTGGTATGTGGGAAAAATGAGTCAAACACAACCCCAAAGTCTTTGGCCTGAGCTGCTAGAAGGATGAAACTGCCATTTGCCTATATGAAGAACAAGTTTGGAGAGGTGAAAAACAGTCGGTGTGACAAGTAAAGCTTACTAGATATTTAAATGGAAATATATTGATTGAGTGGTTGAATGTCTGAGATTCACACTTAAAAACCAGGTGTAAGCTAGAATTAAGTATTTGGAGATGTCGGCGTATGTGTAGGCTTTAAAGCCAGAGCCTGAGTAAGGTTTCCAAAGGAGAGAGGGTTGATAGAAAAGAAAAAGGCAAGGGACCAGGTTCTAGGGCACTTTAATGCTCAGAAGTTAGGAAATGAAGAGGAACCTGCAAAGAGACTGCTGAAACCTGGGAAGTAGAAGGGATATATGCTGAACATAGTGTTCTGGAAGCCAAGAGGGTTTTAAGGAAAAGAGAGTGATTGATTGTGTCAAAGGCTGCTAAAAGGTCAAGTCTTACAAGAACTGAGAACTGACTATTGGATTTAACAATATGATATGCCTGGTAAACTTTAGTAGAACAATATGTAGTAAATCATATCTATCTCCTTGGACTGTTGAGGACTGGGTGTCACACATGGGACACAGTATAAGCATCCAATGACCATTACTATCATTGTTAATCCAACTGTTGGAGTTCAGCTTCTACTACACTTTGTAGGACATAGCTGCCAAGAAGTATGTGCAGAGCTTTCACCCACCACATGTTGCCACCTCAGAAGCATGGGTTCTAATAAGTGGGCTGACAGAAGCTATCCTATATTCTCTCTCAGAGACTTAATGCACTGCAGCTGTTGTCCATGAGGACTGAGGTTATTACGTTCCCTCTACTTCAGTACAGCAGTGTCACACTAGGCAGATGAAAGCCAGACACTAGAATTCAGTTAGAGCTGTCTGCTTCAAGTGGCCCTCAAGATGAGAAAAGAGGACTTGAAAAGCCTGGGAGAAATAAGAAAGACACACTGCTGCTGTTACAGCAGAATTAACAATCTTCATTAGATCAAAAATAGTATTGATCCTGCCCTCTTCCAATAGCTGATAAGCACAGGTCATGAATTGAGCTCTCAAAGTATGAAAAAAGATGATGCCAGGATAGAAGCTACACAAACCAAATCTATACCTGACTGATATTCCTCAATAATCTCCTAGAATGCTTAGAAACAGCAAAGGAGATTCAGAAAGAGTGGCTAGTGCCTTAGGAGGAGAACCTGACAAAGACGACGTCTTGGAAGCCAAGTGAAGTGTACTCATGATTTATATTCTAACAGAAGATCTCTTTGCTGTACCAAAGAAAGCACATATCTCTGGGCCAAAGAGCTAACCAAGAACCATTGCTTAATGGAATATCTGTTTCAAAAGTGTTAGAACTTTAGCTCACATCATACACCAAAACAAATTCTAGATTGATTTAATAGTTAAATAGAAAAAATTATATAAAAAATTTAGAATTAAAAAAATAAGAGAATACTTATTAGCTACTAGTTTAGGAAGACATTTTCCCAGGTATAAATAAGCCTGGAAGAAGTTAAAAAAAAGTGAAAAACTAAGAGAGATACTAAACTAAAATAAAGATGTAAATCTTCTATGAGTCAAAACATGCTATAAACAAAATTCAAGGAGAAACTGAAAACCTGAAAATATTTGCATAAATATGACAAAAGATTATCACCATTCCTGTAAATAGTTATTTATGACATAAGAAAAAGAATACTCCAGAGCAGAAAATGTTCAAAGAAATAATAAGCACATGAAATAATCAACATGTGAAGAAGTGTCTAGGCACACCCAAAAATTAAAGGAAGAAAATTAAATTTATGTGATTCTGTTCTTTATCTGAGAAATTTACAAAAATTAAAACAACCAACAAAACATAGAGATGTTAAAAAAAGAGGGTGTTGAAATGCAAGGCACTTAGGATTTTTTCGGAAAACAATTTGACATCATTTGTTTTAGTCAAAACAATTTGACTAAAATCCTTAAAATTGTTTCTGTAAACTTTAGGTGAAGTAATTTTTCACATTAGAAACTATTATATGATAATAGTGATCCAGACAAAGCATATACATAAAAAGATGCTCATAGTCACCTTAAGTATTAAAATTTGTAAGTAGCTTAAATATCCAGCCATAATACAATAATTAACTTAAATACTGTACAGTCATTATGAGGCTATCATTGAGGAATATTGAGTTTTGGAAAACAGTAACAATATAATCTTAAGTGAATGAAATAAAATAATAAATATATAATATGATACCAAATCTGTATGTATTAAAGAAATGTATTAAGTAGTATGACTCTGGATGATATATGTTTTCTAATTCATATATTTATTTTCCAAATTGTCTTCAGTAAGCATGTGTTTTTAAAATATTATTATTTATTAATAATACTTATACTAAAACGTATTATTTTAATACAAAGAGATTAGAAGAAAGAAAAAAAGGAAACTCAGAAATAATACTCTTGAGAGCCATAGAGTTTATCTAGGGCCATTTACTAAAGCTTGTTTTTCTCAGTTATCTCTAGAGAGCAGAAGTTGATTCTTCCTCAAACTGAGGAAGTTGGCCCAGAAAGACTCATGGGATAATTTCCATTTGGATCACTGAGATCATTTCCTTGTACAAAAAAAAAAAATGTTTCATAGCATAGGCAAAGGTGGATAAGAAGAACTTCTTAATTTCCCAAAGCCTTGATGCAACAGCTGCATCATTATCAGCTCATTATGTTGCCCAAGAAGTGGGACAAAACCTACTGTTATGTTGATTTTAGAAAAATTATCTGTAGCTATTTTATTAGAAGTTTAATAAAGGACAATTATTAAGATCAGCAGAATAATTTTTGATGTTAATAATACTTATCATATTTAGAATACAAACAGAAACAATAGCAAAGAAAACATTTTATTTTAAGGTTCCCATGTGTATACGAGAGCATGTAATAAAACACTTACTCTATATCTCTATCAGTACTTTATTTACTAAGCAGCTCCTATTTCTTCTTTAAAAAGGGGCTGAATTCTCTCTTTCCTATCATTTAGCTTCCCTAGAATTGTACTTGTCATATGATAAGTTAGATACAGGATTCCATGTTATCACAAGCCCTCACTCATAGAAATTTTAGTTTTCATATTTCAATAGTTGAATATGACTTTTGAATCAAAAAGTTTGCTACTTATGATTTCTAGATTGATGCCCTAATTTGGATGGTTAAAAAAGCATTTCCCCAAAATGTTTATAGATACCAGGAGCTCTTGTTTTCATTGGCTAGCCCCACAAACTTTCCTGTCACATACTATTTGCTAGTGAGCATTGGATGATGAACTTTATGGTGAAACTTTGGCTTCACTTCTTGGAACTCTCACACCTTCTGGTCAGAAAACATCACAAAGGCCAGATGGTGGGAGAGACTGTAATCACAGGGAGTCCTTCTTTATGCCCCAAAGAAATAATAGTCACTCTCTGTTGTACCTGAATGAGTGTCAACATAGCGTTATTCAATGAAACGTGGAAAGAAAGCAGTCAATAAAAATGTTGGCACAAACCCCACCCCTGGAAAGATACTAGTGGATGTAATTCCTATAACATATGTGGACATTCAGTTGAACGAGGTTCATATATGTGAATCACACCTATTTACTAGAGTTTAACATGTCAATCCTTTTTTTACACTTCTTTGTCCAAGGAGGAAGGCAGTGCATTCCTAGATTAGGTTTTTATTCCCAAAGGAACTATCCTGCTGTTAAGTCTGACATAAACTTGCATGAGGTACAGGGAAATTCAGAGTTAAGCCTGCCATGCTAAGAGTTTGCTTGGTTTTATTCAGATATTACAAGATACAGGATATTCAGCATGTTCTGAGGCCTCTGAAATACCTCGCTACCACACAGGCCATATTTTTAAATAACCACTTTAACACAGTGCAGGGGAAGTTTCAACTACACACAGCTCAGAATGCTGTAACCACAGAGCCTCCTGGGAGCAGTTCGTCCAATCCTAGGCTTGTTTTCTTGTGACACACATCTTCTGTCTAAATTCTTTAGCAAGGATTCTTGCCCTTGGAGTGATAAAGAGCATGGACTCCTCAGTTGTGAGACAAATGGCCAATGTGTTAGTGGGGAAAGACTGGTAGCTATACCAGGTTCTGTGTCATCGAGTGTGTGTGATAAAACCAGTGACTGATTTGCCTAGGGAGAGAAAGAAATAGTCCTGAAAAGACTAGTAACACCCCTGATTCTATGCATGTCACACCCTAGGTATTTTTAGGTATCAAGAGATATATGCAATATATTGATGAATGGGTACCTAAAAACAGCAGACGTACTTGACTGAGGGGTGCCTAAAGCACACTATGTGTTACTGGAGTGCTGATGTAGTTAGAAGCACAGATATGTGTACGACTGTAATGACATTTTTGTTGCATCACATCTATCAGGTCACAAGCAGCTTATAATTTTTTTTCTTGTCACAGCCAAATATTATAATGGCACAAACCATAAATCACATAAACATAGAACCTTCCTTAGCAAATATAAATGCATGTGCATTACAGAATGATCTGAGATTACAAAAATATATCAGAAGTCAAAAGTAGCTGGTGGAGAAATGCTATGTCTTTAGTTTATTGAGATTGTTTGGAGGAGCCTAATGTACTGTCACTGAAAGAATAATTTTTCCTTTGCAATCTACTTAGCAAAGATTTATCGATCCTTCCCCCCTTCATAGAGAATTACTGATCCATTTTAGAAAATCAGATTTTCACACCTTTTGTGAGAATGTGCCCAGCGTGGCTCTCAGGGGACTGCTTGGGAAGTTGACTTTGACACCCTGTCCCTTGAAACTTGCACACCACAGCCAAGCATCTCATCACTGATTTGTTGCACCAAGCAATAAAATATTTTCATACATTTATAGAGAAATGATTGTACTGCAGGACTTATTTTTCTATTCTAGTGGATGTATTCAGGGTACTGTAATTTGTGTAAACAGCATTTTTCAGATGTGTCTTTTCCTTTTCTTTTTTTACCCCTGTCTCCTCAAGTTGTGATGTTATGAACAGTAAGGTCAGATAAAAGTTGTTGAAATTCATGCTGCAAAATCATGGGATGCTGTAGAATTTCTCAGTGTGTGTGTAAATAACTTTCTTGGAGACGTACATGTCTGCTGCCCCTCATTATGGAGTATCAGAGTAATAAAGCAGCCGGCATGCTATACTGAAGTATGCATCATAATGAAAGTGATTTATTATAATTAAAACAGTGTGGAGAGAAGCTTTGTATTAGACATACTGTTTCACAGAAGAACTTAATAAAGAGCATTATTATTAGTTATGGATTTGGGTGAAGGATGTTGTTTACTGAGAGTTATGTGAGCATTACTCAAAGTCTGAAGTTGCTCTTTGAGTTGTTCTGTATTGAGAGGGAAGAAACATTTAGTAAATGAAGAATTTTAATACTTTAGGAGGCTAGTGTGTATGTTTGCAAGCAAGTAGGAGAGAGAGAGGGGAGAACGAGAAGAAAATAACATGTACCTGAGGTGTTCTCGGCCGAGCAGTTCTAGGATACTTTATTACATATCTATGGAGACAATGGCAGGGACTGTAAGTAGCTCCTGTCTCTTGATGTAATAATGCACATAAAGTTGGGGTCAGACTAGGTTCGCTCTGTGCTTTGATGCTGTGTAAGGTCACTAGGGGAATCGATGGACCAAAATGAGTCCCGAGTTTCATGCAATCAATGCGATTTTTCTATTTAAAGCGGACACTGCTGGGTGTGAGTCTCAAGCGTTGAATGTGGTTTGGTTCAGCTTTTCAGATCAAGAGTAGATTGCAGTACAAATAAGTTGTTTATTAGCATAACTGAGATGAGATGATATGACAAATGCAGAACAGGAGAGGCAGTCTTCTGCAAATGCTGCTTTCAAGTTTGGTGCCCTGTAATTTGAACAACCAAATTAGTAGCTGTTTGATTGCTGGGGGATGCCTTATTCTCTATTTATTTTGCTATTTTTAATGAATCAAAAAAGGGGAACCCTTTAAAAATAAAAGCAAACTGTTACTAAAACCAAAATATTTCTAAATCTTTTCTATATTCTATCCATCCATCCATCATCAGTTTGCTGACTGGAAGATAGAAGAATTTTCTAATGTACTTTTTAAAATCAATGCCATCTATAATATAGATTTTTAAAAAGTTTTATTCAGTCAGAATGTGATTAGAACATTTTTGATTATTTGTAAAGCAAAAAGAGTCTAATTTTGCATTGACTCTTCAAGTTTTCTTACTCTCTGCAGTGGCAAGCAGCTTCCTATTTAAAAGGACAAATTATAAATGAAGTTTCCTCATCAGAATAAAAGTTCTGGAGCTGCTGAAAGATCTTTTATTGGTTTCTCTTCATCTTGTCACATTGCCACTGAGAGACACTGAATGTACTTTAGGGAAAGAGATTATGGAGGGAAGGCACTGTTGCTTTCTGTTTAGGGGAGAAGGAGAATGAGAAAAGATGGAGATTTATGAAAATATTCTCAGTAAGTCTACGAAGGATACCTCTTTTGCTCTTTCCCATAAGAGAACTGGTAGCCCCAAAGACACAAGTAACTATCATAAAATGTTTCTGCATTTTTCTTAGGGTAAAAATTTATTTCTTCCTGAGAATTTGGGTTCTAATCTACTGAGAAAAACAAGCCAAAGACTCCAGTTATTAAAGGTCCAAGAAGCTGGAGAAATTAAGGAATATTAACCTTCCATTATATTGAAACACATTTGCCACTGAATTGCTACTTGATGTTTTTTCTTACACTCAAAAAGATAACATTGCTGCCCGGCTTTTAATTTAAAGTTAATTTATTTTGTACTTCCAGAGTTTTAATTTAGTAAAAGAAGGCAAGAGGAAATAAGTTGAAATCACTGTTGACCCATGGCAGAGAGCCCAGTTCATGCACCCTGGCAGACTTTCACATTTAAATAAATATTTCTTACAAAGAGCTAATTGAGTCTATTTAAAATAATACAGGTCAGATATAAAGAGGTCTAAGTTTATTTGCTGAAACTGGGAAAATGCCCCCAGATAATAAGAGATGATAAGAATGAGGGGAGGAGAGATGTGTGGAGAACAAGGGAAGAAGTTTGCCTATACAAGGTTAGCAAGGCCTTTGCAACTGAAACAGCGAGTTTTTGTGCCTGCAATTGTGGACCTTTACACAAAGGACACAACTCTAGTAATTTGTTTGGCAATTATCATTGGTATCCTTCAAAAAGTCTTCTTTAATTATCTCTAGAGTTTAGGGCAGTGGGAATGATTAGAATTCTTGGTCAAATAGCTTTGAGTTTGTGTATTTAATTATAATAATCCCCTAAACAACTCCAAAATACATTACTAAAAATGGTATTTTAGAGTATGTTTTTCCTTTGAGCAGAACCTTAAATCTCAGGAATTTGAAATACTATGTAAAAATCTGGAAGGTATGAAAAAATGATTTCATTATAATTAATTATCATGAATGATGCTATATTGTTTTATTCTAGTCACTAAGTTATTTTTTAAGGAAGTTATCAACAGTTATTCCACATTATACTAAAAATAAAATTTGACTTAAGAGCAGAATGTTTTTTTTCTTTATTTTACCAGTGATTCTATAAGACATATGCCCTTTAAATATGAGAGAAATAGGAAACTTTGAAATTCATAGTTGTGATTCTCATTTTCCAAAATAAGTTTATTTGTGAAAATAATGGGATGCTTAAATTTTCTTTAATGTAGATTTTTTTAAATCATATATTTTATATTTTAAAAAGGAATACCTGGTAAATGTACTTTGCATATGAATTTACAGCATATGCCATTTTATATTTTGCAATATGTTACATAATATTTATTTATATTTATCATTGCACTTATATTTATTTATATTTATTATTCCTATAATAAATAGAAAAGTAAGAAAATAAATTTTTTATATTTATTATTATATTTCTTATTCCATTTAACTCATAGTGTCCTAGTATTTTAACTTGTAGGGTCCATGGTAAAATGAGAGCCCTCCCCTCATTGATTATGATTTTAAAATCTTTCATACATTTTCCTCATTTGAAAAATGGATTTGAGAGATTCAGTCACTGTTTAAAGACTGTGAAGACCATGAAGGTGAATAAAGACTGCCACTGAAATGCTTCCTCTTATAAAATCACTTCCTTTCAGATAAGGGTACTGAGATAATGGGAAAATCCTTAATCTCAATGTTCCAACCTAAAAATTAATCTCATTCATCCCTTTTCCCCTTCATTTTTTTCTTTTTTGAGATCTCAGAAAAAATGAGCACATAAAGTGTACCTTTTTAACTGCCCTAACTTATGCAATTGGCATCCAAACAAAAGAACCCCAGAGTTCAGAGACCTCAAACACATAACAGAGGTCATAGTTTCACCCAAAACTGCTGATAAGCAACGTTTTCATGGTCTTAGACTCAAATGTACTTTTCTTTGATTTCAGAGATGAAGGAGGTCTCCTTTTTTTTTTTTTTTTTTTTTAGAAGGCATTTATTGTGGTTATTTTTGAGAAAATCCCAATTTCCTGTGATGTGTACTTTCTACTATGCATCTTCAGCAATATATCAAGCAAATAAAGAGATATAGGCTCTGATTCTGCACTTACATGTTTTCCTTTTTATTTGGAGGTACCCCTTCCATATTCCCAGTACTATAGACCAACAAGTCATGTTTACTATTTAAAGAAGATAACTAATGGCAAAGGTCCCACACACAAAAAATTCATATCTCTAAAATTTAGCCTTAAGGCAAGTTTGACTCTTGGACAGATGTCTTCTCATTTGTCAATATGACTTGACTTTGTTATAACCTCGGAATTAAAATGCAGTGTTTATTCTTTCTTGTAGATCCCTTTAAAAAACCTCTTTAGTAATGCTGTTAAATTCCTAAAAACCTTGCCTTATTATCTGTACTCACTCTACTTTTTATTATTACTTTAATTACCTCTTTCAGTCCTCTGGTTAAATCTTGACTGGTGTAGAATACACCCCACTGAAAATAATACTTCTCAGGCTGACCTTAGCTGCACCTTTGTGATTTGTCTTGGGCAAATGAAAGAGCTTCCTCTTACCCCAGTCTATGTTTCTGTTGACAGAAAATATATCGTCACCACAGAGACACCAGAGGAGAAAATGTGGGTGCTTAATAAGGGTGACAGACAAAACAAAACTGCCTATAAAATGTTTTTAGTTCCTTAGAAGTGGCAAGATATATATGTAAATATATATGTTTATACACACACACACACACATGTGTGTAGATTAAGGGCATAGATTCAAGCTAGTTTGAATTCACATAACTTTTGTTGGACAATTGTATCACAATATTGACTTGAGTCCAAATTAGGGCCTCTGGAGTATCCCTTACTCTACTGATTTGTAGTTTATTGGTTCTGCCATTCCATTATTCTCTGATTTTCTCAACATTTCCCTTGCTGTCTTACTGTGGTCAAAAGTTCTGTTTGGGAATGGCGGATACTAGAAGTTACTCTTCTATTGTATAGAATGCTGACATCACATTTAATTTCCTTGATTCTGGGACATTCACTTTGTTCCCTACAATTTATTAGAAGAAGAAGAATCAATAGTTGAGAAACCTTATTAGTTAATTTCCATTGAAATCTGCCTTTTTTTTTTGTCATGTCCTCTGATATCTACATCTTTAATTTTGTGAAGTATAGATGAGCCCTTTTATGGATGCATTAACTAATTGAATTTGCTTGAAGAAAAAAAAGACTATTTTTTTTTTTTGCTCATCTCTATGGACATTCTCCATAATTGCAGAAAGAAAAGAAAGGTATAATAGTGATCCCAAGTAATTCTAATTAGTTTAATGAATACTTGAGCTCTATCAATTCCTTAAATCACTGAAAGGGTGGGGATATGTTCAATGAAGAATTATTGGCCATGTGGTTTGGTAGTCTCAAGTAAAGCAATTGGCTTGAAACACAGGTAATGCCCCAGACTCTGGTCTTGAGATACTTCTAAATATATTGCCTGATGAGAGACATGTCTAAAAATATGCATTTCTAGTTTTTTGAACAATGACTTTTGTGCAAGGGTTAGGTGCAGAATGCATTTGGAAATCAGACTGTGAAACAAGAAGCTTGACTGGGGCTCTACTGGGTGAGGTGTTGGGTTAGCTGCAAAGTTGGATTTGATGACTTCAAATCTCTGAAGGCAGGTGTCTGAAACCCTGGGCTTAAACGAGTTGTACTGAATTTTCTCACCTGCTTTTTATCAGCAGCAGTATTGACATGATTTTCATTACTTCCTAAATGTCTGTACTGGCTTGCTTTATTTTTCTTGTTAAAGTTTGATATATATATATATATATATATATATATATATATATATATATATATATATATATATATATAAGCCATTGGTAGCTCTACCATATTAGTCACCACCAATTTCATCATCTTTCTCATTTATTAATGGTCCTGCTTTTTCTCTAATACTACTTTTCTTCTTGACATATCTGTGAAACACTTTTTTCTCCCCTTAAATTCTTTTATCTGAAATTAACCCAGGCAACTTCCACTGTCTTTTGTTTCTGTTGTAAGGATTATAGGGCCAACAGTTTTCTTCATACAAAACAATGCATATGTAAAAAATATATATAACAAATATATTAATAGCATTTATTTAAGTCTACTGCCATAAGAACCTGTCTATATGATTTTAGTAACTTTAGGAAATAAAATCTAAATGAAGTTAGCCTGAATTATAATGAATGAAATTAGTCATCTTCTCTTTAAGATATATTTTGTAATCTTACTTTTAGTTAATAATTAATACTCTTCTATGATAATAAACAACAGTATCTTCTAAAGTTATAATCAGAAGAGTGGAGTTGAAATTCATGTACAGTTTACAAATTATTCATAAAATAAAAATTTGGTTTGAACAAACCCAGTTATATTTTCCTAGGAGAAAAAATTGGAAGAAACTACGCAAAATACTAACAGTGATTATCCTGAAGTAGAATAATTATGGGTAGTTAATATTTTCTTCTTTATCCCCTTTTATATCTTATAATTTTATAAAGTAATAAAATACTTAAATTTAAATTTAAGGAAACTATTAAAGCAATACATGTTCAATGAAAAAAATTCAAACAATGTCAAAGTACGAAAAATACAAAGTGGTGCTTTCCCTCTTGTCCCACTATGATTGTGCTCTAGTTTCTGTTTACCCTTTCTGATATTTTTTCTGTGCTTCAATACTTATATGCAAATACATGCTCACATATTTATATATTCACACATATGTACTTTTTAAAAAATGAAAATAATCCCAGAAAAATGGCAGAATTTTGCAAGCCAATTATTAAACATTGAGAACTGGAATGCAGCTTTGGTGAGAGTGTTTTCTTCATTGAAACCAGCAAACACTAACAAAGATTTCCTTTTTAATAAATGACACCTTGTTTTCCAGCACACCACTGACCTATACTTTGTATCTTATTTTGTAACTTGCTTTTTACTTAGCAATGTAGGCCATGTTCCGTGTAAGTACTTATAGCTCTTTTTTTAAATTAACTTTTATTGTGGTGACATCAGTTAACAAAATCCAGTAAGTTTCAGGTGTACAATTTAACAGTAAGGCGCATATATATATATATATATATATATATATATATATATATATATATATTTCATTGTGTGTTTTACTGCCCAAAGTTAGATTTCTTTCTCTCACCACATATTTGATCCCTTTTACTCCATCTCTCCCCTACCCGCTCCTCCCCTACACTCTGATAACAATTAGTCTATTGTCCATGTCCACGAGTCTCTGTTTATCCTGTTCATTTGTTGCTTTTAGGTTTTTATCCTACATATTATGATATCATATGGTTTTCAACTTTTTCTGTCTAGGCTATTTTGCTTAGCATGATTATCTAAAGGTCCATTCATGTTGTTGCAAATGGCAGTATTTCATCTCTTCTTGTGGCTGAGTAATATCCCATTGCGTATGTGTACCATAGCTACTTTATCCAATTGTCTACTTTATCCAATTGTAGGACACTTCAGTTGCTTCTATGTCCTGGCTACCATGGATAATACTGCTATGAACATTGGTAAGCAAATATCTTTTTAGATATGGGTTTTCAAGTATTTGAGGTAAATTACCCAGTAGAGGGATTGCTGGATCATATGGTAGATCAATTCTTAGTTTTTTGAGGAACCTCCATACTGTTTTCCATAGTGGCTGTACCAATTTGCAGTCCCGCCAACAGTGTATGAGGGTTCCTTTTCCCCCACAACCTCTCCAACACTTGTTACTACTTGTTTTGTTGATAATAGCCATTCTTAGGGTGTGAGGTGGTATCTCATTGTGGTTTTGATTTGCATTTCCCTAATAGCTAGCGATGTTGAGCATCTTTTCATATGTTTGTTGGCCATTTGTATGTCCTCTGGGGAGAAGTATCTGTTCAGGTACTCTGACGATTTTTTGATTGGATTGTTTCTTTTGTTGTTGTTGTTGTTGTTGTTGAGTTGTATAAGTTCTTTGTATATTTTGGATTTTAGGCCCTTATTGGGCATTGCTTGCAATTATCTTCTCCCATTTGGATGGTTGTCTCTTTACCTTGTTGATGATTTCTTTTGCTGAGCAGAAGCTTTTTAGTTTGATGTAGTCTCATTCATTTATTTTTGCTTTTACTTCCCTTACCTTTGAAGTCAAATTCATAAAATCCTCTTTAGGTTCAAGGTCCTTGAGTTTTGTTCTTATGTTTTCTTCTATGAAATTTATTGTTTCAGGTCTTATATTCAGATTCTTAATCCATTTTGTGTTAATTTTGGTTTATGATGATAGAAAATAGTTCTAGTTTCATTTTTTTGTGGGTGGCTTTCCAGTTTTCCCAGCATCATTTATTAAAGAGGCTTTCCTTTCTTCACTGTATGTCTTTGGATCTTTTGTTGAAAATTATTTGCCCATATAAACATGGGTTTACTTCTGGACTCTCAATTCCTTTCCACTAGTCCGTGTATTTGTTTTGCTGAAAATACCATGCCGTTTTGATTACTTTCACTTTATAGTATAATTTGAAGTCGGGCAGAATGATGCTTCTAGCCTCGTTCTTTTTCTTAGGACAGCTTTGGCGATTAGGTGTCTTTTGTGCTTCCATACAAATCGGATGAGTTTTTGTTCTATTTCTTTAAACAACACTGATGAGATTATGATGAGGATTGTATTTAATCTGTATGTATAATGCTTTAGGTAATATGGTCATTTGAACTATGTTGATTCTTCCAATCCAAGAACATAGAATATATTTCCATTTCTTTGTACCTTTTTTAATTTCTTTTAATAGGATCCTATAGTTTTCATTACATACAACTTTCACATGTTTCATTAGATTTATTCCTAGGTGTTTTATTCTTTGTGTTGCAATTGCAAAAGGAATTATTTTTTCCTATTCTTTTTCTGGCACTTCATTATTAGAGTATAGGAATGCTATGGATTTTGAACATTGATTTTGTATCCAGAGACTTTACTGTATTTGCATATTTTTTCTAGTAGTGTTCTTGTGGACTTTTTAGGGTTTTCTCTATAGAGAATCATGTCATCCACAAACAGTGACAGTTTGACTTCTTTGTTTCCTATTTAGATGCCTTTTATATCTTTCTCTTGTCTGATTGCACTTGCTAGGACCTCCAATGTTATATTGAATAAGAGTGGTGATAGTGGACATCTTGTGTTGTTCCTGATCTTAGAGGAAAGGTTTTTAGTTCTTCACCATTAAACGTAATGTTGGCTGAGGGTTTGTTATATATGGCCTTTATTATGTTAAGGTACTTTCCTTCTATACTGATTTTGTTAAGTGTTTTGTACTTTGTCAAAGGCTTTTTCTGCATCTATTGATATGATCATATGATTCTTATTTTTTAGTTTGTCTGTGTGGTGTATCACATTAATCAATTTGTGTATGTTGAACCATCCCTGTGCCTCTGGGATGAAGCCCACTTGATCGTGGTGTATAATCTTATTCATATGTTGCTGTATTCGGTTCACTAGTATTTTATGTAGGATTTTTGCATCTATGTTCATGATATACATTCGTGTGTAGTTTTCTTTTTTTGTGTTATCTTTGCCAGGTTTTGGCATCTGTTTTGGGACTGAAGGCTCTGTAAATGTCATTTATGTTCAGTTGGTCTAATGTATCATTTAAGGATGTTATTTCCTTATTGATTTTCTGTTTGGTTGATCTGTCCATATCTGACAGTGGGGTATTTAGGTCGCCTATTACGATAATGTTTTGGTCTGTTTCTCTCTTTAGGTCTGTTAATAAATAATTGCTTTACATATTTCGGGGCTCCCTGATTGGGAGCATAGATATTAATGTGTTATGTCTTCTTTGTGCATGATTCCCTTTATCATTATGAAGTGTCCCTCAGTATCTTTATATTTTTTATTTTGAAGTTTATTTCATCTGATATTAATACCACTACTCCCACTTTTCTCTGAATGCCTTTTGGTTGAAATATCACTTTCCACCCTTTCACTTTGAGTCTATATTTGTTTTTGGAGCTGACATGAGTCTCTTGGAGGCAGTGTATTGTTGGGTTCTGTTTTTTGATTCAATCTGCAGCTCTGTCTCTTTTTATTGGTGGTTTCAGTCCATTTACATTTAGGGTGGTTATTGAAATATGAGATCTTCTTATAGCCATTTTATCTTTCGCTTTCTCACAGCTCACTGTTTCTATTGCTTTCTTGTGTTTCTTTTTTCTAATTTTGGTTGGATTTTGTGCATTTTGCCTCTGGTTCTTCTTGTTTTACGTTATATACTTCAGTTCTGAATCTTTGGTGTGTGGTTGCCATTACAAATATGTAAAGGATAGTATATGTGTGTGTGTGTGTGTGTGTGTGTGTATAGAGAGAGAGAGAGAGAGAGAGATTGAGAGAGAGTTGTCCTTTTTTTTCTGTATGTGCCTTATTTCCATTCCCCTTTGTGAATATGAATCTTTGAATCCTCCCCTTTTCAGTCATTGTTATTTCCATTTGTCCCTATGTATGCTGAACATTCACTACTATCTTGTTATAACAATTCTTTTCTATTATTTAACCTTATAATGCCCTGTTCTTAGTAAGGGTTGCCATGCCTCCTCTTTTATTTGCCTGATGGTCACTTTACTCCTAATTATGTATGTATTTATTTTTTCATTTTGTTTTAGGTGAGCTGACCCCTTTCAGTATTTCCTGTAGTGCAGGCCTCATAGTGGAGTATCCCCTCAACTTTCGTATGTCTGGAAAAGTCTTAATTTCTCCTTCATATCTAAAGGAAAGCTTTGCTGGATACATTATTATAGCCCTGTAGTTCCTTTCTCTTAATAGTTTAAATATTTGATTCCATTCCTTTCTGATTTATAAGATTTGCACTGAGAAGTCTGAGGATAATCTAATGGGTTTTCCTTTATAAGTTACTGTTTTCTTCTCCCTGGCTGCCCTGAGAATTCTGTCTTTGTCATTGATTTTTGATAATTTTAATACAATATGTCTTGGTGAAGACCTTTTTGGGTTGAGATAATTGGGTGTTCTGTTGACTTCTTAAATTCCAAGCTCCAGGTCATTCCTTAGATTTGGGAAATTCTTGTCAACTATTTGTCTGAAAATGCTTTCTAGTCTCTGTTCCTTTTCCTCACCTTCGATAATGCCCATTATTCTTATGTTTCTTCTCCTGATAGTATCAGCTAGTTCTTAAATTTCTCTTTCATTATTTTTCATTCTTCAGTTTCTCTCTTCTTCCTTCTGATTTATTTCTAGATTTCTGTCTTCAATATCACTGATCTTTTCCTCCATTTGGTCGACTCTATTTCCCAAGCTTGATATTTCATTTTTCAACTCCTGCAGTGTGTTCTTCATCTGCAGAAGTTCTATTTGGTTCTTTTCGAGGGTTTCAATCTCCTTGCTCTACTCATCTAGATGTTTTCTCAATTCATGAAATTGTTGATATGACTCGTTTTGAAATTCACTGAATTTTTTCAAAAGTACCATCCTGAATTCTGTCATTTAAGTCTTATATTTCTATGTCTGTAAGCTTGTTTTCTGGAGATTTTTCTCTTTCTTTCTGAGATGCCTTGTCACCTTGGTTGTTCATGGTGTTTAATGGACTATTTATCTGTCTGGGCATTAATGAAAATGTATTCTGCTTTTTTCCAGAAAGACAATTTATTATATAAAGGTCTCTCTTTTGCCTGCTGCAAAGAAGGTGTTTTTCTTTTGGTTTCCAGTAGGTGGCATCTAAGTGTCTTGTTAGATCCCTGCTTTATATAAAGCCTGAAAAATGCCTTTTTTCCCCTTATAAATATTTAATCATGCTCTCTACCCTCAGTTTCAGTCCCTGTCAGTGTCAGCAACAGTCTCAGCGGTGTTTGCTCAGATTCACCTGGGGCTCCGTGGTGATTAGTCTCAGAAAATATGGGGGAAGGAGCTCTCTGGGTTAGGTAATGGGGGCTGTGGCTCAGCCTCGGTTTTGGTTTTGCAACCGTGGCTGGTAAAAATCAACTCCTGTTTTTCTGCCATCCTGCTTCTCTGCTTTCTGCCTTGAAGACTGGGTCCTGCTGCTGGCCTGCAGGGGGGAACTCACAGCTTTCCCAGGCAGGGCTGTTCAGGGAACTCACTGCTCCTTCTTCCCTCCCCCTCCTCCTGCAGGGAGCTCAGATGCTGCCAGAGGCAGCTTCTTTATCTCTCCAAGTCCATTGCCCAACTCTTGGGGTTCTGACCTATGGTAGTTCTTATGCGCAGATCCCATGCTCAGATGTGCTGGTGTGCAGTTTGGGTGTTTTTGTTGAGTTTTAGATACTCAGCTTATTGTTGTTTCGAGGCGAGAGATCTGAGGACGTCTCTCACTCTGCCATGTTTCCAAAGATCCTCTACAATTTAATTTATTTTATGATGTCATTTAAATTGTTGCTTATTAATAATAACTCTGCTGGACATGGAATTTTCCAACTAGTGCTCCAAATTAAGTCACTTTCCTCCTGTAGTTAAGCTACTGGTTATTCACCACATGCCTTACCCTGCTGAAACTACCATGAAAAAAGAGCTGGGGAAGAGAATGCGGGCAGTCCCAGGCAAGAATACCATGGATTCCCACTGTTTTTGCCCAAAATTCAGTAGTTTTGTTCTATGCATTTGATCAATTTCTAGGCACCGAAAAAGTTGTTTTTTGATACATTTGTCCACTTTTATACTTACTATTTGGTGAAAAGGTTTGGTGACATCCTCACTCCACCAGGAGCTTTGATATTTGTGTTACCATAAACTACAGCATCTTGGATGCTGCAGGTCCCAAGCCTACCCCAGGCTACAGAGCTCCTTGCATAGCCTAGCCTATAGCTCTAATAATGAGACTCAGACATTTTGCAGAAGAAAGAATTAAATCTATTTTTATTCTTTTCTATTTTAATGCCAGGGAGCTTCAGGTCATTACTTAGAGTGACTTGCTGATAAGCAAAATTCCTACCAGCAAAGGAGGACACCAAGCGGGCAAAGGGCACCAATCTACAACCTCAACATCACTGAACACAAACAACTCACTTTTTGTTTCTCCCTAAGATCAAACTGTAGCTGGTTAGTTTTCATGTTTTCTATCTTATTGTATATGTTTGAGAGGATTTAGTTAGGAAATGTCAATGAGAGCTAATGCTCAATAGCCTACTTGTTACTTTATATGTAGATAATATTCAAGGTGCTGAGATATGTGATAGTGAAACATTAGAATGTTTGAGGAATGATCACATTTTCTGCCTATGCTTTTCAGATATCCTCTGTGGAAATGTTAATCTTGAAAGAGAAAGTCAGAGCTCTTGGTGTAGGAATCGAACAATGTTCGAATGAGGCATTTAGTAATATTCTTTGATAGAAGAGGATTTTTTTTTCACTGAAGTGTAGCTATTTCTTTTATGTTGATTGTTATCCTCTCCAGGAAAAGGAAGAGTGTTTTGTTAAAACAGTTACTAAGGCATTGTCTCAGAAGCCATGAAAAAAGGTTTGACTCTAACTTCTTACTCAAACTCACAGTGTTTATGAATGTTTTTCTTCTTTCTGGTTCCTTTACTCTCTGTTGATGAAGCTGAGGGAATCCTTTCAATGTATAATAATATGGTGTTGGGAGGTATGTAAATTAACTATATATTTGCCACTTGTGTGGCTATTCACCTCTCACATACTCATGAACTCTGAAGCTGGCTAGGCCCACTCCTTCTGGTAACTGTGATAGGTGATGAATGGTTGAACAATGATCATTTGTGTGTCAGATCATCCAGCTTTGAGGCACACTGCATATCAGGTGGCACATGTAACTTTTGGGAACCTTGGAACAACAGTGAAAAATAAACATTATATATTTTGTCTTTACAATGTGACAGGTGATATGCTGGACTTGTTTAACATTCATTAGTTTTAATCTTCAGAATAACTCATAAGGTATTGATTATGACCCTGATAAAAAGATGAAAAAAAGTTAGGTCCGGGGAAGTTAAATAATAATCAAATATCACAAAGCCAGTAAAATAAAAGGCAAGATTTGAAACTTAATGTATCTGATTGTGAAGCTTATGCTCCTGGCTACTATGATATATTGCTTCCTTAGAAGCTTTTAGAAAAAATTTTACTCATTCATCATCCATTCATTTATTCAATGTTTATAGCATGCTCAGTGTGTGCCAGAAACATGCTAGATGTTGCCTTTTTCTACTCTCCTAGCTCTTTTAAAACATAACTTTACTTCCAAGATTTTCTGCCTTTGTCCCTGGGCTTTCAGAGCTTTCTGAGGGTCAGGATCCCCAGACCAGCAGCTTCAACATCATCTGGAAACTTTTTAAAAATGCAAATTCTTAGGTCTGACTCAGACCTACTGAATCAGAAACTCAAGGGCTATAATGAAGAGGCAGAGTACATCACACTCTGAATAGCCTTAGCGGGGCTAATCAATGAGGAAATAGTCCCTTTAGGATGATGGGAGAAGAAAGACTAGTTCTCTTTTTACAGAAATAACTTATAAAGTGAAAAAGGAAGATTCAAGGGGCTGCATCACAGCTCTATCATATGGGCCTTTTATGTTTATTTCAGAAAATAAGCATTCATTGGGGGAAAGTTTACAATGTATTAACTGTCAAACTGCCTTTTCTACATTTGATCCCTGGTAACTTTGTCCATTAAGGAACTGTCTAGTAGAGAATCCTGATAATTCTTTTCTTCTTTCTTCTTTCTTCTGTCTTTCTCTTCCTACTTTTTTCTTTCTTCCTTAGATATACTAAATATATATACACATTGGCTACACCATCATCTCTTTCCTCTCAGAAGATCCTTAAGGTGAAGATAGATTACTTAAAATATAAATTTTTTTTCTGAACGCATGACTATTTCATTCAATGTTCACATAACATTGGTCTGTATTATCTACAAGCATATGTTATAAGTATAGTAGTCTCCATTTATCCACTGGGGATGTGTTCCAAGATTCCCAGTGGATGCCTGAAACTGGATACTACTGAACTCTATATATGCTATGTTTTTTCCCATACATACATCCCTTTTCACTTAAAGGAAGCACTTTACAGCTTCTCTTTGGCATATCTGAACTGCCAGTATTACTATCCGTCGTGCTTTGGGACCATTATTAAGTAAAATAGTTGCTTGAACACAAGTACTGCAATATTGAGATAGCAGATCTGATAATTGAGATGGCTACTAAGTGCTAATGGGCAGGGAGTGGACACAGCCTGGATATGTTGGACAAATGGATAATTCACATCCTGGGCAAGACAGAGCAAGATGGTATAAGCTTTAATCATGCTACTTGAAATGGCATGCAATTTAAAATTTATGAATTGTTTATTTTCAGAATTCTCCATATAATATTTTTGAACCATGGATGACTGTGGTTGACTGTTGGAATTCTCCATATAATATTTTTGAACTGTGGTTGAACCATGGTTGACTAAAACTGTGAAGAGTGAAACAGTAAATAAGGAGGGTAAAGACTGCTGTAATTTCCCTTTTTTTCCTGCCCCTTACCATTAGCTTTACCCTTTCTTTCGAGAGAAGTGGAAACTGTCTCAGGCTGAAATGATGTATAAATAGTTTTGAAATATTCCATGTCTCTTGCCTAAAAGAAATCAGCACTGGCAAATAAAACAACAAAATGAAATTTAAAAATATATCTTTAAACATTTTTAAGAGTTTACATTTTTTCCTATTATCATCAAAACTAGTACAAAGCACTTTTCTATATCTTACATTTAAGTATATGACTGGTCAAATAATGCCTTTTGCAAATAATAATAATTATTATTCTATTAATTAGTATTCCACAATTCTTTATAAAAAGTTACAAAATTTATTATCAATTTTAACCTTCACAGCAGTTAGTGAAAGTGTAATTGTTCCTATATTATAAATAAGATTAATAAACCACAAGAAGTTTAAGCAACCTACTCAAACTGACAAGGTGATGGTGATATTGAATAAATAAAGTAAGTGGAAATCTAAGAGGGAAGGTTTTTCCTGGATCTCCAATACCCTCAAAATAGCCATGTTTTATTTAATTTTCCAGGATTGAGAGGTAGAACAGAAATATGAATTAGTATAGGTGATGGTCCCCCTCGGGCATGGGTATAGAGTTGGAAGAAACAAATACTGAGAGGAAAGAGGATCGAGGACTCTGGAAAGGCTACTCTGATGAAGAATGTTGAAACAGACACAAAAGTCAAGTAGGAGATAGCTATTGGCTGTGGGTTGAGGAAGAAAGTCTGAGAGGAATGCTCCTAGCAGAGCACAGAGGAAAGATCAGAGCTTTTGGGGGGAACTGAAAGAACCGCTATGTAAGCACATGGAAAAATTGGAGAAGTTGAGGTTGAGAGGTAGATGAGGGTACATCATGTAAGGAATATTCATTATCCTCTGAAAGCCACTAAAAAGTCTTAAAACAGTTTGGAGTCTGTTAGTGAGGATGGATGACATGATTATATTTGCTATTTAAAATAATTGCTTTGGGTACAGAGGGGAGAAAAAATGGACAGGAGTAAGAATGTTTACCTGAAAGTGACTTGGATTAGATGCAGTGAACTGTAGGGACAAAGCAGAAGACAAATCAAAAGATGGTGAATGGATTGTGCTTGGAGATTAAGAGCTGATGATGAGGAAGGGGAAATGATATTTCAATGTGTAGCTCTTAGAAAGTTATTTTTTTGTTTGTGTTTTATCATATTAATAAAGGTATAAAAGAATTGTGTGGTGTTGTGGTTTATATGTTGTTTACAGTTTTCTCCTTGAATATGAGAAAAGATACAATGGCAGGCTTTCATCTTCCAATGCAGGAGATGATTCATTATTGTGTTTCGGGAAGCCACCAGGCTCAGGATACTGCCTAATTTGAATCATTTTTTTTTTTTGACAGCAAATCCTGTTGTTCTGAACCTAATACTCCAAAAAATCATATTTTAAAATAAATTATATCTTTATAAGTGAGAATATTAAATGAATAATGTTACTGATGTTACTCTGCCTGTTAAAGAAGTTTACCATTAAGCCCTTTTAATAGAGCAAATGGTTATTTTTCTTCTTCTTTTAAACCACGATGTTTTTTCTTCTTTCCCTTCTTTGTTAAGTCCTGTTTCTTTTATTTTTGGGTCAGATTCTATGTGTTGGACCAAAAACAAACAAACAAAAATATTCTATACATTTGTAGAAAAAATATTTCTGAAACTGAAAATAGTAGACTCCTTCTATATCTGCACAAACACAACACACAGTTTTATTTTTGTGTTAATAACATTTTGTCTTGATGGTGACTTTTAGATGTCAATTATTCCTAAGGCAGGGTAGGCCTTTTCAAAGTCTAGATTCAAGTCTTCTTTTATGTCTAGAAAATGTTATTAAAGTATACCTTTCCCCCAATATTTTTGTTTTCTTTTGATATTCACTTTGGACCTTCTTTTTATCTGGATTCCTCACCTATAAATCTCTCTCTAATCTTTCAAAATAATTTTGTTTTGTTTTGTTTTGTTTGTATCTAATTTTTCTTGGCTTTTTATTCATTTTGATATATTTTTAGGAATGTCTATTTTCCTAGGTGTGGTTTCAGTTTTGTCTTTATTTTTGTAATTTCTTTCTGCCTTTTTTTTGAGTTCTGCCAATTCTTGTTTTATCTCTGTGTCTTACCATGTCTTTCCTAAGTTATTGAATATCTGCTTTATATTCTTGTTTATATGAGGAAGAGCCTGTACTTCTAAGAAACAAAGTGAAAGCTTCTTTGGAAATATTGAGAAGAGATAAATCATTAGAGGTAGATGAGATACAGATAGAATTGTTTCAAATCATAGACTGATCTGTCAAAATCTTAACAAGAGTATGTCAACAAATATGGAAAAGGAAACAATAGCCTATAGACTGGGGACTTTTAGTATACATTCCAATCTTTAAGAAAGAAGATGCCACGGTGTGTAGTAACTGTAGGACCATTGCTCGAATTTTCCATGCAAATAAAATAATCCAAAAGTGATACAACAAAGTTTTCTATCTCATGTAGGGACAAAAATGTCAGATGTCTAAACTGGATTCATAAAAGGAAAAGGCACTTGAGATCAAATTGTGAACATTTGTTAGATATTGGAGTGCTCCAAAGAATTTCAGAAAGTCTATGTTTTATAGAGTACAGTAAAGCCTTTGTGCAGCTAGTAAAAATCTATGGGTTACTCTGAAAGAGTACTTGGTTGTCCCGATGTGTAGCTTGTGTTTTGGACAGTAAGCCATTGTAAGGTCAGAATATGGAGAAACAGAATGGTTTCCTGTAGGCAAAGGTGTTAGATAAAGGTACATTTTATCTCCCTATTTGTTTAATCTGTATGCATAACACATTGTATGAAAAACTGGCCTGGACACAGAGGAAGGAGAAGTGAAAATTGGGGGAAGAAATATCAAAAACTTAAGATATGCAGATGACACCATTTTATTGGCAGAAAGCAATGATGATATAAAATAACTTCTGATGAAAGTGAAAGAAGAAAATGCCAAAGTGGCATCATATTTGAACATCAAGAAGACAAAAATTATGACTAAGGAAGAAATACACAACTTTAACATAGGTAAATGGAGACATTCAAATTGTTAAAGATTTTGCTTATCTTGGTTCAGTTACCATTTCAAATAAAGACTACTGTGAAGAAAACAAGAGAAGGATGAGACTCAAAAGGGCAGCAATGAGCAATGGAGAATTAAGAAAGATCATCAAGAGAAAAGATGTGTCATTTGCGACCAAGGCTAAGATAATTTACACCCTTTATTCACGCTTGCTATATAAGAATGTAAAAGTTGGACAGTAAAAAATGCTGATAAAAAATTGATTTATCTTAAATATGATATTGGAGGAGAGTTCTACGAACACCCTGGACTGCCTGAAAGATGAACAAGTGGGTCCTAGAGCAAATTAAACCTGAAACATCACTGGAGGCAAAAATGACAAAACTGAAGCTGTTCTACTTCAGGCACATCATGAGAAGCCAGGGTTCTTGGAAAAAGACAATACTGCTGAGAAAAATACAAAGCAGCAGGAAGAGGAAGATCAAATATGAGGTGGATTGACTCTATAATAGAAGCCATAGACAAGAGTCTCCAGGAGCTGAGCAGGGCTGTTATAGAAATTGTGGACACTCAGTCTTAGTGTCACTAGAAGTTGGAGCCAACTCAATGGCACATAACACATACATTCTTGTTTTATAGAGGTTATTGTTCCATTAGGTTTACAAATGGACAATAATATATTAGGGCATGTTCATTAAATTGCCTCATGGCAGAAGTTTTCTGGTTACTGTTCTTTGCCTGGTCCTTTTTTGTTGTTGTCTCCTTTTTATAATATCATTTTTATATGAATAAAATATTGGTTCTTTATTATTATTATTACTCTAGAAACTCAGGAATTCCTAGAACTCAGGACCAGAACTCAACAGAAGCTGTGTGTCTAGGAGGTGGTGAGGAGGGGTTACTAATGCTATATTCCATGCCAGTAGCAATCTTTTAAATGATAAGATTGTGCATATGAGGGTACTTTTTTAGACTTTACTTTTTCAGGCATTGCAGGATAGTTCACAAGCTGACAATGCAGAATTTTTCTTCTTTACTCTTGTCTTACCAATAGAATGCTTCTTGAAAATACGACTCGGTATATGAGTCTTCTCTTCTCTTGGAGATTCATTTTGCTGTCAGTTCCTGCTCCATAATTCCACAGTTGAAAGTCTTAAACTAAGTGTACCCTTCATCTTGGTGAAAGATGCATTGGTAGCATTTTCTGAGATCTGCAGTTGTGGCTGTCCTTTCTCTTAAGTTTTCCCTTACCCCCTTATACCTTCATTGCTCTTATGGTTCAAGGTTTCAGATATTTCCTAGTTTTGTTGAAGGTGGAGTTTGTGCTTCTATTTTTCATTCTCCTTATTACTTTTTCATTCATTTAAAGAGATAATTGAGGAAACGTCGCATTTATGCCATGATTCTAAAACCAAAAAATAATAATTTTTATAAACTCTTTTTAAATTGAAAAAAAAAAAGATCTTGGTTTTAGTTTATTTAATTGGCATTTCCTTTAATATTAGTCATTTGACTTTTTTTTTATATTTTCCTATTTCTTCTAATGTGCATTATTTCTTACCTTTACCAATTTTATTGTTTTTTTTTTTCAATTTACAAAAGAACATTAACTCTTTGTATCGCTAGTTTCTTGCAGTTATTAGACTTAGCCCATCATTTGCCTCCTAATTGTTTTAGTGTTTTTGACACATAAAAGTTTAATAGTTTTGAGTAAATTAATATTTTTATGATTTCTTCCACCGTTATATGCTTAGAAGATAGTTTCCTATTCTAACATCAGTTTTTCACATTTTATTCTATTTTTTTTATAGTTTCACCTTTTGTGTTTAGCTCTTTATTCTATCTTAATTTATTTAAGTGTTTAGCATGAGGTAGAGTTTTAGGTTGAGCATAACCCAAGTAGTCATTTTCCCAAATCATTTACTGGAAAATCTTTTCATTTCCCAATGATTTGTGATGTTTTCTGTGGTGAGTGTTTTCCAACTTAGTCTATTCCTCACATAGTGAGGCCCACACTGGGTATTGATTAACTGCTCCAGATGGTGATCTGTATTGTCTCTAGCTATCATTCTGTTTACCCAGTTCCTGGTGAACAGAATTTGTCCTTCTCTGGTGCCCAGAAGTTCTCAGGCTCTAAGCACTGATTGACACAAATTAATGTCTTTTCTTTTTAAACTGTTAGACTTTCTCATCATTCCATAAAGCCAGAAATGTATCTATTTTATCCCTATTTAAATGTACTTTTTAAAGGGCAACATAGTCCAGCATGTATTCTCTTCTCCAAGCCACCCTCAGTTATCTCATGTAAGCTGGTCTCATGTAAGGGCAGTATACCAACGTCTAGGCCAGTTCTGTACTGGAAGCCAACTAAGGTCTCCAAATGTATTGGGAGAGTGAGGGCAGCTACTGATCTGGGTGGGAGTGGGATCAGGAGGAAAAGATGGAAAAATTCTTAGTGGTGAATCCTTGCATATCAGGAGTAGGCCCAGGTAAAGGCATGGACCAAATATCTGCACAATGCAGAGTGTCTGTGCTTGGAAATGCATTTCTGAAGCAATCCCAATTCATCACCAAACAATGACACTGCAGTTGCTGTTTCTCTCCCCTTACAATGTGGGAAATTATCTTTTTTTCACTAGTCTACCTTCTTATTTTTAGTATTTAGTTACTTGGGGGTTTTTAATGAGTAGAATTTGGAGATGAGTGGATCAATCACCACAGAAACCTGGAATTGCAAGTAATGAATTTATATGATTCTAATACTTGCAAAGTCTTAGGAGAATAAATTCTTTTTCGTATGATTAGATATATGTAGGGGGCTACATACTTACCAATTTTGTGTGGCAAATGTTCACTAACATTTTCATGTAATTTGAATGATGAAGGGAGTATGTACAAAAATTCAAATTGTGAGTGATTTATACTAGGGAAGTTTTATTAACTGAATATTCCCAGACTCTAAACCAGCACCCAGAATCATCGTTTTATTCTTCAAATTTATTTTTATAAAAACAATCTAGATTTTATGAAAATTAAGTGATTACTTTCCTGAGAAGGTACAAAATAGTCTCAAAGACTTAGGAAAATAAAAATGTAAAAAATCCCACACCTTTTAGAAAGATGCTGTGACAGCAAATAAAGGTTTTTGATATGTTTTTGTATAGTACTTTTTTTGTGATCTGACAAACGGAAATAATGAAACAGTAAAATCATTTTCATACTAATGTCTCAGAGAATGGCCATGTCCTCCTTAAGTGTTCACGTAGGAACTCAATTAAAAGCTTCAAGAAGAATTTTAAAATTATTCGTAGAGATAAAGATTTTAATTAGGCAAGGAAAGCAATGTAGAGATCTTTTAGACTAAGTTCTTAGATAAACACATATGTACTTAAAGGAGACCCAAGAGAACAAATAAAAGAAACAAATGGAAAATGATTAACTGAAAAGCTTCAGAAACTTGCATGTAATATTTAAAGTGAGTGGCCAGATCTTATTCATAAATTTAATATTTAAAACATGCTTAATATCTCAAAACCACAATGAGATACCACTTTATACCCACTAAGGTGACTATGATAAAGAAAGTGGAAAATAATAAGTGTTAGAAAAGATGTGGAGAAATTGGACCCCTCATACATTGCTGGTAGGAATGCAAAATGGTGCAGCTACTGTGGAAAACACTGGCAACTCCTCAAGCAAAGTTAAATACATAATTACCATGTGATCCAGTAATTATACTGGTAAGTACATTTTTAAGAAAATTAAAAACATATGTACATAAAAAAAACTTGTACACAAATGTCTATGGTAGCATTATTCATAACAGCCAAAAAAGTGGGAACAACCCAGATACCCAGCAATTGATACATCCATTCTATGGAATATTATTCAGCCATAAGAAAAGTACTGATTTATGCTACAACATAGATGAACCTTGAAAACATAGTGCTAAGTGAAAGAAACCAGACACAAAAAGTCACATATTGTATAATTCCACTAATGTGAGATGTCCAGAAAAGGTAAATCTATAGAGACAGAAAGAATAATAATGGTTTCTTAGAGCTGGGGGAATGGGGAGATGAGGGGTATAGCTAAAGGATTATTTTTTTCGAGGTATTGAAATATTCTAAAATTTACTGTGAAGCTGGTTGCTCGACTCTGAGAATAATAAAAGCCATTGTACACTTTAGAATGGTAAAGTTTATGGCATGTGAATCATATCCCAATTTCTGTTTTTTAAAAAAAGCTCTTGAGTTTCCATTAAACATATGAAGGAACTGAAAACATGAAAATTTAAAAATCCCCAAGTAGAATTAATACTGACATATTTATCATAAAAATCTGAGAGGAATTTTTATTAATTTCAAGATAGATGAAGTTTAAATGAAAATGTAGTTGGTGGTCCAACAATGCTATATGACCAGAAATAGAAAATAGAAAGTCATCCCTGGAATATTTTCTTTAAATGTACTCAAGGGTTGCACTTTAATAAAATTAATATTTTTACCTCTCCGTCAAGGACATTTTTAAGTGAAACTGGCTTCTTCTCCTTCTCCCCCTCCTTCTCCTATGCCCCCTGCTTCTCCTCCTTCTTATCTTAGTGTGAATTCATAAATACTGCACATGTAGTGTGTTGCCATTGTTATGATTTATGTCAAGACACCAGCAATTTATCCAGCATTGTTTTTGCATAATGAGTGTAAATGTTAACACAGTGAAAGTCAAAAATGCCTAAGTATCATCACAAAATACTCAGTATTATAATACTATAGTATTACTATGAAAATACTTTTGGTCCTGCAGTCCCCTTAAAGCATCTCAGGGACCCTCAGGGATCATGCCCTGAAGACTGTTAAATGAAAGAACTTGTAAGGTGTCTCTTTTCTTACAGAGTGTCATATTTTGGACAGTTTGAAGATGAACCAAACTGTGAACCTTCCACCACTCTTCTTTACTTTTTATATGCAGACTTCTTTATTGCCAAAACAACAACAAAGAAAGTAGAGGGTGGAAGGCAATCACCCATTCTATCCTGAGATATGAAGTTTGCCCACAAAGTACATGACAGGGGGGCAGATGCAAGTAGAGCTCTGGGAGTACTGCACTCTAGTGGTTGTAGTTGCTCATGTACAAATATCAAAGTATCAGAAAGTCAGGTAGTTGGGAGAGAAGATCCAATTTTAGCCCAAACAAGTCATACTAAAAAAAACTTTAATAGATACATAATCTTTAATGTGACAGTGGTCATTGGTGGGAAACAATGACAGTAGGGACAAGAAAAATTACAAGACTGCAAATGCAACCAGAAGTTGCATGTAAGCAAACTCCTGGTCGCTGCAGAACTGAGAAAAAGATTTGGTGATTCACTTAAGTGGACCTCTGAAAGTGAGGCTAAAGTCATCTTTTAGCTAAGCAAATAATAATCTGAATGGCTTTCTTCTGATATACAGGTCACTGGGAAAAAAAAGAACAATATTAAACCTATGTAAAGATCCTATGGAAGAAGAAAAAGATTATTATGAACACTATAACAGCAAGCTTCTAATTGTGATTTATGATAAGAATCAGGACAAGGTTTTAGAAAATTTATTAGCGTCCTTAATCCTTAGTATATAAAAGCCATTAGGCTTCCTATCATAGAACTAGAAAATTATAAGAGGAAAAGGAGCAAAGAGGAAAGGCAGCAGGGTAAGAAGCAAAGTGAGGTTCTGTGAAGTTGAAAGCATTCCAATGACAAATTCAAAAACAGCATTGGAAGACCAAAAGGTAAACTTTCCATTGGCAAATCAGTGTATAGAGAAGAAACTCACAAACTCTTGCAAAGCAGAGACAGCTAAAAAGACCTTAAAATGATGAGATACAATAGCTATGAAGGACAGGAAATGGAGAGCAATCTCAGACTTCCTGAAGATGAAATGAAAATAATTTAAAATAAAACAATTATTAAGGCCATGATTAAAGAAAATTTAACTGAAACTGAGCAGGAGAAAGAAAAACCCCTGAGAAATTAAGATTGAGAGGGTTCTCTCAGTTCTAAGAAAAACAATGAAAGAGACCCACCCTAGAGATATCATAGACATTTTTTTTAATAAAGAGAAAGAATAATTTTATAAGCATGAGTCAGGAAACAAAAAAGTGTTATTTGCCAAGGAGCAAAAATCAGGTTACTCTCAAAACATTTCCATTTAGAAACAAATTTCTATAGACATTTGAATAATAACCTCTATAGAGTTTTCATCCCAAAGTAACAATATAAGAAATTTACTCAGTCAAGATCTCTTAAATATGTGAAGGCAATAGAAGGGCATTACCAGATAAACAAGGACTTGGATAATGTACCACCCACATAGTCTTTTAAAAATTACTAAAGGGCAAATGAGAGATGACTCCAAACAGCTAGAGAAAGGGGGTATCAAGAAGTAAATGGACTGCTATTAAACTTTGAAGCCAATTAAATACAAAATGGACTAAATAATTACTGTAAATGTAGTTAAGAAATTGAATACAAATACAAAATTATATTAATAGAAAAGATTTTAGAATATAAAATATTTTATAATAATAGTAAATTTTGCATGAAATTTCAAGTTAAAGACAAAATGAGGTGTGTGTTGGTGGTTGTATATACAACCATTCTCTCTTTTAAAAATGTTTTACATAGAAAGGGTGCTTAAGTGGTATAATTATGTTCTCAACAATGATAGCTAAAAATTCAAATCCAGTATCTATATTTTAATGGTGGTTTAAACAATGGTTACCACTATTTTTGAAGAACAAAAAGCAGGATATAAAACTTTCAAATTTCTGGCAAAGATTAATATAAACACATTGGTGAAAGAAAAATTGACAAGACAAATAACTCCAAAAACAAAGGAGGTTTAATAACTAAGAATTAAAATAAAACAGAAAATACTAACAAAATTTCAAATGAATGAAAATAAAATCTTAGGTAACCAAAATAAGATCAAATATGTTAATTATGACAATGAACATAAATGTTTTGAATTTCTCCATAAGATGAAAACCGTAAGTTTGCATTAAAAAAAAATCCAGGCATCTTAATAACAAGATACACTTAAAATAAAATATTATAAAAATGCTGAAATTAAAGAAAAGCAAATATTTATCAGTAAAATTCAAACAAAGACCGAAGTAGAATTTAAGACAAGAAGCACTAAGTGATAAAAAGTTTATTTATATTTATAAAAATACAATTAACAACTAATTGAGACATTATACACAAAACAAATTTAAAAATACATAAAGCAGAAACCCTTAGAAATTCAATGCAAAATTGATTGCAAACGGCATTATGAGAAATAATACAAGTTGATTAACTTTAGCTAGACCAAGGAGTCGCACAGTAGATAATAACATAAATTTTAATTTTAATTAAATTTCATTTTAAATGTCTGATTTAAGAGGTTCTCTTACAAACTTAGAACATACTTTCTTTTTATGCATTTATAGAATATTTAAAAAGGTTATCATAAACTAGGCCACATGCAAAATTTCTCTGAGGAAACTCAAAAATTATATTCTCTGCTATAGTATATTAAAATTAGAAAAAAACAGACCTAATAAAAAAACCTCTACTATACTTAAAACATCTCTATAATAATTGTTGAGTCAAAGAACAAAACAAAAATCATAGAATGAGCTACTTCTTAATTAACAAAAATATAAAGGAAAAATATAAAAATTCATAACTCATAATCTTTAATTCTCATTATTTTTTAATAGAATACATGGATTAGCTAAGTATGAAAATCAAGAAACATAAGGATATCAAGTAGATAGCTGTACTAAAGATAAAAGAAATCAAATAAATTTTTTTAAAGTTGACAAATGCAAGTTAGGTCTTTGAAAAAATAAACTAAAAATATTAAAATTTGATCAATTTAAGCAACAACATAAATAGGAAAAATACAACAGTGGATGTGAAGGAGATTAAATCGATAAAAAGATATTGTATACACTTCTATTCAAAAATACTTAAAAATTTTTGACAAATATGAATTATCTAAATTGACTAAGAAATAAGTAGGGTAATAACATAGTAAAATTATATAATTATTTTTAAATTTTAACAAAAGAAAAATAAGGGGAGTATAATGACTCAGTGCAAATAATTTCACTAGTAGTTATTTCAAATTTTCAAAAAGACAGCAAATAACTCTACTAGTAAATTATTTTAAATTTTAAAAATTTGCTACATAAATTATTCCATAGATAGAAAAATATGAAAAATGACCTGAATCATATTATGAGCCAATTATGAGCCAGTCTTCATATTGACACTAAAATACAATTGAAAAAAATTATAAAATAATTTTATTTATAGTAGATATCAATGCAAAATACTCAATAAAATACTTAAACCAAAATTCAGCTTAATTTTCAGCAGAATATTCCTGGAATCCAAAGATGCTTTACTATTCGGAAACTTATTAAGAAGTTAGCTAAAAGAAAAAGAGAAAGCATCTGATAAAGTATAAAAGCTATTTCTTATTAAAAAAAATTCTTAATGAATAGGAAGTTTCTTGCATGATAAAAGCTGAGTTTAAACCAACAAAAATCTTAGAAATACCTTACTAAGTGAAACACCAGAAGTATTCTAACTAAAATCAAGGCTTTATATTGCTATTATTATGCACTATTTTTCTTACAGTGTTCTAAGAAATGTGAAACAGCCATAAATGGAAAGGAGGAGACAACTATTTTTATTCGTTAAATACATACATATGGTTCTAATAGAATCAATTAAAAGTAGTTTTTCTATAGAAGAGCAATAACCATATATAACTTGATTATAGAAAAGGAAATTGATTTTATTCACAATAGGAAGAAAACAAAATATTTGGAAGTTTTTAAATAAAGAAGTCTGTAATATATATGAAAAAAATAACCACACAATACTGATAATAATAAAAGAAACTTTAAATGAAGAGGACCAAGTTTCTTGATGGCAACATGGAATATTATAAAGATGACATTTATCCATTCCCCTTTTAACTTCAGAATTTGACAAAAAGATTCTGAAGTCCATCTGAAAAATAAACAGCTGAGATTAAGAAGTTTTTGAAAAAGAGAAATAGAATATGTAAAGGATTTTTGCTCCATTATATAAATTACATAATATATAATACATTATAATTATAAAATATATAATAGAAATGTAATAGCTAAAATGTATATATTATATATAGCATATATTTATATACTTAACACATATATATGGTCCAAAAACAGACCCAAGTTTCCATTAGAAACTAGTTTTTGATTAAGAAAAGAACATGTGATATGCCAATGGGTTATTCAACTAATTGTGCTCTGAAAATTGACTATTTGAGGAACCATAAGATATTCAATTAATGCCATATACTCACAGAAATTTCAAATAAATTCTAGAATTACATTAATCAGAGAATATAAACAATATTGGTGAATATTTATGCCTTTTCATGAATGATTTCTCATCATAAAAGCAGTAGAATAAATCATAAAGGAAAGGATTAATAAATATGAGTAAATGAGAATTTTTAAAATCTTTTTTTAAAATCAACATTAAAAAAATCAAAGGGAAATAATAAATTCTAAAAATAATTGGAATTCTTAAAGTTTGATATCAGGAAGACTGTGTCATATTACATTTTATTTAACTTCATTCATCACAATTTCATCATCAATGAAATAGAAATAATAATGCTATTGATTGTTTAGAAGGCTAGAAATAAAGCATATATTTATAGCACAGCCCAGTGCTCAACACACTTTGTCAGCAATTACCTTTTATAATTATTACTTCTTCTATATATCTATACAAAGTTCAATGACAAAAATACATAGGTCCCAATAGAAAGACAGGCAAAGGATGTGAGTAATTTAAGAAAGAAGAAACTTAATTACCTAATAAATTTCAGAGTTAGCCTTGCTAATGAGATGCAAATTAAGACATTAATAAAATGCCAGTTTCCAGTTAATAAATTAGAAAAAATATTTAAAATATAATAAGAAAGAGAAGCTTTCTCATGTACTAGAAGCATAAATTTTCCACCAACTGACCTTAAAGAAAATTTGCAGTTGTCCATACTCTTTAACCTGTAATTTCACTCTTGAGAATATATTTAAAACTTTCAAAATTTTATTTTTATATGAATCATTGGATGTATCTTAAATCAAGGGACTCCAAGGTTTTGTGATGCTCCAGTTATCAATGAAAATAATTTTTACTATGTACTCTTAATATATGTAAATTTATTTCCTTTTTTGTACTATACATTGTTAGCACTAAAAACAGAAACAAAGAAGAATTGAAAAATTGAAATAAAAATAGAAATTCTAATACTTTCTTTCTGTACCTCAATGCATTGTCTTGCAACATCCCCTAGTATGCACATACCCAAAGTCCATAGCCCAGAATATTCTGCAGTTAGAAAAGTTAAATAAATCATGGCACATCCATCAGAGTAAATATTACGCAGCTATTTGAAATCACAATTTTGGATAATATTTAATTTCGAGAATATGGATACAATATAATATAATAATATCTGTGAGGGCAAATATAGTACCTGACTGGCTTACCATTGTATCCCTAGGACCTAGCTGGGTCCTGCAGGTTTGAGTGACTCAGAATAGATGACAACAGAGAGATGGGTTGGGACTGAGGTAGAGACTTAAAAAGCACATCTTTCTTGCCAGTACAACCTTAGAACCCAAAGCCACATTAAGAAGAGGACTCTTACAAGCAGGAATCCCTAAACTGAGGTTTGTGCAAACCATTTACAGTTTAAAAAGAGTTTTTTATCATATGTGACTAGGTCAGAAAGCCCAGAATTCAAGGAACTAAGTGTGTTAGAAGGTAGAGCAGAGACCTCTTCCAAAATAATATTCAGGCTATGGGAGGAACACTAATGCCTGGAGAGAGAGAGTCTTATAGGTGACATTCTTTTAATGACAAGCTCACACCTCCTTATGATCCTTAAGCCCCACTGGTAAGTGAAGGATATTTTAGCTGAAGGAATATTCAGAGCAGTTAAAGTGACTTTTCTAAGACTGCATTGGGAGCTAATCAGGTGTCAACAAGAATGGACTGCAGTGATGTTTGGGGTGCTCCCTTCCTTTCCTGGCCTCAGGTGCCCAGGAGGACTCTGGTAATAATCTAGTTAAGCCCTACCTACAGGCAAGGAAGCAGCCAGTGGAGATTCTGCAAAGGCAGGTAAAGCTGAGAGATGATTCATTTGATTACTTCTCAAAAGAAATTAGATTGATATAAAGGCTATTGGTATAAGACAGTAAGGAAAAAACATGGCTTAAATTCTGGTTTTCATTAGATTTAAGTTATTGAAATTATTTCTGGTTCCACAATCTTTTATTTTTAATTAAAAATTAATTCCCAAAAAAGTGTCACGAGGAAACTTTTGGAGGTGGTAGATATGTCTGTTACCTATATTGTGGTGAGAGTTTCACATATGTATGCATATGTTCAAAATCACCAAATTATATACAGTAAACATGTAAAATTTTTTGTATATCAATTATATCTCAATTGAGTTGTTAATTTTTTGTGAATCTGGTATTGAAACTATAAGACATTTCTTTTCATACTTCACTTTTGCCTCTCCACAAAGCAGCCTCTTGAAAGGCAAGTCAGATCCTGTCACATCTTGCTCAAACTCTCAAGTGGATTTCTCTCATGCTTAGAATTAAATCTCAAGTTCCCACAATGGTCCAGAAAGCCGCAGCTGCTCTTGTCCTTGGCTGCTTCTGTGGCACCCATTCTCTAGCCTCACCTTCAGCCCCACTAACTCTGCTTCAGCAACCTTGGCCTCCATGTCCCTGGAGGGTACTGAACAGGATCCCAGGCCAGGGCCTTTTAATTGATGTCTCCCTATAATGCCCGTGTGACCCTCCCCTCGCTCGTGATGATCTCTGTCCAAGCATTCCTTATCTTTGTGACCTGATTATCTGATGTAAATTACACCCCATGCTTTTCCACAGACTTTGCCTGATTTCTTTCTGTTCATAGCACTCATCACTACCTAACATCATGATACTTCCTTGTTTACTGGGTATTGTCAGTCTCCCTACTGTCATTTCAGTTGTAGGAGGACCTGCACTTGATCTGTCTTGTTCAATGTTGTGTTCCCATCATCTTCCTGAATGAGTGGCATGGCATACAGTATTCATCTAATACATATTTGTTGAATAAATAGCATTAAAAACACTTCCAATATCAAAGTTAAATGAGGAGGAAAAAATCTCCAATAATCCTTGTGCAACAACAAATCAAATTGTTTTCCACTGGATTTTAAAAAATTATTCCATTTTTAAAAATCTATCATAATTGACTATATTTTTATATCAAAGACTTGGGAATTTACTTCCTAGTTTATTTCAATGATAATTTGAATTTACTTTTCTGCTTGTTTTTAATTTAAAAAACTGATTTCTTGCTGATTTTTTAAAAATAAGAACTCCGCAAGTTTGATTAGAGTTTTGCTTGGCATACTAAGGAAATGAATGCCCTCAGGTGGCCCCTCAAGATCCTAAAGCCAAGAGCAAGTCTTGTAGGCAGAACAGAGATCCTGCAGCCATACTCAACTGGTAGTGGGTATGGAGGAAAGTAGCTGAAGTAGTGAGAAAGTAAGAGAACCCATCTTTTATTTGTTTTGTGCAAGAAACAGAAAATTTTTTAGGCAATATGCATGTGCACAAGAGGAAATAGTGCAGAACTTCTGTGGAATAGAATAAAAGAGGGCTGTGCAATGAGGTTGCATTCCAGCCATGGCCAACTGAACCTTCCTGGGCACCCATACATTAATACCATTGGCTGGGTCTGCTTACATAGTTAGATTTGGGATAATTCAGCCTGCAGTGAGTTGAAGTGGTCTATTTTTAATCTATGAAGTATTAGTCTAACCAAATTAATGGTAGAGGGGTGAAGATGTGGATAGATGGAGGCTTCTAAACCCACTGAAAAGAGCAATTGATTCTAGCATATGTTTTAATATGTTTTTATGAATGTGCCTTACTGATTTGTTAAAACAGGTCTATTTTCCACTTAGTAACACATTACCCATCCTCTTTACTGTAGGTACGTGAGGAAACAATTCTTTAGGGAAACAATTCTTTAAAAATACTCAGTGACAAGCTAATAACTCAGATGCTTTATCTGCCCCATTTGGTAGTGTAGCCCTTGATAGCCGGCAATCCTGCAGGTGGCTGTGTTGATAACTTGTTTTAGTGTGTGAGTCAAAAGACAGTGGATCATCAGTTGCAGACTAGCTCCCTAAAATAAGGAATTAAGTCTAGAAAACCCCATTTAAAACTCCCTGGGAAAAGCAACATGTTTATTCATTGGAACCTGTAATAATGTTAAATGGTGTTTCAAAGAAAGGGTGTTGTGTTTGCTTGTGTGCATACATGGTCCGCAGGCTTAATACACATTGACATTTTACAGAAAGGGAAGGTAAGGGATGCCAAGAAAATGTTATATCTGTGAAAGAAAGTGCACTAGGCTCATAGAAGATGCTGAATAGTCTCTTTCCTTTACTGATGACTATTAGGTGGTGATATTTTTGATGGTAAAAAATGTTTCTTGATCCTTGCATTCCCCATAGTCCCTCACACAATACTTCATGCAGGATGAACGGTCAATAAATATTTGTTGAATTGCATCAGTTTTGTTTTAAGTAGACCCTGATTCAGAGCCATCCCCAATCTTCAAACTAAAGAGGACGTAAGTAAATATTAATAAAAGCCAGCCTTGTTTTTAAATCGCCCTCAATTTTAAAGACTAGAGATTTAAAGAAATATTTAGTTAAGTCTCTTTTTATAGTTTGGATTGGAAACAAAATATTTTTAATAGAGGTTAATAAGAGCTGATTGGGTAGGGAGAACCCATAAAAAACAAACCTCCCAGTTCATGTGTTTGTGAGAGTCCAAATCCCCAGGAATGAGAAGATTTAGCTAATCTTTCCAATCACATTCTCTCTCCTGCCCCACCCCCATCTCCTTGGAATTATGTTATCTCTGTTCAGTTTAAAAGCTCAGAAGCCTTTTGAATTGAAGCAGCATTCAAAGGACAGTCAAGGGTCACCCTTGGAATATTAAAGGAGAGTGGATTACAGGAGAGGGAGGGAAAGGGAGCAGCTGGGGCCAGTATAGCCACGTACAAACCCAAGGCAGAAAATGAGAGGAAAACTCCACAGGAGCTGGTGTTAGCTGAGAGAAAGTCACCTGGACTGTGAGGAAGAACAGGAAGTAGCAAATGTAGCAACCCACATTGTCAGTGTCTAGCGTGTGTTACTGCAGTTTGAGAGCAAAGGAAAACAAATATAAATGATATCAATTAGACAATGGCCTTGTGAACAAAAATAGAATGGTTCCTGTAGAGAATGTGGGTACATGAAACTTGGAATATCAAAAGTCAGATATTGTTTTAGCTCAGGGATACAATTCTACAGACTTTATAGCCCCCTGACAGTTAACTTATTTCTTAAAATAAGGCTTTGGGATTTACAAAACAAGTTCTTTCTCAAAAGACGCGTCAAAGTAATTTAGTTTTCAAAAATCTATTTTTTGACTTTTCTTCCATCATTTATAGATATTGATTCTTGTTTTTGTTTTTCAAATAAAATCAATGGATATTTAGTGAAGGTTTATTATGTGCCAAGCACAGTCTTAATATTTGGAGCAGAAGGATACAGCGATAGGCCCTGATACCTCAGCAGTGTTTACTTACTGATTTTTTGTGAGAGAAATGGGGAGGTGGATCATAAATCTTTTTGAAAATCTGATTAAGGCTAAGGAGCTTTTCCATAATAAAATGGACATATAGTCATACTTTGTCAGAAGAGTCTCAAAGTACAACATATACATCTTATTATTACTATGCAGTTGGTCTTTCTGAGCACTATTTGTGAATTATTTATTTAATCTGCACAGCTATCCCATGAGGAATATACTATAATTACTCCCATTTCCTTTTGGGAAAATTGAGGCTCAGAGAGATGTAATGAATCCCTTGCCCCAGGCTTTCAGTGAGGAGAAGGTGAACCCAGGCACACTCACAGGCTCTTTGCTCCAGTGTCCAAGTTCTTACCCTGGCACTGTGAGCCTCCAGACATGCAAGGTCCTAATGAGGCTGGCCACTGTCTTTCACTGTGGGCCAAGGGGAGGGCACTTCTGTAAGCTAGGCAAGGCAGTGCTCCAACACTTACTTGCCACCTGCCAGAAAATCATCTTAATATGTTTGCAATCATTACAAAAACGTGCATGGCATATTCTATAGCTGTGCTGTGACTATGCATATGCCCCAGCTGCAGTGCCTGGGCTGACTGCTGAGGATCTGGGATGTTAAGCAGTTTAGATCTTACTCAGAGAGTACTGAGGAAACCATCAGGTTTCAAACTAGACTTTTAGGAATATTAGTCTGTCAGCAGGGGGCAGAATGGAATTTTCTGTTTATTTATGGAAATTTGAAACTATAGGGACCTGGACATTTCTTGAAATAAAAGTTTTTCTCCTCAACCGTGTATCTTTTGCCATTCAGAACAGAAGAATAAAATTAGATGTCTACACATATTTAATGTATTATTCATTTAAATGAATATTTGCCTCTGAGAAAAATGATAGAACAATTATAATAAAATTATTTTTCTAATGTGCTATGCATATGAGATGATCCTGCTCCTGAGTGGCCACGAGATTATTGAGGAGAATGAACTGTGTAGGCATAGTGTCAGGCTTCCCCTGGTGAGAGGGAGACTCTTCCAGGCTGAACAGGGGCATGGACAGAGCTTTGAGTCTGGGCTTGTGGTGGGCAGGCCCTGTGCTCATCTGTGGCCACTCCGAGTTCTTGTGCCTTTGCTCAGGTGAACTTATTCCCTGGACCAGTGGTAGCTTTTCTCCCATTCAACCTCAGTCTCAGGGAGAAAAAAAATACTTACTTCCCTTTTCCCTTTTAGTGTTACTATTAAATTCTTCCATTTTGTCCTATAATAAAACAAAGTAACATAATCATACAAAACCATACTCACTTACATTTCAGGAAGCAGAAAATGGTTCAGTCTGTATGTGTGAGCATGCCAGACAGATAAGATGAAACCTTAGTTTCATACTGTGTAATTTCAGACACAATTCAATGTATGTTTAAAAAATCAAAAATAACAGTCAAGGTTAATCCTTGCCCTTAGCCTGCCCGCTTGCCTGCCTGCCTGCCTGCCTTCCTTCCATCCTTCCTTCCTTCCTTCCTTCCTTCCTTCCTTCCTTCCTTCCTACCTTCCTTCCTACCTTCCTCACAATCAATCAGTCAATCAATCAGTCAACCAAAACACATTTATTGAGAGCCTATTTTATATCAGACACAATGCTTGGTATTTGGAATTCTAAGATATGTCTACCTGCAAAGGACTCAAACATCTCAACTATAGAGTCTAACACTTAAGTATTTTTGAAAGGTAAATGATTATCTAATAGAAAAAAGAGTTGTAATTTTATTGCATCTCTGATATATTGCAAATATATAATATGGGCATAGCTAGAAAACACTTTTTTCACGTGTACTGAAAATGCCATGTGAAATAGATGAGAGGGGCCAATATGGTGTTAAATACTGGGAATGGACACTTTGGTCCTCTCCTGCATCCTTTTGAAGTCTCGGAGGCATCTCCGTAAAAACCTTAAAGCTTCTCTGTTCAGTGCTCAGTTTGAAAATCCTGGCACTAGAGACTAGGTTTTCCCATTCAGTGAATTATGTCATCTACGTTTGCAAAAGTTTACAAATGCGGAGACTTTCTATCTATACACACATACATACACATGTTAATTACCTATTAGAATTTCTAAGAGGCTGAAAGTAAGCTTTTTTAGGATAGAAATTGGATGTTGCTCTTTGTACATTTAAATCACTAAATGCAAATTCACTTGAATCTGAGTTATACTCTGATTAAATTCTGATACCTTTTTGAAGCCACCAGATTACGAAGAACGTATGAATATAGAGTATGTGTATGTAATGTCGATATTGCTGTGTAACCCTATTACCAAAAGACCAGATCCAGATGAGCCTGGATTGAACTCTTATTGATGCTTTTTCACAAAGGCAGCAGAAATTGAATTGATGGTGCTATTAGGTTGTCAATACCAGTGTCTACCTTTCGTCCCAGATAAGTATATATGAAGCATCGCCCACACAGTTATTTTAACCTCTTGAGGTAAAGGATCTATAGAGGTTCAAGGTAACGATCTAGATGAGGTGTGCCTAACTACACAGTAGAAGTTTTATAGAAGTCCGGAACTGGTAGACTCCTGTTTGACTGATTGTTATTTCAACCTACAGGTTTGCATTGTTTTGCTTGTATTATTTGCTTGATTTTGTTTAAATACAGCTGTGCCTGATGCTTTAATCTATAATTGGAGTTGTTTCTAGAGTATAAGCATAGTTAAGAGGATGCAGTATTTATTTATGGTGGGATTAGGAAAGAGCTAAAGACCTTAGGTGGTGACTGACGGGAGAAAGAGATTGCATATTTATTTGAGGTTCAACAAAAAGACAAGAGACTCTTAAACTGTGCTCATATGTACACACTCTGACACTAAAGCAAATCAGATATTTTGCAGTCTTATCTTACCCTTTCAAGATGATTCTGGACAGTCATCTTAACTGAATAACCCATAGATAAAGTGTTAAGGATTTCTGAGGGCAGTAAATAGTGTAATTTGCTCAGGGCATCTTCTCATTGGGGGCTCTAAACCCTATTTCACTCTGTAATGACCTTGCCTGCCCCTAAGAAAGGGTTTGTGTTGCTAACGACCTTCATAAATTCTGTATGCATAACTATCGGGTTCTTTTGGTGGATAGTGGTAGTCAGTAATGGTTAGAGGTAAGTAAGAGCTTGTTTACACCCCAAAGCTTTGCTGCCTAGTTATAATGAAAGCAAGCTCTGAGACCAAAAGTTGTCATATGTATAGATATTTATTAAGTACACTTTCATTAACAAAGAATACCAAAATAGTTTGTTTAATTTGTTTGTAAGCTTGACAAAATCATAATTCTATATTTTCAGTGAACTTAACATACCTTACATAGAAGACTTAAAGCAAGATCTGTTTCAGCATCAGGAAACTAGAACTTTCTGCCCCAAACACCCGACATGGGACAATTTGGGGATCAAGCCTTAGTCTCCTAGCCACAAGAACGTAGATGACAGGAACGTCTCCAAAATATTTTAGCCAATACATATTTCAATCTCCATTAATGTTGATTTAACTCAAAATAAGATAAATTATGCTAATCAGCAAAATGCAGGGGGTGGTGGACAGTGAACAGTGAGGGAGTGGTGGACAGTGAACGGTGAGCAGAGGCAGCTGAAGTATTCATGGTGGCCAAGCCCATTGTGGGGTGGTCCTGATTAAATGCCAGCCCTGGCACATGAATATTGATTAAGGGAAATGACTAAAGATAGAGCTCTGGGGTCTGAAAACCTTTTCTGTAAAGAGGCAGAGAATAAATATTTTAGGTTTTGCAGGCCATAAGGCAAAACGTAAGCTGCTTCCTGAGAAAAGAACATGACCTTGGAGAAGCAGTTTCCTCAGACAAAGGCAAGTCCTGGGAAAGGACTCAACTGTGAGCCATTCTCAGCCAACATCCTTGGCAGCTGGTAAATAAGTGTATTGGTCTTAAAAAGGGGCTCTGGATGGCACACCACAACACCACTACAGCATGTTCTCTTGTTCAAAATGGAACAGGAGAGAAAAATAACCCACAATCAATTGTATGCCTTAATATGGAAAGCAGTGTGATGGAAAATGGTCTATCTGTTTGACATTTTCTATCTTTCAAAGCATATTCATATATATTATCTGTACATTACTTCACCGTAGCCTCAGAGTATGGTCCTTGAGATATATAAAGCCTTGTTGGTATGGAAACCAAGATAGAAGACATGGTGATTCAATTGTGGTCATGCAGGTGCTTAATGCTAAATCCAAGAGAAGCCATGAGGTCTCCTGAAGTCTCCTCAGTACTGCACTCTCTAAACCCAGCACTTATTTTGAATTTTTAATACTCTGCTTGATTTTCACAAAATACTCATTTATTTTGGGATAGAATTAAATAAGATTTCAGCCAAACTAACTGCAAAGTGGAGAGATAGGGGAAATACATAGTAGTTGGGAATACTGGGTTGAGGGAGGAAATACAAGGTGGGATCAACATTTAGTTGTGAAAATCAAGTGTGTATATGTTTAAATTTTATAGTTAAGTCCATTATAATGTAAATTTCTGTCTTTTTATTATTTACTAAACTGTGAGATTTTCTGCTTTTCTTAAAACAATTTTTGTTTGCAGTATAGGAAGTGACATTTAAAATAATCAGTGGTGGGCGAATTTATGGTGTTTTTAGTGTCTTTTGATCTTCATTAATTTCATTAATTTTCAACAATAAATATAGATAACTCACATCAATAGAAAAAAAACTAAACTGTGGTCTTACTTCGAAAAGTCAAATAGCATGTTGTTTGTTTGTTTGTTTTGTCTTGTTTTATATTGATGGAAGGAGGAATATTCTGGTTCTTCACAACCAAATGAATTGTTTCCTTGGATTTTTTTAAGTTAGCCTGTCTTATTTACATTTTTTCTAAAAGCCTTTCTGATAGCCTGTTTCATAGTTGGTTTGTATGTACGTAAAAATATGCTGGACCTAGTTCAAGTTTAGTTTAGAGGGGTACGCGTATTTCCATTGCGTGACTGCCACTGAACATGGATGCTTTGCTGAATTAATAATCTCGCATCTTTAGTTTCTTTGACTATAAAATGAGATTAATTATTCTTACAAAAACTTTGTTGGTTAAATTATGGAAGGCTTTTAGCTGAATTATATCTTTGTTTACCTGGTATTATTTTTTAACAGCCTGGTAAAAGCCTAAGTTAAGTTCTATTTTTTCATACAGTGCCCTATATCTGCTCTTCAAATAAAGGTTTTATAATAAAAATACACAGGAACATCTTTATTTAAAAATTATATTAAAAATATTAGGAATTAGTATATGATGAGAATATATAGTTAGTAGTTACTAAGCTGTGTGTAACTGTATATAAATAAACTGAAAGAAATATTAATTAGGTAAAAGTTATTAGAATGTGAGACAGATGTGTACTTGTTGATGGCTTCTATCCTATTTTTGCAAAATTGTTAAAAATTAGAGCTCTAATCTATATTAGCTAATTTACATTAGCTGTAATCTAAGTGGGCACATTCTAAAATAAGTTTCAAGAAGCACTAGATCCATTAGATAATACAATAAAGATGATAAGGGAAAGCCCTTCCATGGTCAGATAATTTTGGGAACTGCTAGGTAAAGTAGAATTGAATTTGTTTCTTGCTTGGTAGACTTTTCAGGTGTGTGTGTGTGTGTGTGATTGCAAAACTCTTTTGTTGTGGAATATCATCTGGGACAATTGTTCTGTCTCAATTTTTCAACTGTGTGTGTGTGTGTGTGTGTGTGTGTGTGTGTGTAATCTTACATCGGTAGAAAAAAAAAAAAAAACATAAAAATAAATCATGGTCTTATTTCCAAACCAATTCTCTTTGGGAAATACTATTTTATGGCAACCATTTCATTTTGTAGACGAGAAAACTAAGGATGAAAGTGGTTAAGTGGTTTGCTAAGTTTATGTAGAGAATGAACCTAAATGAATACCTGGGATATTTGATAATGCCTGATATCCTATCTACTATACCACATTACTCTACGAATTTTACCTAAGGAGTGTCAGATGCAGAAGTGTTTTGTTCCTAGAATCTGAAGGGAAGAAAATACTATACACAGCATGCTCTGGGAATCTGTTATCCAGGGTTTAACATCTTTCACAGTCCATAATTTAAGTTCTGGGAAACCCCATGAGTTTTTAAGTCCGTGAGCCTCGGTTTTTTTCATCCAGTGCCTACTGTGCAATATAAAAAATGTTGATCTTTGGAGATGAATCTAGGTTTGAAAATACAGCTTCACCACTTACTAGCTGTATGGCTTTGGGACAAGTATCAGTCCTTTAACCTTAAAATGGGATTAATACCTGGCACAGTTTGAGTGACATTAAATATATCTAAAGTGCCTATCTGGTAAAGGCATTCAATAAATGGGACATATTTTCATTCTGTAACATTTAAATCTGAAGATTTAAATAAATTCTGTGTAGTTCTGATTACAGTCCCTTCATTGTAGAACATGATGAAATTTGTCTTGAGATTTTGCTGATACAAATTCACTATCTGGCTCTTGGGTCTCTGTTAATCCTTATGAGTGTTCTGTATTGGCATATGCCATGTCCTTTTCTTACACATACTTCTCATTGTTCTTATTGAATTAGTTACTTTTTCTATCAGGGCTGATAAATGAATTGCAGAAAAGTCCCAACTTCTTCAACTGTGGTTTTAACAATGTCAGATTTTCAAATAAGAAGTCTGCACCAACCCAATATCTTTGCCTTCAAATGCTATTTCTGTTCCTGTTTGCTACTGCAGAGATCCTTGTACATATTGAAATTGCAGCTTGCTTACATTTCTGCAAGCACTTATGCAGGTACACATTGGACAATCCTTTCCTCACTCTGGCAGAAAGGAATTTTACAGACTGCCACTGCTTTTGGCAGGGAGAGAATGACTTCCAAGCTGAGTGCTGTTTGAAAGAGGTGCTCCCCCCTCACTTATATGACTGTACTCAGTGGTTACTGCTTGTGACACATTTTCAAATGGACCCCCCAGTGGCTGCAGCTGTGATTAAAAGCTGTCTGCTCTCTGCTTCACTGGAGGTTTCCTGTTTAACCATGTCATGCACACATATATGTGGATTGCAGCTGCATCATGGCAAATGTAAAGTGCTTTGTAAGATAAAAAAAAAAAAAAAATGAGTACTTGAATGACAAACTCCTGAATTTTCTAAGCTCAAGTCACTGAGAGACATTATTTGGAAACCTAGCCATGTAAGAGGTACATAAAAGTAATTTTAAGAAGAGCTAATGGTCAATGAATACATACCATCTGCCAGTATATGCTTTGCACACATCAACCAGACTGAACAGCTTAAAGATTTAAGTGCACTTGAACTTAGCAGCTGCATTTTAGCTTTTCTATGTGGTTCAGGATTCAGTTTGACCATTCATAGATAAAATAAGAACAGAATATTTGTTGCTTTAACTTTATCCAAATATTCACTGATACACGAATGTTTGGTTTATCATGAAGGGAGTGCATGCCATTCTAAGCACAAGTTTACCATTAACACTACCTTAAAAAGTGCTCAAATGAGCAGTGTGAACTGAGAGACTGGGAGTCTCAAAGACTAAAGTCACACCACTGCCTTTAGATTAGAGAGACTGAGTATTCAACGTTTTGCAGAGTAAAAAGAATGCACTAAATTTAAACCTGGGCTCTTTATTTCACGTGATGAGTACCCTTATCAAAACCATGTAATAAAGCAGTGTTCTCCTCCTTACCCGCTCTTCTCCACGAACTGAATCAGAAGAATCTGACCACACATTCTTTCTTATATACAGAGGAAAGAAAGTTGGGGAAATTTTGAGAATTTTGTGTCTTCTTTCCCCTCTGCCTGCTTCCCCCTGAATTTCAGGGACTCCAAATCTTAGTGATCAAACGTGGTATATGAAATGCTAATCTATCACCAGCAATTTTAGGCTGACAATACTGTGAATCGACCATATTGATTACATTGATTATATTTCAAATATTTACAATATGGTGAGACAAGCCTAATTTATTTTCTAAAGAGTTCAAGGTAGGTATCATCGTTTCAGAGGGGGGAAACAATGGAGAAATGTTTGTGGTTGCTATCTGCAATAATCTGATGCTGACAGAGAGTAGTATTTTATTTAGTAATTAACAGTGTAAAGGGGAGAGGAGCTGTCATATTGGTTCTTAAGCTGGGGAATGTGATGAAAGATGATATCTGCGATCTCATCCTTTGCACTTGTTTAGGATTGTCAGGATGAGAAATGTCAGCATTATGAAAGCTCCGCTCTGCTCTTGATATGATAAAACCCTTCAAAAGCCAGTCTTTCTCTCACCCTCATCCCCCTCCTTTCTTGCTCTTTCTCTGCACTTGCTTTTTTATTTATCCTGTTTTGTTAGATGGCAGAAATATAATTCTTTTCTTTCTTCCTATTATAAGCCACCATTTTTGTTTTATTATATGTTTCACAACCCCTAATGCCCCACTGAAAATTACCTTGTTAAATGACAGTGTTTCAAAGCCATGAATCCTTTCCACCATTCCCTCAGAGGTTTGAAACAGTCAACAGACTGTAAAGAATAAATAATAAAAAAGTATTGATTATTTTGATGACTGTGAGATTCAATTAAGTATTAATTTTGCCCTCCAGTGGACCTATCAAGGTATTCAAAAGGGAGGATTCAGCTCAGCTAAATGCATGCTGAGTGCTTCAGCCTTAAATAGGGAGAAAATGTGTTTACCTACAGTATTTGAAGAAGTGCATTGATGCACAGAGTCCAATATTTAAGTGCTGTGCAAATTAAGCCCTGGTGACAGTGACATTGTTTTCAGTAGTATGAGTATTGACTAAAGAAGTGCATTTGATGACAGCTTAAACTATTTGTATTGATTAACATTTTCATAGATTATCATGTGTCATATCAAATTCACTTTTCAGGTATGAATACATTAAAAAAAAAAAATAACCACAGGCATACTGCAACCAAAGTAATGATGGGATAAGAGAGCATGTGGCCCCACCTGCTCCTGTGCTGGTCACCTGTTTCCTGCTCAGGAACCATTTAGGCATGAACTTGGCAATAAATAGCTCCCAGATAAGGCAAAAAGGGCACTTCTTGCCTTTCTTTTCCTTCTGCATCTGATATTTGTACCATAACAATATTATGCACCTTGGTTTGCAAATGGAATAAAAGGCTGTACTTGAAAAACATTTCTGATCCTAAAATTCCCTCCTAATGAGCTGAAGATAAAGCAGATTTAAATTATTGGGGCCGAAAGTTTGCCTTCTTTTGGAGGTGATTTTTTTTTTTTTCTTTAATGCTCTGGGTGTAAGATGCTGTAGGTTTCCGAATTATTGAACACAGTTTGTAAGTATTTTCCCAATTCCTTTAAAATGTTAAAACCAATTTTTATACATTTTGTCGTGTGTTGTTTGCTTTGAAATGTTCATTTGATTTGGGGTTAGCGTCTCTATCCCAAATTTGGGACCGATGGAGTCAACTTCTAAGGATACTTATGGAATTTACATAAGAAATCGCTTTTATTCCAGTGACAGCGGTTTGTGGACTCTTATCTCCCTATCTCTTTGCTCTGCTCTAGGGATAGGGTTTAATTGCTTGTCCCCCAGGGAGAGGGCTTCTTAAAATAGCCCGCAGTTCCTCCATAGGGTGCACCTTCCTTTTCAGTGTGTTGCTGAAGTACAAACCCAGCATTTTCTTTTTTCTTACTGCATTAAAGACAGAACAAGGTGTAAAAACATTCCGCACAAAAGCATACCCCATAATTAAAGCTGTGTTGGTTAGGTTGCTTTCAAAGAAGTTTCCTCCCCGCCCCTTCCGATGCCTCCTGAATCTCTCACATGCTAGTTGAGCTTTAATAGGGTGGGGAGTAATGGAGAACTCCTCGGATCCGTAATAGCTCTTCACTTGACTGCAGCCAGCAATAACAGCGGGAGCAGCCAGAGATAAGAGAGAGAGGAGAGAGGGAGAGAGGGAGAGTGTGCGTGTGGAAGAGAGAGAAGGGAGAGGGAGAGAGGACACGCACACTAAAGCTGCCACTTTTTTCCTCCCCTTCACTCTTCTTCCCTATCCTAGGATCCAATGATAGCTGGACAAGTCAGTAAGCCCTTGCTGTCAGTGCGGAGTGAAATGAATGCGGAGTTGAGAGGTGAGGACAAGGCTGCTACTTCAGACAGCGAACTGAATGAGCCCCTGCTTGCGCCTGTGGAATCAAATGACAGCGAGGACACTCCCAGCAAGCTCTTCGGTAAGTCTGTCTAGGTATTTCATTTCAGTCCTACCATGTTGTCCGGAAGAGCAATCCACACACCCACCCCTCTCTTTTTCCCCCTGTTGTTCATTCAATTTTCTTATAAGTGCTAGAAAGAGGAGCTTCACATTTTGGAGGGGCCGAGCCACTGAAGCCCGTTCCAGCTGGCTTAGAAGAATGTCCTCCAAACTTTCCCAACAAGGAACTTCCTCGCTGCCCATTTTGACTTGTCAAATATTGCTGGAGTCCCCAGGCTAGAAATTATTTAAAAAAAAAAAAAAAATGATAATAATAATCGGGAAATCAGTTCCATTGTGAGAATTGGTTAGCATTTATTGAATAAATATCGACTCTGTTTCGGGTTGCTTTGCAGCCTTTTGTTAAGGGGAAAGAGAGTAAAGTGTTATTATCTGGAGTCAAAAGACTGGAGAGGGGAACTGGAAAATATCAATACAAGTCATTCTATGCCAGGTAAACAAAGATGAAGGATTGTTCAAAGAAATAACAATTAGAATGAATATCTATTCTTTTAAAAGGGTGATGAGGAAAGGAAATAGGTCCTTTGCATCTCTTCCCTAATGCTCTCCCCTTTAGCAGATGTTTATAGCCTCATCCTAAGTGCCAGACAGCTCAGGACCTTTCAGGAATCTTTGTTTCTTAAACAAAACAAAAACAAGCAGAGTGCTACTCCAGCAAAGACATCTATCATTCAAACAGATGACACTCTGTAAGCCAACTCAAGCAACTGTGATCTCTAATCAGAAAGGGGAGCTGTTTGTTGAGGCGCGTGACTGAGTGATAGATGGTGATAGATGTCTCTCCTGGAGAAGCACTTTATGGGATAGAGTAACATTCAGCTTTCAGTACAGTTGCTCCTGAAACACTTGCTTTTAATTATATCCCAGTGTTTATATGCTTATATCACTAAATATCTATCTACCTATCTCTATCTATCTATAATACATGCTACTTGTTTATACATACATATACTAACCTGATATATATATATATACATATATGATTTTATAATATTATATAATGATTACATAGATATATATCAGGCAGATAACTGCTTGGTCTCACGTTAAAAACAGTTGTGTTTCTGAATTTAAAAAAAAAATCAGTGCATAAACTGCTTTGTTAAGAAAGTCATTAATTCAGTTAAAAAAAACAACTTTATTTTTATTTTTTAACCTGTAGAAGGAAAGAAGCTTTGACAGTTTGGCAACTCTAGGCCAGCTTCAACAGAGGAGCTTTCCCCTGATTTCAAGCGCTCAATCAAATGTTAGAGGGGTGTTGCAGAGAAACTTTCTGTTTCAAATACTCTATTGGTAAAATACTATTTCATAGTTAAGAGTATAATAGATATCAGTTTCAAGAAATTCTGTTATATTACTCTTTCTTCAGAAAGCAGCAATTTCACCTCTGACATAAAATTTTCATACCAAGGAATTAAGGTTTTAGCATTTTCACTCTAGAGAAATATTTTGTTGTAGTCAAAGTTTTTTTCTCTGTAGGAAGAGTTATGTTCAAAAAGCTCATTTTATTTTGGGCTTAGTGAGAGAAGTCATATAAAATTGTAAATTACAAGAAGGCAAAAGCCAAGCTCCAGATACTCACTGATGATGAGTATCTAACACTAAGCACTCTGACTTTTCAAAAGTGATCAATTGTGTATTCAGTGTAACTGCAGGTAATGGATTATTTGTTCCTAAATTTTCCACGCATTTTTAAAAGTAACTGTATTTTGTAGACTTTGACTTACAACTCCAACTTTTCCCCCTCAATTTCCTCCCGTTGGTTTCAATAGAGGGATAATTAATTTGGTTTCTCAACATTCTTTAAAAGATTTCTCACCATTAAAAATTGTTATGTCATGTCTTACTAACTTGCATATGTAGAGAAATAGCTTTAAAAAAATCCAGGAGGGTAAAGGAAATTTGAATTAAAATTTCATTGAAAATATATCTTACGTGGAACCTTTATGGCTAAACTAGGAATCATAGTTCAGTTTAGAAATCATAGTAGATTTAAGAAGGTACTTATCTTCACTTTGGTTTTCTCAACTTCTGAATTCGTGAGAGTGAACCCAGCACAATCTATATCTTATATCTGATATCCCGTATGTATTCACTTAATTTTATTTGGTCTGTAGAGTGCTTTTCAAACACAATGTGAATATTTTCCACTTTTCAATTAGGTAACTATGATATCAATAGATGAAGAGTTTTGAAAACCTGAGAAAAAAACTGGAGACAATATAAGACAGAAAATAGAATGCATGTTGGAAGGAAAGTGCTCCTACATTCTCTAAGGTTTCCTTAGCTATTAGATCTATTATGCTCTCACTTTTTAATATCACTGGGACTTAGGAATTCTAGTTTACATAGCAAATTAAAAGTTTCCAGAATAATTCTCTTCCAGAATTCTTAGAAACTTTAGCAACACCTAATGGATGATAATTTAATGAACCATTATTTTATTTGACATCAATATGTTCAATTTATATATATATATGTATGAATGTATGTACATATATATATATATATATATATGTATGTGTGTGTGTGTGTATACAGTGTTGCTTATGTTCTTCACTTATAATGAAGAATTATATTCTTCCTGAATAACTGAGAGCATCCAGGTTTATCTCTAAATAATGATTTTCTAACATACTCTCTTACACCATTATTCCTATAATATCTGCACTGAATTACTGAAAACTGTGCTTCTATAATGAAAGGAGCAGATTAAAACAAATCATGCGCATCTTGATATGTTTACTTCCGTGGAGATACATTAAGCAATGCCAGGAAATAAGAGGAGCTCAGTTTTCTATTGTACCTGAAATTTCAGTATAAATGAATTTCTTTGGAGCTTATTCCTCCTTCCGTGTCTTGTTCAAATTAGCAGTCCAGAGGACAAGTCTGTTTCTCTCACAGTATGGCACCCTCAGCACAGAACTGCAGGAGAATGGCTAATATTGATGCCCTCTATGGATAAACAAAGGAATTCCAGGAATCATTGGGCCTTTTATGCCTCCCCTTAAATTGCACCTCTGCACTTACAGCATCCAAAGGGAAACATACTGTGCAGAATGTTTCAGTGCTCTGAGCAGCTCAGAATACCAGAAGGAGAAACCAGAAGCCATATGCCAGCTTAAGTAGAAAGTTCAGAAAAGCGCCCTTGTGTTTTATAGAGTAATTACATCAGAGGTAACGTTTTGCTTAACTTGAACAGCCATGGAAACTAAAGTACACTTAGGAGAGATGAATCCACATTTCATTGAGAAACATATGGTTAGGTAGTTCTCTGTGATATCATTAAGTGGTGTATTATTTACTCCTGTAAAGTCTATAGAGTAACTATCTTTTTTTTTTTCAGTTCCTGATTGTATTATGCTAAGCTCTGAACTGTAGGAGACAGTTTGGAGAACAGATTTGCATGTCAGGGGGTGTTGTTAGAGAATCTGGATCTGTGTCTCACCGTGTTTCAGCTATGTGATCAAATGAGTGATGCCACACAGAGCCAGTCATTTAGTATTGACTAGTAATGTACATATTCAAAACCATTCTCAGAACTGGACTTTGGTAAACAATCTCAATGGAAGAGGTTGTTCTTTTCTAGTGACATTTATAGCACTTGTGTCAATGTGCTGCTTCATTTTTAATGTCTATCAAGAATTCAGTATTCCACATTCAGTCAAGTTGGATGCTGAAATTCAACTGGTGACATCAAAAACTTGGTCAGGAAAATGGCCACAGACAGGATAAAAGTAATATATATCCCTAGAAAAATATCTGTACTAAAGTTTGCCCATGTAGTCTCAACCAAAGAAGTGAGACCACATAAAACATGCCCTAAATATTTTCCTATATATATATATATATATATTTCTTAACATTTCATATATATATGAAATTTGAAAGATGATTTATTAACAGTTTTCATCCTAGGAATATTTTTATTGTTACAAGTTAAACCTCATGATTGCTTTTCTTAAAGTAACAACTACTTTGGGCAGCTGGGTTGGTCTCTGTGCTTTGCTTTTTAGTTGTACCACACTGTACATGAATTGTGGCACATAGTTCTAAAACCTTGAGCTCAGATGTAAACAGAACACTATTTATAAACTTTGTACCTGAAATAAAAATTGGTGGTTGGTTTTCTCTTATGATATTGTGTTTTTCTACGCTAAAAGAAATTGCATGCAATGATACTTGAAAGAGTGGACATTTTCAATGTCATTTTTCTATGAGCTATTGGAAAAGGGTTGAAAGTTGGGTCACTGATTCTTCCTTACTAGAAAATGTACCATCTATAGCATTATTTTTTTCTTTTCCTTTCTGTTATCTTTCTCATAGAAACATGCATTATAAGATATATTTTTTTAAATTGTCATCCGATTTGACTTGATTAGAATTTATGGCAGTAGAGTCGTTTTCAATGACAAAAGGATAAGGGCTAAATTGTCTGTCACCCCTTGAGACAGTGGTCTCTGCAGGTCAGGGTGAAGGTCATTGGTATGGCATTATGGGGACTGCACTTTATGTGACGCTGTTTCTTGCTGTGCATAAGTGGACCCTTCATTATGGCATCACTGTCTTTATTACTTTATTTAAATGTCTCTCTCAAGGTTTCAATGCCTTGGGTATTTGTAATATTCTGATAAAATACGCTAGGGCCAGTAATCACGATAGAGGGGTTAAGCCCAAGAGGGACTTAGCTGGGAAGTGATGAGGAAAATTCCCTAGAGAAATATATTTATTTAAAATACTCATCATGCTTCCATATTTTTAAAAGTTTCAATATTACATCAATTCAAAATTCATACTATTGTTCACTGAAGAAAGTCTTTCGCTAGGAAAATATTAAAACAGGATATTTTTGATCAACTAAATAATTTGAGTAATAGATTCTATGCAAAACAGTTATTTAAAAGAAACCAGTAGAAACTTGTATTTGTGTAAGTAAATGGGCTGCCTGAGAAGGTGTTTGTCAAAAATCAGTTGTGGCTTGATGGCCAAACAAGCCCTTTTCTTGCTGCTGTCTGACTGCTTAGGGAGAAATGCATGTTTAGATACATTTCTTAACATTTAAGAAAATCTAATGCACTGAGGTATTTCTTTTAAAAATTCAGTGAGAGTCTGTGTTTAAACAAATTGAGTGTTGTTTTTTTTTAATCCCAGAAACCATTGTAATACTACACTGATAAATAAATCCACTTTAAATAGCAGGTGTAAGCTTTGAAATAAAAATAACTTCATGTAAAATGGCAGTGATGTTCAAACTTTTCACCATATTTGTTCGTTGAGCTATACTCATTTCTAAGTGACATTTTAATGGAGGACAATGCACAATCTGAAACACAAGATTTAGTGGGGACCTTTTTCGTGCCTTCCTTTTCTGTCTCTTTGCCATGCCTGGGGTGCTCAGGTCAAACCTCTGTATAAAGAAGAAAGTTCAATATTACAGTGTCTGCAGATGCTACTATATGGCAACACATCAGCAAATCCAAATGCTGATACAGTTTTACATGTTTTCTCTTATTTTTATTGCTATGATTCTTATTTTGTTTTTGTTGTTAATGGTGCCAAACAACTAGAAAAAAGATAAAGTATTGGAAATTACATTAATCTGTAACATCATTCATTAAAATGATTCCATATTAGTCTTTTTAATGTCTTGGGTATTTCCGACTTAAAGGTTACATGACATTATAGTGTTTTCGTAGTTCGTCCAGCTCACTTTATGTCATAATTAATAAATAGAGGGACATTCCAGGTTTCAGCTCCCAAGGCTCAGCCCTTAAGTAGATTGCCTTCTTTCTCAATTACCTGATTTAATTTAGAGTTAGCAATATTCTTCCCAAGAATTGACCAAATAAAATTTACTTTCATTTAAAAAATGAGAAGTAAGTGGTTGTTGGAAGTGGACCTTGCTTGTTATTAGACAGTGAACAGTCAATTTGTGAGAGAACTGGTACTTTCTTTGATTGGCGACCTTGCTGGTTTATGTTTGGGGATTAATAATACATCAGACATTCTCACATTAAAAAGAAAGTAGATATGAAGGAGGAAGGGTGGAGGTGCAGTTCTGCTGCTGGGCAGCTGCTGATTATTCAGGCCTTCCCCTGAACGGAGACAGTTGGAGGAGTAGTCACATTTGCCCAAATATGCACCTGGCTCCACTTAACATGTTTCTTGATTTTCTTATGCTAAAGAAAAAGATAGCAAAGTGTTTATACCAATCTGGCACCTCGTCAGGGGGCAATCTGTGTAAAGTTTCCTGCTGTCAGGTTAATAAATTTTTAAAAAATATCCGAAGGCAGAGAGGTAGCTGGAGAAAGCTCATAGTAACAGCAGCCATTCTCCAGCAGATGGGTTTGTCTTTAATATCCAGAATGGCTCTGGATTTTTCTCTTTTGCATCTTCCTAGATTCTATACTATGCTGGTGTTTTTGTCCAGTTTTCCTTTTATTAATGCCATCTCTGTCTTATTTTTTAAATGTTTATTATTTTAAATTTCAAGTATTTTTTTTTAGAGGGAAATAAATGAGCATACTTCGTTTCAATACAGTATTTTACAGCTGCATATATGCCTTATGCTATGAGCCTGGATGAGATTCTAAATCTGTCAACATTAGACTTTTGAGGGGGAATACTTTTAAGTAATATTTATATTAAAATTCATAAAGAAGTATTTGGGCTTTGGCAATATGGGGTCCTCTGATGTCTGTTTATTAAACATGTTGAGCTGACTCAATTTTTTTAAATGTAAACTCCCACCTTCTGATTCTCAAAGTCAGCATTCATAAAAATATGAAACAAGTGCAGACTAGTTTGGTGACATCTCTTACTCTATGTTGTGACACTATTGTGAGCTATCAAAAATGGACTAAGCCTTTCAATGTGAACATAGGTCAGAAAGAATAACACTGAATCTGTTTTGGTTGAAGAAAGTTTGTCATTCTCAGAGAAATGGAAATTAACTCTTTCTGTAAGTATTGAGAAATCATTTTTAAAAGCTGCCTCATCAAGATGCATAGTTTCTGACATCTTTTTTAATAGTTAGCTGCTACTTTGAAAAAAATCATAGTATATTATATGAATGTCTATAATTTATTTGAAAATTTCAAAGAAAATTTATGCTCAAACTTCTCCTACAGTCTTTCCTTTTAAAGCACTTTTAAGGTCCTATATATGGCAAGAATATACTGGTTTTTTTTTTAATTAAAAAATTAGCAACCTGAAAAAACATAATTAATATAGTCTCAGTCACTTTTATTAGAGGACTACACTGCCATAAAAACTATTTGAAAAATGAGGAAAATTAATAGATTATAATTAGAGAAACTAAGTAATATCATTATCCATAAATAAATTACTTAAGAGTTTCGCTCTACTAAAGACCATTTAAAAGTGAGATTCTATAATAAAATCTTCATTTATTAAAATGTTTAAAAATATTCTTAGTAAATAACTAAGATAAAACCTGTTAATTTGGCCTGAGAATGAGGTAGAATATTAAGGAATTTTTAGGACACTTAAAATGTACAAATGATAGCCAACATAAAACCATTTAACAATTTAGTGAATGTGTTTTTCCTGCTCTATAGTATTTGGCATTAATTAGCAGTTCTCTTAGTATTTTATCTTTTTCTGTAAAGTAATCAATGTTTTCTAGATTGATGTACTTTCCAAATATCTTGTGTTACTTTAATTTCATCCTATTAATGAAGAAAAAAACTCTTCTGATTGAGATAAAAGTGTGTGAAGCCAAGAAACACATCTTTAAAGATTAATATTAACACAGTATAACATTGTACATTTTCCATTTTCTTATCAGTATCATACTTTATTTTTGCTTTGTTTCCCTGCGTTTTCATTCTTAGGCACTGTAAATGCACAGTGAGTAAATGAGCTGCTTCCCATGTAAAACATGTGTGTGTGTCAACGGTGTGTTCTCCACACTTTTTTTGATGTTCACATGAGACGTCAAATTGTCTTACTGAGTTTTTTCTATGTATGTATTTTCTTTATCATAAAATTAATAAAAGATAGTTTATAATAAGCTTTATTTTTGGTCATGCTATCCATACATCATTTAATGTACTTCTCCTGTACTTGTTATGCATAGTATTGAAAATAAGTTTCCAGACAAGCTTATCAAAATTAATAGTTTGCCAATAAAGGACAGCTAATTATATTATACTATTGCTTCAGGCATGGTTGGGCTATATTCCAAGTACCAGTGTCTTCTTTGAAGCTGCTATTCACTTAGCAGAGGAGACAATAAGATTTCTCAGAAATTTATGCAGTTTAATTCAGTAAAGAAATTTTGGGGTTTCTGCACAATTTGATTTATAGGAAAAAAATATTTATGTAACTTGCCCTAGCTAGGGAAGAATCTTGGAATCAATATTGGGAACCTAAATGTTTGTCTATTTGTGAGATATACATATAGGATAAACATCTTTTTCTCTCGATCTCTTTTTTTAAAATAAAAGTCATTTGTTTAATAGTTATTAAGCACAATTTTTGTTACCCATTCTTGTAAGGATTCTATGTACCTAAATATACATTTACATGTACACATATCAAGACAGATTCACAATAAAGAAATTACATTTTAAATATATGCTCTTACAATAGTGTGTTGTTATTAATCTCTTTTTTGCAGTTCTTGATGACCACATATGTGGTGATACTAATATGGCAAAATTTATTTTTATAAATTAATGGTTTGGGATTACTTATTGCATGAGAGAATCATCACTGTTGAAGTTGAAGGAGGCTGAAAAAGCATGAAAAATTATTAATACAGTGTGAATTTTTACCAATAGAGGCTAGAAGAGAATAAAAAATCAAATGGAAAAACACATTACCCTGTATTTAAGAATGTATAGATGTGCAAGTGGTGGGGAGAGGGTAAAATGCCTTTTTCCAAACCTGTGTATTTTTCTTTTAATACATCTAATTTTATTTAGCAAAATATTGTAAAATAGAAACATGTCCAAAAGGAAGCATACAATCTGCAAAAGGAGAAACATGAAAAAATATTGAATAAAGCTAACATTTAACGGATTCAATTATATTCATATAGTACACTACAATCTTTGCCAGGGTAAATATTCAGAACAGGGCTCATCTGGATTATGTGGGAAACCTTTCACAAACTTTTGGAAGGAATACACATCATTGTTTTAGGTGTCTAATGGCTCATCTTTTTCTGGCTCTTAAGATTAAGGCAGGTTTTATTCTTAAAAGTTATCTAAGAAATTATTCAAATTTTCAGGAATACTGGTCTATTTCTTTGCTTTTTAGAATCTTTACTTCTTCCATTAGATTTCATATTTATAGTAATTTCCTAACAATCTAATCAGAATCTGCAAGCAATCTGAAAAGTTATAAATTAAGCATCATGCTTTTAAAGGGATTAATGTCAATAGATGCCTGTTTAAGAAACACACACACACACACGCACACACACAGAGCTGGTCAGATTAGAGACTGCTGATTGCACTGAGATGGTTGCACTAGCCTGGAATGGCAGCCACTCGTCGTCTTGTCATCTGTTGTGTATCAATATGTTTTTATAATGATACAATAACCTGAAACCTGTAACAGTTTATGGTCCTTTGGAGAATTCTTATGGATTCTTAGAGTGACGGAGGTCTGAGAAAAGATCTTGAAAGCTTTTACAAAATCTTGGCTGGATAACAGAAAATGGGCATGGCTGTGATTTAGCTGTTAAGGAATTCTATTGACTGGAAACATCATTAAACCTTAAGTTAAAACAAAAACTATAAAACAAATGATAGATACAAAGAGTGGTAGATAACCAAAAGGACAGCAGAAATTAAAAAGTGCTGAAGGTTCTGCGATAAGAGGCAAAATTCAGCAAGCCTGACATTGCTCTTGATAGCCAACTTAGAAATGTCATTTTGTTTAAATATTGTTCTGAATATTGCAATGTGCATTAGAAATCTGTATTAGTGCATTTCTTTTGTGGAATCTATGAGACTTGGCTGTTGCTTTTTCGTTTTCCCTGGCTATTTTTAGTCAATGATAAATAAAGAACTTAAATTTTGAATCTGGCACCAGTGAGATACAAAACCAGAAACAGCAGGAAATAACCATGACTAGTAACTCCGTATCAGTATATGCACGTAGACCTCAGTCTTCTTAAAATTGTAATAGTGCTAATTTCTATGGGCTTTTTAAAATATACTTCCACATGAGCTCTCAAAAACCATAAAAGTGTGGCGTGTAAAGTAAATTGTTTGTCACTTGCCAACAACCTGCCATATTTATTGTCAGGAGAAATGGACATTAGTTGGAAAAGCAGTTGTTAAAGGCCAAACAATTTTTAAAGATGGCAAAGATGCGCGAGGGTTTTCCTTTTTCTAACAATGAGCCACCCCTTCAGACATCAAAAGACAAGATAATAAGACACTTCAAGCACAATTCAAGATTATATTCAACATCTAAAGGCTCATCTCTTGTCAGTTTGCATTTACTCTCCTAGGGATGTGATGCTTCTATCATCTTTCTGTCAAGAGGAGTCTGGCAGAAGAGGCTAGGGCTCTTATTTCACACACTTAAGGTTTTTTATCAAATAGCCCGCACTCGTTCTGATTCAGCCAAGATGGGAAGATAATTTGAAGAAGGTCATGCACAAGCACAAAAATCTCATATTGATTTGTGTGATTAGAAGGCATTAAAATTACACGTTTATGTTAGTTCCTGAGATGTTTTGTCAGTTTATTTGGTAATACACTTTTGCAGCTCTAGAAAAGAGATGACTTAAAATTTAAAAATACATGGCTGAAAGTCTAAATTGTTTCCTTTGATATGACCATATTTGAACATTTAACAAGTGCACATAAAAATAATTTAATACTTTTAGTTTAATAATATTTGAAATTAGCTTATATAAATACTTCATGCAATGTAAAGGCAAAATAGCACAATTGTACCTATCAGAGGAAAGAAATACATATGTGAAATTATTTTTAAATACTTTAAAAATTGATTTCATATATTTACTAGATAGATAAAAGGTGATGACATTTTCAATATAAATGTAATTATAAGGGTAATTTATAATAGCTATCAAATTTTTAACATTTTACACTTTTTGAAATTACAGTGTTATTATATTTGTCATTATATGGCATATTTAGTATGTATGCCTTTTTGCAGAGAAGGTACTAAAGAATAAATAAAGGTATTATTAATTATTATTATTATTCTCTGTCAAAATTCATCACATTTTCTCCTTTGCATTCTGACAGTCACAAAGCCATGCAGAGAAACACTCTTTTTTTTTTTGGAGGGGACACACCTACAGGAGTTAAAAGAAACAGCTTTCCCTCTCAAAATAAAACAACTGATGAAAACTAAAACCATGATCTCCTCGGATCATTTCTATATTGTATCTTTGAAATTACTTTTCCTAGGAATTTTTATCAACTCTGCGTGTTTCCATTTCTTATATTTCTCCTCTTTGCTGTGAATCATTTTGAAACTGACTTTCTTATTTCTGTGCCCTTTCACCTATAAAACAGAAAGGAGTTGTACATATATACAATGGAACTGCAGCACAGTATAATAAAAAAGAAACCCGAAATTTATCCTGTTTTATATGTAGGTCTTTTCTATACTATACAGTTTATGCATTCCACATTTAACAATGAAGTCATCTACTCAACAAATAGTTGTGAGCACCTATTCTGTGGCAGGGGCTGTGCTGGTTCTGGAGACTGGTGGAGAATAAACTAGACAGAATCAGTCACCTCACTGAGCTTGCCCACTATACTGGATGCCAAAGATGCAAAATGAATAAAACACTGTCACCCCACCCTCAAATATCCCACAACCAATATTACATATTGACATTCTATTTACTTACTTCATTATTTTCTGTGACTCTTCAGAAAATCTTAATCTCCAAACTCATGCATTTCAGAAGTTGTTCATTGGTCATAGGCCTAAATATTTGAGAAAAAACATTACCCCCAAAAAGTGAGGAAGAAGAATTATTAAGTGATTCAGGACAAATTACATTCACAATGTTTTCATCATGAAGTTTGGTGCTTATTGCTGCAAAACACAAATGCAATTCTTTAGCAGTTGTTTCTTAGTCATGACTGAAAAGAGAATAAACTTTTCCTCCCTGTCTTTCCTATCTCCATTCTTCTTCCAAAATTCGTGTTTGCTTAATTTGTAATATAATGTAGTGGGTCAAGGCTCTGGAGTCAGGCTGTTTTTCTTTAGCTGGTTGGTCAAGTACATACAAGGTCAAGCCTCATCTTCCCCATCTCTAAATAAAGGTATTAATGGCACTTAACTCATAGGGCAGGCTGGAGGTTGTAAGGAGGTGACACGTATAGAGCCCTATTGAATGCCTGGAATATAACTAGCTCTGAACGAATGAATACCAGTTGTTCCACACTTTATTAAGAGTTGAAAGCAAACTTTCCTTTTTTTTAGAAGGAATTTGATTACTTTTTAGCAATGGATATCAGAAAAGCAACAACAAAAATTGAAGCTTTCTGAAGTAGCCATGTTCCTCCCTAAGGAAGTATCAGTCCCCAGGGCTTCCTTAGTGAAAGAAGTTCTGGGGATTTTTTTCTCCTGATGACAACATCCCTTCCTTCTTGAGGTAATTAGATACTGCTTTCTCTGAAAGTCCATTCAGGAAAGGATTCAGACTTATAAACAGATGGTAAGCAGTTTCTAGAGGAGACAGTATTTCACAATCATCATCTTGGAGAGTATGTAAGCAAGGTAGTAAGCAAGGATGGAAGGGGGCAAGTTTACATCTTATTTGCTAAATTTAAAATATTGGAATTTCAAATTACTGAGATTTAGGGATTTTAAAAATGATTTTGGTGTTAATAAACAATATGAAACCAGATGTCTGTGGATGATAGCAAATGCTTCTCTAACTTGTAGTTCAGTTAGATACCCTGGTGGCAGCCTGACTTTAGGTCATGTTTCACCAAAGTATGTTAGCTATCTCTTTCAAGGAACTTTGCCAGCTCTCAGGCCAAGTACTTATTTCTGCCTTAACTTCATTATTGCCTAAACTAGGAACATAGCATTTGCTCCCAATTAAATGCTCAAAGATCTTTCGGAGAATGATTTGTTACCAAATCAAGATGAACTACACAAAATTCTAGAGCAAGAGAAACATTCCATTGAAGTCATGTGAAGATAGGGGAAGAATTGCACAGCAGAATTGTAATCAGGGTTCAAATCACTGTCCTTGACATACACAGAGGGACATTTGAACATGAGAGTTCAAGTAACAATCTGATAGAGTGCTGAAGATTATGGAAAGGAAGGCAAGTAAGGTGTCTGCATATTGGGGTGTTTATTTATTTTGGGGAGGTGTTTATTAAATGCGAATTCCTTTCTCCTACTTCTCAGAGCAATAGCGTGTCTTTCTCAGGTCTTAGAAGTGACCCTGTAAGGAGTGTGGATCAGATATTAATGATCAGATGAGGGAGGAGTTTTGTATGATAAGATCTGTTTTCCTAATCTAAGTTTCTCCAAAAAAGCCAAAACTCAGGCTAAATATTGAGAGAATTATCTCTGCTACAGAGATAATTTACTTCTGCTACAGAAGTAAAGAGAGTTTGATTAGGTCATGGGTCTTCTCTGTCCCAGTAGGGAGCCCTTTTCTGCCTCCAAAGAAAAGCTCTTCTCTCCAAGGGTTAGTTTTGTGTTAGGTACTGGAGCATGGCTGCCACTATAAATCCATTGTGTCTTCCTTTTTGGGAGGATTTTTATAGCCAATGTTTAATTGGTATTTTCTAATCTTTAAGAATAAACCCTTCATATTTAAAAAAATGAATAAAAAATAAGATAACTCCCCAAAAATATTTCAGTGCAACACTTCTAAAAATTGAATATGATGTGAACATTTAAATGGGTTAAATTGACATTCGAAGCCATTTTTATGGAAAATATATTACCTTTATTAAGGACTAAAGAAAATATGTTACCTTTATCTGTGGACTAAGCTAATAGTGTTTTTTTTTTTTAAAATAACACCTTGCCTGAACATGACTTTAAATTAATATATTGAAAAAATATATTTGAACCTTTATTCAATTACTTTAATTACACCATTAAATCACTTCATTTAAATTAAAAAATATATATATTTAAGAGTTGAAATTTAGAGATTTTGGTTGAGATTCCTAAAACCTACTACTTCCTTTTATAGAAATGAAAATAGTCATGATCACTAAGAAAGCATCTTTGTGTTGTTGTTGTTATTACCATAGCAATCCAACATGTTTCAAATTACATGTTTATTCATGCCCCATTCACATTTATTCAGAAATTATTGGCACTCCTAAAACCATTTATTTAATGTGTGTAGATTGATGTTGATAGATATATGGTGATATTGAAAAGTATTAAATCATGCTTTCAGATTGAATTAATGTACATGTTTGTGTTTATTTTAAGAACAAACTCTCTTTGAAGCCAGTGGCAATGACCATACCCTATGTATAATGTGTCTTTTGACAGTTTTGGCTTTCTTCACTGAGTGTGTAGGATGTTTTGTCTTTTATGTGCCTCAGCTTTTGTTGCTGTTTCCTGTGTCATTTTGTCATTGGAAAACTAAACAGATCTGTCTCCACTTGGCTGTGCCACTGGTCGTGTCACCATGGAAAGGATAATGTTGGGAAAACTAATACAAGATTGGGCTCTATTAAGGGATTTATACTTCACAGAGAGAAGAAAAGCCACCTCTTCATACTGTGCTAAGGATTGAGTACAAGTTTATTTACTGAGCCTCTCATACAGCTTTGATGTGCCTCTCTCACACCACTCCCTTCTAGCTACCACCCTGAAGAAAGATACTTTCATCAAGCACTGCACTCTACAGCTGAATCTTCCAATTTTTCATATTTTTATAAAAGTTAAGTTACATTTGTAACCATTCCTGACTAAAAGTCAGTACTTAGTCAGTGCTTCTTCTGGGTAAGATTATTTAAAACAAATTTCCCTGTTTTTATGCTTCCTGGTGGTTCAAAAATCCTCAAAATCTTCAAAACTTTAACCCCTAGGAATTTGTAGCATACCTTCTCCATTTAAATATTAAAATAGGCCTGCTAACTATTAAGCACTCTTTGATGTGATTTACCCCCATGAAAATGGCAGTACTTTCATACCATTTTTTGAAGGTCACCTTGGTTCTTGGTCTTCTGATCCTTCAGAAATTCATTTTTTTCCTATCAGATATCAGCCTTTTAGAGAAAAAATCTATACAATCTATATAGCAGTACACTGTTAGCTAATATTGCTTCACTTCATTTAGGTTAAAGGGTCAGGTGCAAATAACTATTTCATATCTTGATGTGTTCTCTAAGTTTCTTATAATGAACTCATTGAAAGGTTAATTTATTCAGAAACACTTATTTCATGTGTCCAGGCTGCTGCCAACCCCCTTTTTTGTGGTTAAAATATTTAGGCTAAGTTTCATGATTATAGTGAATTTTGCCTTCCCTTGCTTATCAACTATTCTATCATTTTTAACTTCTTTTGCAGCCTTTTCCAGTGTTTACCTAATATTACAATGACTTGTGCATTTGTCTGCTTTCTTTGCTGGGTAGCAAGCCCCTATAGGACAGATGATAGATCTCACATATATTAAATGTCAAATAAATGTTTTTTGAATTGAACTGCTTCTGGACTGGGTGTTTCTGGATATCATCCACACTTAGTAAATACTCTCTGAATGTTAAGGGAAAATAGACTCTACCCACAGGCATCTACTCTTCAATTAATATAAGAATGTGTGTATATGTGTGTGTGTCAGCAAAAATAAATAACAAAACAAAGGTAAAGAAGTGTTTATTCACATATTCAACAAATATTTATTGAGAAACTTTTGCTATTGTACTGGGTGCTGAGAATACAGTGATGAATTAAACAGAATTGGTCCCTGTTTTCATAGAATTTACAGATGGTAGGGAACTCAAATATTAAGCAGTGATTACCCAGAAATTTAATAATTTACCATTGTGAGACATGCTCTGAAAGAGAAGTACTGGGTGCTATAAATGAATAATAGAGAGATGTGACTTAGTTTGAAGAATCGGGTGTTATGGTAAACATTGAGTTGGCAATATGTGGTTATTACCTTGGTAAATTACTCCTCTCCAATTTGATATAGTTTTGATGAAACTGTCAGACAAGATGTTCAATATTTGCCCCAAAATTCAATGTGTAGCCTGAAGTAGATAATCAGGTACTCTCTCCTTGGAAGATAATTCTTGAACTGAGTGAACCAAGGACTGAAAAACAGCTAGAGTGTGTCTAGATGGTGGTGACCAGAGACACTGCCAGTAGCTTTTACCACCTTGATTCCTAGAAGAGTCTTGGTTACTTTCTTTTCAGAGATCTAGATCTTTAGCTTTTTCCTTTGATGCTGTGAGCTACCTCAAGCTCTCACAGCAAGTTTTTCTCTCTCTTTCTCTTTTTTTTGCACAAGTAAGCCGAGTAACTTCATGTTACCTACTATTTTATAACCCTTGTACTAGATGCTTATGATCTCCAGAGCTGCATTTAGACAAGACATTTTTCTAAAATTGATATCTAAAAGTTAGAACAGAGGTAGCATTACAGTTTGGGCAAACAGCAGAGGCAAAGGAACAGAGTGAGAGAGTTGTGTTCAGCTACAACATTCTCTGACAGGAAATAAAGAATTAGGCCTTCCTGGTAGAAAAAAAAGGTAGGGCCACGTGGAGCACTAGTTGCAAATACTGAAATCTGCCTTCTGAATTAGCAAAACTGGAGAAACTACATAGGCTAACATTCTACAGCTTTTTCTCATTCTTCCTATCTAGTCTTGGACCCATCCAGAGCACCCATCACCCACCCTAAATGCCTATTACTAAAATGTTCTTTAAAGTACCACTGATTCTTAAAGTACAATCACTCATATATATAATTATATATGGTTGTTTTCATTATCTATTGCTGTATTATAACCAACCCTAAACTTAGTGACTTAAATAATGACAACATTTATTTGGCTCACAAATCTTCAGTTTGGGGAGGGGTTGGTAGAAACCGTGCATTTTTCTTCCACTTGGTTTCAACTGAGGCAGTTCAGTTCAAAGCTTGAGGCTTAGAATCATCTGAAAGCTTGCTTTTTCATGTGTCTGGTGGTTGATTCTGACTGTTGGCTGGGATTTTATCTGAGGTTTTTGACTGGCATACCTACATGTGCTCCTTCATGTGACCTGGGTTTGCTCACAATTTGGTGGCTGGGTTCCAAGGGCGAGGGGTTGAGGAGAGCCAGATAAAATCTAGCTTTCATAAACTAGAGTTTTCTAACTTGTCCTTAGAAGTCAACAGCATCACTTCCACCACTTTCTATTTATTAGAATCAAGTCATTAAGGTTGTCTCACATTCAAAAAGAGGAGAATTAAACTCTATTTTTTTATAAGACTGTCCAAAAATTTGGGGGAAAGTTATAGAACCACCACAAAGGCAATATTACTTCTACACATCTATTCCTTTTCTCTATGATAAATTAAAATAAGTAAATTCATTTTGGAGGCAGTATTCTCTTACTAATAAAATACATTTCTAATGAATCAGAAGATCTTTGAGGCAAAGTTAAATGGGGGATGGCTTATATACCTTGTAATGAGCATAGTTCAATATTTTCTAGATATTTATGTGTTTTGTTCCACTGAAAGTTACTTTTTTATCACTTTCATTTCCTCATAGAGATTAAGAAGTTTAGTTTAGATTTTAGACACTGGGTTGTCACTCTATAAACATGAAAAAAATAAAGGAAGTCTCAGGGTGTTAGGGGCAGATGGAAGATAGAATCTGGAAGTTTACTATGTCTACGCTTATGACAGACCATTGGTTATAGCAAATGAAAATAGATTTCCCAAACCTAACATATTAAGTTCACTACATTTCTCTGTGGTAATAACAGACAGAAATTTCAGTTATAATAAACCATCCTGAGCCTTTATGTCCACCACTAGACATTCTAAAGACGAGTGAGTTGGTAAAAAAAAGTTGGTATGTTTGAAGACATTTCACATTAATTATTGTTGTTTATAAGAAAATCATCTGTACCACAATTTTATAAAAATATCTTTAAATTAAATAAATTCTAAATTTGAAGTTTTTACATCAAATTTTTTTTCTGGTTATAACTAGGATGTTCTTCTTTTGAGCATCTTGAATTCTTATAAAAATTAATTCTACATTTCCTAATGTATGATGATTTTTATAAAAAAGAATTGTTAGAGGCAAGATGCACATTTTTGGTGTTTTACATAGACAGATATATAATGAAGCATAAGGTTCTTTCTGTTCTGTTGATGAAAGTGGGGGAGCAAAAGGCTCCATTAAAACTCAGATTAGCTGAAGATATTTTAAGTATGGACTCAGCAAATTAAAATATTCACAACTGCTATGTCTTGTTCAAATAGTGGCCAGATTAAGCAGTTTTATTAAATGAAAAAGTCATGTACTGAATTCTGAATTCTTTTCACTATGATAAGAATTCTAGCCAAGAATCTTGTTTTCTTTGGACCAATACCTTTCAGCCCTCTTTTTTCCCAGGGAATACTTGAGAATCAGAATGAAACTTTGCTGGGTGCCAGCCTTCACACTGAGTGCTGTCAGTGAATGTGCCTCGATGGAAAGAGGAATAAGGCATCATGGGAAAGTGTTGAGCTTGGTGCTCGTATCCATTGTAGGTTATGGCATATGCCAAAGATATACCGTATGAAATGCCAGTCTACAGAACCCTTCACAAAAGCATTTCCTTTAAATTCAGTTAGAACTTCATAATAAAGTAGATTTCCAAGTGTGTCTATAGGTCAAACTTCTACTTCCAGGCTTTTGTTGATGACAGTGATGATGACAATGATGATGATGATGATGATGTTGATTGCATAGATTAGGATTTTTAAAGTATTTTCACTCACAGAAACCCCATGGGGTAGGTATTTACCAGGATTTGGCTGTTAGACCTCAGGTGATATAGAATTTATAGAGTTGTAAGCATAGTTTTTCTCTACTACTTATAGCCTTATGGTGGCTTCCTATCTCAGAATAAATTTCAAACTCCCATAGAATAGTTTCTGAGTTCTAAATGATGTGCCTTTTGCTTGCCTGCAGGTAATTTATAACCATGTTGTAATAAACTGTGTTTGTAGCTTGCTTCCTCCTTATTTAGCTTGTTTATATGGAAACTATATATACTAAACATTTTTCTATGCAAACAAATATTTTTATAGCTATAGCTCAAATGACTATAAAATATTTTATCATATGGGTGTGCCATCATTTATTTAATTAAGCTACTATTAATTAGTTGGACAGTTAGATTGTTTACAATTTTTTAAATATAAAGATTTAAATTTAAAATTTGTTTATATTCTTAATCTTTTCCTTAGGATAAATTAATATAATGTAATTTATTTATTCATTTAGCAGAATTATTAGATTAATAGTTATGCATGTTTAAAGCCCTCCAGAAAGGATATGCAATTTATATATCCATGAACAGTATTTGAGACTATCCATATTCTGATTCCTTTACTAAACCTAATTTTTGTCATTCTTGGTTTTGGATAATTTGATAGTTAAGAAATTGTACTTTGCATTTTTTTATTATTAAGCAGGCTTAAAGAGTCTTTGTGATTTATGGCTATTGGTAATTCTTCTGTTAATTGCCTGTTCTTAACTTCTATTGGGGAATCCAGTATTAATTGTCCCATATTTATAAACATCCATAAAAGTTATTAGATAAGAGCAAATAAAAAAATTAACAAAAGTATAATGGGAAAATGTTTTCTTTTGAATTGACTAGTGTTCTAAAGACCACCAACTAATTACACATGGCAGAATATTATAGTAGTTGTTTTAGTTGTTTTTAGATGGCACACTCAAATTGGGTAAATTGAGAAGTGTTTAATAATGGTAGTATTATAAAAGTTTTGATAGAATTTAGAGAGATAAAAGTGGGAACTTCCTCCCCAAAGGTTAGTAACACAGTTTTCTCATCACCCTTTGCCTTTTGATCTCATCACCCTTAGATCATACTCTCTTTCTTTACCTGAATGGTAAAGTTACCCTGAAAGAATTAAGAAGAGAACAGACACAAACTCCTAAAAAGGGAGAGTTATTTGGAAAGTGCCACCACTGCTAGGGGATGCAGACATTCCAAGATACCAGAGGAAGGGAGGCAAAAAGAGTAAATATTCCAATTTTATTTTCTTCCATGCCTCCATTGACAAAACCCAACTAGAAACCAGAGAAAAAGAAAGGTTTTGATATAGTCCATATAGGTCAGCCCCCTAGGGCACCAAAAAAAAATGGAAAAAAGTAGAACATAATCTGTAGGGACAAATGGGGAGACAACGAAACATGTTCCAAATGGAAGAACAGAGCAAAGTTCCAGAAAAAGAACTAAATGAAATAGAATCAAGCAATCTAACACAGAGTTCAAAACACTGGTTATAAGGATGCCCAAGGAACTTAAGGGAAGAGTAGATGAACTCAGTGAGAACTTTAACAATGAGATGGGAAATATAAACACAGAAATAGAAAACATAAAAAAGAATCAGTCAGAAATAAAGAAAACAATAACTAAATTAAGAATACATTAGAAGGACTCAATAATAGATTAGATGAAGCAGAGGATCAAATTAGCGGTTTAGAAGAAAAGGTAGCAGGAAACACCCAATCAGAACAGAAAAAAAAAAAAAAAAAAAAAAAAAGAATTTAAAAAATGAGAATAGTTTAAGGGGCTTCTGGGAAAGCATCAAGTGTACCAACATTCACATAATAGGGATATCAGAAGGAGAAGAGAGAGAATAAGGAATTGAAAACCTATTTGAAGAAATAATGATGGAAAATGTTCCCAGCCTGTTGAAGAAAATAGATATACAACCTCAGGAAGCAAAGAGGGTCCCAAATAAGATGAACCCAAAAAGACCCGCAGCAAGACACAACATAATTAAAATTCCAAAGCTTAAAGACAAAGAGAATCTTAAAAGCATCAATAGAAAAGCAATTAGTTACCTATAAGAGAGCTCCCACAAGACTATCAGCTGATTTCTCAACAGAAACTTTGCAGGCCAGAAGGGACTGGCATGAAATATTCAAAATGATGAAAAGTAAGGACTTACAACCAAGATTAATCTGGAATCAAAGGATGGATAAAGAGCTTCTCAAAAAAACAAACAAAAAAAAGCTAAAGGAGTTCATCTACACCAAGCCAGTATTACAAGAAACATTAGAGTGACTTCTTTAAGAAGAAGAAAAAAAAAATATATGGATAATAAAATGGCAATAACTGCATATCTATCAACAGTTACTTCAAATGAAAAAGAATTAAATGTGCCAATTAAAAAATAGGATGGCTGCATGGGTAAGAAAACAAGACCCTTACATATACTGTTCACAAGAGATTCACATTAAATTGAAAGACACACACAGGTTGAAAGTAAAGGGATGAAAAAAAATATTTCATAAAAATGGAATTGAAAAAAATCTGGAGTAGCAATACTTACATCAAAGACTTTAAAACAAAGGCTATAACAAGTGACAAAGAAGAATCCAGTAATCTCACTTCTGAGTATTTATCTGAAGAAACCCAAAACACTATTTTGAAGGGACATGTGCTTCTATGTCTATTACACCATTATTTACAATAGCCAAGATAGGGAGGCAACCTGGGTATCTATGGAAGAATGGGTCAAGAAGAGGTGGTTCATATCTATAATAGAATATTACTCAGCCATAAAAAGGATGAAATCTTGCCACCTGCAACAACAAGGATGGACCTAGAGGGTGTTGTGCTGAATGGAATCAATCAGACAAAGACAAATGCCATATATTTCACTTACATGTGAAATCTGAAGAACAAAATGAAACAGAAACATCCATAGATACAGAGAATATTTTGAGGGTTGCCAGATGAAAGGGGGATGAAGGGTGAAAAAGAGGAAGAAATTAAGAAATATAAATTGGTACTTACAAAATAGTCATGGAGATGTAAGATATGGCATAAGGAATATAGTCAATAATAATGTAATAACTATGTATGATGTCAGATAGGTATGAGATTTACTGGAGTGTTCACTTTGTAAGTTATATGAAAGTCTAATCACTGTGTCGTACACCTGAAACTAATATAATATTGTATGCCAACTATAACTGAAAAAATATATTTAAAGCAAAAAAAAAAAACCTCAAAGGTAATAAAAACTCAAAACTCCCCACTTCCTAAACATTTTACTGTATTATCTATGCTCTTGGGGTTATTTACATTTTTTGTATTTGCATGGTAAAAGTATTATATAATGATATTGTGTACCTTTTCTGAACCTCACATTCAATAATATCATTTTGGAAGACTAAAACTGACCATAGAGAGAATATTTATACCATGGAAATTGGCAAATGCTAAAAATAAGGACTGCATTTATTGTCTTGTTGGTTATCTGGACTTGAGAAAGTGATGGAGGAAATGCTAATAATGTAGATTAAACCTAAAAGTGTATTGTCTCTGTATTCTATTGTGAATAACACAAAGAAATATTTTTCTAGTTTTCAAAGCATATATGAATCTACACAGAAATCATTTATGTTATTGATGAATGAATGAAGATTCAACATATGTCATCACTATTTTACTTTCCTACTTGTTTACATAAATGAAAATATCAACCAACATTCACTTAGAATGCTTGCCAATGGCATGTGATTTTTTTGCTGAATCAGGTAGTAATCAAACATTTATTTGTAGTCTTAATTTTGTAACATTATTGTTAGTAATAGAAACTTACAGTAGATTTTGTAAGAAATAGTAAATCTCAGAATTATAGGTGTACAGAAGTTTAGTATAGCATATTTTGTTATTATTTCTAAACTTCATGTTACAATTCTTTCTGTTATTTATAATAAATGCATGTACACAAAAAATGCATACTTTTTTTGCAGAGAGCTAGCTGTTAAACAGTTACCAGCACATGACTGGATGTTATTAGTCCTAAAAACAAGTCCGAAAAACTCTGCATCTTGACTCAACATATCAGTTTTAGGTTTGTGAAGACACACAAAGAGATGAAGAAGTTTTATTAAGAATTTTTTTACTTCAGAAATATCATGAAGACTTTTAGGAAAGATTATTGTCGTAGCATTTTGGCTTCAATATCTATTTCCTTTTTTTTCTTAAAAAAAGCTATTTTTAAGTTAGTCTTAGTATTTATATTTTTGTGAATAGTAAATTAAAATTTTAATATAATAAAATTTTAGTAAATTAGTAAATAGTAAAGCAAATTTAGTTGAATATAGCCTTTCTACCCTACCATTTGTTTGTTTGTTTTGGTTCATGTTTTCTAATTAAGTTAATCCAAAAAATATTAAAATCGTGGATGTTACCTATTACATCCCAGAGCTGCATTATGAACATATGTGCTTAAATAGATTGGATATAGATACAGATGCAAATATAAATGTATAGATAAGTGTACATAGACCAAAATGACATGATATGTTCCTAAAAGTGAAGAACATTCACTTCTATGCACTGCCCTGTTTAGAAGTGAAGAACTGCAGTATGTTCAGATGAGAATGCTGTGGAAAATAAAAAGATTCATAACCATGTCACACAAGGACTGAATAATGAAACAGAACAGTCAACCTGCAATAATGAAAACTTGGAAGACCTGCAAATATTGGAAGTTTTTTAGAAAAAATGTTGTAGAAGGACTTGGTTTATTCTGGGTGGTTTCAGAGGCCTTGAGCCTCTGGGTGGTTTTTCCCAATGTATAGGATTATAGGGGGTGGATTTGGCACAATATATGAAGAATTATCTAATAGCTGAAACTGTCCAAAATTAAAATGTTCCTCCTAAAGAGGCCGAGAGTTGTTATAGATGGGATTCAGATGACCTTTGTGGTCACCTTTCCAATTCTGTAATTCTATGAATCACCTCACTTCTCACTTACGTATTAAACCCAAAGGAGGAGCTGACCCTCATAAATGTTTCTGCTTATCTGAAAACTGGCTGACTATGTCAATTCAGGAAGTTAAGAAATGAAATTAGCTTTCCAAATGTGATAACTGAAATATACATATGATTATATACTACTTTTAAATAAATAAATTCAGGTAAAATCCCATTGGAACAAGTCCCTATGCAAAGAAGTGTTCTCTATAACAAAAGTGTTTCTGTACACTAGAAGTAGCATATAACACACGATCCCCGTGATGTATTAACAGTAGATGATATACTATTGTATGCTTATATTACTGGTACTATGCTTGACAACAAATTCCCTTTTTACTCATTCAATTTTCAATATAATTATTTTATAGCTTTAAAAAAGGGGCAGGGCAGAGAAGAAACATTCATGAACACTGTTTAAACTGAGTTATCACTGGCAAGCTATTCCAACAAGTATCCATATGGAATTTCTTAGGACATAAGAAGTGAGTGATTTTTTTTCCTTCTACTTTTAAAATACATTATATCATCTAGGGGCCAATTATATCCTCCAAACCAGTGTTTTACTTGAAAAAGTTCACAGATCACATGAACAAAAATGAATCATGACTGGCAGACTGGAATATTAATTTGATTTGGCATGGAGCTATATAATAGCTATGTACTGAAAGGATCTGTGTTGATTAACAATGCTAACCAGATTTCTAAAGTTTCTGTTCCCCAGAGAAAAGATACTGTCATATTAAGCTATTATGGATTAGATATTTATATTTTTAACCCCCTAATTAACTATTCTTGATTTTTACAAGATGGTTGAAATTTTTAATTTTATTTTTACAGGAAAAAAATATTTTCCAGAATCAGGAAAGTCAAATAAATATCCCAGTAATAAAACTTAAGTCAGTTTATAATAGAAATAACAAAGATTCACAAGATAGCAAAAGAAATACAGGGAACACTTTTGAGGTGTATCATTGTCTTGAATTTAAATTCAGGAAAGTGCCTCTTGGTGCCTACTTTATGAAAACATATCATCATTGTTAGCAAAACAATGAAAGCAGAGAGAAAATGTGCTTAGTTTAGTTTTAATTTAATTTAACTTATTTTTTTTAAGCACCAGGAACAGAAAAGAGAAACATTAAATGAAATGAATGGGTCAACTTCGCTAAGATTATAAAACAATACCACCAAACAATCTTTCTCTGGGGTAAGTTTTGCAGTCTCAGAGGTTCATTGCTGCAGTATCCAGGCTACTGCTTGGAGCAGCCCACTCAGGATAAAGAAAACCTCATGTTTTCTCCTCAAATAAGAATAGAAAGAAAGGAGAATATGCAAGAAGAGAAAGGAGGAAATAGAACACTTCTCTGAACGTTGTAGAGAGGAAATAAGAGCTGAAATGAGCCAAAATAAAATCAGTGCTCCTGAAGATCTAGCTACTGATTCAGTCAACTCACAAATGAAGTAGAAACTTGAAGAACTGGGTGTGATATTACTGCATCTCTTATCCTGGATTTGTTTCTTTTCTTTGCAAATTGGCTATTCAGGGACTGGGTTTCAGAAATAAGCCATATCTAGTTTCTATAAGCTAGGAAAATGCCTCATTTCAATAAAATCCACCCTGGCTCAAAATAATCTGTAAACCACACTTACAATGGAGATTCACCAGCACACATTTGCTTCCAGTGTCATACAACACAGTAGATCATAGTCTGACTGAAGGTATGCAAGTATGGAGAATAAAGCACGAGTACCCATTATTAAGAAAAAACTCAAGAAAAATGCCCCTCTGGCGAGGTCCACAACACACTTTTAATATGTAGAGTTCAGTGTGTTGCATCTCTTAAGAAACAGTTTAATCAAACACTATTTGGGGACCACCAGGATGCTAGACTATAAGGTTTACAAAAAAAAAGTGCATGAATACATCAGTATATAAGTAAACATATTGAATATGGACATGGACTTGTACAGAAAAGTACCTACATGTCTCTCTCTCTCTCTCTCTCTCTCTTTCTCTCCCTTCCCCTCCTCCAACACACACACACTGCATATACACATAAACATTAAAAAGGAAGTTATTGGACGAAGCTAAATTTCTTTGTCATTTTTGTCATCGTTAACAGCTAAGTGATGGTGATGGTAATGGTGGTCATGATTATTACCTTTCAAGTGATAGTAAAAATTTTATCCATCTTAGAATAATTTAAATAAGAGGCAAGCTCATTCATCTATTCTGAAGGGTTATAATGAATATTTGACTATAGAAACTTAGCATTTACCCTTCATGGGTCAATGGATAGGTGAGTCTTAAAACCTCTTTAGGGGAAGATTATTCTAACAGAAACTTCCTCTAGCCTCCTGCCTTTCAAAGACCCAAAGCAATATTTCATATTTCTTAGAAGAAATAAGGTCAAATGTGGGGAAAATGCAGATAAACAATATCATTCACATGGAAATCATCACTTCAAGTTAATGAAAAGGTGATTTTTCTGGGAAGAAATAGAGATTAAACTGATTTTTTGTGATATTAAAGGCAAGAAATTTTATTTAAAAAACTTGTTCACAAGGCGCTATTGCAATATAATGCCATAAAAATAAAGTTGCTAAACCTTACACCAAAGGAAGATTGTTTCTTAATGTTTAATAATTATTTTTATGCTGTAGACACTGTGCTATTAATTGTAGAAGTTACCAATGTGTCTTAGCTAAAGAGGAATTATAAAGTTTATGGAGATGCATAACAAATTAATTATGCACACTCTTATATGAGTATGTATACAGATAGACAAGTAGATAGATGTGTATGTGTGTGTGTGTGTGTGTGTGTGTGTGTTTGTGTGATATGCCTATTTTGCTTTGATTTATACAGGCATAAATTATAGTGATTTAAGTAGCTAAAATACATTTTAGCAGTTAAAACACATAAATTCGCAGTTTATGCTCCCAGTTATGAAAAGAGAGAAGAGATACCCCCGATATCAGATAGGCATGGAAAGCAAACCTGACTTGGGACAGTGGAGCTCTATGCTTATATACAATCTCACAGGACTTTATATACTTGCATGCTTTAAAAGCTGTCACATGGGGGTCTGGCTTCTAATCAGCCTGAATCTAGGTGCTGACTGAGATCTTTCCCTTTGGAACATTTTGAGTGGCCTTGACACACAATCAACTACAGAAAGCTGTTAAAAATAAAATAGGCTACTTGGACAATCACAAAGGTTTGAGAGACAATCAAGAGTTAAATGATAAGATTCATCTTCTACATGAGTCCAACCAAAGAACATGTAGCCACTTCATTTAATGCATAGAAACCAACATGGAGAGTTAAGCAAAAGGAAGAAGCAAAGGAATATGTTCCAAATGAAAGAACAAGAGAAAACCTCAAGAGTCGGGGAAACTTAATGAAACAGAGATAAGTAATTTACCTGATAAAGAGTTTAAAGTAATGGTGGTAAAGATGCTCACTGAACTTGGGAGAAGAATGGATGAACACACTAAGAACTTCAACAAAGAGATAGAAAACGTCAGAAAGTTCCAAACAGAAGTCACAGAACTGAAGAATACAATAACTGAATTGAAAACTATATTACAGGGATTCAATGGCAGAAGACAGGATTGGTAAACTCGAAGGCAGGGCAGAGAAACTCAATCACCAAAAAAGAAAAAAGAATGAAAAAAGGTGAAGATAGTTCAGGGACTTATGGGACAACTTTGAACAAACTAACATTTGCATTATAAGAGTTCCAGAAGGAGAAGAGAGGGGCAGAAAATATATTTCAATAAATAATGGCTGAAAATTTCTCTAACCTGGGGAAAGAATCAGACATCCATATCCAGGAAGACTGGAGAGTTCCAAATATGATGAACCCAAAGAGATCCACACCAAAATGCATTTTAAATAAATGTCAAAACTTAAAGACAAGGAGAGAACCTTAAAAGCAGCAAGAGAAAAACAATTTGTTGCATACAAGGGAACCTCCATGAGACTATCAGGTTTTTCAGCAAAATCTTAGCAGGCCAGAAGGAATATATTGAAAGTACTAAAACAAAAAAAAATCTACCAAGAATATGCTACACAGCAACTTTATCATTTGGAATTAAAGAAGAGGTGGCTTTCCAGACAAGCAAAAGCTAAAGAGTTCATCACCACTAACCCATCTTAAAAGAAACGTTAAAGAGTTTTTTTAAGGAGGCTATACTGGTTTACCTTAAATGACTTTACATAGTGGGTACCTTCTTATTTGTATATTGAGTCTGAGAAAGTTTCATTTCCAAGTAAATTACAGCCAGGAGGTCCACATAATCAGTTGTATATCAACTTGGTGCATTTTGAAAGAATGGTATGTTTCAAGAGAATTTAGCATTGTGTATCCAGAAAATAACTTAATAACAAATAAATCATCACTTCGTTTGTTACATAACCAGTCATTATGGTAATATATCTGTGTGGTTGCTGAAAGCTTGGACTTGGGGGTGTGGAGCAGCAGAGAAGAAAACATAAATGCCTCATAAAAAAGAGCAAACTTGAATTACCAAATTATCCTCCAAGTCCCATATTAATACCACCAGAGAATAGATAAAACAAACAAATAAAAACACTACAGCAGACTTTTAGTTAAACATGGGAGATTGAACATTTCTCTCCAGTCTCTACTGAAACACAATAAACATAACCACAAAATAATTTAAAAAGGTATAAACCTTTAATAACAAAGAGGATCAGGGAGAAGATGACTCTGAACATTATATATCAAGCTTTTAGAAGTGGGGAAATGGATGAGTAATAACTGATGTAACTGAGCAGAGAAAAGTGAGCCTGTATAGCCTGCAGGAGGAGAAACCAACAGGACAGAAGTCAATCCACAAGGCAGAGTTCCTACTTCAGAAACTGGGGACACCTGGTGCCTCTGCACAGGGAGAATTGGGATGCAGTTGAAAATAAGAGGATTGATTGAAAGGCCTAAAAAAAGCAGTTAGAGCTCCAAGACTTCTTCTGCTTCTCCCTTAAAAGATGAATGATCCTCCCCTACCCAGCAAAGGTAGGAGCCTTACTACCTGTAGAAACTGACACAGAGAGGTTCCAGATTCAGCGACACCCAGACCAGCAAGGGAAAAACCCACAGACTTAAAACAAAGATGTTGAGTGAGAGTTGGATGTACAGAAGATGGACGCTCAATTTTCTTTCCCTGCTTAGCTTCTAGAATGCCTGTAGTCAGTCTTACGCCCTTATATATAGCATGGCTCCATATGAAAGACCCATAGGTTTGATGTTGAGTGTTCTTCAGCAAAATGACTGGTTCTCAGCCTAGTTCTAAGTCAGTCAACTCAATCTGCCCATATAGAGACCAATCAGTTTTTTTTGTTACCTTACTTTCCAATAACAAGTGATAGTCAAGGGTTATCCAATATTTAAGGAAAGGCTTCGATACGAAAGACAGATAATAAAAAACAGAATTTGAAGAAGGAACTCTGAAAAAGTAGAAGCAAAATAAAACTTGGAAAAAAGAATAATTCCCTCAGCAACGAAGACACTATTTCTATGAAACAAGAAAATGATGTTACAGAAAAGGGACATTCAGATATCAAAAAAGAGCTCTTGAAAATAAAAATATGTATATGATAGCAGAAATTAAAATTCAATAGAAGGTTTGGAACAGAAGGTTGTAGTGTACCAGTCGTTTTCAGAAAATATGGAGAATGAACCTAGGAGATAGAAAAGGTTGGAAAAAGAATTCACTATCTGGTTAATAGGAGTACCAGAAGAAGAATAGAGAAAATGGAAGGGAGGCAATTATCAAATAAATATAAAAAGAATTTCTAATAAATGAAAAATGTAGGCTTCCAGATTAAAAGAACCCACTAAGTACCCCACATACTATGAATGACAAATGAAAACACCATCATAAAATTTTAGAACATTCTAAACTTTTTTCAGAAAAAACAAAATAGCATATATCAGGAATTGAGATCGTATCAGATTTCTCAACAGTAACTGGAAAAGTTAGAATATAGAAGAGCAATGTTTTGAATTCTAAGTTCAGTAAGTGATAGTTTTCATTCACTAATGTTCAACTTTTAGAAAATGCATCTCCCATACACTGCTTCTTGGGAAGCTTCTGGAACATGTGCACACCAAAAATGAGAGGATAGACCTAGAAAGAAGATCTGAGAGCCATAATGAAGTTGCAACCCAGGAGAGAGGTGGAGGAAATTCCCAGGAGAATGATAAAGCAGGGCCTAGAGAGCTGGCAATCCTATTTGGAATAGGAGAACACTGGGATATCCAGGGTATCACTAAGATTATGAAGACACTGTTAATGTCTGATGTGTTTGACGATGCTGAAAGCATTCTATGAAGAGTTTGGGAGAAGAAACAATGAAATTTCAGATAGATAGAGAATTATTAAATAAATAGACAAGGTAAGTATTAATTACCAAAATGTTTTAAGAAATAATTAAACACAATTATTGCACAGTAAGTGTATCAGTACCTAATAATAATAATAATAATGTAAACCTCAAAAACTTATATATTTAAAGGCAATGATATTATTTTGGCAAGAGGACAAAAAGAAGGATGGAGGGGAGAGAGAAAATGGACTAAGGAGAACTGAGTTCTCATCTTCCAGAAGAGAGAGCTATGAATAATAGCTAAAGTGGGAAAATAAAGAAATAGCATGGCAAACATATGTAGAAATGTGAGTGTGGAGGGAAAGTAAGGAGTGCAGAAAGACGGGGTCTTGTCCCACTCAACTTTTTAAAAATGTGCTGATGTATTACTTTAGTAAAATTAACAATGAATTTAAAAACCTAAAAACCTGACCTATAGTAAAATACTCTATTTAAGACCTAAAATAAATTAATAATGGCTTTGGTTTCATATACAAAAATTTCTCCAGTTAATAAGAAAATATGTCATAAATGGTTCAAATACATGAATGTCTTTAAACCAAGAGCTTGCAGTTCGTAAAAGAAGGAAGTTCTTAGGTAGGGGATCACAAGGCCTTTATTTGATGCTGTTAGAAATGGTATGAAATAAACTCCAAGCCAAGTTAAAGGAGCCATGTGTTAGAAAGATGATAAAACAGCACTTCTCCATAAAAACTTATCAAATATCACACCAGACATTTAATGACCAGAAGCCCATTACTTTCATGGATATGATAATATTTATGAAACAAATTCAGTGCTATATTAAACTTCATATATCTGACTGTAATGTTTGTATACCTAAAATAATTACTATAATAGAAAAATAAGACACCAATCGACAACGGACTGTTACCTCTTTCATGAAAATTCATATGTTTAATAAAAAGCAGCACAATATTATATGCAATGTATTTCTGATGAATATGACAATTTGTTGAGCAATAAAATATACTGCTTTTTTGTAGCTATTCCATGATAGAAATCATTAAAGGGAAACCAAATTTTCTAATTTATAGATTCATCTCAACAGGGTTATCTTTATATTCAAAATATTTCATTCCATTATTTTCTATATCATTTATTTTTAAATTTATTTATTTTTTATTTTTCAATCGCAGTTGACATTCAATGTTATATTAATTTTAAGTTTACAGTATGGTGGTTAGACATTTATATAATTTATGAAATATTCCCTCAATTAGTCTAGTACCCACCTGGCACTATACATATTGTACTTTACATCCCCATGACTATTTTGTAACTACCAATTTATACTTAATCCCTTCACCTTTTTCACCCAGCCCCTCAACTCCCCTCCCACCTGGCAACCATCAGTTCCTTCTCTATGAGTCTGCTTCTATTTTTTTTTTCATTTATTTTGTTTTTTAGATTCCACATATAAGTGAAATCAAGTAATATTTGTATTTTTCTGTCTGACTTATTCCACTTAGCACAACACCCTTCAGTTCCATCCATGTTGTCGCAAATTGTAAGATTTCATTCTTTTTTTATGGCTGGGTAATATTTCATTATATATATGTACCACTTCTTCTTTATCCAATCACCTATTGATGGCCACTTAAGTTGCTTCCATATCTTGGCTACTGTAAATAACACTACAATGAACACAGGAGTGTAAATCTTTGTGAAGTAGTGTTATTTTTATATAGAATTACCTTAAGATAAATAACCAGATGTCAAATTGCTGGGTCATAAGGTAGTTCTATATATAATTTTTTTGAGGAACCTCCATACTTTTTTCCATAGTGGCTCTATCAATTTGCAATCCCATCATAAGTACACAAATGTTCCCTTTTCTCCACATCTTTGCCAACACTTGTTTGTTCTATGAAAAGTGCCACTGATATTTTGATAGGAATTGCATTGAATCTATAGATCGCTTTGAGTAGTATGGACATTTTAAAGATGTTAATTCTTCCTATCCATGAGCAGAGTATATACTTCCACTTATTTGTATCTTTTTCAATTTTTCCCTTCAATGTCTTGTAATTTTTGAAACAGAGGTCTTTAACCCCTTGGTTAAATTTATTCCTAGTTTTTTTTTATATATACAATTGTAAATGGGATTATTTTCTTATTTTCTCTTTCTCATTACTGATGTATAAAAATGCAAATAATTTCTGAAAATTAGTTTTGTATCCTGCTAATTTACTGAATTCACTTTTTAGTTCTACAGTTTTTTTGGTGGAATCTTTAGGGTTCACTCTATATAGTATTATGTCATCTGCAAATAATGACAGTTTTACTTCTACCTTTCCAATTTGGATGCATTTTATTTCTTTTTCTTGTATGATTTCTACAGTTAAAACAGAAGTGGTTAGAGTGGACATCTTTGTCCTGTTCCTATTTTTAAGGAAAACACTTTTAGCTTTTCACCACTGGGTGTGTTAGCAGTGGGTTTGTCATATATGGCCTTTATGATATTGAGGTATGTTCCCTCTATTCCCACTTTGCAGAGAGTTTTTATCATACATGATGAATTTTTTCAAATGCTTTTTCTGCATCTACTATACGATGTTATTTCTATCTTTCTTTTTGTTTATTGGTGTATTACATTCATTGATTTGAGGATACTGAACCAACCTTGCATTTCAGGAATAAACCCCACTTATCATGGTGTATGATCTTTTAATGTCTCGCTGAATGCAGTTCTGTTGAGGATTTTTGCATTTATGTTCATCAGGGATATTGACTTATAATTTTCTTTTATTGTAATGTCTTTGCCTGGTTTTTGAATCAGGATAATGCTATTCTCATAAAATGAGCTGGGAGCCTTCCTTCCTCTTGAATTTTTGAAATAGTTTGAGAAGAATAGGTGTTAATTCTTCTTTGAATGTTAGACAAAACTCTCCTGTGAAGTTATCTGTTTCAGGATGTTTGTTTAGAGTTTTTTGATTACTGATTCAATTTTGCTAGTAGTAATTGGTCTGTTTAAATTTTCTGTTTCTTCTTGATTCAGTTTTGGGAGATTGTGTGTTTCTAGAAATTTGTCCATTTCTTCCAGGTTGTCCAATTTGTTGGCATATACATCTTTACAATATTTTCTTATAATTATTTGTATTTATGTGGTGCCAGTTGTCACTTCTCTTTCATTTCTGATTTCGTTGATTTGGGTCCTCTTTTTTTTTTTTTAATGAATCTGGTTAAAATTTTATCAATTTTATTTACCTTTTCACAGAAGCAGTTCTTGGTTTCTTTGATCTTTTTTGTTGTTAATTTGGACCGTATATCATTTATTTCTGCTCTGATTTTTATTATTTCCTTCCTTATACTCACTTTGGGCTTTGTTTGCTGCTTGTTTTTCTAGTTCTTTTAGATGTAAGGTTAGATCATTTATTTGAGATTTTTCTTGTTTCTTGAGTAGGCCTGTATTGCTATGAATTTTCCTCTTAGGACTGTTTTCACTGTGTCCTATAGATCTTGGGTTATTGTTTTCATTTTCTTATAATTGATTTCTAGTTTCATACTGTTGTGGATGGAAAAGACACTTGATACGATTTCATTCTTCTTAAATTTATTGAGATTTGTTTCATGGCTGAAGGTGTGGTCTATTTTGGAAAATGTTTCATATGCTCTTAAAAAGAATGTATGTTTTGCTGTTTTGTGGTGAAATACTCTAAACATATCAACTATATCCATCTGGTCTAATGCATCATTTAAGGCCATTGTTTTCATGTTAATTTTCTGTCTAGAATATCTATCCATTGATGTCAATGGGTGTTAAAGATTCCTACTATGACTGTATTACTGTCAATATCTCCCTTTATGTCCATCAATATTTGCTTTATATATTTAGGTTTTTCTATATTGAGTGCATAAATGTTTACAAAGGTTATATCCTCTTATTGGATTGATCCCTTTATCATTATTATAACTTATAACCTTTTGTCTATTACTATAACTTTTGTTTTAAAGTCTATTTTAAAGTATTGCTATCCCAGCTATTTTTTCATTTCCATTCACTTGAAATATCTTTTTTTTATTCCTTTATTTTCAGTCTGTATATGTCTTTTGGTCTGATGTGGGCCTCCTGTAGACAGTATATCTATGGGTCTTTTTTTCTTATCCATTTAGCTACACTGTGTCTTTTGATTGGATCATTTAATCCATTTGCATTTAAAATGATTATTGATAGGTACATAGTTATTGCCTTTTTATTATTCCTATTTATGTTATTCCCCCCTTCTTCTTATAATACTGGTTTGGTGGTAATGAACTACTTTAGCTTTTTCTTATCTTGGAAGCTCCTTATCTCCTCTTCAATTTAAATCATAGCTTTGTTGGATAGAGAAGTCTTGATTATAGGTTCTTGCTTTTCATCATTTTTAATATTTTGTGCCAGACCCTTCTGGCCTATAAAGATTTTGTTGAGAAATCAACTGAAAGTCTTTTGGGAGCTCCCTTGTATGTAACAAACTGCTTTTCTCTTGCTTTTAGGATTCTCTTTGTCTTTAAACTTTGCCATTTTAATTATGATGTGTCTAGGTATGGACCAATGGATTCATCTTATTGGAACTCTGTGCTTCCTGCCCTTTTATGTCTATTTCCTTCACCAGGTTAGGAAAGTTTTCAGTCATTATTTCTTTATATAGGTTCTCAATCTCTTGCTCTCTCTCTTCGCCTTCTTCTACCCATATGATGTGGATGTTCTTATGTTTGGTGTTCCCAAAAGGCCCTTACACTATCCTCATTTTTAAAAATTCTTTTTACTCTTTGCCAGTTGGGTGTTTTCTCTTACCTTCTCTGCCAAATTACTGATTCAATTCTTTGCTTCATCTAAACTGCTATTGATTCCTTCTAGTATATTCTTCATTTCAGCTATTGTATTTTTTAATTTCTGACTGGTTATTTTTATTGTTTCTATGTACTTTTTTATGCTTACTAACTCTTCGCTGATGTTCAGGCGAAGTTCCTTGAGCATCTTTGTAATATGTTTCGAACTCTGTATCTGATAGGTTGCTTGCCTTCGTTTTGTTTAGTTCTTTTTCTGGAGTTTATTCCTGTTCTTTTATTTAGGATATATTTCTTTGTTTCCTCATTTTGGGTGCCTGTGTGTGTGTGTGTGTGTGTGTGTGTGTGTGTGTTAATGTATTAGGTGATCTGTTATGTCTTCCAGTCTTCACCAGGAAACCTTATGTAATAGATGTCCTGTCAGGCCCAGTGGCTCATTCTCCCTGATCGCCTGCACTGGGTGATCTAAGAGTATCCTTTGTGTGGTTTGTGTATGCCCTTTGTTGTAGTTGAGACTTGACTGCTGTTAGGATTTCAGTGGGTGAGATTTACCCTCAGGTTTACTGGCTGTGAGGATAGCCACTACCACAGCATATGAGCTATTGTGCTGGCAATGACCCCATGGAAAAGGATTTTCTACAGCAGGCTCTGGTGCCTGCCAAGACCACCACTTTAGGTGCACCTGTGCTGGGGTTAATTGGGTGGCACCCTGTTATGGTCTGAAACCAACTACTGGGTATCTTTGTTCTGGGGCCTTTGGGGAGGGGATCTTGTGCAGGCCATGATCAGCTGTTGTCTGTGACCCTCCAGGGCCTAACTGGTAAGAGCTACAAAGTGATCCGAGGTTGGCTGATGCCTGTGCTGGACCTAAAGGTATGTGAGACAGGCTATACTGCAAACATAGGCCAGCTGCCACCAGTACCAAGCCTAAGAAAGCTCAGCAAAAGCCTAGGGCACCCCAAGGCTTGCTACCACCTACCAGCTGCCTATAAGGCTCAGTTGTTAAAAGAGCCTCAGGTGGTTTGTGAATTGGGTGAGGCAGGGTTTCAGAGATTCACCAGGGTAGGATGAATGGTGTTCACCAGGTTAATGCAGATTTAGATTAGTTGCCAGTGCTCAGGCTGGGGCCACTCAGGAAGGGGTTCAGAGAACACTGAGGCAAGCCACTGCCTACCTGGGACCCACAGACCCCCAAGAGTTGGCCAACAAAGGTGGCAGCTCAGTTCAATGCCAGCTACCTGCTACCAAAAGAGCATTAGGCAGGTGCATGAGTTGTATGGAGCAGGGTCTCAGGTTATCACCAGAGTGTAGTGAGCAGATTTCACAAGGCCAATGCAGATTCAGATTTGACCATGTGGGAGAAGGGCTCAGCATAGGAAAGATACCACTGCTTGCTGTCTACATGGGAAGAGGCTCAACACAAGGACAAAGGCCCCTGTCCCTCCACCCCTTGCCCTAAACCATACAACTCAGTTGCTCCCTGTATGTCTCTGATGCCTTGTGAGCCACCGTGCCCCTTCTGGAACACAAGATAAGTACCAGGGAGCAAGAATCTGTGCATGGGCTCTTCCAGAGGATGCCTTGGTTTCCAGAAGCCCTTCATCTCATCCAGACTGACAGAATCCTTGGTGATTTCACAGCCCAATGTTGTGGGAACTCCTTTTCCTGGCACTGGAACCCTGGGCTGGAGAGCTGAGTATGGGGCTGAGATCCCTTGCTCTTCAGGGGGGTTTTCACAGCTGAGATATCCCTCCCATTCTCAACTGCCACAGGTGGGTATGGAACCAACCCCTTTTGCATTTCTGTTCTTCCTACCAGTCTCCATGTGGCTTCTTCTTTATATCCTTAGTTATAGGACTTCTGTTCAGCTAGTCTTCAGATAGTTCTCCAGGTTGATTGTTCTATAATTTAGTTATAATTTTAATATGTTCATGGGAGGAGGCAAGCACTTACCTACTCTGCCATCTTGACTAGCTGTTTTCTATTTCATTTTTAAAATGTTGATTTCTATCCAGTGTCATGAAATCAATGTAGTGGATTAATAGCAATATTTATTTAAAAAATGGAATAAGGTAGAATATTACAGAGTATTATGAAATGAAATAGAGTATTTATGACCCCTAATTTGAAAAATACAGCACAATTCCATATTGCTTCCTTAATAGAAACCCTATCCCTTTCACTATACTTTTCCAAAGCCCTAATTCTCATTGGAATCTGACAGGAGTTCCAGGAATGATGAGAATCACATAAAATAGAGAAATTTGGTAAATAAGCAGTTTTGTCTCTCTGATGGACTTTCTAGTCAGCTTGCAAGATCCTACTAGATCACTTAGCTATTTTTTTCAATCCCTTAAAAATGATTTTTACCATGACCCATAGTGAAAAATGTCAGCATGCAAAGAGTGCAATTAAGGGTGGTTGGTGTTCTGTAACGTTTGTGTTTCAGGTGTGTGTGTGTGTGTGTGTGTGTGTGTGTGTGTGTGTGTGTAAAACTCAGGCAAGTTGCTTATCCTTTGTGCACCTTGATTGTCTCATCTGTTAAGTGGGAATGCTACTATCTGTCTCATGATTTTTTCCAGGATTAAATGTGATAACCCCTTTTACAACACTTTTTCCAGTTTATGGCAGGGAGAAAACCCTAAGTAGATGCCGACTTTCATTTCTAGGTGTTTTCTCCCATCTAGACTAATCTCTCACCAGAATGCTTTGCTAAATAGCAAAGATAAGATTGGTAATTTATAAGTGATTTTTCTCAAATGGTTAAAAGAGATCGGTCAACATTTCTTTGTCAAACATGTGTTTCTTATTATTCTTCCTCAATACAATAGGCAAGAATATATTTGCTGTTTTCTTATTTAATTTATGTATTTGGCCAGGGTATTTTTTTGTTCAAAAGTTAGTATATCCACCCAGGAGGAAAAGATTGGTGTGCATTAAATTAGTTTATATGGTGTCATGTAGATAAACATTTAATAATCGGGTTTAGGTAATGGTGGTGATTACTGATAATATACCAAGAATAAGAGATCTGATTCCATTCTCGTTTTGATACCTAGTTTGTAATGTACCCTAAAACCTATTGTTTGAGTCTTTGGGTGGATATCTTTTTTGTGAAACATATACGTATATTTCATATATTTATATAGCAGAGGATTCTATACTTCCTTAAAGTTGTTCTGTAATCCAACCTTTAGGTCATGAACTTTTCTGTGTGTTTAGAACAAGACAAACAAAAGTGTACCTCAGTCCTCTATAACTTTGTCCCTTGTCCATAGAGTGGGCTCTCCCTGACTGAGGCTCATGTGGATCTGGTGAAGATTAATGGGTTTCAGTAAACTAGGGCAGTAGAAGGGGAGAACAACAATTCCTGGCCAGTTTGCTACAAAATTCAATTTGCTACTAAATTTCCACCAATATGGAAATTCTATTTATCCTTGTGCATTTTCAGAAATGAAATTGCACTATACAAATGTACTGTTGGTGATCAACAACTATACTTAAATTAACTAGCCAGCTGTATTTTGAAATAAATAAGAATGATTTCCCATACAGCATGAAGACTCTTACTACTGTTATTATAGCTATCATCATTCTGGTGACAACAATAGTGGCTTCTGAGATATATCAGAGAGTGTAATTCTCAAATGTTCTTCTACATAATATTAGGGGCTCATTTCATAGAAGCAGATTAAAAGTAAATAGCAGCAACGACCACAACAACCATGTCAAAGACTGAGTTTTATAGCAAAACCACCACAAACATTCAGTGGACACAAATTATGTGCCTCACAGAAGACCTCAAAAGTAGCCCAGGTTCATCTAACAGGTTTTCTTATCTCTGTAAAGTCAGATATATTTTCAGAAGTTGAATTTATGTACATTTTGGTCAGGACGATTAGCTGAGACACAGATACATCCTTAAGCTTCTGATTAGGTTCTGTTTTTTCTTTTCTTCCCTTTTTGTATTTTCTTTGCATATGTGGTTGTGTATGGAGGATGGTGAAGTTGATATTGCCTAAAGAAACATTTATAAATTTACCAAAATAATCCAAGTGTGTGTGAGGCCCCTAATGTAATGTCTATTAAAATGTCTATGCATTATATAACTTATAAAATATGTAAAATTATAAATCTTGGGCCCTTATATGAAAATACTTATCACTATCCTCTTTGTTTTTCCTTTACTTCTTTTATTTACAATTTAACTTCCATAAAAAACACACTATTTTCCATTTTAAAAATTAAAAAAATATCATGCCATTAGATTCTAAATCACATACTAGCCTAGTACTTACATTGAAACTTGGGAACCGTGTATATGTGATGTAAACATTTATGTATCCATGGAATGTGTTAGCGGAAAGATTCCTATACAGTTGGAATTCAATGTTCAATGATATTTTTAAAGCTGAAATTAGATTCTCTGCTTTGATTATTTCATCGCGAGTCCCCAGTTATATTTTAGTGTCCTTCACCCTTTCCTCCTTTATTATTTATAACCTGTACTCTTTGAGCAATGACCAGTACTAATCTGTAACCTTCTGTCCTTCTGCCTGATTCGCTGCCTTTTTTTGAAACTCCAAGATTGAAGCATATATTCTGAGACTTTCTGTTAAAAATATATTACATTTTTTTCATATTTCTGAGCCTGAAATAAGAATCAGTCCTGGGTTTGCTTGTCTCATTCATTTTCTGCAGGCCAGCTTCAAAAAAAAAAAAAATGAGAAAGAGAGAGAGAAGAGTGGGTGGGGGAGGGTGAGAGGGAAAAAATATTATAAAGAAGTCATACTTTTCTAATTTGTTTTTCTCACATGAACACATAAATATACTTTTGCATATACATTTGTTAAAATATTTTTGTTTTACTATCTTGACCACTAGATTAACGCTTTGGGTCTTTCTTGCTTCCTTTGCCTCATTTTTTTTTTCTTCTCCATTCATACTAGCTGTACCTAAATAATAATAAAAACAAAGAATAGAAATTTATTCGTATTGGTGTGCATTAAAAAGAAGTGGAGCATAAAGCAGCATTAATAGTAAATTTCCTGAGGACCAAAGGTTACCACTTGTTCCAGTCTTCTGAATGGTCCCTATCCCTTCCACGCAACTAATGACTGAAATGGGATCCATTGTCATGGGGAGCTTTTAATTTATTTGCATTGTTTAAGTTGCTTTGATATGATGCAAAGTGATAGCTTCCATTTCAGTCTGGTTCATTATCAGCTCTTACACCAGGCAGCAAGGACACACATCTTTATCTGCACGTTGGACTTAACCCTGGTCACCATGTAAACTGAATTTGGCCTTGGCTAAGGTATCAGATATAAAACAATGTGGACATGTATGCAAACCATGTCACATCTAAAAGAATCATGAAAGAAGGAAAGTGGAGGAAGGATTCCTAAGGATTTATAAACTGAAGGACTTTTGTTTGGTTAAAATCCACCACTTAGAAGGCAGGAAAACCTCCAGGGAAGATCCAACTGTGAGAAGATGAAGAGAAATTTAAATTGTAGATCTGGAAATGGATGCAAGTGTCCTCGGTTCTCCCTCATACGTAATGTTGACTGTTATATTTGGCCTTGAGCACTCAGGCATTTACTAGGATACTGAGTCAGTCCATGCCAGTTAGCGTGTGTTGTAAGTTTCTTTCTCTTCTAGAAATGGCTGCATGAACCATGGATTTCTTTATTTAGAAATAAAAGATATCACATCTGGCCTAAGCTTTTCCTAAGCAGGCCTCAGTGAACAATTCAAAGATGGTCCAAATTCTCTGTATTTTGGTGAACCAGTCTCCTTCACCTGAAAGCTAACACTCTCTAACAATACATATGAGAAAGCAGAAGCCAATTGTACATACAATTTTTTAAAAATACACAGATACACAATGAGCAAGGTGCTCATTTTTACTGAGTGTGGGCAGGGTAAGTTAAGTCAATGGGCTAAAGAAATAGATGAAGAACTTAAAAAGTAGGCGAAATCTATTTTAGATATTCTTTTCTAGCACTGTCAGGCAGAGTCACACTTGTAATTTTAAACCTTCTAGTAACCACATTTAAAAAGGAAAATGAAGTAGATGAAATAAATTTTAATTATATATTTTATTAAATCTAATATATGAAATACTATCATTTCAACATACAAATGAAAATTATTTATGTGATTAAATAAAAATGTTGAGGTATTTTTCTTTTTTGTATTTAGTCTTTGAAATCCAGTATGTAGTTTATACTTATAACACATTTCAATCAGACTTAGCACATTTTAAGTGTTCAATAGCCACATGTGGCTCATGAATGCTGTAATAGACTGCATGACTCTAGACAGACATAGTGACTTATAAGAAGCTCTCATTTCTTATCGAAGTAGCTCGTTTAGAAATAATGAAGAGGGATAGTTTTAGTCTGTTTAGGCAGCTATATAACAAAATACTAAAGTTTGGGAGGCTTAAAAAAACAACAGGAATTTTATTTCTCACAGTTTTTGGAAGTCTGATTCAAAATGCTAACATAGTTGTATTCTGATGAAGGCCTTCCAGGTTGCTTCCTAACAAACTCTCACTGTGTCTTCATTTGGTGAAACGAGTGAGGGATCTTTGTGTATGCGTGTTTTTTATAAGAATATTAATCTCATTAATAAGGACTCCACCCTCAGGACCTCCTAAATGCCCTACCTCCTACTGCCATCACATTGGGCATTAGGATTTCAACATATGAATTTTGGGAGAAAAAAAACTTTTAGACAATAGCAGAGTTCTTGATAGTATCTTGGCCTAGGCAAGCAAAATTCAACCAGTTATTTATTCATTTACTCTATATCCAGGGCCTATCGTGTACCCTATCAAGGAATGGGTACAGAAGTGAAAAAGACCAACAAGGTCTCTTCTGTCATAGAGCTGACATTTTGGTGGGGTACACAGGACGAGAAGGACAAATGAATATGTAATCTCTTGGATGGAGACAAGGGTTATGAAGAAAAATAAAACAGAGTAGAGAAATACAGAGTGATGACAGTACTGTGCTAGACTGGAGGGTGCTACAAAGGTAGCTAATAAGGAAACATTTGAGCTGAGACCTAAAAGAAGTGAGACATTGAGTCAGGTATACCTGAAGAAAGATTATTTCAGGGAGCAGCTGCAAAGTTCCTGAGGCAAGAAGGTAAATTTCATATGATCTTGAAGGCCACTATAGGGACTCTTGCTTTAATTTACTCTAAATGAGATGAAAAACCACATTAAAGGTTTGAACCAAGACATGGCAAAATCTAGATCCTCCATGGGGAATAGACAGTTTAGGCAATATAATTTATGTGTGTTTGCATTTATATTTATCATTCTTTTTATTAATTAATTTTGATTTTAACCATACTATCTCTTGAAGATTAAATTCAATGCAGGTCAAAATGAAATTTCTAAACTTTACTCAAACAATGCTTTTATTAATCAAGCAACTAATGGTAAGATCTGCTTCCCAAATATAGAAGAGCTGAATCCTAGACACAAATTGCTTATTAGGGCTGATGCAGAGATTAGGCAGCTAATCTTAACATTAGCAAAAATTGGGACATGTGGATTATTACATGTAAATGGGTTACAGTAGATATGTATCTTAATTTGATGATTATTAATGGGAAATATTCCTGCATAAATTGGATGTTCGGATTTTTTGGTGTGCAAATGTAAAATTCTAGTCTGCCAGTTTTTATACAAAATTCTGATTATTATCAGTGACAAATATGCCTCTGATGAAACTGGTGGCATTTTATTTTTATTCAATGTGTATATTGCTGGGAAACAAGAAAACTAAAGGTATCCAGTTGTGTGGATCTATGATCGCCATGTGTTCTCAGGCAGCCTGGCAGCCAGATATAAGCCATTTCTTATCTCCTATTAGAATCAAAAGTTATTCCTGCTCTCTGATTTAAGTTTTCTGCAGAGTGAAGAAAGTACATTTACCTCTGAAAAGGAATTTAACTGAAATTCTGTGGGAGTATATTGGACTTTAAGAACAAATCTCCTGCCAGCAACCTTATTTAGTAAAAGACTCTCTAAATGCACTTAGGATAAAATCCAGGATCAGGATAAGAGGGTATATTGCTTTTGGAATATCAGAGTGAAAATCAACATATCTGAAAAGACATGAATGCCCCTCAGGAGTTGAAACTGAATAAAGGCTGGAGAAGGATTCAAACAGGAGACTCTTTATCTTGGTAATTGGTCATTTCTTAGTGTGGTCAAAAAAAATTGTTTTTAAGTTGCACCATTATAGCTGCACTTTCTTGGGAGGACAGCTTTCTCCTTGGGATTCTCAAGATTTAGTAGCACCAAAGAAGCCAGTTAGAATTTCAAGCTCCATGAGAGTAGAAATTGTGCCTATCTTGTTCACCATTGCATTCTCACCATTCAGAGGGCATTTAGCACCAACAGATGCTCTATAAATAGCAGTTATATGAAATTTGACCCAAACTGACTTAAATATAAAACATTCATTAGGAAAATCTTTAAAACTACAACCTATTCTCCTCCCCTGCACCCACCCCCATTTTAACTAACAGTGGGTGGACTTATACAATTTGATTTTGAAGTAATGGGCATTCTGGCTCCTTAGTCATTATTGTTAACACAATTTAAAGGATTTTTTAAGATGAAGTAACGATTCAAATTTTAAAAGCATTATTATAAATTTAGATTTTTTTACAGCATAAACTCAAGTAAAATATAACTTGTGAAAACTAAAGGAAGGTGTGTGCGTGTGTGTTTTTAATGTCTTTTTCTTTCTGTAGGATCTTTTCGTTAACTGGGAAAAATTATATTTTGCATCTAATGAAACAAAGCAAACGAAGATGATCAAATTCAAATAACTTCCCACTGACTGGAAGGCAGGGAAACACTGCACCTATATAATAGGAGACCTGCAAAATTCTTTCCCTAAGAATTTTACTCTTTCAAAATAGGATGCATGATTTGACACACATAGGCTACGCTATTTGATGTTAACAACATATGGAACTGTATTGTAGCTTAAAAAATTCGCGTGAGAGAAGTTATATAGATACAACCAATATACTGAGCTAAGTTTACTATGGCTTGGAATTTTCTAATTTGAAGTGTTTCCATATCTTCCTACACAAAGGTAGAATGAAACTACATACAACAAATTAGGGGATGATCCTTCATAGATCGTTGTTTTAGCAAACAGGTTAGCAATTATGTGGAAATGGCACTTAATCACAATGAAGTTTATTATTCAGAACAACAACAAAAGGATTTTTTTTTCAAAGAGGAAGAAAATAATTTATTTAAAAAACAGTCTATTCTAGACCATGTCCTAAAATGCTTCTGAAATTTTAGATGCTAAGTAGGGTTTGGATAGCATTGTCAGTCTCTCAGATGAATAAGTGGTATCTTTAAAATGCACCATTTAATTAAAAGGGCACACTTGGGATTTTATTTTTAGGTGTTTGGGAGGAATTTGGGCCTCCAGTGCTCCCACCTGCTGCCCAGCGCACTGTGAGCGCTGTCACTGTGGCTCCCAGCTGCAGGTGAACCACTTTCACAGTCCAGAAAGCATGACATTCCCTGTTACCAATGGGAGAAAGGGCTAATTGAGAAGTGTGTATAAAGCCTGTAATGAGTAGCATTTACATGTATTGATTAGAAGTAGGGCCACTGTTTCTCATTTATCACCACCAGCAGCTGTGAAATTTTCCCCACGTCGATTGGCACGGCTCATATTCCTGCTCCTTTAGTTCTTTATTGCTTTTTTCCCCCTTCCCCTCCTGAACTAGAGTGCTGATCCACCAGCTGGAATGGCCTAGTAATTACTCCAGCTCCTCTACCAGCTGCCACAATTGCCAAACCGCTGGAGTGAAAAATTCCATCCCGCATTTCCTATTTTTTACATTACCATTGCATAATCATATTTGACGAATAATTAACCTGGGTTAATACTTCAGGGAGCCATTTGCAAGTAAATTGATAAGCTGAGTGCTATAACGTCGCATAAGGCTGAGGCCTTGGCGATGACATGCTGCTGCTTTGGCCTAGCTGCGATCAGGGGAGTGAGTATTCCTTCTGATCACCTCAACTGACCAAGCCTGTCAGCTTTCAGAAAGAACCCTTGACGGTGACTCAGCTGTAGCAGAGGAGCAGACTCTAAATATAAGGTCACCTTGAATGACTAGGAGCTCCTCTTTCTTAAAGGGCTACCCTCATTGTCTATAACCCGAATGTAGAAAGGGTATTTTAAGTGCCATAAGCCCATTTTGAAAATTTTATTCAGGAGATTGTGGGCTGGATTTTAGGAAATTACGAACTTTATTTTGCTTTATCATCTAACCTTGCCCAAACAATAAAGAGTCTCCTTTGGCTGGATGGAGAGTGATGTGCTTCAGCTTTGTAAAAGTGGCAGCCATTCTGAAGAAAAAGGAGAGATGTACTAGTATGTCTGGGAGCATGTGAATGTCTGACAGAGGATTAGTAAATAATAATGACCATTTTGGAAAGCTATTCATAAGATTAAAGTAATAGAAGAGCATCAAAGTCTAACTATCTGAATTCAAAGTTGTTCATAATTCTGTTTTTGTGACTCTCTGGAATATTGAAATCTTTTTAGTTGCTTAATTCTAATACCTCTTGATCTTCTCTCTTCACTTGTTCATTTTGGGCCACACTCTCTTCCAAAGCTAATCAAGGGGACAAGTGATGACTCTGTGATTTCAGAAATAATATTTATATCATGTGATTGGGCTTTGATATGTGAGCTGAGTATTTTAAAAGTAGAATCCGTATGTACAAGCCAGCAGAAAAGTCAGCACTCAGTTTGTCACTGTGTGAGGCTTTGCAAGGAAAAGCAGTTCCTTTTAGAGTCAACTGTAACACTAAGTGAAATCAATGGCCAAACAATCTAACACAATTGGTCACATATTGATAGAATTAAACACTGCTGTTAACGTGACTTGTCATTGATCGGACAAAAACAGAATTCAAGGTAAGAATAGCCTGAAACTTTTAGATTCTGTGTTTATGGGAAGGGGAAAGAAAAATGAGAATTATTTTGCTCCATCTACTTAAAACATAATTTTTGTTTTCTTTAGTGACTGTACTTCATCCTGGTCAAATTTTAAGGACCTTGACTCTTTTTCCTCATTGACGATATGGAAGAGGGAACTAGAAGTAGTTTATTTAAAGTCCAAATACGTTACACAGAAGGAACACCTTGATGGTATGGAGAGTACCTCTTTGACAAAAGTCCTATAGATTCCTATGGACAATGAAACAAGTTTATAAAACATCACATTGAACTATATTCCACATCTTGGCCTGTGGACAGCGATCTGCTTGTTGAATACAAATTCTAAAAGTGTTTTATATCATTTGCATGCACTCAAGTAATATCACAGACTGCTGTGGCCCAGGAGAACTGGGCCATATCATTCCTCATGGTGCCTCTGAGTATTACAGTCAGCAGTTTATGGGGCTCCACCTGCCGAAGCATGAATAAGACTAATAAGAGAATGTCCCTGTTCAAGATAGTCATCTGCTATATGTAGCCTTTGTGTGAGGTTAGCCATGAAGACCCACATCAATTCCTATGATTTCAGAAGTGCTGTATAAGAGGGAGCAGGACTGCATCAGTGCCCACAATGAATAAAGTCCAGAAAAATAGGATATGTTTGAAAGAGATCTCTTTTCTTACTGTGTTTCAGAATGATTCTATGTGCAATGGAACATACCAAAGATTTGAATATAAAATACTTATCTCTCTTGTGTAGCCTGTTTAGCTTCTTCAGGGCACTCCCATAATCTGTAATTATCTAATGCATTTAAATGTTTACCAGTTTAATGTGTCTCCTCAAATGGAATGCAAACTCTATGAGTACAATACCATTGCCTATCTTATTCTCCATTATATGAACCTAATGCATAGCCAGAGGTGGAATAATAGCCTGTGATTTGGTAGATTGTTCTGTGCACTGCACAACTGTAGGGGGTGCTATTCACATAGAGTCACAATGTACAAGCTGTGTAAGCTCTACATGGCATCCCTGAGAGGCTAGAACATAGAAGATAAAAAATATCTTTGAAATGAATGAATACATTTTTTCTAACATTACTGTGGACAGATAAAGTAACACTTTTTTTTTTTTGCTGAATAATGAATTACTATATAAAGCAATGGTTCTTTAGCATGCATGAGAATCATCTGGAAGGCTTTTGAAAACACTAATTGCTGAACTTTATCCCCATAGTCCTTAATTTAGTAGATCTGGAATGGGGCCCAAGAATTTGCATTTTAATCCTTTCCCAGGTGATGCTAATGCTACTGAGAACCAATGCTATAAGGCCCACATGTGGTGGCGATGATAATAGCAGGAGAGATGATGCCATATGCTAAGGACAATTCCTCTCCTTTATTCTATCTTTCACATTGGAATGCCAGAGTTGTTTTCCTAAAGAACTGATCTAATCTAAACTTTAACCCTGCTACAAAGTTTTGATGACCCTTGTATCTATAGCACAAAATCCAAATCCTTTCACATAGTGCTTAAATCCATCTGCCGTCTTTGAGTGTCACCAGCCATTCTCTAGTCCACCCCAAACCCTGAGTGTGAGCTCCAGGCACAATAGAACTATGTGTCTGAACTCTGGCTGTGTATCAGAAGCACCCATAGAGCTATCCAAAAATACATATGCCTGGACTCTGTTTCAGAGATTTTGATTCAATAGCTCCTGGGTTATTCTGCTTTTTAAAAAAGCTTCACAGAAAAAAAAAAAAAGCTTCATGGATGAATCTGATGTACAATTGCACTAAGCTATCAACTTACGGGTTGTGGGCAAGGTTATTGTCAAATATGAATTCATAATTTTTTAAATTTCTCATAATAAAAGAATGAATAAAAATAAATGAAATAAGCAATAATCTTAAGAAGTTGTAAGAAACAATAAAAAATGTATAGACTGATATAAAAATGAAGGAAAAGAATTTAGTAAATTAGAAAACTAAAAAGAAATAGAAAGGAAAATGAAATCCAGACAACAGATCTTGAAGAAACTAAGACATGAGCCTCTGATAAATACATGAAAAATGAATGCTAGGAAATTTGAAAAAGTGATGAAATAAATAATTTCATGAGACAGCAGTTATGAGCATTGACTCAAGAACTTTAAAAAATACCAAATATATTCTATTAACTCAACAAATATTTATCAAGTACTTACTATATACCAGGCACTATCCTAGGCAGAGGGAATCTAGCAGTAAATGAAACATAAAAATCCTAGCCCATATGAAGTTTACTTTTTATGAACCCTAATGTCAATATGCATATGCAGAGGATGATGGCCAATCACATATTTAAATAAAGATGGGGATATGTAAGTAAAAGACCAAAAAACTATGTTCAACAGTACATTAGAAGAATATTCATCTGGACACATTCTAAGATCATAATGATGGTTTAATATTAACAGATGCATTAACATCATGCATCAAATTACTAAGTCCACTAATTTTAAGAATGTTGATCTTAGTAGATGCTGAAAAGGTATTTAATAAAATTAAGTATCTATGCCTCATAAAAATCCCTTGGAGCACTAAAAATAGAAGGACATTTCCTTAGTCTGTTGAAGGGCATCTGAAACCAAGAGCCAACTTCATACTTCATGGTGAGACAATGGAGACATTTTCATTGAAACCAGAGACAAGACATGAGACAGTTCTTACTGTCACCATTGTTAGTTAGCATTGTCTGAAAGTTTAAGCAAACGTGATAAATCATGAAAATAAGAAGAATAACCATAAAAAGGGAGATAAAATTATAGTTATATGATGATGGTAATATTAGAACATCTAGGAAATCCAGGGAAACAGCTAAATAATATTTTGCATTAATAATCAAGTTCACCAAAAGTGAATGGCTGCAGGATACACAAGAATCAATGACACTTCTATATAACAGCAATAAGCATGTTAGAAGATATAATGACAACTAAAACTGAATTATAAAAAAATGCATGACACTTACATGAAGAAAACCAGAAAATTTTATTGAGCAATATAAAAGAAGATTTGAATAAATGGAAGTGCATATTATGTTCTTGGATGGAAATACTGTAAAATAAAATAATCCTACTTTTTCTTTAATTAATAGCTTCCATATAATTCCAATCAAAATCTATATGGGATTATCTGGTCGGCTTGATAAAATCTAAATATAAAATAAAAATTTAAAACAACAAGAAAAATCTGTAAAGCAAATGATGTAAGTGGAGTAGGACTCACTCTACTAGATACTAAAATTATAATGGTATAATTATAATTTTAATGACATAGATACTATATTTATAAATACTGCATTATAATGGTATAAACACTATAACAGCAAGATCCTGTCCTGATAAAGGTAAAATCAAAGAACGGTTGCAGATAATTCTGAGACAGATCCTAGGATATTTGAATGTTCCAGGCAGTGTGAATAGAACAGCATGTACCACAGTCCTGGGGTATAAAGGGATCAACATGTTGAAGAGCTAAAATCTAATGTGACTGGGGTGTAAATAAATTTAGTACACATTGGAAAAAACTTTTTAAGAAAACAATTTTCATATGCTTTTAAAATATACGGTTTTAAATATAAGAATAAAGAGTCTTTGATCCAATGATTCTTTCTCAATGAATCCTAGAAGTGAGCAGAGGTGAAGATCAGTTAAGACCAGAGGTGTTCTTTTTTGAGGGAGCACTCTCATGTGCAAACAGAAGAGGGTTTCTTTGGATCAGGACAGATGGCAGAACAATTGTCCCTGGATTGCTTCTGAATCCAGGGAGAATGGACAGAAGGGATTTGGCACATGCTCCTGGCTTGCTCTGTAAGTTGTCACTTTCGGATTTACAGATCGATCCAGGCTGTCTCTTCTGGAAAGATATTTGAGTATGGTTTGTGTTTAATGGCTGTCCTGTATCTCAGAAAGTCTCAAGAACCACCAGTAGCTAGACGAACTCAGGCTGAAAATTGGGTGCCAATGCTATTTTTATGGGACACTGAACATTCACAACAGATTCAGACAAGAAAAAACATCGGAGACAGAGTCAGAAGCCTAATAATGTTGTTAACCAGTTACTATGAGAGTAATTCTCTGAGCCATAATTTTCTTATGTGTAAAGGGTGAAATTATTACCTACCCTTCCCTACATCATAGATCTCTTTAAAGATCAGATACAATGGGGAAAAAGTTTTTGTAAACTACAGAGCACTGCCTATGTATAAGAACTGCACTCTGTAACCCTTATTTTTACCAATCTAGGCACAGAATCAAAGTTTATTTCTATTTTCCACCTTGGTGTCCCTCCATCTCCTGATTTTGAGCTGACGGGAGTCCCTTGGCAGAGGAAATAGCATGTGCTAAGGGCTAGAGGCTAAATGGACCCATTTGTTTGGACAACTACAAATTGTTCCAGAATGACTGGAGTGTAGGAGAGGTAAAAGGGGGAGAGGTGTGGGGCAGGGCAAAGAGGAAGGAGAGGGATTGTATTAGTTTCCTGTGGCTGCTCTAATAAACTACCACAAACCGGGTGGCTTGAAACAACAGAAATTCATTCTCTCATAGTTCTAGCGTCCAGAAGTCTGAAATTGCAGCGTCAACAGGGCTGTGTTCCATTTGAGAGCTCTAGGAGAGAGTCTGTTCCTTGCTTTGTCCAGTGCTAGTGGCTGCTAGCATTCCTTGGCTTGTGGCTGCATCACTTCAATCTCTGTTTCTGTGATTATATTTCCTCCTTCTCTGTGTGGTCAAATCTCTACCCGCCTCTTTTAAGGACACTTGCAAATGCATTTAGGGCCCATGTGGATAATCCAGGATAGTCTCCCCAACTCAAGATTCTTAATTCTACCACATCTGCAAAGACCCTGTTGCCATATAAGGTGACTTTCACAAGTTCCTAGGATTAGGAAGTACATACCGTTGAGAAGCCATTATTCTGCCTACCACAGGGAGGGAGATGGAAGTATCTTAAAGACTGTGAAAATCTTGCTCAGGAGCTTGGAGTTTCTCCTGAGTGCAGTGGGAAGTCATTGTAAGTATCTACAGAGATGGGCTGATGGGTCCAGAGTAGGGATCAGGGGCCCGGCTACAGAACTACTGTAGTCCAGGTATGCATGCCTGGGCCTTTGAGGAAGCCCACACCCTTTCCTCAAACTCTGGAGAGAGTATTTCTTTTGGTCACTCTTAAAGTCATTCTGAGGGTTTCTTGGCCCCTGGTGCTCTGACCTAATCCACACCAGAACCTTTGAATGTTAAGTCAAACCTCCAGGGAACTGTTTTCTTCCATGAAGTGCATCTCATCTCCTGTTCTCTTTCTTTCACCAGGAATGGATTGAGATCACATGCAAGCTGCACTGCCCCTTACTGCAAAATCTCACCTTTCTCAGGAATAATTCTAACTTAATGAGCAACAAGGTCTTAATAAAGAAACTTGGTTAGGATTTCAAATGTCAGGAAGCAGTTGGAGGGGCGTTGAGAGAAATGCATTGTCTCTGCCTTTATGGGCAAAGTCCACCCTGTTCATAGAACTTTCTCAAATCCCAGCTCACATTCAGACATCTAGAGCCTCCTTACAGTTTGGGATGTAGGATGGGAAAGGCAGGGAGGCTCAAACCTAAAGTTCTATGATTTATTTTTTCTTCAAGATACCAATGACCTCATTTTACTAAGGTCTTAATCACATTTTTTACATGTCTTAAACATAATTCCAGAGATCTTTAGTGCTATGTAGTTCTTTTGTTAAAGTTTATACCTCTGTCCTAAAAACATACACCCTAATACAGAAGTAAAAATTTTAAAATGTGGCCTTAAATTTCTTGTCTAGGTCCCATAATAAATTATCAATAATACTCACAATATTTATTGTTATAAATACATGTTTACAGATGGAACTTTGGGAATGCCATGAAAGAAGATAAAAAAAGTTTTAAAAATGTTGTCAGACCAAACCAAGCCCTGCTGTCTCAATAAAATACCACAGTGTCAGTTATGACTCAGCTCTTTATCTTTCTTTGTGAAAGTCAGTGGTGTGAGCTGGGGCCTTGAAGCCCGCCCCACTGGCCGGCAGCTTGAACTCTGCCTTGGCAGAGAGCTAGTGCTCTGCTCGTGCTTCTCAGAACATTCTATGAGAGCCAGCAGAAGAGACTGTTCATGTTGTTGGCCATACTGTGTGTTCATACCTTCTGTAGGACAACAGAGGTAGGTAATCAATTGCTGAAAACTATGTACAAGTTTTGTGATATCCCTTTGCATTTAGCTACGGTCTGTTTTAAAAAAGAGCAAGAATTCATTCTGGCAACAAATAAAAAAAAAAGAATAAGGAATACTTTTTAGAAACAAATAAAAATATTACTTAATAAAATTCACACAATAAAATTAAATTTTCCATGAAACTTCTTATGCCCTCAATGTTGCTTCCTTATTGATGTTTTTTTGTTGAATTATAAAACTATTGGAAATACATTGAGTCATTTAGTCCTGATCCAGGAAGAATTTTGCATTTTTAGTTAAAACACTCTGCTTAATTAACTCTTTCTTCTTGTGCAGAGGAAAAAAATAGTCACCTCACCTCCTTTACTCTAATTCAGCTCCCTGAGCTAATGAATATTAGTGGTTGTGCATGTAATCTTCCATGTGTCATATGCTTTTGTACACATTTAAAAACATATGTAAATATATTTGATTTTAAAAATCATATACATTTATTTATTTAAAATAATAATTTATTAATTAAATAAATTTTTATTGATAAGTCATATATATCTAGCACTCTTCTACATGTTGGGTATAAAGCATTGAATAAAAGAAATAAACTCCTGTCCTCCCTTATATTCCAGTGGACTTTTTTTCTGAAGAAAGTCTCAGGGTCTGAAATAGCTTTAGTTTAGAGGATTACATGAGATGAGTGAGGATATGATGCATCCAGACCTCAGTGGTCCCCGCACTGGTCCTTAGCATGAAGTTTAGAATCAGAAGGAGGCAGCTGCCAATGGATACATGTGGACTCATGAAAGAGTCCTTCCTTCTTGTTTTCCTCCCTCCCTCCTTTTCTCTGTCTCTCCCTCCCTTGTTCAAATGTTTATTAGGTAGCTACTAGGTACCAGTCACTGAGAACATGAAACTGAACACAACTTAGCTTCTACCTTTGAAGAATTTGCCTTCTTAAGAAGAAAAATGCTTACTCTCAGTGCTTCTGAATTAAGTTATAGGATAAATGAGAGTACCTACCTACACCTTACCATCATATGTTAGAAATAAAAGGATTAGTCTGTAATTAAAAGTTTCTTCTATTGCATAATTGATTATTTCTGAAGAACTGTGGCTAAATCTAATAATTTCAAAATAAAGTCATATTTTCTTTCATATGCATTATAATTTCTTCAGAGCTCTATCTTAATAGATGATAGCCTTTGAGTCAGCTATGGCCTCTATCAGTTTCTCTTAGGTTTATTCTACCACTATTTTCATACTCTATCTATCCCCTAGTTGCCACTATGAGTAAACAACTAGATTATTTGGGAAGCTGCTGTTTAAAGAAATATCTGATCATTGGAGTATGAATAATTATCTCATAATTTATCTATGGTCAGACAGCACCATTGTGAGTTTCTCTCATGGTTTGGATAGTTTCTATTGCTTACTTCTTCTAGAGGCTTCCTTGGCCTGTCATCACCTTTTTCCAATGGAGCCTGATAGTCTGGACATTATTCACTTTCAGACAAGACATTGATGGTTTGATTCTCTCACATCATAACACATTTGGTCACCTACAATGCACATTCCAGGCCAGTTTCCCAGCTTCACCTTCTTCAGTGGTCTTTGTCCACTTAAAACTGATATTTCAGGAGAAAAGCAATAAAAAGTAAGCCAATTTTTGTTACTTTATAATGTTTTTTCAAAAATTTGCCAAATAAAAAACCAAACAGTTTATTCCCTCCACAAGTTAATGATAATATGTTTATTGAGAAATCTGCAGTGAGACAATATAGACTCAGAAAATAATTATATTGCCATTGTAGATCATACTCTGAGTTGGTGGGCATATGACATATGAGAGACAGATAGAGAGAGACACACACATGACACAGTTTTGACCAGCATATGTCATGTATTACAAGCAGTCAAGTAAAACTTGCTCAAGCAGAAAGAAGTAACTGGTATATTTGTTGGGCCTAGTTGCAAATGTGTAAACATACCTGAGTTCCAACCTGCCTACTTCTATCTGGCAATAGTTTTAACAGGTTCTAATGAAAGTGGAATGATTTTGAAAGGTTTTTCAGGTGTTTTATCAGCTCTGTAAAATTCTCACCCTTTGATACAGGTTAGGCAGTTGAGTCTGGAATGTTTTGACCTCAGCGGTCAGTTTGTAAGGGAAGCAGAGGAGGAAGAGTTCCCTGGCAGGGCCACCACCCCGCAACCTGCCCCTTTCTCAGAAACTGCTGTGTATATTTTAAAGGGATAGGATTGTGAATGATTCTTACTTTATTTTTTTAAGTTTTCTTTAAGAGAGAGAAAGAATAACATAATAATTCACCCTACATTAGCTTTTATTTACTTTTCTCTGCTTGGATCCAGAAAGGACACGAGAAAGCTTACCTTTTCAGAGATAACTCAAGGCAAAATTCAATTTAAAACATTTTAAGGTGGAAACAGGCAAAGATAAAATTCATTCTTTTTTTAAAAACAAATATTTATTGAGATCCTACTATGTGCCAGCAATGGGCTAGGCAGTAGAGGTACAATGATGAACCACACAGTTCTGCTTGCATGAAGCTTAGAGTCTAAAGGGAAAGACAGATTTTTATCAAATAACCACACACACACACACACACACACACACACACACACACACAGTGATAAATGTTACAGGAAGAGGAGCACAAGAAATGATGATCATATTAACCCAGGGGAGGGAGTATGAATATTATTAGCTTTCCCTGAAAGACGAACTACTTTTGGAAGTATGGGGATGGGTGGTAACAGCAGAATGGTGAGTGTTGCTGTAGCAGGCTGGGGGATCAGTAGATGCCAAGGCCCAGAGGTGTCAGGTTTTGAGGTCCCTGTGGAACTGAAGGTGGGAAAAGGCTGGAAGCAGAGTAAGAAATGAGACTGGCAAGGTCAGTGAGAGCCAGCTCAGGCAAAGGCTTTGTAAGAGCAGTCCATTGCTAAGTATTATCTGTAGTCATGAGTCATATTTGTTTTTATAGTGAAAGCAGAAGAAATAAAAAGCAGTTGGGTATGATGAGTACACCAAATCCAAACTGCAAGTTGTCATATATTTGATAACAGGAGTCACACTTAAAGGGAGAAAAAGAAGGGATGAACCTAGCTGTGGGTAGAAAGAAATGCAGCCCAGTCAGGGGAAGGAAGCATCCCCCAGGATTCCCAGAGGGGCTGTGAAAGGCTGGGAATGCAAGTAAAGAACTTCCTCCATGGAGGCAGTGGTTGTGGGTTGGTAGAAATTACTTTATTTCTAATTATTAATCAAAGCACAGGAAAATGATATCCAGAGAAGTACAGTGGCTTGCCCAAGGTGATACAGCATGTTAGTGGCAGAGCAGACTATCGGCAGGCAAGGCATCTTTTTAGTAGGCTACTTTCTATGCCCGAAATTATTGGTTCATGTTATTTAAAGTAATTGTATAAAGAATTCGATAGGGAAGTATTTTAAAAATATATAATATTATGTGAGAAAAACTACAAAACACCAGATACAAATAAGAATTTAACTATATAAATACATTTTCATGTATTTCTTTCTGTGTTTGCATATACACAGAAAAATGCATGGAAGAATGCATATTAAAACATGATTTTATCTGAGTGGTGGGATTATGGATACATTTTATTAACTTCTTCATATTCACATATTTTCAAAATTTTCTATCATAAGAATATATTACTTTTTAAATTATTAAATATAATTTGAGGTTGTAAATATTTTCCTGTCTGATAAAATTTTTAGTGAAACTAAATGTAGCACAATCAAATAAATCCTACTGCAAGAGCAGCACATATGCGTCTGTATTTAATTGTAGTAGACAATATTTGGATCTGAGCGTATTGAACACAAATGTTCTGTAAAAGTACAAATTTAACTTATGTGTGAGCTGAGGTTGCTTGTAAACTAATGAATGAACAAGAAACAAGTTTTCATTTGTAAAGATTGATTCCATGAAACATGCTTTGCAGTAAATGGGGAAAAAATAGCAAACTGGAGTAGTTGTGTGTCCACACTATTAATTCTCTCTAATTTCTTTCTCTTTTCTCATCGCCACTGAAAAAATGCTTCGGTGTTTTTGCATTTCTATTTTCCTTTCTACTCTTCATGTAGTAATTTAGAGAGGTGGGAAGGGCTGGGTTATTGGGGTGAATTTGGGATGATTTGGAAATTATAAAAGGAAATAAATTAAACTTCTCTCAAACCAGAGTACAAACAGATAACCAGGCTGTAGCTTATCTACAATTGTCTAATTTGTAACCTGTTTCCTAATTGTACAACTGCCTAATTTGTATTTCATTTCAGGAAGTCTGCCTTACCATATGAGCCTCACATACTCAGAAGAGATAGAAATCTGCACCTCCTCCTCACTCTCACTTTATGCAGTAAATCTCTCTCTCTCTCTCTCTCTCTCTCTCTCTCTCTCTCTCTCTGTCACACACACACACACACACACACACACACACACACACACACACACACCTCAAAACTTCAAAAGCAGTTTTTCAGTATTTCAAATGTTTTCCAAAGGCACCCAAGGCACTGCCCCCAATCATACTCAATTTAATCACTTTCACCAAACCGTGAACTTGGCAGAGCTTATCCAGGGACATGAAGAACCATTTCACCCTGGAATGGGTCTCTCTGTTCATCGACAGAAAGGCTGGCACACAACAGGAAGGAATTTTCATTTTGATGAGGGTACGGTCTGCCTTTACATTCTACACAGGAGGCTCCAAGGTCAGGTTGGATAGGCTTAAAAATTGAGAGAATGAAACCAGGGACCAGGCCTGAGTCATTTAGATTCAGAAGCTAGTTCCTCACCTATATTCTGAGCTCTGCCTGCCCCTTATTGCCTACTCACTTACTGTGCTCAGAACCCCACATTTCTCCTCTCAATTTTGCTAACCTCTGGCAAAACCACTTGCTTGTTCCAGCTTCTATTCTTTTGGTGAATACTGACTTTGTATACCCTCCCCAAGAATAGTGTTAATGATGATGATGATGATGATGATGATGATGATTACCATTTTTTGAGTGCTTTCTATAAACACATCATTAACTCTGTTAGGGAATACTATTGTCATCCCATTCATTTACAGAAGAAAAACAAATAAAGAGGTCTAGTACCTTGCTTACTTTAACACAGCTGGAAAAATGCAGATCTGGGATTCCAACTGTGCATCTGGCTCCAAAGATGCTGCTTTATCAAAATGGTGATTGGTCAATGTGAATGGTGGGATTGCGTAGTAATGAGAGAGAATGTGGATATTGTGAGTAATAACACCTAAGAATTTCGTCAGTAAAGAGTGGAAAGAGTGGGAAGGGTTACTTGGGAAGGATGGAGGGCTTGTTTTGATAATAGAGCCTTGAACATATTTATTTGCTTAGGAGAAATCTCTAGTTGAGGAAAAGTTGAGGATCCAGGAGAGAGAGGATTGTTGATAAAAGGGGACTGTGAGGAAGCAGGATGCAGGGGTAGGGGAGGATCACACTCTCTCTGAGGCCTTCTTGAGTTGTCGTTCCATAGGTTGTGATACTTTTGCTTTGTTCCATCTCTCTGATCCTCTTGAAAGTTATCATATCACTGGACAAGACATGGGCTTGCCATGTATGAATGATTATAGACCCTCCATTAATTAGCCCATGTTAGAGCTGAGTCTGTATCTAGCCACATACTTACTTACTGGAAATTTTATATGAAAATCTCATCAGAAAACCATTTGTAAAAATATATAAAGTAATTTACAGGATTGAGGAAATATTCCTTGTGCAGAGCAAAATAAAAAGCTTTTTGTAATACAACTTATTCCTTGAGGACAATGTAGTATTGGCTCTTTCCACTCTTTATTCTCCTAGAAATCTTACATCCTTTGGGAAGTGGGGAGCTGTATCCTTCAAGGTCCCATGATCTCAAATACAGCGCTGAAGTCGCATTGCTTTCTTTGCTATTGAACATTTTTTTGCCTCTTCTAGAAGGTTCTTTTCCTGATGGAGGTCAGCAAGCTGCAAGCTTTAGCAGTGATTGATCCCAGTTCCATGTGGCATTTTACAAAGTTGAAGTAAAAACAGCCTAAGCCACTGCACAGTAAAAGTGATTTTAGTTTTCTAATGCTTGTCCTAAAATAGTTTTAGAGGTCAGCATTAATTAATAAATCATTCTGATCACATATATCCTCTCTGGGGTCCATTAGCTGGTGGGGATGACTTTGTCATCTAATCATCAGCTTCCTTAGACCAGAAGTCCTTGGGACCACAAGTTCAAATCCCTGTTGAGCCAATGTAGCCCTTGGTTCTTCTGGGGTAGATAAATTGAGGCTCACATAGTTTGTTGTACAGATTTCTACAAAGCATCATATGCTATCCAGTGGCATTACAATATCTATGACTCTTTTATTTAAAACAAGACAATGCTTAATGATATCCTTATACCTTCTCTTTCCATCTAACTGTCTAATAAGGCAGATTTATGGTTTCTGAAATGTCTAGATTAGTTTGATTCTTTAAAACAGAGTGCCATGACGATGACAGCCTTTTTTAGATAATGCCACACCTTTCCCTGAGCACAGATGCTGTGAGAGCTTAGGAGAGACTTTCAAATCTGGTACTTCCCAATTGACAGGAGAAAATCAGAGTCATAAATTAATAAATAAAAGAACTATTGTAAACCCTTTTGAAGACAGGAAACACTTTCTACTACACTCTGCCACGTATAACACCAGGGCAGTGCTTTAACTGTTGGTGCCTGTATGCCCCATGTCATGCAGTAACAGGGATTCCTATATAAGTTTTTTTTTCTTTTTCCTTGTGACTGGTCAGAATATCAGGATGGGAGTAACATTAAGGGAACCTTATCTTCCTTCTATAGCCAGGAGGGCACATGATAGCGATAGATGTGAACTATAGGCCCAAGGACATTGTTCAAATGTGTATTTATATAAGCATACATATGCAATGTTAGAAAATACATCTATGAGTTTTAGTTGTATATGGTTATGTCTAAAACTGGAGTTCAAAAGTATCGGGAATGTTCCCATGATTGAGATGCTCAGAATCCTTAAAGAAAGTCCTAGACAGTCAGTACATGACTAAACCTCCTGAGAGAATCCCTGGGAATCAGCCAAGAGCCAATATCATCTTCTAGACTTGTGGATGGATAAGTGGGTCTAAGATGGTTGCTAGGGACTAACAATGGCAACTATTTATTTCACTGGGCTGGAAATGGCACAAGAACCATTCTGTCCTCAAAGGCCCTGCCTGTCATTCTGGCCACTGAAGAGAGATGCAAGAAAAGTATGGGGTTTTAGTTTCTTTGGGACTCAAACCTCTCCTCCTTTGTCCCAGTACCAAGAGGTTTCCTATTGCTATTGGCAGAGCCCTCTACCAAGGTGGTGGGTGGGCAAGCAGTGAGAGGTGTGAGCCCAAGGGCCCTAGTTTCTCTGTGGCTGAGCTGGCTGAGGTTCCTAAGGTCACTCAGTGGGCTGTTTAGAGTGGAAATCAGTTGCTGTGTCTCCTGACTGCCTCCTGCTCTCCATCCATTAGACCATGCAGCCTCTCACTTGCCAGCAAGACACACTCAGGACACTTTAATTTCAGAGTTTGATTCCATGTCTATTTTTCAGCTATTTGCTATAACATTCTGGGAAAGTAAGGTTTAAATTTCCTACAATCCAAATCATTTTCTAGTTTACTTATAAGTGATTCTGAAACAGTTGGCCCTGGAAAGCTGACAACTTGATAAAATGTACCTTTCAAATCAACCTAGTGCTGCCTTTATATATAGTTAAATCATCCAAATCCAGGGTGCCGAGTTAAGAAACGGAGATCTTCTGTTCTCAGGCTACCTGTCACTTTGGGTAAGAAAACACAGAGTTATGCTCACTTACACTTAGTCAAGTGTGGTCTCCTGGGAAAGAAATAAGCCCTGGCTTTTGGCAGGTTTATCTGCTTTTAGCCAATAAGAAATTGTTTCTGCAATGATATGAATTGGACAAAGATGATTTGGGGAGACAGTGTCAAAACCAGCAGCCAGTATAAAGTTGATAGAGAAAAGATTTATACATATACGTTTATTATTGTTATTATTATTATTATTATTATTATTATTACTGTTATTAAGGTTAGAGGGTTGAAGAGCAATCCTGGGCATTAAACACCAATAATGAGTTTCTATTGCTTTAAAAAATATATTGATCTGTTTGCACTGATATAGCATCTATTCACGACACCAAGCTGAGATTGATGCAATGTACCTAGCACTTCCCCTGCACTAGTCAAGGCTCCCAGACACAGTGGCTTCTCTTATTTTGCTACACTATGGTTGCTTTCCATCCTTTGGGAAATAAAGGAACCAAGACTGTGAAAAAACCCTAAGAATTATTTTAAAATATCTAAATTTATATCCAGAGATTTTGGATTTCTACAAAGGATTTTAATAAAATTCTATTTCAGGTTAAATCACAAAGTCTTCATACTACCACTACACTTGACAATTAACTTAAACATTAGTTAAAAGAAGGGAACAGGTATAGTGATTAAGCTGATGGTCTTTCGATTTCAACAGCCCAAATAAAATTGTGATGCTGCTACTTGTTTAGTTTTTTCCCTTCTTCTTAATAAGATGTTTGTTTTTCTAAAGAGTAAGAATGTAAAAATCAGTACTTGTGTGTCTGAATATTCTGGCAAGGAACTTCAGTAGCATGACTGATCTTTGGGACAAAGAGGCTGCCCTTTGAGAAATGCATTCAGCCAGGTTGCTGGGAGTGCAGGAGACTAGATAGATACATTTGCCACTGGTAGTAAGGACAAGTGACAGTTAATTTAATATTCTCTGCCAGATACAATGTTCACGATTAAGTGATAGGTACAAATAAATATGAATAGGATCTACTAAGAATCTGGATATTCCACAGCAATAATTTGTTTTAAGAAAGAAAGGCAGATTATTTAGATTTTGAGAAATAATGTTTGCTTGGAAACACAATGAACATAACACATTATTCGCAGGTTCTTCAGCTAAAGATTTCAAAGTACAAACATTAACCCAGTGAAGTTATTTAAAATTAAATTACAAAGCCTGTGCTTTCTACTTGCCTCAAACTCCCCACTACTCTACTCTCTGATACAGTAGCTGTGCAAGGCATGTAAGATAGTGGTTAGTGCATGGGCTTGGAGATAGACCTGGATTTGCATCCTGCTTCTACAGTCCTTTACAGCGTTGGCATATAAGCTCTCTTGGGCTTGGAATAATAATGTCCACATAAGGTTTTTGTAGAATTAAGTGAGCTAAGATATATACAGCAGTTTACTTAGTTGCTTAGTTACCGGCACCATAAGTGCTCACCTAACAGCACCTATTACTATATTCTGCTTTTTATGTGTCTGTTTGTTATGTCTAAGTTCATTAACATGTAAGATCTTTAAGGTTTAAGCTTATGCCATGGTCTTCTCTAAAGAATTTGTATATTATTACTTACATTTTATTGAAATTAATTAGATTAGAAGTTACAGCCATAGGTAGAGCCATTTGTAAGGGTTGATGGACTTGAATTCATGCCATTCTTTTGCATAGAGATTTTGTGGTGAGGTTGCGACCTGTTGGCTAAGTTAAAATAAAGTTGGTGACTGAGGAAGAGGATATCTTTACTACAGTGGAGGTACTGATGAGCATCCTGGGTCAAGGCATGGTCATCATTCCATCTGTCTGCTGTGAATCCAAGGAGAACTGCAACACTGAGGAAGTTTGCTCTTTTTCTACAGTGATCTCAGGGCACAGAAATAGAAAAAATAATTACATATGTCCTATCTAACTGATGTTATGTGCTAATTCATGCTTGTAGGACAGTTAGCATTTGTACAAAGGAGATAGACCTGTTGGCTAAAATGATTTCAGTACACAAGTTCCCCCTCCCCCCCCCCAAAAAAAAAGACCCACGTCAGAAAGGCCAGAAGGTTTAACAGTGACTCTCCTAGACAGAGTAATACAGCAAAACAGACACAGCAAGATCATATGAAAGATAAAACATCTGAGGGTTTAAAAGAAACTGAGTGACTTTGGAAATGAATAAGCCAAACGAATATTTCTCTTGTTTTTATTGATTTTTTTTAGTTCAATATTAAAGATTTTTTAGTAGGGAGATAGAGCAACTACTTGTGAAAGAAAAGAAATGAAGGGAGTGAGAGGAAAAAACATTAAGTATCTTTTTCACTAGAGCCAGAATGTATTGCTTTCTAAAAGTTTGTGAAGGTGGTGAAAAGTAGTTTTCATCTGTGAGAAAAGAAGGACAAGAATAAGAGGGTGACTTTTGAAGACCCTCCTAAAAGAGTGTAATTTCCATTTGGAAAAAACAACTTGCAAATTTTGAGCTCTGAAGTCACAAATATCTTTGAAAAACTTTGTTAGCAGATTTAAATAAAATGTATTCTATAGTATTTGTCCTAAACTGGTTTCATGTTTACTGTTGTTTTAAATTTGAGGCAACTCCATGTTGTATCAGAGAATGAATTAAATAAAGGACAAACACTTGATTATGTAATATATGTTACCATTTGGTGGTGTTAATTTTTGGCCCCTAGGCTTTCTGAAAGGAAGACAGGCTTGAGTAAAGAAAATTTATTTTCAAGATTAGAATAGTATTTAATTTTTAGTATGAAAAAAATTTTTATATTTAAGATAAAATGTATAAATAACAACACGGCAAACGTTATTCCCCCAACCACTCAGAGTAAACAATATAACACTTCCTACAGTTGAAGCCCCTAAGTACTTGTCCTTGAAGAAATTATACTCCCTACTTCTAAAATGTAACACCTATCCTGCCTTAGGTCACAGTATTTTTTATATTAAATAGCTACTAAATACTTTTCTAAAAATGCATACAAAGTATGCATTTAGCTGATAAGGATGCAATTGTCTATGGAAAGTCTATATCTTGTTTTAAATCACCTACTAAAATATTGACTGTAAACATCTTGTCTAACACAGGCATATAGCACAAATAACGGAAGGCTATATATGTTGTGACTAAGATTACTAGTTTGTGGTGTGATAGCTAAATATGTATTTTGTAAAAGGCCATCTTAGCCAGAGACCATCATTGGATCACTTAGTCAGAATGATCATGAAAGAATCGGACTTTTGGGCTTTTCAGTTTTTCAGTAGTTATTGGGCAGCTTTATGTGATTTCACCCTTTTTGCCCTATCTCTAGTCTTCATCACAACCATGTAGTTTATGTCCAGTATATGCTTTATATTAATTGGAATTATATATAAAAAAGGTTTAGGAAACTGTACAGCATGAGACAAATGTCATTATAATTGCTCTGTTACTGAGAAAGGAGCTAGAAGTTAGAGGATAATAGAAAAAAATCTCAGAGTGGGCTCTGCAAACTAGTGATTACACATGAAGGACTTAGTTCTAGATTTTTAGAGCTTTATTGCTGGAAGGAATCTTCAAGACAGTCTAGTTCAACCTGTTTATTTAATAGAGAGTTAAATAACCTGTTTGAAATCATTCAGGATCCTTCTGGAAGATCCAGAACTAAAACAAGCACATCTCACTGCTCATCCAAGGCTCTTTTCTCTTCCCGGCTGACCTCTACAAGAAAGGGAAGCTGGGAAGGGATATCTAGATTTTGACCATGAACCACATAGGTGCAAATACCATGAAGTCAAAATAATGTTTTTGTGTCACTTGGCCAGGCACCACCAAACAAAACAGCTTTCTTCATCATCAAACCTTTTTAAGGCACTTACCTTTTTCGAGGAAGAGATTTCTTTTATTTTCACTTTAAAGAAAGTAGTCTCTCTTGGCCTAGTCACCACCAGATATGTCCTTAGAACCTTCTTTGTATTTATTGTAATTTGCAAATATTGTGTTGTACAGCTTGTAAATTAGATATAGAATTGAATACTGAGGCAGAGCACTGAGTATTAAAAACCTTCAATTCCGGTGGGGGAACCAGGGAGCGGTGAAGGCCTGGTGCATATAATGCTAATATTACATTAAGTACTATGTTATTGCATGAGATGCTTATTGTTAATGTCTGTGGGGAGGATTCCTTCCAAAGATTTCAATTTCAATAAACAGATTATGCAGTTCCACCATATACAATTAGGGAGGTGGTAATGAAATGGTTTTAAAGTCCCTTGTGAATCTGTCATTTTTTTTTAATTTTGTAAATAACATCAGAAGCATTCTAGAGGGAAGTGCTTATGCATTTATTTATTATTGATTTTTTAAAAAATACATTTAACATTACTAGTTATTGCAAATCCAGTCTCAGTGAGTTGAAGAAGATAAGCTGTTCCTACACTATTAAATGCTGAAAATATGGGAAATTGTGAAGTGGTAGCCTTCATATAAATATATTAAACATTAATGAATGATGATTGCAAGAAATTAATTTACAGCTACCTTGTTTTGGCAAAAAAATCCTTTCAAGCTTTTACCCTTTTGTTGCACGTAATACATGTTTGAAATAACATCCCTTTTGTGAATAGTTTGGATGACTACAACTGATTATGCCCTGGAGCTGGATAATGTACCAGAGAATCAAGTTGGATCAAACACATACACTTTCATCAGGCAACTAATCTTTGGAGGATGACTTCAATAAGCTGCCCAAATTTTGAGGTATCCCTAAAAAGTTAAATGATATTGCTTCTGGGAGCTATAATAAAGCAGTAAAAATTAATTCTGTATGGTTAGCAGCCAATATTTCTCTTTGGTGTATGATGCTAAATACAGTAGATAAGAATTCAAGATGCCAGCCATTCACCCAAGAAACCATTCTTCAGGTTGAGGAGCAGAGGTCTGAAGCAGGCTGACTGGATTCCATTTTTCTACCTTTAGCAAGTTGTGTAACTCCTCTGAGCTTCAATATCTTCATCTGTGAAATGGAGTAATAATAATGTATTCTTCTAGAGTGTTGTGGAGATTAAAGGAATAATACACATTAAGCACTAAACAAAGCATATTGCTCATGGTGCTCAGTAATTGTTAATTATTTTTAAAATGTGTTTTTTATTTACTCATGCATTCAGTAAACAGTTTTTAAATATACTATTTGGCAGGACTGAGGATACAGTGATAAGTAACAGTCAAATTTCATGGATTTTGCCAAATTTCTAAACATGACTGGGAACTCTCAGGAAGTTTAGATGCCCTCTTCTATTACTCTTATAGGATTATGTTCTTGTAGGCCTCCTCTTGTCTTTTGGTGGCACTTTGTAACTATCCACAGATATAGCAACTGCTTTTTCTTTCTTTGTTTCTTCCTCAAACCAGTCTTCAAGACTCATCCAAGGAGTGGTATTGGACAGAAAGCTCCCCAGAATCTAAGCACTGTGAAGCACCTGAATATAATCTACCCACTCAGAACTTATTTCTAGAGACTTACATATTCATAGCCTTAACACCATTTTCTGTTTCTATGTAGTCTTTTTTAAAGGTTGAAATGTATATGCTTTTCTATTTGTAGACACATAGGCATATTTAGCTCAATCTAAATAATTGTACTACCTATTTTGCTTATGGCACTGCAAAGAAAAAATGTATAAAACATATATTAAAATGGGCATTATATTATTGTGGTGAGAAGAGGCAACAAAAAAAAGTGATAGGTAGATGATAGCTAGATAGATGATGATGATGATGATGATGATAGATAGAGGAATGAGGAAGAAAGGAGAGGAAGGAGAGAGGGATGGAACAAGGCAAATGTGCTATTTGACATGCAGAGAGTTGACACTGGGAGTAAGGCAGTGAGGAGGAAAATGAGATAGAAATAGGTGAGAAGAGGAAGAGAGTAGAGAGGAAGGGAAGGGAGGGGAGGAAAAAAAAAGAATCTACTTAAACTTGTCAAAAAGGAGAGGGTAAACCAGTGATTCTCATCCAGACAGACATATCTTCTCAGAATCTTCCAAAGGCACGGACAGTTTAAGTAAGTTTGCCTCCACTCCTGAGCTTCTGTTACAGCATGAGAGGCTGTCATCCTGATTCGGTGTTTCTGATGGTGTGGAAGAAGAGATATCAGTAAGAGAGACTGGAAAGTAGCAGTAGTCAGAGGGCTACCACCAGAAGACATCGTCCCAAAAGTTGAGAGAGTTTCTAAAGAGGATGCAGAGTACATATCACAGTAAACATTTAATAAATGCTAGTTATTAAATCACTCATAAATTCTGTATGGAATACCCAGTAAGATGAAGACTAAAAAGGGGGAAGTGGATTTTATTTTAGGAAACTGATGGTGAAAGGTTGATTTTAGAGCTTAAGTGAGAGTAGTTTAAGAGAAAAGTCACTCCAGTTCCTCTTTTCTATTCCACTGTTACTCTCCTGGCTCCTTTATCTTGGTCTCTTGGATTTGAATCCTGCTCCAATTCATAGCTCAAAAACATTCAATGTTCCCTGTTCCCCATTACCACCAATCCATGACAAACTCCTCAGCTACTTACAAGAGAGGCCCAGTCTGTGTTCTGCCTTGTGGGACATTGCTTCTTTATTTGTACCTGATATTTTTCTCACCCTGGGCCTCATGTCTTCCTGCTTCTGGATCTTCTCTCAAGCTCATTTCCCCTCTGTTAATTGAAATCCTGCCTATACTATAAACTCTATTTAAAAATCAGCACATTTCATGAAAGACTTTGTTGATTAATTCTTTGGAATAAGTTTCTTCCTCTAATTGCCTTCAATGTTCTTAAAGCACATATAACATTCTAACTTGTATGATAGCTGTGAACTTGTAAAAGTCTCCTTGCCAGATTTAATGCTTTTGAGTGGAATGCCTAGAGTGTTGTAAGTATCCAGAAGATAACTTTGTCAGAGAATCAATGAATAAGAAAATTATCTTTTTGTGTGTGTTTCCTCTAGCGCTTAACACAGCGTCTTGAATATAATAGTTACTCCTTAAACATATGTTAAATTGAATCCATGGCAATCACCAATATCTTTCATTTACCCTTAAGTATTCATATTCCGTGTAGAAAGCAGGAATAAATTCTGATGAAAATTCTGTGTCAGACTGTCTGAACTTCTAGAGTTTGGGAGAAACAAATGCTAAGGAGTAAGTACTAGAGAGAAGATTCACCACATCTTAGTTTTCTATTCTAGTCTTTCACCTATTCTAGTCACCATCTGGTTCTAACTACAATCTCTTAGTCTCTTTCTTTCCCCTTTCATTTCTTTTTTTTCTCTCCTGAGATTTATCATCACAAATCTTTTGATAGTTCACCTGCATCTCATTGAAACTGATATGCTACTTGAGTCATCTCAATCTGCCTTGAGTATATTTCTTTGTGCTAACTTGTTCTCATTTCTGCAAGAGTCAGTAGAACTGTAGTACTAAAATTTAGTATTTCTTCAGTTTTCAATCTGCCAAAGACAGCTGTATGACAGATATGTAGCTATGGGTATTAACCTTGCCAAGCAGATCCATATTGGTGTCTTTGTTTTATAAATGAGAAAATCAGAGCCCAGAGAGGTCAAGAGATTTGCTCAAGGTAGCTGGCATCAGAAAGGCCTATGTAGAATGATGAGATATCTTTCAAGTACTGAGAACAAAGCCATGTGGGTATTGCTTAGCTCGTGGTTCCATTGGTCAGTGACAGATGCTTTTTCTTCCCATAATTTCATGATTACAAATGCAATACTATGGAAATCAGGGAATACCAGAAAAAAAGTGATGAAGATTATGGGAAAAGATAAATAGATCAGGCATTACAGGAGGTAGACTGCCCTGCCCCTTGCTATAATATTTAGGACCAAAAATTGGGTGTCTTCTTATGCTTCATCATACTATGTGGTATACTGGTCATATTCTTCAACATTCATTTAACTTGCATGGTGCACTAATGCTGTTCTTCAATCAGAAAATAATGCACCTGACCCACCATTTATCATGACACAGGCTTTGGATGTTTTTTTCTGTTCATGGGAATGCCTTTCTGCTGATCCATTTATACCCTCTCATTGAGTTTCCATGGTGACCAGGATGCATTTTTATAAGACATAGTTAGGAGCTGTGAGTATAGGCTTTGAGAATCTGAAGAAACTAAGTGGAAATAGCAATAGAGAAACCCAGTAAAGGCAGCCATGTAATGCTATGGAAAGAGCATAAGGGGAGGAGACAGGAAGTGTTAAAATCAGAATGAATGCAAGTAAGTCTTTGTACTTTTTTTTTTTTTTTTTGCATTTTGATTTCTAACAATGGAAATTCTATAGAAGTGTGATAAAAGTTTACTAAGCAGGCCTGATTGAGTGCCAACTTGAAAAGGTTTTATGACTGGTAGTCCTACTTTTTTTCAAAATCAGATAGTCTCCATTTTAGCAAGTCAGATAAATTCTCACAATGCAAACCACTATTACTTCTATGACACGGTGTTTTCCAGAGAGTGGCATACCACTTCAGCAGGATGCTTATAGGTATAATGCACAACTATAGTTCTATGGTCAGAACTTCTTTGGTGTAAACAAAGTTAAACAGTGATTTTCTTAGAACCATCATGCTTCTCTGCTGGTAAATTTTAATATGTCATTTAATAATATTCAGTTTCCCAGACTTTTAATAAATAAAACGCTTTTTTTCTTAGCATATACATTAATACCACTTGGAAAACTAAGATGTTGGGTAAATGTTGTCACAGAGCCTAGGTTTTCCAACAATCTATGACATTATTCTGCCTCTCACAAGAAGTTTGAGGCAGAAACAAAGTAGAATCCAGGAACCGTGTGTTGCTACTGTTTTCTCACACCTGGTGGATGCATCCACCACTGTGCCATTACCTTGCTTAACTTTTAGATAGCTGGCTTATGATACTTTGCCAGCATTAGTTTAACTCTCACTTTCTCATCAGAGACAATTATAAATACAACCCGTCAGAGGGGCTGTGATCAAATAGAATCCAACCGAGGTGAAGTGACTATTAACCCCTGCTCTAACTCAGGGAGTGGACTGGGTAACTAATTAGATGATTTATGAAAAGCACCCAAGAATCATGTAAAAACCATCAGTTTTGACTTAAAACAGGCATTTTTGTTCCCATTTGAATCTTTAGTGAGCTAGGAAGATGCCCATTGGAGCTGACTAAAGTCGTGGAGATGTTTCTAGGAGCATGCGGTAGTGGTAGAAGCGATAGCACAGAGCACAAGCCATCATGTTGGAGGCTCTGGCTGTAATGGGAGGCATTCTGGATGGGTCTGGTTCCTGCTTTGACACATTACCTACCAGTTGACTTTGAACAAGTCCCTGAAAACCTCTCTTGGTCTCAATTTCATCTTTACACACAGTGGTTAAGCCATTGATCTTTTTCACCATCTTTTCCTTCTCACATCCTTGCTTTTACAAATGAAATCATTTCTATAAAATGGATAAAAGCATCTATGCTAAGATTGCAGTCTGGCTCAGAGTCCCACTACTCTGCCGCCTTATCAGTCTTCAAGAAAAGCCCTTAATGCACCCCCTAGAAGCACTTGGCAGGACTCTGTGGGCCAGACTACAAGCACCATTTCTCCCTAATGCCCCATTCAGCAATCAGGCTCTGTACTGGCTAAGTTTTGATTAGTGCTGGGCACAGTGTTGGCTGAGGAGGGAGACTGTGGATACATTCACTGTCTAGAACTGCAGGTCCTGTTTAGAGCTGGCACTGACACAGGCCCAGAGTTCACAGAGAATGTAGTCCAGTGTAGGGGAAGGAGAAACAGAGCATGTTGGTTTTACATGTTTATACAAAAGAGGGGAACAAAGATAAGAATAAAAAGCTCAGGTGCCGGAACCTTCCGGACGGAGTCGAACAGTCTTGAGTGGGGGAGCAAGGGTTAGGAAAAAAGACAGAGAAGAGAAAAAGATCTTGGGAGGGCATACAGTCAAAGCTGCAGCACCGAGTTTATTTAGCACCATCCTGATTTACCCTAGCAAGCATGGGAAACAGCTCAAAAAATGTTAGTTATGCACAATAACCTTGTTAACGTTACACGGGGAGCTTAACGCTATCTCGGCATTCCGCATCCCTTTCTTTAAGGCCAAGGAATAATCAGCTTCTCTGTTCCCATCTCCAGGTGTTCTTTTTGTGTCAGCAGACTTCTTAGCTTTACTGTGCGAATATCCTGCTTGGCTCTCCAGCCTGAAAACAGCTCCCAACACTCAGGTCTACCCCTGAAGTTAAAAGTGGGTTTCTACCAAGGATTTTGTGTCTGCCAGTTATTTGTTTTTGGGAGGCTGTTACAAAGAGATGTTGGTCCTTCATGAGCCAGGTAAGGCTTTTCATCGTTAGCTCAATTTCGAACTCTGCTTTCAGTACAATTCCACAATTCCTTCTTATTAATATTTACCACTGTTCCATTCATTATTTCTTTTCTTTGAAGTCATCCTTAGCCTATTTATTTAAATTATGCAAATAATTTATATTTCTCAAGATTACAATTTCACTAAGGTCAATTATTATGTCATGCTTCTTAGGGGAATACAGCCCACTCTGACTGGCAGGCCCACTCATTATGTTTATAAAGCTTTTCCAGGCCAACTATAATCTAATGTACTTGGTTAAAAGGCAGCCATATATCCACCCCCCACCCTAGTCTCTCACAAAGTGACCTCAGATGGGACTACTTTTCTTTCATATATTAACCCTTTTAAGCCAGGATTTGTTATGAGTTTATGTTTGATGAGATGAAAACTTACCGAACTGGAGGGCCCAAAAAAATCTTAGAGATCATATAATCTACCCCATTCCATTCCATTTCATATGAGGGAATGGAAAGGAGTGGCTTCCAAAAGCAGAGGTGAGCATAATGATAAATGATAAGACAAACATTTATAAACCTTTGCAATATGTTGATAACAATCAAAGTGCTTTATATGTTCTCACGTTAATTTTCTATAACACTACCAGGAGAGAATTAGTAGCCTTGTTTTGAAAATGAGAAAGTTGAGGGCCACAGAGCTTACATAACTTGTCTACAAGTCTGCACAGTCAGTTATGAGAGAATGCTTTTGACTGAACTCTTTCTGCTTGGCTCAGGGGATATTCTTCCTCCATCTTTCCATCTCCCCTCCTCCCTGGCCCCATTCTATCATAGCTGTGGTACCTTAGCCTTATTGCTTTTTATGTTCTTACCACATTTTAGTATTCTAGAGTTTTTGGTGGCTCACCAATTTTTAAAACACAATTCCAAAAAGAACAAACAAAATCAAAAACAAAATAAAATTTTCTACAGTGATCATTTTGTTCCCCTGGCAAATTGTGTTGTTGTCTCACTATAGTTTCTGTATGCCCAAATGACACTTTCTATTCTGGATGCGTTTTGTTCTTGCACATTCTATTACATAGGAATTTTGGTTTTACATTTTATCTGCTGCCCCTTTCTCATAGCTATCCAATTTTACTTTAAATCTCTGAACTTCTCTGCTCAAAATTCTGTCCAATAGACATCATAGTAAATATCTCTTCAGTTGTAGGACAAGTAAATGATATACATTCATCAAAATCTGGCAGCCGAACCTACAAGTGTTTGCTGCCTACCCATAGACCATAGTACACCTGTTGAGATAGCTTAAAGGCCAAGTTCCTAAACACTGGTTGAGAATTCTTTGCATTATACCTTAGCTGGATTCCATGTGCCTTAGTAGTTGCATTTCTCGTCTGTATTAATTAATTCCTTTCTTCTCTTCTTATACTTCTAGCACTGAGATCATGCTTCTGCATTATTTATTGATTTGAAAAAAGCCTTTTATTTGTTAATAACAGTATTTTTGAGCTAATTACCAATAAAAACAATTATCAAATTGTTTCAACATTTAATTTCATTTTAATAAATATTCATCAAACACCTAAATGTGTCCAGGACTACTCTAAGTGTGATAAAAAAGAGCAAAGAGGTATAAATATTTGGTCTTAGCCCTCATGGAACTTATAGTATGTGTGAAATAAAATCTATTCCCATGAAAGAGTTTAATAAACTGAATGCACAAATAATCATCATGGGCAATAAGTGCTTTCATTATTGTTAAAAGGGAAAAAAAATCTATGGGTTACAAGGACTCAAACTGGATCTTGAATGGTAGGTTAGATGATGACAAATGGAAAGAAGGCATTCCAGGTCTCTAGATGCCAGGGACAGAGGCACAGAGCCACAAATGAGCCTGAACAGGTGATTCATGAGGAAATATTGAAAAGTGTATGGCTAAATTTACTCTGTAACTTGAGAAGTTCTTGGAGGTAAGGTTTCCCTTGAAAGACAGTTTTAGGGCCTAGGATAGGGGACTCAGAAACTACCCAAGTATTTTTACATTGTTTTGAGGAATGTGGGGAACACTGAAGGGTTGCGAGCTCAAGAAAAGTTCAATGACAATGATTCTTAATAGACATCAATGAAAGGGCAATGGGTAGAAGACACTGGAGCAAGTAGCATGAGGGCCAGCAGAGATAGCAGTCAGGGGGCCAATTATAGGAATTCAGGCATGAGATGGTAAAAATCTAGAATAGTTGACAACCGGGAATAGAATGAGAGGAATGTGAGATAATTTGCTAAAAGAGATAAAAAAAAAAAAGTGAATGATTAATCAGACATGGAATGAAGAGAATTAGTTGAAACTGGCACTAAGGTTTCAAACATTGGTGTTTTTACAGAAACCCTTTTGAGGGAGAACCTCAACATTTATTGAGAATACACTTTATAAATGCTGTGTTACACACTATAATAAAAGTTTTCTATGCATTAATTCGTTCATTTCACAGATTATCTTGAAAATCAGATATAAATGCAGAACTTTCATTCTTTACATGAGGATTCTCAGGCTCAAGGAGGTTATGTACTTAATTCAAGTTCATAAGCTGACAGAGCCATGATCCCCTTGTTGCCAAACATAATGGACACTTCACCTCTCTTTGTTGGCTCTCTGACACACTAGGCTCTCTCAAATTTCTCTTTCTTCTCTTGGCCTTGTGACCTTATTCTGGTCTAAGATAGATAGATAGATAGATGATGATAATGATGATGATGATGATGATGATGATGATGATAGATAGATAGATAGATAGATAGATAGATGATAGATAGATGATAGATAGAAAATATAGAGAGATATAGCTATCCAGATATATATCCGGATAGTTTCTTCTGTCTCTATTGGTTTTTTTCCTCTATCTGCTACTTAAATGCTGGCATTTCTGAGAGTTTTGTCCCCATACCTTCCCTGGGTTATCTTCTCTAGTCCCATGTTTTCGTTGCTATGTATGCAAATGATTCCAATATTAGTTTTCCTATCTCAAACCTCTTTCTGGAGCATGGGCTCACATCTACTTAATCGACTTCAGACTCTCCACCTTGGTAACCCATAGACACCTCTAACTCAACATGCCTATCATCTTTCTGTACAACCTTCTATTGGTTTTATGGTTGCTGCTGTTCCTGTGTCACAAGAGGTACCACGATGTACCTCGTATCCCAAACTGTGAAGGCAATTAGTCTGACCTATTGCTTTATAGGTGAGAAACACCTCCTTCCTACTGTGTTAAGCCCCTCCCATTGTAACCACAAGATCTTGGTGATATGAAGCCTACTTCCAAGCCCCAGCTCAACTACAGACCAAAGCTTATTTAAATTAGAAACTCCTAATTAACTAAATTTTTCTTTCTCGTGTTAAAAAGAGATGACAGCCAGACAGATGATGAATACAAAAATGAGAGCTCTGGAATAGTAGAAACAGTCAAGTTCATTTTTCATAACCTGGGATAAAAAGATGATGGAGATCCCTAAATGTCAATGATTCTTAAACTGCCCCATGTCTGGTATATGTACTTCCTAGAACCTTGTTTGTGATTGAATTTCACCACTTAGAAACACTGTATGTTCACTACAAAACACCTAGAAATTCAAAAAATGGCAACAGTTTTGAGAAATAAATATAACTTGCAGACCACTATCTTTCCCCATCATACAAAGCATTCCTGACATGATTAGTGTTTATGGAATATGAAAATTTGTTCAAGATCTATTAAAAATTCAGAAGGTCCCCTCCCAAAATACATTATTGGATATAAAGAAGAGAAGGTTAGAAGGTCCGACTATCCAAAGCTGTTCACTCTGTGCCCTCAGTTCCAACTAAAGACCGTACAAGAGAATTTATTTCCATAAAAATATGAACGATTGAAATTAAACTAGTTAAAATTAATTGCCTCAAACAGAGATACTTTACAAGAGTCCCTGGACTCCTAGAGATTCTGAAGGCAATAACAGCAGTTCATTAACCATATTTATTGTTTTAAAAGCCAAGTAAGAATTACACATTTACTCACAATAAGCAACTGAAATATCAAATTTCTTTCATTAGGTCGAAATTATATTATTTTGTGGATTAATCTGCTGATCTGTAATTCTGAAAGATAGTCATATGTGGTTTTGGTAAATAAAAATGATATGTAAACATTATTAAATAAGAGCAATTTGTTTGACACAAAAGTTTTTTAAGACATGTATATCTATGAGAGAAAGTTAGTCAAGCTTTTGATGGTGATAAAACCTGAAATCCTAAGAGAAAGAAGTAGAGGGGAAAGGAGAGTTTTACAAATAGAGGATCAAAGTGAATAAAGGTCTAAAAGTAAAAAAATAATAATTAACCAACAAATATAATGAAAATCGGTAGTTGACTAACCATAAATGAGTGAAACTTTTCTCAATCCCAATTCACCAAATCCATGTAAAATGTTGCAGTTTAGAGGTGGTAATTCTTGGTATATGATGAGCAAATCACATCATACAGAGACTGTTCTCCCATTTCTTCCCTTTCCTCACTCCAGGTCTCATTATGTCACCTTTGTGCACTGCTGCCACATCTCTGTCATAGTTCTATCACTGCACCCAGCCATCCTACAGTACAAATATCTGTTTGTGTTTATCTTGTCCACCAAACCATGTTAAGTCTCTTGACATTTTCACTACCCAGTGTAGTGTTAAACACAAACATTAATAGTGATTGAATTAATGAAAGGAGAGAGAGAGAGAGAGAGAGAGAGAGAGAGAGAGAGAGAAAGAGAGAGAGAGAGAGAGAGAAAGGAGAGAATATAAATGAGCCTTGCTGCCAAGACCTAAGAAATTTTATCATTTTAGGTCCCATTTTCCAAATTAGTATTCCACAGTGAGGCAAACTTGATTGGTTCCACAATGAAGAATAACTTTGGAAAATGCTATAGCCTAGAATCTCCCATAAATGTTCACAGTACATTTTACATATCAGAGATAGACATTCTCACCAAGTTAAACTTGGCTTGACATAGAATTTCCTAAACTTATTTGATCTTATAAACTTTATTCTCCTACAAAATTATCGTTCCCAGGAAACTAATGTTCTGCAAGACCCTGATTAGGAAACGGTTCTTTGGAGAAGGAGAATGGGCTTAGGAAGAGGTGTAATGGGCTTTGTTTTGCAGAGCCCATGGTCAGCCTGACTATCATCTGTGAAAACTGGATCATATCACCAGTGATTAGAAAAATCACACCCAGGGAACTGGGACCTTGTCTCTACCTGCTCCCACTTCTGGGCCCTTGGGAGTTTTCCTGTACCCTGTGATCTTTGTTTATCTTCATTGGTCCTTGTTTATGACCATGAACTGTTAAACTTACCTAATGTTGGGGTGTTTCACTAGCCCTAGAAGGGCAGAAAGCCTCTTTCCAAGTAGGTTCACATTTTGGGAGATAAAGGAGTCATTTTGATGACCAATCATGTTTCAACCTTGAGTTGGGTTTTCTCACAAACTAATGTTAGTTTAGTAAGTTTTATCTCTGGAAATAGAGAAACTTGAAGTCTTGGACATTTTTATGGTTTTTGCTGTTAACTTACTACAAAATAATAGATGCTCAATGAACATATTCAAAAAATATAAATATTTCCCTCACTCTATAAGTACTTTGAATAGTTTGGTTTTAATTTTTCAAGATATTGTACATATTCAAACAAATATGATATATATATTTATATATATGTAGAAAAATATATAGATATGTAAATATAGTTTTGTTTTGTTAAAAATTAGGCTCATCCTATGCATATTATTTAGAACTTTTCTTTTTTATATCAGAAAACATCACTAACATCTTTCTATGGCAGAGCTCCCTTTTCAAGAGCTTCATAGTATTCTAATATCCCATGTTATGGATGATTCATAATTTATTTAAATAGTCTCCTATTGATTCATTAACCTTTGAGCCATTTGTAAAATACTTATCCATAAAGATAATGTCTCCATGAATATCCTTCTATAAACATCTTCATATTAGTGTGACTTTTATAGTAGGAAGAACTTCTAGAAATGGAATTTCTGGGTCCTCTGTATGAACATCTTTCACTTTAATAGATACTACTAACTTTCCCTTCAAAATATTGTACCATTATACACTTATCTAATTACTAGTGATGTTAAGCCACTTTTCTTTTGTTTGTTAACTATTTATATTTTCTTTATGAATTGTTTATTCATATATTTTGCTTTTTTTCTATTAGGTTGTTTATCTTTTTTATTATTGATTTATAGGCAATGTTATATTTTATGGATATTAATGCTCTGACTATTATACATGTGGAAACATTTTACACCACTTCTTCATTGTCTCCAAATTCATTTGTGTTTCAGAGAAGTTATATATTTTTATGTAGTCAATATGTTCCACTTTTTCTTTTTGGCTTTTAGGTTTTGTGCAATGCTCATAAGTCTTTTTTTCCCCCCTAACTCAGGCTTATAAAACTATTCCCATATTTTTATTTGGTATTTTCTCAAGTTTATTATTTTTTAATGAATAGATGTTTAACCTTATCTGAAATTTATTTTGTGGATGGCATGTGGTAGGAATTCTCAAATTGAGAAGGATACCACAGAAAACACATTGACAATAATAGCACTATTTATTATTTCTTATAAAATATTTTTTAAAGTCAGGGAAAAAATGAGATATTTGGTCAAGCATCAGTTATAACATGTTTATTTTCTCAAGAATCATAATATGACAGGATGCTTCATATTTGTATTGCACCTTAAAATTGTCCAAACATTGTTGTATCCGGATTCTCTTGTTCGGCATTATAACAACATTATGAGGTAGCTAGAACAGATGATATTATCTGTTTTAAATGACTTGTCTAAGATCTCTAAGATAATTAATGGTTGTAATACTAGAAACCAGCTCTCTTTACTGTCCTACTGTTCTTTCTACTATTCTTCTATTATTTTTGGTACTATTATAACAATTATAACATGTATATCAGGCATTATTCTGCATTTAAAAAAAAATCTCAAGGCAGAAAGTCCTACCTATGGACTAACAATGTAGATTTGTTAAAACCATTGATCACAAGCTCTTCTTCCTATCTCTGGCTTAACATAAATGATCATGACTGAGTTACAAACCTGCTGGAAGTGGGCCTGGGGTGGTTGCCCATGCAGGCTTAACTGGAAAGGTGCAAATTGTGCCAGTGTAATTCCTAATACAAGACAGTGGAAAATTGCTAGCACACTTGAGAGTTGTTAACACAACAGAAAGGACTCTGAAGGAAAATCTGATGTGCTGCTCCTGCATCTTTTTGTTCCCACTGCCACTTTCTGAGGGGATAAAATGAGATGGCATTGGGAAGAAAAGTACCACACCAGAGTAAGCAGTGATTGCTACTTTGAATGCCACACAGCTGCACCACTGCAGCCAGATTGATCCATTTCAAAGCAATGGTCATTATATTGCATTTTATTCTAAAAATGCAGTACTTTTCTGTTTCCTGACTTGTCTGTGGTGATGGATGGTGTGATGGATATTTACCTTAGTACATTATTTTATGTATAACAATCCTGCATCATGGAATTAACTGAGATACACATTTCATTAGTGTCCCCAAAGAAAGTCTGGACTATGAAAAGAATGCAAATTAGGTGAGAGGAAATGTGAACAGTAGAAAAGAGTTTTATTATGTTCAGACAACTGTTTTTAGATCTGATTAGATCCAGCATCTGATTTTTACACTGTTATCATAATACCTACTGATTTCTATTCCCAGAGAAGATTTCTATTCTTTATTTGGAACCCCTTTTAATTTCTCTATTTTATGATTTTAATTTTTCAAAGTCATTATGCTTTAAAAATGAAAGTTGTAGGGAGAATTGTTATGCTTGTTAAACAATATGTATGAGCTGACACATGGTCATAAAGTGTCAAGGCCCCCAAAAAACAAATGAGCAAACAACAATGAACAGCAAAAACCTGTCTGAAAGGAATAGAGAGTTAACACATAACACATAATACAGTGCAGTGAATAAAGTGCCATCACATCAAACAATGTTTAAACTTTTCTATGTGAAAATGTAACTACATTCTTCTTGGGCCTGCTATAGACACATGACCAGATTGTGACTAAATTACATATAGCTTTCACCACTCCTGCTTGATATTTGACTTGTAATAGTACACAGACCAATGTCCAGCATGAGCAACTATTATTTGTTAAATGGTTGAATAAATTAGTGAAATACAGGTAAATGTGTAGAATTAAATATTCATATGTTCTTCAATAAAATTATATTTTATAAAATGTTATGTCACATTTTGTGAATAGAAATTGAATTAAAAGATAAACTATCTTATTGTTTGTTATGTTTTTGTTTGGGCTGTACATATTTCTCTCTCTTACTATATTTGTAACTTTGCATATTGGATGGTTAGATTGGTAAAATGCATATTGTTATATTTTGTGTATCTTCTTCAAAGAGAAAAATGAAATTAAAAAATTAGAAAATATCCATAATCCTTAGCAAACTGTGTGCTGTATATAGACTTTAATAATAATTTTATTAAAACGATTAGGCCTGTACACTATAGATGAGTTCATAGGGCTAGGAGAACTGCAAATTTCTAGTTTTCTGGCTTTGAATAGCATAATAGCAGTTTTAATGTTGCAATATCCTTAAGTATATTTAATCATAAACTAGGAACAATAGAGACAGAGATATATTAAGACCTACCTAATCTTCACTTAACTAATCCAAAAACCTTTACATTCCCATAAAATTATTAATAATTTAAAATGACTTTTCAGCAACTATGAAACAAAAATCAGAATTGAATGAGATTTATTTAAGTCTCTATTTATCTTATAAGGTTTTCTATAAAATACTGTTGTGAGTTATTTTATAAAATTATTAACTAGAAATTAAACAAATCTCCTTAGACAAAATAAATTAGTAGTTATATATAAAGATAGAATATCTGATTTTTAAGTATCAGGGCACATTTTAATTTGGGAAACAATCTGTAATTTACAATATTTCTATTATTTAGATTTAGATTTTTCTTAGACATCTTTAACAAGCATCTCAGCATTGTCTAGTTTCAAAAAATTGAAGATAAAAGAAAAAAAAGAGACTTGGATTAAAAGAAAAAAAGATATACGACTAAAAAACAAAAATAATCCTTCAATGGTTAATGGCTACCCTAAACAGACTCCAACAAGAAATCCAAATTTCATAGTATTTAGCTCTAGGACATTCATCATTGTTTCTTTTCATGCAGTCTTAAATAGGCAGAGATGGTATCTTGTCCTTGGCCGTCTTAGGCAGCAGCACCATCTACTCTATCTTCTCTTTGAAAATCACTTTAGTCTTTTAACATGTTCAAGTCTTAGAAACTTTTAAAATCAGAAGAGACTTTCTTATATTCAATTTACTTCCTTTGTGTTCAACAGTTTTATGATTGTTAAAGAGTAGGGCCATCAGACAATTTTTGCAGTTGTTTTTTTGTTTGCTTATTCACTTGCTTCTTTTTATTGAAGTGGGGAAGGAAAGCAGAGAGTTTGGAAAAGAAAAGGTGATTGGCTTTGCTAAACCATCATTTATATAAAAGAAATACTTGCTTCTTTTAGAGAAATAAAAAAATTTGGAAAGTGTAAAGGGATTATTTTTTTATATCACCCCAAACTTCATCTCCTTCAAGAGACAGTCATTGTTAACATCTTGGTGTGCTATCCTCTACTTTCTGTTTGTACACATGTTTCTCTACTTAAGATCATACTGTACATTTGATATTAGATCACAAACATGTTCCAGTATCATTGCAAACTTTATTCTAATTATTTTGCTTAATAATCCATTTCATGTATATTCCATAATTTACAAAACCATTTTCTACTATTGGACATTTAAACTGTTACCAACTGTTTGTGACACATTTAGATCTAAATTTCTACATCAGTTTAATTCCTTGCTCACATAAAGTAAGCCATAAGTAGCTTACTCTATAGATATAATGGATTACTCTATAAAACTTAATATACTGAACATAATTCTTAACTTAGGATATTATTATTATCAAGACATTTGTACCCCAGGAAGCCTAAGAAAATAATACTTGCAGATCAATTGCTACACAACTCCTCCTTATATTTCAGAAAATTGAAGATGACAATTATCAAAGGCCTGTCTCTTCAGATCTCTTTTCAAAACTATAGAGAAGTGCTGTCCAATAGAAATATATGAATCACAAATGCAAGCCACAGACATGGTTTAAAATTTTCTAGTAGCCATTTTAAAAAATAAAAAGAGAGATTAATTTTAATAATATATTTAATTGGATATACTCCAAGTACTATCATTTCAAAATATAATCAACATAAAAATTATTAATGGAATATTCTATGTATTTTTTCAAACTAAGTGTAGAAATCTGGTGTGTATTTTATACTTACAGCACACCTCTATTCAGTCCAGCTACGTTTCAAGATTTAAATTGTTACATGTAGCTAGTGGCTATCATATTGGGCTGTGCAGCTGTAGAGAAATAAGATGGTAGATTCTGTCTCGAGTTTAAGTTAGCCCTGTCACTTATTAGCTTACTGAGGTTAAGCTATTTAACTTCTCTATGCTTCAGTTTGCTTATCTGTAAAATGGGAATAATAATAGTAACTACTGTGTAAAGTTAATATAGAGATTGGTGAGATAATTCATGAAATAAGTACTCAATAAATATCCTGTATAGGATTCTTGAGAAAGTATAGCTAGTGATCCTACTCTAACTTAACCAATTAGTTTTAGTATCCTATAATCTCCATTAAGCTTGTCACTATTTTCTCTAAGAATCAATTATTTATAAGATAATCACTGCTGTCATGCTCTGGAGAAAGGGACTAGCACTCCATCCACAGCTTAGGTGTCCAAAGCAACATAAAATCATGTGCCTTTTTGTTATTTTTAATCCATATTGATGAAGGGCCTTCTCCATGACTCATTGTTGGTCTTCTCCTAGCAGTGGTCTGCATTTCATCCTCAGAGCCTGTTGGATAATATGTTCCAAACACAGGTCCTACAAGTGGCGGATGAGAATGTAGAGAGAGCCAAAGGTTCTTAGCATGACTACCTACTCTGTCTGGTGGCTGTCATGTAGTTTGCATGGATTACTTAGAAAAGATTTAAGCCTATTCTGACTCTCTTCTCAACTTCTAATATTCTAGCCATAGCAAGGAGCTAAAACAGACAACTGAAAAGAGTTTGGCAGTTATTATGAGCCAAAGAGTTTGCTTCTCATGCTGGTTCAAGTGTATGTGCATCAGTATTTCTGTCAGATGAAGGGAGAGACCTATTGGGAGAGCTCGTGTGGGAGACATAACTGGAAAAGGCTCCCTTCAGTTGACCCTGGAGGTGGGTTGGATTCCTTAAAGCAGAAGGACACTGGCTGCAATCACATAGCCTTTTCACTTGGAGAATGTGACAAAGATGATTGGTAATGCTTTGTGAAAGTCAAACATTCTTGCTGACCAAAAGACAAGCCCTCACTAGGTGGATAGCACTTAAAAACATAACTGGGAACACTTTGTTGAATTCAGAAGTCACACTAAAGTGTGAATTCCTGGTGGTTGCTACTTCTCTGTAGTGGCTTTGAAGTATTGAAACTGGGTGTGAACCCACAATATTTTTATATTTTGAGTGTAATTAGGACTGTTTTTAAGGGTAATAACAGTTAGAAAATCATGACCAGCTATGTCCAGTTTTCATTGCATTCATATATTTCTGTGATCTCATCTTCATTGTATTTAGTGCTGAAAACACCTACAAACTTACCTACAGTCTTGCCTGTCCTTTCTTCCTGTTCAAGTAGAAGAGGTATGCCTATTCTGGTCAACATCTCCAAGTGATTGCCCCTCTCTTCAACCCCAGTTGCTCACAGCTGGCCCCTTGATATCTGTTTTTATATCTACTCAAGTCCTTCTCATCTTTAAAAAAAAAAACAAAAAAACAAAAAAACAACAAAAAAAAAACAGAGACTTCCTGGACCCCAATCTTCTCCAATTATTGCCTGATCACTCTCTTTCCTGCCATAGTCCCAACACTTGGAAGAACTGGTCTTATTTGCTACATCTATTCCCCTAGGTCCCTCTCCACACCAAACTCCTCAAATCACATAATCTGGATCCCATCTACCATTACAACCATACTTTCCTCTCCCAGGTCAGAGATGTGCTCCTTGTAGCTAAATCCAGCAAACATTTTTTATTAATCTTCTCATATGACCTCTTTTCAGTATTTGATGCTGTTGTCTATTCCCTCTATTGTCAAACTATTTTTCTTTTGGTTTGTGATACCACATGATCTGGAGTTTTTTTCTCTACCTCTTTGTTTTATGAGGCCCTCTTCTTCAGTCCCTCCCTAGATGGGGTTTCCTAGGGTGCCCTCTTCCATTCTCTCTTTTTCTCATGCATTCACTCCCATAGTCTTAATGTAATTTAAATGCTGATAACTCTACACCCTGTATTTTGACTTCAAGTCTTTTTTTTTCCTTTTGGATTTCCAAAACCCATAGCTCAAATTTTCTACTGGATACTTTCATTCAAATATCCCAATGGGCAACTCAAACTAAGCATGTCAAAAATTTAGTGCATCATTGTACGGTAACCATATATTTTATTGTCAAAATTAAGTCACTTTTGAATGTTAAAAAGATATATTACTATTAATTAAGCCACAATTACCAGCATAAACAGAAACTTCCAGGCAAGTCAGGTCACATGTCAAGGGCTGATTCCTCTAGTAAGCACAGCAACCACTGTGCCCAAGGACCACAATAGTTTTAGGAGGATATGAAAATGTTATAATTTAAATTTTTTACTATAAGGAGAAAAACAAATATGATACATATGTTTACAGATGTAATAATATGTAATAATAATAAGTATAAATACAATAAAAATATAATAACAATAAATATAATGAGTCCACCTATCTTTATACCAACAGTTACAAAATATAATTTTGATTTTTTAAATAGAGGAAAGAGCACTGTACACAAAGGCAAACATATATAAGGGGATATGAAAATCATACTGCCACCTTGCTTTCTCTCCTCACTTTTTCATCTCACAGACAGGCATCCTTATCACCTGCCCAAAAGACTCTAAGCTGGAAACCTGGGTGTCATCCTTGACTGCCTTCCAACCCTGTCCTTTCAGTGCCCACACCAAGTACCAAGATTAATTGTGACTTAGCAATTCCCTAAATTCAGTTTCCATGTAGAATATCTGTCCTATAGCTGCCTTTATCTTAGGTCAATCAGTAAATCAAAGAGTACACTTTTGTCACATATTTTATCATTTTTCTTCTTCTTCTCTTCCTTGAGCTTCTTCTCTCTTTTTTTCATAGTTTACATCATCCTTTTATTGGCCAAAAACAAAGTGTTTGTTTCTGCCACACAACAACCACTGTCCTACAGGCCCCTTCCATGTAGACTCAGTCTCTTCTCTCATAAGGGAGAGCATCTCTCACCACCTCAAGAGTCACGCTATGGTGTTTGGGGCTGGAGGGTTTATCCTTAAGCCTATCTTTGTCAGAGAGAATGATCATGGCTTAACCACCAAAATAGCTCCACATTTTTCTAGATTATCCTTTATGTTTGATTTTGAGTGAAATTGCGGCTGTTAGTAATATTAATTTATCTTTAATGTTATAAATAATGAGAATGAGAACTTTGTACAGTACCTGGACATTGCTTGCATGTATGGTTGCTCAACACCATCTCAAAGGCCCCTGTTTGTACATTTTATCTGGTGAATTACCATCTGTGTCATCAATTGGCCCAACAAAGCAATAGTAAGGGAGGTAAGAAGACAGGGAGATCTTCCCCTTCCCAAAATATGCTTCCTCAATCCTCACTACTCCACAGATGTCTAACTGACAATAACTTGGCTGTCTTGGTTTTGAAATGTTCTTTCATCCATAGATCAACATAGAAAAGTTGAAAAAAAAAAGATACATATGAACACATACCCTACATTTGGGGTTAGCAAAAGATAACACATTCTAAACTTCTAGAATATTAAAGTTTTCCAAATACCACTTGAAACACAGTAATATGAGTCCATAATCATAAGCTATAAGTCAACAGACCCCGAGTCAATTAAAACCCAAGAACATATGGGTGTTTACCAGAATAAAAATTAATGTACATATATTTAAAACATAAATTTCATCAACATTGGAAGGATGGATCTTACTCAGAAAAAAATGACCATAGTAAACCACAAATTTTATCTACAGATTCATGATTTACTCTTTATCCAGCCTATCCTTACTATACCATATCTCAGTTTTAGGTACCTTTACTATTTTTCAAATACAGTGTACAGTGAGCCTGCATTAGCACATTAAATAGTTTATTTTTATAATAAAATTTGGACAAAAATAGGGTGGTATGCATACATAACTCAGTGTCCATCATTCAATACATTCATCCCTAAGATGCCGGCCTTTGCTGTTCTTCACACCAGCTCTACCCTCAACTTTAGATAATTTAGAAACTACGTCCCTCTGGGCTTCCCATGTCCTGCCCTCATACAGAACTCATGGCAGTAATGGAAAATCTCTTTCAGTTCTCATGCCAAGCATGATCAATCAGGAGTATCTGTTCTAGGAGGATTCTGAAGGATGGTGTCAGGATTGACTATGTCAGCCATGGGAAGTTGTGGGGGGGGTATGTTGAAGCTCAAGTGCTGCTTTTTTATAATCTCTGGGATTAGAATAGCTGGTGAGCCACTCCAAAATTTTTGAAAGAAGAGAAATAAGAATGCCTTCCATGTATAGTTTAAAAACAACATATCACAGGTGAAAAAAAAGAGGCAAAATCACTTTCAACAAACTGTCTCCTGGTTTAATCAGAAGTAGGGTTGTTCAACCATGGAGCAGCAGAAGTGGGCAGTGTTCCTTCCAAATGCTTTGCAAGGGAGGGCTCAGCACTGCCTCAGAACTCCATCTGATGGGTCCTGTAGTTCTCTATAAGCTTAAGCTCTCATAGCCTGATACCATTGAATAAATAAGATTCTAATTTTTCTTTTTTCTAAGGTTTTTAACATTCTGAAATTAAGAATTGTCTTACAATCAATTATACTTTCAATAAAATATTTTTATCTAAGAAATTATTGCATTGATATTATATTTTAAAATCAATGCTGTTTCTCTGTATAGATGAATCTAATATGCATCTCATTCATCTTGCTATAAATCTGTTTACAAACATATTTATAACTACAAATTGTATTTCATGTAGCTCTGCCTATATCAGTTTTTTTCAAGATTTAAAACTCATTTTCTCTAAATATAAAAATTTACTATCCCTCTTTTGTATATGCCCGATTCCCTCCTCCCCTCACCCCCAGTTCCTATGAGAGTCTCTCTTCCATATAGGCTCATTAAATAAGAAAAGTTTCTAGAGTTTTATATTCTGTAGTTTGATTACAAAAAAACTTTTTTATTTTCTAAGTATTATAATATGTTATAAGTATAATAAGAATTATATTGAAATTATAGTATTAAATGTAGTTTAAAAATTACCCATGTAGAAACTCCCTCAATGGAGAAGTGTAGCCTACTGGAAAAGAATGCATTTTTAAATTAAATTTAATATGTTGTTATTTTGGTGTTTACAAACCTTATGAGCTTAATAAATGTGAGTCAGTCCATGAAAAATCTCCTCCCTGTGAGCAACAGAATTATATAAATCAAGTTCAGAGGCAGTAAAGCTGGGAGCAGATTGTGGACTATGGTGACCTCACCAATGGTAGGCCCCTGATGGAGCTGCCTGGCAGGGAACCGGGGACCCGATGTCACTAGAGGCCCTTCTGGACAGTGAACATGCATTTGTGTCCTCTATCTACTGCTTTGTTGCTCTTCTCCTTGTTGGTTATGGAAGCAAAAGACACTTTTCCAGATATTTTCATTCTATCAGAGCATTTCTTTTTGTACCCAAGGCAAGGTGATCAAGTTCGTATCTGGGGGAGGGGCATTCTCAGCTGAATTTTTTAGGGGCATAAAAGCTGCCTTTTCATAATTAAAGAACTACAGGATCTGTTCTGAAGGTCTTCTGGCAGACTGAGTGTCCAGGGTTCTGGACTCCAGATAATTGGAGTTACAATTGCATTATGATAATATGATTGTATTGGACTTCATTATAGCATTATTAATATGAGAAGAAAATCTAAGTCACTGCTACTGTATTGAGAAAGTTGTCTTAATGGCTGTGAAATGATCCCAAAAGACCATGAAGGAGCCTCCTTCACTTTATCAGTGAGGTAGAATAGCGTAATGCTTGAGAACATGCACGTTGCTGCATCACTGCTTGGGTCCACATCCCAATTTAGCCACTTTTAGTAGGTTGGGCAAAGTTATTTAACCTTCCCATGCCTTGCTTTTGCTATCTGTAAAATGTGGATTATATTTGTTAGTACATATCACGTGTTTAGTCTGGCACCTGATAAACCCAATGTGAATCTTTGCTATTGTTGTTATTATTCATGGTACACACACATACATACACACAGGATCTACAGCAGTGATTCTCAATCTTTGATACGCATAGAAACTACCTGGGATCTTTTTCCTCTGAGTTTTATTGAGATATAATTGACATATTTACAGTACTATGTAAGTTTAAGGTATATAGCCCAGTGATTTGACTTATATATATCATAAAATTGTTACCACAATAAGTTTAATTAACAGCCATCATTTCATATACAGAAAAAAGAAAAAGGTTTTTACCTTGTGATGGGATTTTTAGAAACTACTTTCTTAACATTCAAATATACCATATAGCAGTGTTAACATCAGGTTGTACATCACATCTTAGTAGTTATTTATCCTCTAACTGGAATTTTGTACCTTTTTATCAAGTTCATCTAATTCCCCCTCCCCCCACCCTCCACCTCTGGTAACCACAAATCTGATCACTTTTTCTGTGTTTGTTTTTTTCTTTTGTTTTTAGACTCCACATATTTTGTTTTTAGACTCAACATAGTTTGTTTTTAGACTCTACGTGTAAATGAGATCATATGCTGTCTGTCTTTCTCTGTCTGGCTTATTTCATTTATCATTATGCCCTCAAGGTCCATCTGTATTGCTGCAAATACCTGGGGGTCTTAAACCACAGATTTTTCAGTTGCTGCTGGCTTACAGACCACACTTTGAGTAGTAGGGGTGTATAGCAAATGAAGAACAGGGTTTACAGAAAATATTATGAAGAGTAGAAAATTAACATGGCTCCAATTATAACCATTCCCTCTCTACTGGAGAGTTCCCAGAGTTGGAAGGGAGTGGGAAGGACTCAGTTCCAGCCCTGACTCTTCCACTGACCACCTGCATGTCATATCACTTAGGGTCCACCACTTAAGTGCATTGTATTTCATTTTCACCATCTTCCAAATGAGGATAATAATACTTGCTCTACCTACTTCACAGAATTGTTATAAGGGTCAAATGAGAAAATGTGTGTGAAAGCTCTTTGAAAAATTAAAAGTGCTGTCCAATGGTAAAGGGATCAATGTAGCAAGAGGAGAGTGGGCGGTGATGTTTGGCTGGTAATGGAGAGCTACCCAGAAAAGTGAATTCTGATTCTGGATTTGAAGGCAGCAGCTATGGAGGCTGATATGCTGTTATTCCAATTGAGAAGTAACTGCTAACTGAGGGAACGGCACAAAGACAGAAGCAAATAAATCTGAGTATGTGTATGTTTGTGCACACATGAGCCACAACAAACTAACACACTTCCTCAGTGAAGAGCCCATCCTCAAGAATTTATGAGATATTAATTTTTTAAAAAAGTAGTCAGAAAAAAAAAACATAAAAGAGAAGATAGAACACTGCCTCTGAAATCTAGATTTCAAAGGTAATTTAGGGATTCATTTTTTGAGCATGAGTGAGTAGAACGAACATGAATAAAAATGGAGATTGGGCAGTTAAGAGGAACTGGAGCTTTTTTTAAAAAATCTGAATCTGAGAGAGATGTGCTATTTAGAAATACTAGACAAGAACTCAGAGGAGTTTTTAGATTAGCAATTTGGGTTTAGAAATCATCCTCATTCTCCAGTCTTCCTGCATTTTCTCCTATACTCGAATTCATTCTTGGATGTTGGCTGTATGTCTCTGATTTTATAGGTTCCTCTGAAGCAGGGGTCCCCAACCCCTGGGCTGCAGACTGGTACTGGTCCTTGGCCTGTTAGGAACCGGTCTGCACAGCAAAAGGTGAGCAGCGGGTGAGCGAGGGAAGCTTCATCTGTATTTGCAAAGACAAAAGAGGAATTATTTTAGGAAGCACTTTCAGTGTCACTCATTTGGCAAAAAGACTCCTCCATTTGCCAGTAACATTGAAACCTCCACACTCCTGGCCACTAATATTGTCTCCATGAGGACTGGGTGCTACTAGACATTAGCTTGAGTCTGCACCAAAGACTAATCCCAGAACTGTATACAAAACTCCAGCTTCATATCTTTGCTGCCTTCTGCTCAGGGCAGGGCCAGCTTCATGGATGTGTGATCTGTGCCATTGTACAGGGCCCTACATTCAGAAGGGCATGTGTTTAGTTTAATGTTTTTCTGTCAGTTTTGAAATTCCTGATAATTTTTGAAGAAGGGACACTGCATTTTCATTTTGCATTGGGTCCTAATGCTGGGTTTGGTTTCCCTCCTCTCTTTACCAACTACCCGCTACTCACCTTCCTGCCAACCTTCCCCTTTCCCCTTCAAGAATAACTTTTAATTTATCCCATCTATGGTTCTCAATTGTCTATACATCAGTCTCACCTGAGACACTTTAAATAATACTAAGTTCAACTCTAGACAATTAGAATGGAATTGCTGGGGCTAGGTCCCAGACATGCATACTTATGTTTAGGCAAACATGGGGTTCTAATGTTTATCTACTGCAGAGTAAAGGATAACTATCCTGTTTGCAGAAAGCATTCTCTACCTCCTGGGTTTAGTGAAAACTTGGCTGTCCTTTATGGACATGGCTTTCTTTGCTGTCCCTTTAAGTAGAGACTGTTTATTCTTGTTCACCTTATACACCATGGCATCAAATGGTCAATATGGTCATATCCTCCAAATGTTGCTAACATACTATTACTTCTTTGTTGTGTTTTTTTTGAGAATCTTACTGTTCTACGTTATGATATATATTTCATTTCTGTTACTGAAGGCAACATTTTTGGCCACCTCAACTCCAGTGGTCTTTATCTTTTCTCTGTGGACCTGCCCTCTCATACCTAATTCTGTTGTCACCAAGAACTCTTCCACTTTGAAAATCATATGCTGAGCCTAGCCTCACTCTGTATCATATTTCAGCCCTTTGTTCCTACTATACCTATTATCTCACCCCAAATGACTTAACATTCTCAGGTGTTAGAGATTAGGACATGACTATATCTTTTGGGGGGCCACTACATAAGCTCATGCAACTTTGCAGTTTGGAGTCACAAAAAATCTCCAGCCTCTTTACACGGTCCTCTTAGTTGTTCACAAAGAGCTCACATTCCTACTCCTTTCAATGCTATCTAAAACATCGCCAATCACCCCTCTCCATTCCTACCTCTCTTACAGCAGATGAGCTGATGTCCTCTTTTATTTAGAAAATTGAAGTCATCAGGTTTCTTCTCCATCAGCTTCTTTCATACATACTCATTCTCGTTCCTTGCAGTCTCAAAGGGCAATTTTGCTCAAAGCCAGATCCTCACATGAGTTCTTAGTCCATCCCTGCCACCTCTTCTGAGGACTTTATTCCAATAGGAGTATCAACTTTCTAATATTTTTAACCTTTTCTTCTTAAATATTTTCTTCTACTCAGATTATAAAAGGTTCTACCTCCTTTAGGAAACAAACAAAAACCTTTATTTCATATTATCTCTTTTACTTACTAATCCAGAGGATTTCAAATCTTAATTTCAACTTACAGTACAAAATATATTTCATATTGAGACTCAGTATATACATAAATATAATACATAACTGAAAGTAAAATTTTTTGAAATATGTGCTAAGCACTCTATTATTTCCTATTTTATTCTATTCCATTTTATTACATTTTTTTACTACTTAATTGTTTTAATGCTGGTTGCAATTCACTAAACTTATTCTATTTATCCCACTAATATATATTACAACCCATAGTCTAAAAATCACTGATATAACCTCTCCTACCTGTTTAAACACATAATATACTTCTTCACTTGCTATGCATTCCTTCATTCACTAAAATGTACGTACCTTCAACCTCTGTTATTCCAAAGAAACTGCTCATGCTAATGTTTGTTCATTCAAATAATATTTTAAATAGCTAATATGTGTTAATATATTAACATGTCTAGTGGATATCTTTTTCTTCTTCTCTTATTTGATTCCTTTAAAGGACTCAGAATGACCGAGTGCACTGTCCTGCTGCAAAATCTCCCCTTCCTTGGCCCGGATGATTGTGAACTCTGAGTTCTTATCTCACTTCATCGAGTTTCTTCTAGGTTAATTCCTGGGCTCCTCTTTTCTGCTGCAATCACAAACTGTTGGTGTTCCCCAAATTTGCATCCTAAGTCATTGCTCTTCTAACACACTTTTCCTGGGAATTAATCCTTTCTGTGGTTTTAAATGCCATCTGTTTGTTGATTGTTCCAGAGTCTGTGTCTCCACTTATTCTCTCTTCCTTGAGTATCTGGAAGTATCAACATCTCCACTGGAGTCCCACAGCAAATTGTATGCATTATATCTAAACCTGAACTTTTTATTCTAGCAAAAAATACAATGAGACAAATCATGGGCTCTGTAGCTTGGGCTGGCAGCAGTTGAAAGTATCCTCTAGACCAATAATCTCACATTTTCTTAGCCCTGATGATACCAAGAGTTCTTGTAGAGTACCCTCTCCTAGAGCTTCCATTTACCAAAGACTGAATTTAAAAACTGGCATTGCTATTCACGATCCACAATGATGGCTACAATTCCTTATTTTTGTGATACAGAATATGCTATACAAATCTGAATTATTTCATGCTCCAAACCAATGTATGAACGTTACCCTGTTCTCAACATAAAACCACTAAGAATCCAGTATTCCACCCACCCAATTAAGCTCCATTAGTCCAAGCTAATATGTGCATTCCCTGTCAGGTCTCGTAAATGCCAGGGACCTCCTTTCCTGAAAGTTACAGTCCTGTTCTGGCAGATAATAAAGAAAGACAATTGTATGTATCTATCTAGTCTATGGGAGAGGACAAGTTGGTGCATGCAAATGGGCCATTAAAGTGTGGACTTATTTGCATAGCAATAGAATCATCAGGAAGATTAGAGTGACCCAAACTATTAATTTTTCTTTTTCTTTATTTTGGTTATTTTTCCTCCCTCAGGTGCAGAAAATTTGGATCAATGCAAGTTTGTTTAATTGGATTTTTTAAATAAGCACAAAAAATATCAAGCTGTCCTCTTAAGCTCTTTTAGTGAGCTCCACAAGGGCCAAATCAATTAAGCAAATTACTTTTAGAATAACCTACCAACTCCAAATAAACTTCTTGCCTACTTCAGAGATAGTACATGTCAAGGTTTATGCAAAGCAAAATTTTCCAGCTGAATTACCTTCTCAGAACTGGGGATTTAAAAAGGAGATGCTGACAGGACCTCAGCCACAATAAGAAAAGGGTGCAACTCTGTTTTAATTCAGCAGGTTTGTTTTGATAACAGTTACAGGACAACATGCAACACCGGCCTGGAGATGCTCATCAAGCCAATGGCTCTGACCTGATTATTTGAGCGTTTGGTGGGGCACTCATATTAAAATATCTACACTCTGACACGTACAACAAGACATTTTTCTCACCTCTTTGGTTTCCTTAAATAAATATATGTGAAAAGTGAAGCCCCACATCAGTGGAAGATTTCATGGGTTCCTTTAACCCTTTGTTTGCCACCTCTCCTCTCACCTACACTAGCATAAAAACTGTGTTTTCTTTTCAGCAGTAATATGTAACCCGAACAAACAGAGGACATAGGAAAGATGGAAAAAAGTTAGATATATAAGCAAGAAAAAGTGAGTTATTGATTTTACTGACTGGTCTGTTAACTTCTGACATTGCAATAAAGTATTATTTATTTGTATACAGAAGACTCAATTACGTAGATACATATCATTTTAACAACTGGGTTATTTACAGAAGAATTGCAGCTTCATAAATAATATAAACCTGGAATTTCTCAAGCTGCTGTTTATCCATTGTTACCTAAAGAAGTGGTGATGGCTCCGGTATACACCTCCCTGCAGTCATTAGAACAGCATTACAATAGGCTAGGGAGAAGAAGGAGGGGCCAAGAAGTGAAATAAGGACAGACATCTCAGTCCAGCTGAAATATGCAGGAAATTATCCATGCTATCAGATCCCAGACAGAGCTGCTGAACTGCTTCCTCCTGCCAGCACAGGACTACTGTCATGGAGACAGTTGAGTTAAAGAATCCGGGTCTTTAAACCTCCCCTTTTAATTGTATAAGCCACTAGGCTTATATTACAGATTTCGTTTTGTTAAACATGAAGGATATGTGTCAAAGGAAGTTTTATAAGAATAGAATCAAATATTCTCAAACATCTCTTGATAGGGAAACTGGTGGAAATGGAGAGGGAGTTCCTAGTGTTGCCCCTAGTTCTCTAGTGTTCCCTAAAGCCATGTTGTGGCGGGGGGGGGGGGGTCTCCAGAAATAATTCTTTGTTTAACTATTAGTGTAGTGCATAACTTTCTTGTTAGGCTGTAAGCCCCAAAGGCCCAAAAAGTATAAATGATCATTATTCGGTAAATATTTATTGGGAATGAGTGAATTAATTAAATAATGAGGAGAAATAGGATAATGTAGTATTATTTTTATATGTCCCTAGCATCTTGCAAATGCTCTCCAGTAATAACTTAATAATATTATGAAGAATTAATAATCAAATAATAGTGTTAGCTTACCAGTTTTTGAATGAGTTGCCTAGAGCTCACAATTGGTAGTAAACTTGTAACACAGACCCAGATCTTAGGACTCAGAATCCCCCAAGAATGGCTCTCCTACAAAGCAAGGTAGGAACAGAGAACTAAAAGGAAGCAAGTGCAGATAAAGGGCAGCTGCAAGAACATACAAGCATATCTTGGCTATTGTGGATAATGCTACAATGAACATAGGAGTGTAAAGTCTCTTTGAGATCCTGATTTCAATTCTTTTGAGTATATACCTATAGCAAGATTGTTGAATCATATGGTAGTTTTATTTTTAATTTTGGTGGGAACCTCCATACTGCTTCTCACAGCAGCTGCACCATTTTGTATTCTCACCAACAGTGTATAAGGGTTCTCATTTCTCCATATCCTCACCAACACTTATCTTTTGATTTTTTTATAAAAGTCATTTTAATAGGTGTGAGATGATATCTCATTGTTCACAATAGCCAAGATATGAAAACCTCCTAAATGTTCATTGATGGATGAATGGAATACTATTCAGCCTTTAAAAAGAAGAAAATCCTGCCATAAGCCACATGGATGAACCCAGAGGATGTTACACTAAGTGAAATAAGCCGGTCACAGAAGGACAAATACTTCATGATTCCACTTATATGAAGTACCTAAAATAGTCAAAGTCATAGAAACAGAGCATGGTGGTTGCCAGGAGTTGGGTGGAAGGGAGAACAAAGTGTTGCTGTTCAATGGGTATAACGTTTTAGTAATAAACATTAAGTTTATATCAGTTAAGATGAATAAGTTCTTTAGGTATGACATAATTCTATATGTGCCTATAGGTAGCAGTACTACTGTCTTGTACACTGCAAAATTTGTTGAGGGTAGATCTCATGTTATATGATCTTACCACAATAAATGAAAATAAAAATAAAATAAATAACAAAAATAAAATAAGAGAAAATACAAGCAGAATCCAGTCTGAGCTCTGAGCATTTACTTGCTTTTTGCTTATACATGGGTGCTGTCAGTACCACTTCCTTTGTGGCTATTGTCTACCTGATCCTTATTTCCAGAGTGTGTGTGTGTGTGTGTGTGTGTGTGTGTGTGTGTGTGTGTGTGTGTGTGTGTAATCTGCCCTATGATCTACTTAGGAGCCAAGTTCTTTCTTGGACTCACATTCAGACACCACCCCAGCTCACACTAAGAACTGAGTCATTTTGCTCAAAGCCATCACTGCTGGACATTGCCCTGAAAATGATCCCTTCTGCTCTAAAGTGTAATTCCTTTTATTCTTTGTCACTACAACTCACACGTGACAGCATGTACTTCTGTCCTGAGCTCTGTCTCCTCAGTATCTTAGCTGTGAGCAGTGCCTGTCATTCTCCACCACAGAACATTTGCAAACCACTAGAGATTGCTGTCAGGTTCTGCTCAATTGTTTGTGTGTCCCTCCCTGACACGCCTGTGGACTCTACCCTGCCCTCAAGACATTGACAGTGTTTGAGGCTAATGCTCAGCATCTTGTCAGATTAAACAACTGTGACCGTATTTCCCAGGCCTGGCTGCCTGGAGTGCCACCTGCTCTGTGTACTAGAGCTCCACTGGGTGATACGCCTAGCAATGCAGACCCCAGGGTGGGGCTCTGTCTCCCTCCAAATTAAATGGTATGATGAGAAAGCTCGCATGTATTGTGTTTAGAATATGCCAGAAACTGTGATCATGCAGTTTACTTGTGTGGATTATTGTACTTAATCCTCACTTTATGAGGGAGGTGCCATTTTTATTTTAATTTTATAGATGATGCAACTGAGCTCAGAAAGATTAAGCCGCTTGCTTGAGGGCCCACATCTAGTAAGTTTTGGAGACAAGCAATCTGACTTCAGAGCCTGTACTCCTCACCATAAGGCTATCGTGCTCTTTTTTGCTCTCTTCTGCGGCTGACCTGTGCCACTGACAGGTCTCCTGATGCAGGCTGACTCCTTGTCGACCCATTCCACCCCAAACCTTTACACCCCGTCTCCTGACCCTGTTTGCTGTGTGAGAGGTAAGGACAAAGCAGGGGACATCTCTTGGACTTCACTCAGTGACAGTGTTTACAGATTTCACCACCATCAGTGTGTAGGAGACAGGACAGACTGGAGGCATGGTGACTATGTCCATGATCTGAATAAGAGACAATAAGGGAAGCTGAAACAGAGAAGAAGACAGTTGTCAGCAATACTGGAGTATAAGATTTGAGATTCAGTAGTTGGCTCTCTGGGGGTAAGGCAGAGAGACTAAGCAAAGGTAATTTAGGGATTCATTTTTTGAGCATGAGTGATTAGAACGAACATGAATGGAAATGAAGATTGGGCAGTTAAGAGGAACTGGAGCTTTTTTTTTTTTTTTTTTTTTTAATCTGAATCTGTGAGAGATGTGCTATTTAGAAATACTAGACAAGAACTCAGAGGAGTTTTTAGATTAGCAATTTGGGTTTAGAAATCATCCTCATTCTCCAGTCTTCCTGCATTTTCTCCTATACTCGAATTCATTCTTGGATGTTGGCTATATGTCTCTGATTTTATAGGTTCCTCTGAAGCAGGGGTCCCCAATCCCTGGGCTGTGGACTGGTCCTGGTCCTTGGCCTGGTAGGAACCGGTCTGCACAGCAAAAGGTGAGCACCGGGTGAGCGAGGGAAGCTTCATCTGTATTTTCAGCTGCTCCCCAGTGCTAGCATCACCACCTCAGCTCCACCTCAGATCATCAGGTGTTACATTGTTATAGGAGCACTGGTACCTGGTGTCAAAAAGGTTGGGGACCGCTGCTCTAAAGTGTCTCTTTACTAAAAAGTGTCCTCATGATCTTCTCTTTTCTTCTTTATCTAGATCATATGTGATTGGATAATCATGTGTCAATGTCATTTGTAACAATACCCCAATAATAATTAATAATGATATCCCACATTATTGAACATTTATTATGTGCCAAGCACAATGTTGAGCTTTTTTCACTCAATAATCTGCTCACTCTCTCAACTGTAATAAAGGTGCTGTTTCTACCTCAATTGCACAGTTGAAGAAACTTAAGATCAGAGAGTTTGAGTAAATTATCCAAAGTCACACAGATAGCATAGTGCATGTAAAGCAAAGATGAAAATACAAGTCATTCTGACTCATGTTGTATTGTCAGAATATTATTTTTAAGATTCCTGTTTCCTTTTTATGAGTTCTGGTTACGGATCATGCGGATAATTTTTCTAAGTTTTTCAGAATCTGATTTTCTAGACACATTTGACTCTTCCCACATTCTCTTTCTTAATAAATAAATCTTCTAAAAGTATATAGTCACATTATCCTGTGTTTCCAGTTACTTCAATGTGGCTCATTGATCTGAATTAAGTCTGTATTAAGAATACCATTCTCTGCTTCCAAACCTCCTGAGAGATGAAACTGTCAGACAGGCCAACTAGAAACTTATCAGATATTCTGTTGTTAGCAGACACTTCCAGAAGAAGCTAGATTTTCATTACCAAATGCTTCTTTACAAAAAATTTATAATTAACATTAGATAGCATCATCCATATCTCCCTCCTGATTTGGGGTCCTTTACTCTCAAAATAAAACTTGTACTTTTTAACTGAGTAAGAGAAAAGCAGCCCTGACATCGAGGCCTGGCACTCACAGCTAGGCCTCCTGCTGAATGCAGCAGTTCCACAGAATACCAGCATCACACAAGGCACTCTGCCCATAATGGACTGGGATGAAACCAGGATCACTCCATCCCTCTGTCTGAAGACAGGCAAACCAAGAACATTGTCTGAACCACAACTGACCAAATAGTCACCCATCCTGGCTCATATAAGTAAATACTATTCTTTTACCAATCACAGCTTTAACTTTGCCTCAGCACAAGAATTATTAAAATATTCAATCGTAAAATTGCCCCCACTTTCAGATAGCATCCAAATCTTGAGGATATTTAGAGGTTGTGTGTAAAATTTGTAGTTTATTCTATCAACTGTTCTCTGTACAAAATTTATAGGTATATAAAGGTCAATGAATATTAATTCTAAGATATGCAGCTTTCCTCTCTTACTATGTATAATGTGACCTATTAAATGGAAGATTTGGGGATAAAATTAGGATGTGTCTTATAATCAATCAGTAGCATGTCATGGTTTAATTGACAGATTATTCCATTTCTTAATGGAAGATAAACTATTCATGAGTTTTACATCAACAAAATGATTTGATGAAATACAATATTTTTAAAACTATTGGACTCCCCTTCTCTCATTATTTCACCTTTTCACCATTGTAGTTAGCAGTTTGCTCTCTTTCTTATTTCATATCTGACCCTATAATTCTAAAATCAAATGGAAACTCAAGATGTAGATTTTAAAAGTATTTAGTCTTAAAATCTTATAGTTATGATCTAAGTCTAAATGAAGTTTAGTAGGAATATTTTTATAATGAGACCTTGGAAACACATCCTAAAATAAGTTAATATAACAATTCAAAACTCTTACACATTTGAAACTGTAATGTAATGGAGTTAAAATAATGACAAAAATGATCTGAACAAGTTCTGTGACTTCAAGTGGAACAAACTCTTCAGAACAAGAAGACAACAAAATAATGCTTTGCTAAAAGGATAAAAGAATCTGACCTAACTCTATTAGTATATAACACTCTATAAGTGCATCCAGTTAATAACATCTTTAGCAATAGACATTTTTCAATTATATTAATGTTAAGAAATAAATAGACTGAGAGTAAAATGGTCAAAGATACATGAATTGGACTAGTTTTGTTTACTTTTTTATAACTTGTAGATTGTTTATAACCAATCTATTGATGGGCCATTAATCTGAGTTTTCATATTTTAGATCTACTTACTACTGTGCAGTGTTTTGTTACTCCATCTCCCAAGGTTTTGTAGCATCTCCCAAGAATTTTTTCATAGTGAGTTTTGAGACATCTTTCTTTTTCTGCACAATTTTGTGTTGTCGTGCTGTCATAGAAGCTCCATTACTGTAAGGGGTTGCTAACTATGTGTGTTTTATTTAGTCTTTTAGGAATTTAAAATTTTTATTCTCCCTTTTAATAGTGGCACTGTGGCTACTTTTGCAAAGAGTGTGGTGTTTTGAGAATAAATAATTGAAATAGATAGACCAGACTTTTATCTTCATGGACTCTCACAAATGGAAAACCAAAGATATGGATAAAGAAAGAGAAAGTGTCAGGAAAATTGCCATAAATCACAGAGCAAGGATATTGGGTTACATTTGGCATCAGTTTTGTTGTATTTTAAAAGGATAAATATGCTTCCCTTTAAGAGTGTAGGACCAGCTCTTCCTGCTGTGAACCTCTTCACTGGGAGTTCTCCCACCAGGTGCACAGGATGAGAGTGGTCGAGGGCTGTGTCTGAGATGCTTCCTTGTAAACATTTTCTTTTCCTACATTCTCACATACCCCACCCTGACTTTTGTGAGGTAGGATATGACAGTCTACTGCAAATGTTTGATAAAAGTAGGCATTTTAGGTATATTTATACTTAAATGCTACCCAAGTGAAGGAAGGTAGGAAAGAAGGAAGGAAGGAAGGAAGGAAGGAAGGAAGGAAGGAAGGAAGGAAGGAAGGAAGGAAGGAAGGAAGGAAGGAAGGAAGGAAAGGAAGGAGAAAGGAAAGAAGTTATAATTTCAAAACCAGTGCTTCTCACACTTAACTATGTGTGTTAATCACCTGAGGATTTTGTTCCATAGCAGATTCTGATTCTGTGGGTCTGAGACATGAGAAAGCTGGGACCTGCAGGCCTGCCTTTCTAACAAGTTCCCATATAGTACTGATACTGCTGATCCAGTGATCACGTCTTGGGTGTAGAAACCCTAAACTAAGAATACAGCTGTCATTTATGCCATTTTCTCTCCTCTATCACCAACTTTCTCAGACCTTGAAACTAGAGGTCCCGGGAGCCAGGTTCCCCTAGCAAAACATCTGAAAAACACAATTTCTATCATGGCATTGGGGATTTATTGTGTTCTGTCTTCCTGAAATATTTGCATTTGAAACATATAGTATTGTAGTCTGGAGTCTAAGTGAACTGGGTTCAGCTTCTGATGCTATCACTAACTTTGCGATCATAGGTGTTAGTTAACCTGCCTAAACTTTAGTTTCCACATCAGTAAAATGGGAATAATAGTCCTGATAACATAGGGTTTCTATGGAGATTAAATGAGAAAATGTATATAAATTACTGAACAAAGTATCTGGCCCATAGTATTCACTAAATGGTAACTATTATAAAACATTTGATCAGTACATAATCTAGGTGATAAAGACATGTGCCTTCCATTGATCAGATAGCTTAGGATATAGCCGCCTCTCTGTTTTATAATAGAAAAGAGAGTTAATCTCTATAAAGCTTAGTTTCCTCCATAAATGGACATAATAATAATAATTATAATACGGTTATTGTAAGGGTTAACAAAATAATATATACATGAAATAATGTATTACTTGGCACATAAAACTTTTTATATATATAAAGAAAATTATATGATATTTCTAAAAAAAAGGATCGAAGGAAAAAAGGAGCTGCTTATTCAAAAGAAGAAATGTTTTAGGAGTGTTTGGTCAGACAATTCCTGTGCCTGAAGTTTCCTCAAACCCTAACATGCCCATGAGAAGCTCCCAAATGCTCTGTGACAAGCCCTCTACAGCAAAAAAAGACGTTGGTGAAAGGAAAAATGAAAAAAAATAAAAAGTTTAGTGCAGTGAGTTTTTTATTAGGCTAAATTTCTTCGGTTTAAAGGATTGTCCTTTAAATGGAGAACATATCCTTTGGAGTGGGGAAAGGGCAATAAAATGCATTTGTTGTATGATAATGCCAGTGCAAGTTAATTTTTAATAATGTTATTACTTGGCAAAATTAAAAGTTGAGATCTTTCTAGTCACACAATTATTAATGTGCTCCTTTAATTTGATTGTCCTGTGAAATCTCAACGTCTGGGAAAGTCAGTGTTCTGTGATTATCAAAGCACCTGCTCTTTGCAGTCACAAATACAGTCACTGCAGATGGAGGACAACAGGTTTCCTGTGCTGGGGGGTCTCCAAGATGTTGTATCATGTGAATTATAAGAAGTGACTGTACCCAGAGGCCATCATTTCTAATTGAAATAATGATTTATTCTATTGTAGCTCATGGTTAAATCATATTCTGGATGTTGGATTGGCAGCCTCCTTGCCGCTGAGGGTTGTGCAGGGTTCAGACCTCTGGAAGGCATCTAGCTCTATGAGAAGAGGGAGGTGATACATCACTGCGATTTCCATCTAATTCGAGTCTGAGCCTAGAGTTTTGGCTTGTGTTACCGTGACATAGCTATCACTATTTCAACTCCACCTCCTTTTCACACTTGGATTTCCAGGTATCCATGTAGGGCTGCTGGGCTAAGAGTCTCAATAAACTGAAAACTGTTTAAAAATTCATAAGGAGATTTTTGATGAGGCAACTATTTAGGTCTATAAGACTGCAAAGAGAGCCTTGCAGATATTGGAAAACAAACCTGAATGTTGCTAGAGGGTCAGATATTGATAAAAAAAAATAAAAATAAAAAATACAAGGACCTCTGACCCTACCATTTGAACCCCCTCATACTAATCACACAGATATTAAGCAAGAAAAAAATGGACTAGCTCCCATCCCTGCCTTTTGGCCTCATCTTCTCACCCCAGAATACACACACACACACACACACACACACACACACACACTTCACCTAAGATAGTACAAAAATTTTAAAACAGATTATTTAACAGCTTTGACCATCTTTCAAGATAGTTAATGTCAGTTCTTAGTAATTCTTGCATATCTTACCATAGGTAGAAAACCTGGGAGAGCTGTAAAACTAACCCAATTACATTGCCTTGGAGTATGTAGATCATGTTCCCTTGTTGTCAAGCTTGTAGATGATCCAGTAGACAGAAAATCTTCATTTTTGTTGTTGTTGTTGTTGTTGTTGTTGTTGATGATGATGATGTTGTTACTGAAAGCGTAACACTGTTAGAAAGCTAGGTCTACAACTGAGAAAAGACATGTGACAACTTCTATATGATTTCTCTTTTGAGGAATTCATCCCTTGTCTCTCCGTTATAAGCATAAGTAACTGAAAATTGATAGAAAATAAAACAGTATTTCATCCCAATTTTCCACCAAATGGTATATTTATATGGTCATTGGTATCAACATATAATAGATGCATTGATGATTTATAAATTTGATTTCCTGTTTGGATAAAATGTCATGTCTAAATTTCTCTGTAGACACAAAACTCTTTTAGAAATTTGTACTGATTTTGAAAAATAACTCTCTCAAAGTGGTTGTAGGTTTAGGTTCAATTTTTCAAAATTTTAGGACCCTTATAAGGAAGTTTCCTTAATGAGAAATTAGTAACCCAAAGTTGTATGGAAACTGAATTAATGAACGCTGACAGTAAGCCATAGGTGGGCTTGCTTTGAGAGGCACATGAGGTTCCTAACCCAGCAGGGCCTCATGTTTGGGGTTTAGTGCCCTGAGTTTACTGTCTTGCAATTCTTAATAATTTATCTTTGAATTTGTGCTGTGTGAGTAAAGTCTGATGGGATAACAAGAGCATACGGCTGGATGGGGGTCTTGGAGCCCCTGGTGGTCCAGCTGCTACTCCCTCACCTCTTCTAGGACAAGACAGGTTCTCAGGCACCTGCTCCCTGCCCGTGGCACCTTGGGACTGCTAGAAGCCTGAATCTGGCTGTTATCTTCTCCCTTCTGCCCTTTTAGGGGTCCTGGTTCAGGTGCAGGGAGGCTCATATGCTCAGTGAGCAACTCAGAGAGGGTTTCCTTCCCACCCCTGATCCAGGTGCCTGGTGCATCTCAGCAGGGAGGTTGCAACCCCTTAGCTTTACCCATCTGCCATGGATTGGGGTAATAGCCTTGGAGAAGAGGAGATTGACTTCTCAGCCCCAGGCCAAAGAACTGCATTTTCATTTTGCACTGAGCCCCACAAATTATGTAGCTGACCCTGGTGTAGGGTTAAGCATGGATAAAGCATGAGAAAGGAGGTTCAATAGATATGGGCATAAAAGCACAGGACATACATGACTTTGGTATCCATAGGGCCATGCCAGAGTCCCATCAGTCAATTGAAAGCAAAAACTTCATCTGGATTGAGTGCAGTGTTGTGTATAACCCTTACCAATGACCATCGCAGAGGAAATATCCATTCCCCGAGAGAAGTGTGTTGAAATGAGTAACCTTCTTAGATTAAAAAGGGCATTTTTTAAAAATAGGTGAACCACTTTCAGGTGGTTTAAAATCTGTGTCTAAATTATTTCAACTCATTTCGATATATATCGCCATCGCTTTAAGAATATCAACTCACCACAACATATATAAACATCAACATGCATATATACATTCATACACATCTATACATACATACATACATACATACATATATACATACATACATACAGGGCCCAGAGTTGGCCTGCAGGAGATACAAAGTTGAGTCAGAAAGTCTTTGCCTTGAAAGAATTTAAACTTTTATAGAGATAGTGGTACTCATGGAAAATCCATACTTCTAAAGCTCTTTCTATACCAGCAGTATATCAAGAAATTTTGCTTAAGTATGTTTGATGACTCTCTCCTTTTTTATCTCTTTTCTAAAAGGAAGATTTATAGAACTTGAGACCTTTATTGGCCTAGATATCACAGGAGTTTAGCTCTACTTTTATTAGATGCATGTAAAAACAATGATAAAAAAAATGTTGGAGGAGGACTTAAGGGAAATTTAGTAACTTTTGAGTGAATAAAATGTATTCAAAATCTTTTATAGCACACATAGACTAAGTCTACATGTAGAATGGAAGCAATTATTGAATAATTTTGGTAGATATTATAAAAACATCTTCAGATAATCAAGTCCAGAAAAGGGGTTTATAAGATTTCTTATTATGCTTTATCTAGATATCCCAAATCTCTCTTTGACTTTTAATGCATCTGTGCAGCCTTTAAATAAAGATCAGCATTTAGAACCATTTAGGACCTAGACCATTCACACAAAGAAAACTGAACTTCTCTTCACTAGAGACCAAATAAGGTACCAGTAGAAGAATGAAGGAATCCATTTTCCTAGTTAATGTCATCACACATTCTGTTTTCCAGGCCTCAAAGTTTGAAGTTACAAGTACTTTACTAGACCTTGCAAAAACACACAAATCTTTATGTGAATTAATGTTTGTTTTTCAAGTGTGGCTTATTACTTTATAGTCTCCCATTTCAGTGGAGTCCTGTATTTTGTTCTGTGCATAAATACATGGATGGCCAATATCACAAAAAAAGTAACAACTGTCAATTAAAATGTGGCCAACAGTGACAGTGGTTCTGAAAAGACTTATAGACAGAATCATATCACCCCCTCCTTGGCATTTAGTAATCTTGAAGAAATTGAAAGAAAGGAAACTTTAATTTAGAGGGGACTTCTGCCCTGTTTAGCTGTATTCACATGCCCAACATGAAATAATAATGCATTCTATTGTCTATCTTATAAAAAGCAAACTTTGCATCACCTCACTCACTGGTGAAAACCACAAACAGTGGATAAGAAAGGTATGAATACCAGAAAGAGCCTAGGGATCCTTGTGACCTTCATATGATTATGTTCGTGCTAATGTATAGAGCACAGAAACCCAAACTCTCCTTCTGCAGAACCTGATTCATTAAAAATGCATTAGTCATTAACAAGGGAATCTGGTGCACTGAATGGGGCAGGCATTGCCTCCATCTGGGAGAATGTGGAACTGGTTTATTCTGGGTGAGCAATTCATATTTTGCAGTTCTGTTTCTTTCTTGATGCCATGGCCATTGTATCCTCTTTGCAAAGGTAATGGGGTGAGGTTCCAAAAAAGAGTATGACTCTCAGGATTAAAAATGTTTTATTTGTTTCTTAGAATAACTTATTTGGAAGTCATCTCAAAAATGGGGGAAGAGTAGGATTTAAAACCATACTGGAGTGTACATCTTCTTACTTTTAGAGTAGCTAAAAGATGCTGAGTGTGGTTTGCCTTAGTTAATGAAAACCCATTGTACAAAAACAAAAAAAGAGAGAGAGAGAGAAAACTTTGCAAAAGAAAATGCAACTTGCTATGAAGAACGTGTGTGACAGTCATTCAGGAACTCTGACCTTGAGCTGGGTTAGGAGGGCGGAACTTGCTCGGCTCTTTCCTTGGGAAGACACTGAAGGGAAGAGTCCAGAGCCTGGGTATCAACCTTCTTGGTTCTGTGGATAGTCCAGTCCTTCCAGAGCAGAGTGATCTGCAGACAGCTTTATAGGCTTCAGATTCAAGATCAACACTGGAAAGATAGTGTAAAATGAACCAATGCTCTGACAAGTAGGCATTTTAACAATGAAAAATAAATTTTATCCTAGTGTACCAGCCATACTCCTAATCTGTCTTTCAGTATCTTTACCATTTATGAACTTTCCATAACAGAATCACAGCAAGGCTCTCTGTATTTGCAGAGAATTGACTCCAATTATACAGCTATTGTCAACTTTACATTATGATTCCTCTAAAGTCAGTTTTTATACTCCTGGCATTAACAGTGAACAAATCATAATTACAAAACAGATGTATCTGAAATGGTTCTTTCCCTTGCTAAGCTAGAAGTGTACTGGGATTGTGATGGAAGAATGCTCCAGGTAAAGAAACTTGGAAGGTCAAGTGAGTAAATCTAGCTAACAACCTGTCTGCTGATAATAAAACTAATTGTATATAGCATCTTCTGTGCAAAGGAGATTCAGACTTGCCTGGACAGCATCTAAACCACTATTTTCTTCAACCACTGGTAGAGTTTATGAAAGGTATATGTAAGCCACCCCTTAAAGGTTCTGTCAGTAGTTTCATGAGGGATGTGATCCTCTGTGTTCAAGAAGCTCCAAAGATTATTTCGATTCACAGGCCTGGGTAAGAACTACTGGTCTAAGCCAGGGTCTCTGTGAGAATTTGGAAGCTATTTGCCAGTATCTTTGTGCCATATTTTCTGATCATACTACCATGGACTAAAGCAGCATTATATGTAAACATCTCACTTTATAGGCTCTTAAAGTCCCAACTATTTAGTTCCTTTCCAAATATTCATCAAATGGTATGGAGTTTGCAGTTAGGGTGGTGTTTGAGAGAGTGTGAATTGCACACAAAGGAACAGGAGTATGTATTGAGTTGACTTGGGGCAGGTGAATATTATGGGCAAATTAAATAATATTAAATATTATATCAAATACAAAATAAAAATAAATCTTATGAAATAATAGTCAAGAGAAATAATGCTTATGTGGTGAGCATTCCCTGTTCTAAAAAATTTACAGATATATTTTCTCATTCAATTCTCACAACCCTAAAAGGGAGGTAGTATTACTTTCCCAGGCTTTTTCAAAAGGAAGCTGATACATAAAGAAGAGAAAAAAAAAAGCCCAAGTTCACATACCTAGGCAGAGCTAAATTTAAATTAACCCAGGCAGAGCTGAAAATTTAAGAGTCCTTGCTTTTAAATGGTAAGCTAAACTGTTTTTAATAACTAAATTAGAAGTGAGGTAGAATTCACCAACAAGCTAATGATTCAAAGACATTTCCAAGGTTCATGCTGAACCACAGTAAATAGTCAAGTGGATTCCAATACTTCTCTTAAAGGAATTATACCACCCCCATATTAAAAGCCAAGCCTCTATTTCTATTGAGTGAATATTCAATCAATTTTAGTAAAATGTCTGCACTAGAGCTAGGTGTAAAATGGTGAACCAGCAAATGCAGCCCCTGCCTTACTGGTGTTCACAGTTGTTGCATAAAAAATACAGACTATTAAATTCAGAACAGCCTACAGAGAGCTTTGTGGATGTTCTTGGTCTCCAGAGAAGCAACATGTTTCCTAGGATCCTGATCAGGAGGAATCTTTTTCATAAAACTTTTCATAAAACCCATTTCAGTTTATATTTAACTGTCTTTGCCCATGGAAATAGCTAACCTCAAATTCTCTGCTAACATAGGCTAAGCACTGCTTCAAATTGCTCTGAAACACTTAACCAACATCATTTATTCATTCTGACCACTGTATTCCCTCTCTGGCTACAAGAAGACTCCTGATCTGGGATCCACCTTACGAACAGATTAGTTAAGTGTGATACATGCTTTTGGGGGAAATGGAGATGTGTGCTAAGAAGAAACATTACTTTTTCATCTGGTCAGGAAAGCATACATAATCTCCTCTAGAGCCTGTGAAAGACAACATTTTACACATGAAATTGTGTGGAATTACCCTATACTGCACCGAACGTGGTTTTTGAGAAAACCAGCCTCAGAACAAGCTGCTGTGCACTGGTGAGGGCCTCCAGCAACAGAGAATAAAATGTAAGCAAATGTAATTTGTGTAAAGTTATGAGTAACAAGCACACAATCTTGTTGACACAGTGCTTGTAAATATAGTACAAATCCTAAAGCTTACAATGGTATGCCATTAGGAACAGTCAAAAAGTAGATGTGGTACTTGTGAAAAAAAATATGATACAGAGAGGCCTGGCATGGCATAGAAATTTTTAAAAATTAAGGTATATATTTTTTAATTGTATAAAAAGGTTTTTCTCTTTTTATGTGCATTGTAAACTCTCATTTCACAGTCTAATATAAAAATCCATGCCTGATGAGTAGGAGGAAATAGCCATATTTTTAAAAACATCTTCAAAAACTAAACCAAAGTGGGTTTTTAGCCATCTGAGAATTTACCTATTCTGAATATTTGACCAAAAGCATCACTTTGGCTTGGTTAGTTCTAGAAAAGTACATAAAGCTCTGCTGAAAGTTTTAAGGCAAATAGAACTTGGGTATGTAAGAAGAGAAATTGTGAGATTTACAATGCATAATGCAGCTCCCAGTATAAACTGCCCTGCTATTCAAGCATAAGTAAATCACATACAAAAAATTTAGAAGAAAGGTCTCCTGCATATTATGAGGTAATTGTTAGCACCTTCTGATAGTCATCTTACCTTTATTATTAAATGACAGCAATCATTAAAATGCCAAACATATTTTGACAGAATTCACTTTATAAAATGTCAGCAAGTCTGTGTTTTTATTAGTTTGTTCCAAATCAATTTAGAAATTTCAATAGAATGCTTGTAAGTATTCCCCAAGCAATGTCCATTCCTGACTTTCTGCACACAAAAAAAATATTACAAATTAATCAGATTTTCAGATTTCTGCATAATAGCTTTCCATATTTATTGCTTAATCCTATTATAAAATGCTGTTATGATTGACACATCGAAGTGGAGATGGAAGTCAATTGAATAATATGTAGCAGTCAATTTTATTTGTGGCTTAATGTGCTGAAGTATTTTTCTCACATTTCCATTATTTATAAGTCTGCCCCTTTAGAGACTATATTGAAGAATTTGTTTTAAATGAGCCAATAATACCTTCTTTAAAATTTATAAGTGTGACAGAATCATATCTTTTTTTCTTGGTTATCCATGGCACGCCAGTAAACAGGGTTTGAATTGTCTTTCACTTGCTATTCATAGGACAAACATCAGGAAAGAAGATCTTGTTAAGGATGGCTTGGAATTGGATTTCAATCACCAAGAAAACAAAAGCTACCACCTAAAAACCTTCAAAAATTGCTGTTAGCTCTCTTTGTTTGTTATTTATTTATTTGTGTGTTTATTGTTATTGCCACTATCTTATCTGCTATGGTTTGTCCTGAAACAAAGCACATAAGCCCAACAGAGAAACTATAGTGTTTAAGAAGGCTTGAAAGCATTGCTATTTTGACAGAATTTCATTTTTCATATTTTGGTGTCCAACAGGATTGCAACAAAGGAAGTAAGTTGCTTATATGCTTAGCATAGTGGAGTTCCCTAGAGGTAGTAAGGGGTCCTACTGTTTCAATTTGCCCCTGGGAAGTTTGCTTAAGGAGGTTCATATTTGTTTTATGACATTACATAAGGTGACATTGAAAAAGGTTTTTATAAGAGTCAGAGCCTGAAATGTGCATGGAGAAGGGCTTAAGTGTTTGAAGCCATATTAAGGGATAATATAGATGTACTTGGTCATGTCTCAGATCATACTTCTCTGGCTTTGGAAAATTAGATTAACTATCACCCACCTATGTATAAAGGATGCAGTTTTCTACACAGGTGATGTGTTGACATACCCCATACAAACTGATGCAAACCTATTAGTGCCACTGATAATAGTGTCACTTTCCCCACTGTTATAGCCTGGAATGACTTTGGTCATCTTAAATGTTCATTAGCATAACTTACTCAGTTAACAAGTGATTTGAGCACTTGTCAACTGCTAACTGATACCAATAAACCACTCTGGCATATCATCTGTGCCTTAATGTTATATGATGTTATCAGGTAAATGGGGCCATGTGCAGTTCCTAGGCTGGATCTTATATTAAGGGAGCACTTCTCTTTTGAATTCCAGGGGCCAGAGGAAACCCAGCACTATCAGACCCAGGCACTCCTGACCAACACCAGGCCAGTCAGACCCACCCCCCATTCCCAGTTGGGCCACAGGTCAGTATCTCTCAACTGCTTTCCAAAGGCTGCATATAGGATGGTTTAACCATATAAATAAGCAAATAAATAATAACGACTTCAATTCAATTACCTCCAACAGTGAAAAGATGATGATAAATATTTGTATGGGATGCTGTATAACTACATTATTTATTAAATACCCTCAAGGAAAAATATGTTTGCATAACTTTTCCCTCTTTTTAAAGCAAATGTTGTTTTTAATCATTTGGAATTGTGTATTTTTCTTTGTGAGAACCACTACAACTGTGCTGTTGGTTACCACGCAGTTTTCTAGAAAGTAAAACTTTAATGACTGGAGTGTGAAGAAAATTAAGTTATTTCAACCTTACTGTAGCCGTTTTTGAAATACAAGATGTGATTTAATATAAAAAAGTTAATGCAATTTTAATGCAAGTTCAGCTTATTGGTTTTGACAGTACTGTACATCACATACAGACTCTGCATTAATAAAAAAATACATTCATTATTTTTTAAAGTCTAATATTTATTTTTTTGTTTTGTTTTGTTATGTTTTGTTTTGTTTTGTTTTGTTTTGCAGTCTGGTATGGTTATATGGAGATGTAGAACACAATTATGAAAGGCTAGGCTTTTTTACTTCTGTCTTTTAGTACGAAGCTTTCAAAGTTCACCCTAATTTTATAGAAAAAAGAGCTGTTACTTGTGCTTTACTCTCTCTTTTGCTGTCATTGTAGTTGCTGAAAATTGATCAGTTTCAGCACTTTGAGGGCTCTGCAATTCAAGGCTTAAAAACCTAAGTTTAGAGCTTGGATTGGTCTTGACTTTCTTGTTCCAGCCTCCACAAAATCCCCTATGGCGTCAGATTCCAATGTCCATCTTGGAGCATAAGGGCTCAAGGACAGACAGCCTGGGAAGAAATATACTCTCTATGGAAGCCCAGAGAGAGTTTTACTAGGTATCTCAGAAAATGGCTTCCTCCGTCCATGCCCTTTCTAATTTCAGGCTTATGACATTGTGTGTGTGTGCATGTGTGTTTCTGTGTGTGAACATACCAGGGATAACAAACTCTAATGCCTCTGGGTTATACAAGTAGCATGACAGACCTAGACAGCAAGAAATGGTGGATACCATGACAAACTGGAGAATGCATGCCTACTTTAAGCAGGCAAATTTAATTTGAAAAAATGCTATAGGCCCAAACCCCCAAATCTGTGGCCTATATACAATCTGAGGAATGCCTAGTTGCCTTCCCTCTCATGTTGATATTACTATTGTCAGTGATAAAACACCAGCAATTGCAGTACCGGTTTATAATTTTGTACTTATTTCTAAAAAAAAAAGTTTATTTTTGTGCTTCAGAGCAACTTTTAATTTTATATTTTTAATAAAGGCATGGTTACTCTGTCTGAATTTAGTAAAGTTTAGCAAATATATTAGGAGCTAGGCCCACAGAATCTAGAACAGTGTTTCTAAAACTAGGCTGCAGGGAGTCCTAGGGATTTTTCAGAGGGCTCTCCAGATGGAGCCTTGAGGAAAGACAGTAGAGAGTGGCCAGAAAGTGGGCTCAGCCTACCTCCCCCCATTCTACAAATAAAGTAGCCCCACGTCTCTAAATCTGCACTGTGAATTGAGAAGTCATGATGAGAAAGAGGTACAACTTGGGCTCTGGAGCAGCCTTCCTGGAGTTGAGCTCCCAAACCCCCACTAGACATGGGATATGGGGCAAATTACTAACCTCTCTATATCTCAGTTGCAGGATAACGAAGTTAATATACACACAGCATCACTAGAATAAAGCCTGGCTATTAGATATTGGGCTTTGTACTATGCCTATATTGAATTACCTTTCACTTAATAGAATAATGCTGCATTAAAAACAAAAGAAGTTGAAATCCCTCAATAAGAGTTTTGTACTGGCTTGTCTAGAAGAAAAACAGACATGGGATTACATCTCACAAGGCTCCCACAAGGGTGCATTGAAAGTCCCAGATCAAGGACTCTAAGATCAGTGACCCTTTGGGTAACCTGGCTTGGCCAGGGCAGGAATCCTTCTTATGTCATTTTGGTGAAGAGCCCACACCAAGCTCAAATAGGTCTAATGCCTGAAGTACAGACCTATGAGGCTGGCTTTCCATATCAAACAATGCCTATTAGGTAAGTAGTGGACGTCAACATGTATTTTTAATGTTGTTTTAACTCGGCGAAAAATGTTAGAGTGATAACAAAGAAATATTTTTATTTTAAACATTTAAGAATTTATCCACATCAAATATTTTTTTGTTTTTCTATATTTCTTTTTAGATCTTGTTATTCTACATGTATAATTTTCCATTTTAACAATGATTTTATTATCATTTGTTTAATTTTTTCATTTAATTTTATGTATTCTCATATAAACATTTACTATTTTTCTAAAAAGGTGTAATAATGATCCATTGTAAAGACTAGATAATATTAAGTTTAATACTATAACAGACTAATTTTTAGCATTTATGTATTTTAAAATGTGATTCATACTTTCATGCATTTATCTATTTTCTGTTTGAATGATATCTTCAGCTTATATCCCAGGAGTATATTCTGAGTCAAAAGGGGACGAATATTTTTGTAGTTCTTGATATAGTTCTCCAAATTGCTTTCCAAAAGGCTTATACCAGGATACATATCCTAAATTTGCATAATGGTGTCACTACATACTTACCAGCACCGAGTAAATCTTTTACATTACTTTTGCTAATTTAATAGATGAAAATAGTAGTTTGTTACTATTTTTTGAACCAAAACATTTCCACTGATCTCAATGAGTTCTTTCTGGAACAACATAGAATAAATTAGCAGAGAGTTTCAAATATATAAGGGTAGGATCAAATTCTTCATTGGAAGAATAACAAATAAGTGTAAGGTATTACTTTTAAAGGTATTTGAGCTCCTCGGAGGATTATCAAACCAAATAAAATTTTCCAAAAATAATAAGAGAAATGCAATTTCAATATTTTTTTTTTTTGCCAGTCGAGTTTTTTTTTTTTTTCTAGAGTAGAGCATGTTTCTTTACTACTTGTTCAGGAACTTTCTGACCCTGAGTAAGTAGAAGAAAAATGCTCTAAAAGTCCATCTCTTGGTTCCATTGGAAAGTGAGCAGGATCATCTGTTTCTCTGCAGCCACTTCTGACAGCACAACAGTTAGCCTCTGCTGTCGCCGGCGTGATGCCAGGAGGCACGCCAGCCCTCAACCAGCCTATTCTCATCCCCTTCAACATGGCCGGACAACTAGGGGGACAGCAAGGACTGGTTCTCACACTGCCTACTGCGAATCTCACCAACATCCAAGGGCTGGTAGCAGCAGCTGCAGCTGGAGGCATTATGACTCTGCCATTGCAAAATCTACAAGGTAACCTATTGTGTCCATGTGGCATGTAGGCCCTATCCACTGGCCAGTGTTCTTTGCAGGGGACAAGAGTCCTGAATGTTGAATGTGATTCAGAGTTGCTTCTATCATAAACGATGTGGAGGCTTGTGTAGGAAGTAACGTTTCAAGTTGTCTTGTGAATCCTGAGTTTGCTCAAGCCCTGGGCTATATCAGTCCTCATTTCTTCACATTGATTTCAAGCCTTCTGGCAGCATTTATGAGCAACCATTGCACAACACATCAAAAACTTAGATGTAAAATTATTGTATTGTTATATGAGGACCTAAGTTATAATCTCATGAGTTTCTCAATTTAGTCATTTTCAAATTATGACTTTGATATGACTGGATTGTGTATAAGTGGTTGAAACATCTCAACAAGAAATCATCTGGAATAATTAGTTTAATTATTATCTTGCTTACTAAGTATATTTTAGTTATTGTTATTAAACAAACATATCATTTGAGGTCATAATTTGTAGTGAAAAAAATAAACTTGAATATCAAGCCTTTCTATTATGTGGGCATATAGCAAGAGATGGACTCTAATTTTCTTGATATAATGAAGGTTTTGACTTTCCTTTAAAAAATTTATAAAAAACTCTGTAAGAGGAAGAATTTTATGATGGAAATGGCCTAAATGTGATTAGGACACTTAATAAAGAACAAAACACATTTATTTTGCACTGATCAAAGATGTTTGTTTTCTTCATTGATAAAAATGTTAGCAATTAATTTTCTTCAGCAGAGTGAGAGTTTGGTTGAGCAAGTTATCAGAACAACAACATAAAGTACTTTTTTTGTTGATCAAATGTCAATGTTTCTTAAAACCTATTAAATTGATCAGAGTATTAGTCCATAGATTAAGAAATAAGCCAAGTAAAAACTGGTCAACTTGACTCAAACTTCTTTACACACTATTATGTTCTAATATCCTATCCATTATTGTCACTTCTTGACTTTTTAAAGCAAAGTCTCTCTTGTACCATTAAATTGTGCCAAGAAATCTGCCATTCATAAATCATGTATGCCCAGGACACATTAATGCATAAACTTTGCTTGTTTCAAATTTGAGAGTGCCTGAGAGGCCAGGATCTCAAGATTAAGCAAATAAGGCAGGAATAAACAAGGTGAAAGCAAAAGCAACAGAGTGTAGGGAGAGGCTTTTTAATGTAGGTCGATGATGAAATCTTAATGAAGAAATGGGCATTATCGGAATGCAACCTTCCATTTAGAACATTTGTGTTTATGGAAATATTGAGTATTATAAATAAACATAAACCTGTGGAGCTTGTAAGTCATGAATTAATCCTGTGTGGTTGAAATGGACACTAAAGTCAGAGTCCACAAAACCAGACTTGTTATATTTTTATTATGGTTTAGTATTCTTAGGGCTTCATTACCTGGTTATTTTAAGGGTTAAAATTAATGACTGGTCTGATGTGAACTTCCATACCCTCTCTCTTATTAAATACCAAATTTAATATTAGCTTATAGTTTAAATTTGGTTCTTTGTGGCATCTTTGGTTTCAGAAAATGAATCCTAAGGTTTGTGTTCTAATTAAGTAGGTTCGATAAGAGTGCTAGATCTTTTTTACCTCTTGTGTTTCTCATATAATTTATGACTTCATCTTCAGAGTATGTTGGAGTTGATGGTCAAGCTCTTGTCTACTATACAAACACAAGGGAATTTGTCTTCCTTTGTCTCCATCTTTGAAATTTCAATGATGTGGAAGGGCAGGTGGCAAAGTCATTAAAATGAAACACCTCCCGGTTGCAAGTCAGTTACAGGAAAATCTTCCCAGTTTGAATTCTCCAGCCCCTCCCCAACATGCTTTTCTTTAATATCCTTATGAATGAATCTCAATTCTTAAATCGCTGTTAGAATGCAAGAAAGTTTCATCTTCCAGTTTCTTGGACTTTTCTGTTCCTTTTATATCTTCCCACATGATTTCTTCACCACACAGATTTTACTAGTCTCAGAAATGACCATCCATCCTGGTTTCCTAGAGACTGTGTGTTCTCTCAGGACATGGAACCTATATTATTTAAATCAAGACAAACCAGAGAGAGTTGGTCACCCTGCGAGAAGTCCAAGGGCAATAAGGAGGATAATCAGGGAAATGTCTCATATCTTCGAGGTGTTGAAGATCAGTGTCCACCACCTGAAGTGCAGTGTGAGTCAGTCAAGTTGTCAGTCAGCAGTCAACCCAAGGATAATGTCACTACTTTTAGGCAATCTATTGCAACCCTTGACAATCACTGGGCAGTGTCTAAACTTGTATAGCTTCCCAGGCTCTATCACAGAAGGTAGTGGGACTCTGGGGATTGTGTGTGAATGGCTGGTAGGCCAGATAGCCATCTGTAGAGATCCTGGTCAACTTTGAGACTGAGCTAGTCCCAGATGTCCTTAAGTATCATACTCTTTTAAGGGTAGTGATATTGTAAATGGGTACCTCAGAAGGAGACCTTACATACATTTATATTGTCAACAGGGTAGAATGTTCTGCCCCTTCCCCATAGCCCACCTCTAGAAGATGAGCACAGTAACCTTGGCCCCAGGCTTTTAAGAGTCTTTTGAAAAGAAAAAAAAAAAAACAGTAAGTCTGCCCACCTGTAATAGATGCCCCATCTCCTCAAGTGATTTTATAAAACAGATTTGATTAGTCAGTGTGAAGGGGAGGGACTTAAGTGTTAAGCCCCTAATCTGAAGTAAGGCCTATTTTTGTATGATACGCTTAGTTCTCAGTGGTTTCCCTTTTCCTTATTGTGAAAGGTTAAGGTTTTATTTGTGAAAGAAATAAACTGGTCAACTTGACCCAAAGTGAAGTTGTCTCTGACAATTCTCCAACTTTCCTGCCCAGCCCTCTAGCCTATCTGTTCTTCTAGTTCAAAAGCTACAAACTTGCTTTAAAAAAATTACTGTTTTTTAATGGTTTGGAATTCAGGGATAACTTTTCAAGTATTTCCCCCTTTACTAAAGGGATTGACAACTGGTTCATTTACATTTCCTCCTAAGTAACATAGAATAGCTCTCAGGGCCTTGGAGGCCATGATTCATAAACGTATTTTAATGAACATTAATGACGTGATGTTAAACAGAGTGGCCTTTCTCCACTCAAGTAGTAGAGGTTCTATCACAACCTCTTCCTCTAAACATGGTCTCCAGACCAGCAGCATCAGCATCTTATGGGAGCTTATTAGAAATTCAGACTCTCAGGCTCCACTTCAGACACACTGAATAACCTTTGTTTTTAAAAGATTCCCATGTGATTTCTATGCACACTAAAGTTTAGGAAAGATTGGTCTAGGGAGCTTTTCCAAAATTCATTTGGCAACTCCCTCACTATCTCTGTATTCTGACCGTGATAAGTTGCAGAATCCTAAGAACAGCCCTGCAGCCCTGCCTCAGGGATCCTGGAATGCAGTTTGAAGATTAGAGAATCCAGTGAACCACTGGGCTGCAGGCTGTATTGTTCTTCCTTCTGAGCAGGCAGATGCCAATCTCCATTCTCAGGATGAATAATAACCTGTCCCTTCTTCTCCTGTTTCTTTTCATTAGTCTCCTTTACTGAATTGATTGATTTTTGGCTAATCCATAATTTGGGTTCACATGTTCTCTTTTGTCTTCTCGAGGTACATACATCTTTTCAACTCATGTACCTCTCTGAAATCTCCTGTACTTTCTCTATCTTCACATATTTATCTTTACCCCTATCTACACGTCTATCTAAAATTCATCCTCTCCCAAAAATTCATGTTCCTACTGTGCTGATACTTTTTATTTTAGGCTACCTCATGGGTCACTGGCCAGACTAGAAATGGATTGTCCTGTGTTGAGGTGTACACTCACGTCCAATCAGCTGTAATGTGGGTACAAGGGGGAAGCCAGGATGATGTGTGCTATGAAACATGGACAACATGTTTAAGATACATGCTAGGGCCTCCCCCAACAGCAGAAGGGGATCTGGGTGCAGCAGGATGTATTTTGGCCTGTCCACTGGGATTACTATATAGATCAAAAAGGACTTCCTACGGTCATGGACTGAGATCAAGACAAACTCTGAACTCAGAAATGCCAATACATTCTGAATATTTTAAGGTAAATCTATGGAAGCTCTGGTTGGGATTCAAGTCCAGAAATGTTATGAGCTCAGATAAGGCCTAGAAATGACCCACAAGAAGATGGTGAAATTCTGTGTTGTCTCCTGTCTTACCTTTGAGAACCCCTTTCCCTTTCCACGTACCTGCCACCTAATGTGTCCCTCCATTCTTGTGTCCTTTGCTGTGTGCACACAGGAGTTTGGTTTCAGGTTACTATCAGCAAACCCAAACCTGTGAAATAAAACCAATAATGACCATAAACCTCAAAGAAAAAAATTACTATGGTTTCTCTGTCACATACTTTATAAACTCCTTTAAAAATCAGTGTCTTTTATTTTACTTGTTATTTTGAAACACAGGTAGCTATACTAAAAAATGTAACTTGCATTTGTCCTACTATAGGAACTAGATGATCATTTGATGAGGCAAAATAAAGTTTTTATGATGGAACTCATGCAAATGTGTTGGATTTCTTTGCTTCTTTTTTTTAAGATTTAGGCAGAAAAGTTTAAATCCATCCTCAACACAAGTGACAGACAACAAGCAGCAAAGGGGTTAATGAGACAGCAGAGGCAGGTCTACATTTAGGTTAAATGATTCAGGTTAGTAACTTGTTCTCACCATACAGGCCAGGCAGGATAACCTACTAATCACTGAGGGCAACATAAATGGTGAATATAAATGTACTACATAGGAGATTTATATCAAAGTGTGAACACTCCACTTAACTCCAGCATAACATTTAAATTAATATTCAAAAATACATTAGAGAGTGCTGCTTAACCTGAACATGGAAAAGCAATTAGGTTCAAAGCAAGGTGAAACTCAAAGCTAAGAATGTTTTTTCCTTTCCTTAACACTGGCAAGAAATCTACACTGATTTTCTCTGACTCTCCAAATTGAAAGCTGTGCCAAGTAAGGTATGTGGAAATAGTTTTGAGAGTAGGAATTTTGTTCAAATCATACTACATTTCCTTTCTATTTTTTGTTGTTGTTTTTGTTTTAATTGAGATGTCATTTACATACAATGAAATGCATGGTTTTTAAGTGCTCATCTCAATGAGTTTTGATAATTATATACACCTTTGTAACCTTCACCTACTGCAATCAATACATAAAACATTTCATTCTCCAAAAGGTTTCCTTGTGTCCCTTTGTAGTCAATCCCCACCCTCCAATGAGGCAACACTGATCTGCTTTCTGTCACTGTCCACTAGTTTTGTCTGTTTAGAACTTCATATAAAGGAATTCATACAGTATGTATTCTTTCATGTTTGGCTTTTCTCACTCAGCATAATGTCTTTGAGACTCATTCATGGTGTTGTATAGATCTGTAGTTCCTTTCTTTTCATTTCCAAGTCATGTTCTGTCATAAGAATATGCCATAATTTGTTTATCCACAGCCATTATGATGTCTCAGTAGGCAGACATCCTGAAGCTCCCCTCCTCTGGGGATAAGAATGACATCTTTAAGGGAGACCCTTGGCCATTCTTCTTCTGGGCCCTTGGCCTACATTCCTTGGAGAGTCTTTCCTGTCTATTATCTTCCTTGGCCACATCAAAAGAGAAAGTTGAGAAATATTCTCTTTTCTGGAGTCTTTTTTAGGACATGTATGGCTAATGGCAGCTTGTGGCCAAAGGTTGCTCAAAGTTTCCAACAGTTAAAGATTTGTAGCCTCTTTGAGAATCCAGTTCTCTCAGAAACCAAGAATGCTTCTGATATTTCCGCTTTGCAGTCAGTTCTGTGTGCCAAAGGTTTTTCTAAGACATACATTTTCAGTCTAATTTATTTTGCTTTCTCATCTCCATACCTTTCTCTTTCTGGGTCAGCCTCAGTGTGTGGGTCTCTGGCCTCCAAGCATACTCCAAGGGCCTTTGCTCAGGCTGTTCCCTCTATCTGAAGCACTTTTTCCCAAAAAAATATGAAGCCTACCATCTTCCTTGTATGCCCCCACCAGTATTCCTGTTCCTTGTTTTCCTTTATCTCCTTTTTTTCACAACATATATTACTTTCTCATACATTTAAAATCTCAAAGATGATTAAATATTTTCTTTCTTTCTTCTTTTCTTTCTTTCTTCCTTTCTTTCTTTCCTTTTGTCTTTCTTTCTTAAACACTTTGGGTCATGCCTAATACTGTAGCCATATAGGGCACCAAAGGCAGCAACATGATGGATGGCCCAAGTGTTATAAAGGAAGATATGCATGTAAAATATATACTGAATACATATTTTGTGTGTGTGTCTGGCTCTGCCTCTAGTATGTAAGCCACATAACAAGCATCTTTGTTTGGTTCAATGATGTGGTCCAAGAACTGGAACAGCACCTGGCTCTTAATAGGTCCTCAAGAATGAATGAATGAATAGATGGATGGATGGATGGATGGATGGGTGGATAGGTAGATTAATTAATAAACAAATTTTAAAGAATTAGTAGGAGTTAGTTAAGTAAAGAAAAGTTAGGAGAACATTCAATGTAGAGAAAAAGGAATGAAGAACATGGAGTACAGAGTTGTGTGAACAGTTTTGCTTGTGCTGAAGTGAAGGTTAGGAGTCCAAGGTGGCAATCAATGGGAGGAGCGGGAAAGATGACATTGGAGGGCCTTATATGCCTTTCTTGTGCATGCCGAATGGCCATCATAGGGCCTGATATATTAGAGACATTAGCCACAATATTTGCATAGATATATGTTTGTGCTCACTTAGTTATACCTCTGTAAATCCAAAGATTTGAAGCAGTTTGTAATATAAAAAGCATGAAAGACCAAAAGTTGTTTTCGGGAAAAACAAAACAAAACAAGAAAACTAGACAAATGTTTGGAACCAGAGGACAAGTCAAAAGGGGACAAATACCATGTTACATAGTTTTTATTATCTTCTAGTAAAAAGAATTATCACAGCTTAACAAAAAATAAATTTATATGTTTTGTAATTTTTTTACTAATTGTATCCATTTACTCAACAAATACTGATTCAGCTTTCATTTCACTATGAAACTAGGCCATGATCTTGATTTGGAATATAGCAATATAAAAACAAAGATCCCCTTAAGGCCCGGGAGTAAAGCAGATGGAAGGAATAGAAGGTGGCAGGGAGGGGATGTGATATATTTTGTACAGGGTCATTAAGTGTCAATTTTTCCATTAAACAGAGATCCAAAGTACATGAGGGACTAAGCTATGCATTATCTGGGAAGAGTATCCCAGAGAGAAGTCCTAAATGCTAGGAAGTGTTGACTACATAAATTCTCAAAGAGAAATATTAAGCAATCTGATAGACAAATGTTTGTATCTTTTAGCATTCACTAGGTTATTCTACAGTAACAAACATGCACAAAATCTCACTAAAATATAACAAAGGTTTATTTCTTTCTTTATTTCATAATACATGTTGGTTGCAAGTCAGCAGTGGCTCTGTTGTACATCTTCATTCTAGGAATTCATTGCTTTGGCTCAGAAATGGCCTGCATCACTTCCTCTCACTTCCTCTATTGGCCAGCAAGTCACCTGTCAGGCCTGCTGCCAGTGGGAATAAAGATTCTCTTAAGAAGAGGGTGTTCTTCCTGTATATAATTGGTAATAAGGGTGTTACATTGTTCAAGATACACTGCATAAGTATTTGAGCTAGGAGACCTGTAAGTTTCCATAGAAAACTGAGATTCCATTAGGTTATACGGACTATTCCATTAGATTGCATGGACCATCCGTGGAATTCTTTCAGACACAACAGATTAACTATTTCTTAAGGTAGTAGAATTCAAATGATAAATATAAAAATGGATAACAAATACATGGAACAACTGGGGAATATTTAAAATAACAAATGAGCATACATAAAAGTATGACTTTATTTATGTAATATTTAGGAAGAGGCAAAACTATAGGGGCAGAAAAAGATCAGCGGTAACCAGGGACAAGCTGTGGGAGGAACTGACTCTAAAGGAGCACAGAGGAATTTTGGGGTTGATGCAACTGTACTCTGTCTTGATCATTGTGGTGGTTACAAGACTTTATGTGTTTACCAAACTTGTAGAACTATATATGAGAAGGGGTAAACTTGACTTTTCATATAATATACTTCAATTTTTTCAAAAAAGGAAAAAAGGTAAAATACTATATGTATTACATTTAAAAACTTATTTTAAAACTTTATTTAAAAACATTAAAAATAATGGATGAGTACAAAACTACTAATGAAATGAAAGCTAGGAAAAGCCTCATGGAAATGAGAAATTCAAGTTCTCCCATTAAAAAAGTGTTAAAGGCTCTATTTCTCAGAGTCAGAAGCTAATACTAAAATAGCAAATACTTCAAACGCACAAAATTTGATCCTAATTGTTTAAAAGAAGCTCCTCTACCCCAACCTCACACTCGCACAAACACACAACACAGAGAGAGGAAAATAAAAATACTATACACAGCGAAGTGTTACTTGTGGACTCTAGACAGTGAGAGGTTATGGGTGATTGCTTTCATTCTTAAAAAGTCCATATTTTTAAGTATTAATAAGTATTAATACGTATTCTTTCAAAATCAAAATACTTTGTATTCGTTAAGTTGAAAGGTCATATCCAAAACGTCATTACTAGCATTGAAAAGGTTAAATCTATGGGTTCGCTGTATTGATCTTCTAACCACCTTTTAAAAGAAAGCATCTTTCAACTCAAAATGTATTAATTCTCAAATTAAAAACAATACAACCGCAAAGCAACTATATGCATTCATTATGTATAAGCAACATTTAATATTAATAAAATTGCCTTTAAATGCCTTGATTTTATTGATGAAAGAGAAATTGTTAGCAGGGAGTGGATGGGGGGGTGGGAACTTGAATTGATCATTATGGCATTCTTGAAGAAAAAACCAGTAGGCAGCTATGTGCACTGCTTTTTCTTGTGATTTAATTTTGTGTTATTCTCTGGTTGCCCACACTAAGAAAGTTGCATCCCCAGGGGCATTATGAACATGGAAGCAGAGGTCTAATACCATTCACAGAAAGGGCAATGCAGTACCTGCCTCAGAAATGAGAAGTACGACTCCAGCTTTTAGTATGCAATGATTTCTTAGCCTCTGGTCTGTGGCTTGCTGTCACAAAGTCCAATATTAAAAATACTTAGTGCATAAATTCATACTTGCAGTGTCATTCAGAAGACACGCCATACAATAATACCAAATCCACTATAAAGAAGTTATGAAAAGTTGTTGCAATGTGTCTTACTTTGGCAGTTTTTGGCAGTTTTTCAAACCTCCATATCTCTGAAGCTTCAGATTCTTTATTTAAAGTACCTAGAGAGCCTGTTCTGCAGTACATTATCCTTGAAGCAGGCATTGCTGAGGCACTGGGGCATGGATTAAACTGGAAGCACATGAATGAGGAGTATGACTAGTATACTGTGTGCTTAAGAGATACTGTCAATGGAATAAAGCATTGTCAAAGGATAATGGTTTCCAGCTGCCACATAAATGTCAAAGCAAAGCCAAAGCATTTATTTTCAAAGTAAAAGCCTGGGAAGTAATGCGATCTCCAGTTTGCACATAATAAGGCTATAAATCCACCAGGGCTCTTGATGGCATCTAGAGATGTGTCTAAACTAGGATGTGCAAACTGCATTAGATTCCAAGCTGGCCATCAGAGCTCTTTTTCAAGATGGCTGCCACTAGAATAACACCAGTGGCCTAAAAAAGGGAAAGACTGTTCTTGAAATGCTTCTCAGTCTCAGGATCAAGAAGGAATTTTTTATTTATTCAATTTTTCTCTGGGACCAAAATAAAGAGGACTTCTATAATTATGGGAAATGGAAGAGGTCAGGGAGTGGAGAAGTAATGAAAATAAGGAAATGGGAGATGGTCCCAATTCCCCTCTGCCCACTGTTTAGAGAATGAGGAGCTAATGCTCTCCAAGAAAGTCCTGTCTTTCCTTATGTGTGCAATTCTTATAGAGCAGTTTCTCAGTGAGAGATCACAGCTATTATTTCTTGGCCCTCTCTAGGGAAAAGCTAAATTTTATTTTCTCCCAGGAATTGTGTACAAAGATTGATTAATCAATTTTACAAATACATACTAAGCATCTGTTAATTGCCAGGCACTGTGGCAGGCACTCCAATCTAGTTAGGATGGAGGCTTTTGCAGTAATCCAGGAGAGAAAAGGTCCTGGTGGCAGTGATGAAAAGCAGAGTACTGATTTAGGAGACATTAACAAGGTGAGTTTGGTAGGAAATGGTGATTGATTAAATGTAGAAGAATAAGAGGAAAAAGAGGGAGAGTGTTAATTCAGTTTGACACGATTAGTTAATTTCATGTGGAAAATTTAAATGGAGATACCAGTAGCCAGTTGGAAACACATGGATCTAAAACTCTGGATGGGATTGGTGCTAGAGATCCTAATGCAGAAATCATCAACGTACAGTCCCATAGTCAGGGAAGGAAGAAATTTCTGGAGGGAAGAAATTAGGGAAGGAACACAATCCAAATTACTGGAGAAGATGCAGACCCAGCAGAGACTGAGGAAGAGTTCCCAACATGTATGATTGTTCTGCACCAGGTTGAGTTAAGGCTCCTTTAATTTACTGGGTCTAATTCTCTTTCATTGAACAATCTACACATTCACGTTAGAGCTTTTGATTGTCACTTACCCCTTATACAGCTGGAGTGCAACACGAAGGAGCCCCAAAATATATCTGTCAGTTTGCTTTTTATTTTCTAAAGACATGCCAAGTTTCCATGTATAAGGAAGCTATTTTAAGAGCTCGCACATAAAAGCTTCAACAGTGCTCTTTTGTTGAAAAGTAACCCAATTGATTTAAATCTATTATTTAAAAATGTTGTTGTAGCCTTAAAATTTCTAAATAAAAATGTTTGGGACTTTTTTCCCTCCTTTCTTCTTTTTAAAGCACTTTGGTCCATACCTACTGTAAACATGAAGGGCAGTGTTATGTTTGGCCCTGGTGCTATAGAGGATATCTGTGCTTGGGAAAAAGTGTAGTTTAGATAATATAGTTTTAATTTTTGGAAATGATTTATCTTGAAAATATATTTCTTATTGTAAGCAAAATTAATCTCTGAAAACTTTTTGGTTCCAATTTAACCTTTTTCTTGGTTTGATGTCATCTTCATCTTCTCCCCATTTATATTAATCAACTGTGCTCACCAAGTTTATAGCCAAAACAAACAAACAAAAAAATAATAAAGAATTTAGTATGTTTTTCATTTGTCACTGGATTAAGAGTAGCAAAAATATGCAGATACATTAACACATTCGTATGCATCTTGGTTCCCCTGTGTGCCATTATTTTAGAAATTCTTAGCAGAACATATATATATTCAAAATTTGACATAAGATAATTTGAGTTTGCTATGTTTGGAAAATAACTCATATGGGAGAAAGTTGCATTAAATAAATAATAGAGATAAAATTTATACTTCCATATATTTCAAAGCTAATGTCTCTAACTTACAATGGAATTGTAACATGAGGACGCAGTGCTATAATTTGATTGATTTGTTTTGACAGCAGCCAAATAATTGAGAGTGAAAGGTGTCAGCACAGATGAAATATTGTATAAGCCATGTTCAGAAGGCAACCCCAGCAGCAGCAACAACTGGAGTTTTATTCCTTTAATTCCATACTGGTACTCACCTCCAGTTTGTTATAAAACCATGAAACGTGTATGAATTTCCTAATTAGGGAGACTTTTATGGATAGGCTAGAAATAGAATTTTGTCAAATAATTGAACAATGAATATAGGTAAAAGGATCAAAGATCAGTGTGCTGAGCCGAATTATATCAGCCTTTCCTTTTCTTTTACAAATTCCTTCTGTTCTGCATTTTACTTTATTTTGAAGGGATTCTGAGTCAGAACAAATATTATATCCCATTTTCTAGCCCCTTGACTAGTAATGGGCAAAAGGGAGAGCTGTCTTTGGACCCAGATAAGGTGTTTACCCATCTGAATACCCAAACGCCTGGCAAAAATAAGATTTGAGGTGCTCAGTTAATATAGAAACTAAATGGTCGGGAGAGGATTAATTAAGGAGAAAGTCTCTGCCCATAAGTGACCTTTGAGCATGGTGGTTAATGAAGTGGGCCGTGAGTCACACTGACCTGGTTTAATTCCAGCCCTAAAGCTTGCTAGTTGTGTGACCTGGGCAAGGCACTCTGATTTCTGAGATTTGTCATCCTCAGATATTTTATAGGGTTGTTTTAAGGATTAAATGTTAACCTTACAGAGCATTCCTAGTATAGTGCTTAATGCTTAGCAAATGCACAATGAATGAGAGCTGTTTTTATTATGCGGAGTTGCAGTGTTCAGTATGGTAGCCACAAGCTGCATTTGAAATGTAACTGGTCTGAATTGAGATATGCCATAAATGTAAAATCCACACAAGTAAAAAATATCTCATTAATATCTTTATCTCGATAACATGTTGAAGTGTTACTTCAGATATATTAGGTCAAATACAATACATTATTAAAATTAATTTCACCTGTTTCTCTCTACTTTCTTAATATGGGTACTAGAAAAATTTAAATTATGTACATGGCTTACATTTGTGGCTCACATATTTCAACAAATCTCATATATGTGGCACTGGTTAAAAGCTGTGTTCATTAAAAATAAAAATAATTAACACACATTTAAATTTGAGAACTTCAAGCAGAAAATCATAAAAGATCTTCTTTGGAAACAAAAATTAGAGAGAACACATTTTGTAGGTTCTCTGCTATGGTTTAGGAACTGCTTGGGGTGTTTATCTATAAAGAAAGAAAAGGATGCAATTTTTATGAGGAAGTCCCATTGATCAGAATCTAAAATTATCTTTCCTTTTGAAAAAATATTATACTTTATAGTTTAAATATAAAAGAAATGTATATAATAAAATGATCTAGGATTTTAAAATGTTAACATTTTGTCATATTTGCTTAAAATTTTTTATCTTAAAAAATGAAATGTAAATAATGCTAAAATCCTCCTTTACCTCTCCTTCTCTCCATAGTCATTCTATAGTATTCATTCCCTCCTAGAAAGTACCACTATCCTTCCAGCGCATGTGTTTATAAATTTATTACATATACATATATATAATATATAGTATTATTTTAGGTATATTAAAATTTTACATAATGATAGCACACTCTGGATATATTTTTGTACCCTGCCTTTTTCTTTCAATATTTTACTTTTGAGATTTATTCATGTCGATATACGTAGAAAGTGATATATTTGGATTTATTTTGATCATCTTATTTTGTGAAGTTTTTTTAACCATGATTTTTCTGTCCTTTTCCTCCTGTCTTGCATTCTAATATATTTAGCAAATATTCTTTTTTTCACCTCTGGATTAAACAACTATTTTTATTCTTTTAGTTGTTACCAGTATTTTGAGCATGCTTTTGTTTTGAAGAGTAAAATCAGTATTTTCATCTTTCCTCTCAAGCCACAACTTATTGATCATCCCCTTCAATTTTCTATATTACTATTGTCCAGCATTAGTTATTCTTAATATTATTGTGTTTATAAGATCACTTAGCTTTTATTACATTTGCAAAATTCTTTACTCATTATGCCTTGTGTCCCATTCCTTCCTTCCAGAGCTTTCTGATTTTTTTCAGTGAAGGCCTCTGAGTGATAAACTGAGTTTCATTTGTTTGAAAATGCTCCCTTTACCCTTATTTTTCTTATTTAGTTAGAATTATAATTCTAGGTTAATAGCTATTATTTTTAGCAAATGAAGAAATTATCTTCTGTCCTATTATTCGCTGATAATAATTTTTTAATCGTCATTTTAATTGTCATTCTTTCATAGATATAATGCCTTTTTAAATTGTGGTTGATGTCAAGATTTTTCTCTTTGTTTTTGAGGTTCACAGTTTTACTATGAAAGAACTTGATATGAATTTGTTTTTATTTATCCTACACTGGACTGTAATTTCTGGAATTTTGATAATGATCTCTTCTCCCCTGTTCTCTCAATTCTTTCCTGAAATAAGTCCTATTACAAGTACGTTGAATCATCTCTTTCTATCTTCTATGTCTCTTAATTTCCCTCACATATTTTCTCTTTGTATTTTGTGCTTCATTTTTTTGTGATTTCCTTACATCTATTATCCAGTTTATGAATTCTCTCTGCAGTTATTTAATTTTATGTTTAACCTTACCTTTTTCAGTTTAAAGTCTATATTTTTCACTTTTAGAAGTAATATTTGGTTTTCTGTGGCTCCTATTTTTTAATTATTCCTCCTTAATCATTCTACATATTTTATTAAACAATCTTCATACTGCCTTTTAGCTTAAGTACTTGAGCTAATTACTGCATTTTCTTTCTTCATAGAGGGATATTTTCTTGTGTGGTAGGTAATATTTTATTGAACAGAGATAATTTTTCTATGAAATCATTTAAACTTTGGGTTGCATAATCATTGCTAATAAGAGGCTTTGCATTTGCTTCTGCCAAATACCCAACAGATTTCACTGAATGACCTCTCTGCTTAGAGATCTCTGTACTGTGCATATAGTATTAATTGAGACTCTACACTATGAAATATTCAGGCCTAGGTTTCAATTTCTCACATTATTGCCTACCTAGATCCTTTAACAGAAACAAACATCTTAATTAATTCCCTGGGCTAGTGAATGGGGTTTGTATTATCTCTTTTTACTGCTAAGGCAGCCCTTTCAGGGTCCTGGATTTTTACAAAGGACTTGGTTCAAACAACTACTCTTGCACTGTCCCTTTGTTGATGCTCAGACATCAGCCTCAAGCTGGCCGGGATTGTACCAGTCTGCTCTCAGGGTACAGGGTGTAGTTAATGGTCTTGTTCTTGATTCTGATGCCTGATGATTTCTCTTTCTGTGTGTATATTTAAATTTTTGATGTATTTTTACATAATTTCTACACATTGGAAACAGGAAAAAATTCCATGTTAGTCCAACCTAATATTTTGTCATGAAAGTCTTCCTCTTCCTTTTGTCAATTTCTCTCGATTGATCAAGTCTGGATAACTAATCATTAGCAGAAAGATAATTTCTAATAATTTCAAGCATTTGATTGAATTTAGTAGTAACTTAGATTGAATGCTTTCTGGAACTCTCAGAAATTTGCAAATATCTTTTGTGAAATTATTGGAAATGTTTAGAAAATAAGCAACAGTCCCATGTATATCTAATATTGTGTTCTAGTATTTCCTCTGGAATATTCTTGAATGATAGACATATTTATGTTTCCTATTAAAAAAAAAAAAACAAATTCTGTGTGGATGCTCAAGGCTATTCAGCTTACCTTTGGGCCTGAAAATAAATAATTAACAAGGATCACAAGTAAGTTAAGAACATGCTCTATTTTCAAAAAAACAAAAGAACCATGTAGAATTAAAAAATTTTTAATTTTAGTTTTTAGGACATTTAAAAATTTTTACTTTTTAGGATAGTTTTAAAATTAAATTGTTATTTTTATTTTAATTAAAATAAATTTAATTTATTAAATTTATAATTTTTAATTTAATAAGATCATAGAAATTAAATCTCAATTAATTCTGTATTTTAAAAATTCTTAATATTTTTATTTTGAAATATTTAAACCATAACAGAGGAGTACAGTGAATAACATAAAGAACACCTGTGTACCTACCACAATGTTCCATCAAATTCTAACATTTTACTCTTCCTGTTTTATATTGTTTCTTTAAAAAGTATCACAAATACAGTTGAAGCACTTTTTGTAACATTCCAAGATTCCATTCCCGTTCTCTTATTTTTTTGCTTTTTTTGAAAAATTATGGCAAAGTATGCATAACATAAAATTTACCACTTTAACCATTTTTCAGTACAATTAGGTGGCATTAAACACATTCACATTATTGTGCAATAATCACTACTACCTCTAGAACTTTTTCTTTTTTCACAACTGAAACTCTGTACCCATTAAACACTATCTCCCCATTACCCCCTTGCCCTCAGCCCCTGGCAACCACCATTTCACTTTCTGTCTCTATGAATTTGGCTATTCTAAGAACATTATATAGTTATCCTTTTGTGACTGGTTTATTTCACTTAACATAATGTCTTCAAAGTTCATACATATGGTACCATGTGTAAGAATTTCCTTCCTTTTTAAGACTGAATAGTATTCCACTGTATGCATATGCCACATTTTATTTATCCATTCATCTGTCGATAGGTGCTTGGATTGCTTCACCTTTTGACTACTGTGAATAAAGCTGCCATGAACATGAGTGTAGAAATAATCTTTGTCCTTGCTTTCAATTCCTTTGGGTATATATATACCCAGAAATGAAATTACTGGGTCACATAGTAATTTTATGTTTAATTGCTTGAGGAGTCACCAAATCTTTTTTCATAGTGACTTTACCATTTTACATGCTTATCAACAATGCACAGAGTTCTAATTTTCCACACACTTGCCAATATTTGTTATTCCTCTTTCCCATTTCTTGTGTTTTGGTTATAGCCATCCTAGCATGTGTGAAGTGTTATTCCATTGTGATTGAAGGAGCATTTTTGTGAGAACAGTAAATTAGCCACTAATTTCTCCTGATATTGCTTAATCACATTCATGTTTTAAAAATTTAAAATAATATTAAGGAGAATGTACACTTTAGAAGTTGACTTATTTCTGCTTCATACCCTTCAAATGGTAAATAGTATAATTGCAGTGTAGTTGTGGTTAGATTTATATTTTCAGGTATTATATATGCAGATACTAGCAATATTTGCCATGGAAGAAATTCTTGCAATGCAAATGCTTTTTCCTATTGGCTTCCATTACAATTAAAGATTTCACTGGACAAAAAAAAAAAAAAAAGGAAAAAAGAAATTACCTATAGATAAAATGAAAAAGTTTCTTGAAGATTTTCAAGTAGTGGTCTGCTTGGTGGAATGCTGACTGTTGAAATTAAACAGAAGTAGTCTATGAAGAGATTTAAGACCTAAACAATAGTTCTCTTTTCTCTTGCAGCACTTTTTTTCCAATCTGGAAATCTTCCCTACTTTTGAGAATTATCTAAGTTCCTTCCTGAATCATAAGAATTTCTTCCATGGTGGATATCTATTTCTTGCTTTGAATGCCACAAATGTTTCTGCCATGTTTGTGCTTTGGTCTTCTGGGGACCACTCTCTAATCAATGGGAGTATACTATTTACTTCTCTAGTAAATGCTATACTCTAGTTCTTGTTTTGTTCTAGCCTAAATTTTTTATATTTAAGCTTTAAGTTATATATTTTAAAATAAATTGTTTCTTTTTTTTAACATTTCTATCTAAGCTTATATGCCTAACATATTTATTAGATATTTCTGGTGCTTTTTCATATGCAATACATGGTAGTGTTTAAGTCAAGTGTGAACTATGCCTAGCAGAACTACACTTTTACCAACAAGTTTTTTTGCATTTTCATAATCAATACCCTATGTCCTATACTCAGAGAACAGAATGAAAGAGATAGTAGGCAGGTTGTACCAAAGAAAAGAGCTAGTGTACAAAAGCCCCTTGAAATCATAAAGTCATCTGTGGTCATAAAACCATATCACACACTTTTTTCAGAAGATTAATGAGTGGGTCATAAAATAACATTAATTATTGGCCAAATTCTAGTCAGAAAGCTGTGTGCTTCCTATGTAATGCTCTTTCAACTGCAAAAGGCTTGCTCTACAAATATTTGTAGTTCAAAACACTAATGCTATTACATTTCTTCATTTAAAACATAAAAAGAGAAAAAGTCTCTTTCAAAACCACTAACCAATCTAACATCTCTGCCTAGGTTTGTACTCAGCTATGTTGCTAGCTCAACTCCCTCCTTCATGGGAATAAAGAGGAAGCAGTTAGAGTAGAGTGCTATTGAGGGTGCACTGGGACCCCATAGACTGTCCCCAACACACACATCTGGGAAACATAGATCCTTACCTTATCCTGACCAGCAATTTGAAAATATTTTATTGGTCACAAGAATGATAATATCATAAAATACAACTCCCCAAAATCATTGCTACTGGGAAAGAAAATAGTTGCTCAGTCCCCAGAATCTCTGTAATGACACCGTCACTCACATAGTGAGTACAGAAAGAAAACATGTCCACCCACCATCACACCTTTCCAGAAATTCTAAGAGCCCCTCAGTAAATGCTACCAAGTCTGTCAATACAGTTTCTCTCTGAGACCTGGGACAGCCTTCCATGTTAGCTCTTGCTTCTTGAGTGTTCCAGAATATGTGTGGCTATGTGATGTACTAATCATCATTTGTCCACTGATTTTTAAAAATGAGAACTCTAAGCACTTCTCACCTGAAATATTCCAATACTATGTTCACATAGAAATACCACTGATGAATCTGAAAAAAAAATTAAATCACTTTGAATTTCCCAGGCTCTTGGGAAAAATCAGAAATATCAAATGAAAAAATTTTCAGTTCAGAATACCATTAAAATAATAAACTCTTAATTAAAGAACTAAAACTTGAAAAGAGACCTGTTTTATAATGATTTGGGGGGTCCATAACTTATTAACTCTCTCCCAAGATATTGTTTTAATTGAGATAGTTTATATTCTTATAACAAGAGCATAAGATGGCCTTTTCCTAGAAAAATCTCAATATACTGAGATTAAACTCCTTTTAATTCACTAAAGAGAAACCCAGATTCCAAAGCATGTTCCCACAAGGCAAAATTTCCATCCACGACATTCAGAGAATTATCAGGTATAACAGAGACTTTATCTAAAATTTCATTTATAATTTTATTTTAAAAAACTAGACTATATCATCACATCCCTGTGTATGTAATAGGTGTGTGTGTGTGTGTGTGTGTGTGTGTGTGTGTGTGTGTATTCTTTGCTGTATTTTATGCTGGTATAAAATGTCATATTTGTTGATTTTGTCATGACAAATGTTTGACCACATGTGATTTCAAATGCCTTAAAAATGCCTTAGGAGAAGAATGGGATGCTTCAGGTCTCATACCAAATTTTAATGTAAAATTAATTCCTTCAAAAAAAGCTTTTTAAAAACACAACATTTTTCTAATGTACATTAAGGATGTTGGAAAGTTCACTGAAGCATATGCTCTGAGCTTTCAGGAGCAATCTGTAGTCAGGCATTTTAAATGAAAATTGATTTGTGATTTACATGGTCAGTGGAAAGAAAATTAACTTATGGAAGGTTGTAATGAAATATTAGACAAGTAAAAAAGTAGATGGTGATCTAGTGGAACTAAAAGTCCCATCTGGAAGAATTCTGTGACATTTTTACATTTATCTGTGTTCTGCATGAGTTGTAATGTTAGTGGTAATTTTATGGGACTGAACTGAAATGAAAAGGGTGTTATCACAGATTGCCTACAATATAGGATTGTGTTCAGTGGAGAGTCCTGTATCCTTTTCTCCATTTTCCTATAATATGACTCATTGCACTTTTTTCAGCTACTGTTGTTGAATGCATTCAGCCTTTTACTTGAGGTTATTAAAGAAGAACATCAAACGCTCACAAATACAATCTAACCACACATTTAAAAGCAACACTGCAGCTTCCCCTTAGTTGTGCATTGTTTAGGTAATGTCCAAGAATAAATCCTCAAAATGTACACGAAAGAAGCAAGTGCACTGAATATAAAGCTTTTACCTTAACCCATCTTTTTTCTCAAAAGTATGATTAACACCTCACCAAAACCTAGAACATGTTAATAGAATGGTAAATTTATATCTTCCTAGAAATGGGTCATTCAGAAGTTGCCCATTTTCTCCCCTTTTTTCAATTTTGTTAAAGCAATCATAATTGTTTCTGTGGTCAAAGAAGTATGTTCTAATAAAGAAAGGTGAAACCTTGTTTCTGTTTGATAAAAACTGTCTACCTTATTTCAGTATTAATTAACTGATATGGATTTTTAAAGAGAGAATTCATAATGGGTTTAATTCTGTAAGTTATCCTTTTTCCCTTTGAATTTACTATATTTGACAAATAGTCATAAGTTTTTGAAAGTATATAATTTCTGAATTACTATACCTTACACATTTGACATAATGTAAATACTTTGATCCTCTACTAAAGCATAAGCCATGAAATTATTTACCTTAGAATGTCAAATCCATTTTCTGTCTTTTTTTCTTTCCTTTCATCTCTTTCTCCATGAACCACAACTGAAAATAAGTAGAACTTCTAAAAAATTATGAAGGTTAAGGTCTTGGGCTAAATTCATACTTACTTGTACTACTATATTTAAACAAATCCACAAAATGTGAAATTTTAAGATTGCCAGTTTGAATTGCCCTCTTTTATTTCAAATTATTTTCATCAAGCATTTTTCATTTATGAAATCTATTTTTCTTACTGTTTTCTCTAATAAGAAAATAGCTAGTTATTTCAGTAGATTAAAATTATTATATTTATTTCAACCAGAATAGTAATATTTTATTTCTGTAACTACAGTGCTGACTCTCAAGTAGGGCTACCAATTAGAATCACCGGTAGGGAATATCAATTGCTAGGCCCCATCACAGAGCTCTGATTTAATGGGCTCAGAGTACCTTCCAACATCAGAGCCTTTTAAAAACTCCCTGGTTGAGTTGAATGTGCAGCAAGGTAGGGACTACAATTCTGTAAAAACAGGCCATAAGGGAACTCCTCATGAGGTTAGTTACCATGTTGTAAGTGGGGGAGAAAGGAGGGAGATTGTGGGAGGTGGAGGGAACAGGTGAATTCACTCCTGCTTTACTAAGGGACACAGCTCCACCTCTTTTTCCTGCATATAGTTCTTATGTTTCAGGAATCATTGTTTCAACCACAGTACTTGGATTTGTGCATTTGGCCCAAATACACATAACAATCAGATTATAAGAGAATTCTGCATTGTTATTTAGTTGTTTTCAATTGGTTACTCAAAATATACTTTGAGTCTGGTTTTTATTTTATGTTTGATTACTTAGAAATTTCTATTCTGATTTAAAAGAAAAATTTAAAAACCTTAAAACTTGCTCCTGAGAGCAGGCTAGAAATATCTGTTGTTGTAGGCAGAGAATGGCCTATTGCTTCCACCCGTTTAGGCTGATATTTAGTTGTTTTGTTCAAGTGAAAGCAAATAGCCACCCACCAAAATGTCTTCTGGTCAGGGTCCAAGATTGTAGCTGTGGGTGCTGATGTAGCATTTAAACAATCATTTGACATCCATTCCTCCTGTCATTTCTGCAGTGCATTTGGTTCATAACATTTCTAGGGTAAAGGTCACGAATCTGTCACCAGTAGTGTTTGTGGCACTCAGAAAATAAGACAGGTGGTCAATGATATTTGAGGCAGCCCACATAATCACAGGATGCTGCAGAGGTCAATATTCTGTATTGGCTTTCCATTCTGTCCATCTGAAACAATATACTGGAGTAAATGTAATCAGTAAGTGGTTGCAAATGAATCTTTTAGGGACATTAGCATTACAGAAACAAGAGATTCAAGAAGAGATGCTAAGTGGATCTTTGCGTTTGTAATTGCAGCCCTGGGAATTTTTGCTCTAATTAATAGCTACTAAACCTGGGACCCTTGCTCCTAGGCGCAAGGGTGAGTTCTCATTTGCTGTTCTGGGAATATCTTTTGGGCTCTGTAGAAAGTGTCAGTGAAGTAAACAGACCCTGAGGACCCGTCTCAGGCACTTGGCAGCCTCCTGGCTCCTATTTTTTCCTAACCACAGGAACATCCCTGGTGATCAGATAACTCTCTCCACAGACCACAAAGTGGTGAACAGTGGAATAGGATAAGGAGATCCATTTCAGCACTACATTCCTTTTTAGTAGAGAGAAACTCAAATATATGCTCCTTGTATAGCTCTGGTGGGAAGACAGCAGCCCTTGACATTTGCCTGTGAATGTATAAAGAGCTCAAGAGACAGTACAAAAGGATAGTTTTTGTTTGTGTATCATCTAGGCCTACTTCATTACACTACCTTTAAGAGCTGGCAAAATCTGTCTAAAGGGTCATCCATAGGCGAAACTATGAATAAGGCTGTTTGTTTCTGAGACTTAAGTTTTCCTTAGCCTTCTTCAGGGATGTTCACTCTCTCTCCCCTCCTCACCTGCCCTCAACTTCCAGGTTGCTAAGCCTCTCTGCCCCCAATTCTGGTTCAGGCTTCCTCTAGGGGAAAATCCCAATGAATGTGCCCATTCTGAGCTATAATTACCAATAATGCTTCCAGAAACATTTGTAGGAAAGCAAAGCCATGAGCCAGGCATCAGATAACTGGATTTGAGATTATTTTGGAAGAGAGAAAAAATCCTCCACATTATATCCTTATCTCGTGACTTCATTAAGGAGGTATTAGTTATTGAGGACCTGCTGTCATCGCTGATTCATTGATTGATTTACTCACTGTATAAAATGATGTATGAAGAACCACTGCTGATCAAAGTTTTCTCAGCAATGATTCAAACATTATCTACACAGAAAATCCTCATTCACATTTTCTAAGTGTACAAGTTAGGGAAACAGGTGAGCATTTTATAATAGCAATAAGTGTCTCTATTTACCTCGCAAGCTTTGCCATAAACAGCCCATGTGATTGTGACCATTGTGAGGGAAGAGGAGATATTAACTCAAACATTTTGAGGATCTGAATGCTGGTGTTCTTACTCAATTCACTTCTCATTTTTTGGGCATATGCTAAATGCTAAGCACTCTCAAAACTCATCTCACTTAGCTCTCACAAGCACTCTGTGAAACAGGCATTATTCTCCTGTGTTCAGTAGTTACTCAAGGCACAGATGTGAATCAGAAATTTTCTAACAATAATACAACCAGGAAGCAGCAGAGTCCAAGTATGAACTTGAGCTTTCTGGCTGGGACTCTTTTTTTCCTTCTTCTGTAATGCTTCAGTGACCTCAGGAGTCCTGTTTATCTGCCATTGGTTTGGAAGGTTTAAAATCGCTCCCATAAACTCTATAAAAAGTTCAAGATAGCATGGTTAGATTACATAATTCTAGTATGCCGAGATAGTAGTAGATGAGTAGTAGATGCTCAACAAAACAGTGAATTGAACTGATTAACTGGAGCAACTTCTTACCTACTAATGTAACATTTTTTCTTCTACAACAATGGAAGAATTTGCAAGTAAAGCCAGAAATGGAAAAAATAATTTGAGATCTCACAGAAGTATCAGAACTGATTCAAATAATGTCATTCTTTAAAGAAGCTAAGGAAGAATGTCAGTCAATACTGGTCAGTATACTTAATGTGGCTGTGTGTGTGTGTGTGTGTGTGTGTGTGTGTGTGTGTGTGTGTGATGGATATTACTGCTAAAATTTTTAAATTAGAATTCTACCCCACGCCCATCATAGTTCTGTGTGCTAATGGGATAAGAAGATGCTAGACAAAGGATTAGAGCAGCGCCTTTAACTGGAAATAGTTCTCTCCTCAGCCTCCAGGGGACATTTGGCAATGCCTGAAACATTTTTTGTTAAACTGGGGGTAGTTCTGCTACTGGCATATAGAGAGCAGAGGCCAGGATGCTGCTGAACATCCTGTGATGTACAGGACAGCCCTCACTACAAAGAGTTATTGGGCCCCAAATATCAATTGTGCTAAGGTTAAGAAACCCTGGGTTAGAGTTAATGTTAGGTGGCAAAATGACAAAGCGTAAAGAAACCTGGTAGAATTTAGAATCTCAAAGTGAAAGTATGTTCTGGCTAGAAATTAAGAGAAGAGTCTTAATATTGTTAATTTGATTGAACAATTATTTCAGCATCCTTCATAGTTTAATAAGATCAGTCTCATAAGAAGTTTCAATCAGATAAAGTTAAATTCCTGGAAAACAGCAGTGATAATAAGTAGCATTTTTTTTGACCACCTACTGTATGGAAGACATTTTCTTTATGCTTTATAAACATCTTACTTAATTATCACAACTCTGAAGTATGTATATTATGCTCTTCTATATATGATGAAATTTTGACTGTAAAAGATTGAGTGCTGTGACAGATATTCATTTCTGTATTCAACAAACTCCATTTCCTTTTCCTCCTGGACACATAAACCACATTGTCTATCCTCTCTTGCAGTTAAGTGGGGCTCTGTCACTGATACTGGCCAAGGGAATATAAGTGAAATGAGATATTCTCTTCCAGTACTGGCTCCTAAATATTTTTCTGTGCAATTCCTCGCATGTTCTCTCTTCCCTCAACTGCTGGCCAGATGCAGAGAATCCAGTGAGGACTCCAGGGGTCTATAGAATGGCCTGGATCTCTTAATGATTGTGGAGCAGAGACCTACTGACCACCATGAGAACTTAATGTAAAAGAGAAAAAAAAAAACTTTATTGCAGGTAGCCACTAAGAAATTGGGGTTGTTTCTTGGAGGAGTTAGTGTGCACTGATGAATACAAGAAGCTTATAAGTTGGATTTTGAACCCATGTTTTTCTGATGCCAATGTCCCTGTTAATGTTTACTACATTATGCCACAAATAAATGATCACTAACCTTTTCAAAACAAGTACAAATTGTTTTTGAGAAATAGATATAAAAAGATGTCTATAACTTTCTGTTTTTTTCTAGAGAGAAAAAACAAAGTATACAATTATCATTGCATTTTTATCATTATAAAGATTTATAAATTGAAATGAATATATCCCTAGAGTATAAATATTCAACAATTTTAGAAGCAGATAAAAATGTATGATTTTATAAATATCATATGAATAGATGTTGTTCTTGACATGTTAAATAGATGCCTATAAGCGGTTCTGCTTTTCAAGCACAAACAGGGGTAAATAGATGATAAAGATTTCAGAAAAAAATGGAAAGAAGGTAGAGAGGGTTTCTAGACTAGAAGAACAAAGTGCTGCTTACTCATTCCTCTTCCAAATCAAATTAAAATGCTGATGCCATAAATTAGGAACACAAACAGAGCCTTTCCAAGCTGGAGAACAAAGGGTAGTACCTCTTAAAAAACTGACCAATGGTCACTAGATTGAGAACTCCTTAATAGAAAAGATACAATTTTATAAGAATATATATGACTTCCTTTAGCATATAATAGGTATTTAAATACATAGTGAGTGAATCTGAATAATACTATATTATTACAATTATAATATTTAAACACAATGAGCACATATTAGATTGCTGGTAGTTTTCCTTTTGCTTCTTCCCACCAATGATTTCACTGAACTCAACATATTAAGCAGATATTATTGCAGCGGCAATCATTTTATGTGGCCATGACATGCTAAGATCAAAAGTAGTTAGAGCACATACTATTTCTCTGAAATGTTGTACTTGCTAAAAGTGAGGAATCTTCTTGTGTAGCATCAGTTTCTATATCATTAATCCAAGGATTTGCCCATGAAATTAAGTTTTGTGGTTTCTCAAGGGTATCTACAAAATTTCTTGACTCTGCCTGTCATATTTTTGAGACTATTTTTTTGTTTTAAAGCTTTCAAACTTATTGTCAATAATATTTTAACTTCTTGTAGATCCCACTATACCTTACTGTACTTTAAGATATTTCCTTATAAATTATGTGCAATTTATTTATTCATTCATTTGCTCATCAAATATTTTAACTACCTACCCCATGCAATGCTCAGGAGATACCAGTTATCCAGCTCCTCAACCCAATCTCGATGTTATAGTATTCTAACACGAGTAACACAGAGCTCATAGTTTAGTGGGAGAGGTATATATACAAAAGGATAATTTACAAAATGATGTAATAAGACATGGACATAAAATGGCTACTAAAGAAATGATGGTTTTATCTGTCTTACCAAAAAAAGTATTTATATTGAGAGCGATCAGATCTGAATTTAACATTTGTTTTTTTCTCAAAATTGTTATTAACTTACCTTCGTAATTAGTTGCCAGTATTGTCAGTGATTTAATTAATAGTCGTTAAAGAAATACATTACTGTAAAAGCTTCTAGTACTACTATTTGTTCTTATTCTCTGGGATCGTAGGGAAGCATCCATCCCAAGGATGACTTCCTCCCCTTCTTCACAGCACAGTGGAGGAAGTGTACCCAGGGGGTTGGGTGAAAGAGGGTTATGGAAAGCCAGGTGTAGGACCTGGGTCTCTTTGTCTCTTCCAGCCTCCCTCCACATGGCTGCGCTGCTATTATCAGTAGCAGGGTTCTGTGAACATTAGCCCTCGCCCAGAAGAAAGCAAGTGAGTGTCACCCCGCACAATATGGTTACATTACTGAACCTACTGATGACTCATTTTCTTCTGCACAGCCGAGACTTTTAAAAAAACATAAAACCAGATAACTTTAATTATATCAACCCATCTACTTGGTTGTCCTCATTTGTATTTTCCAGGCTTCCAGTTGTGAAATCAGATTATGTGAATATTTCCTCTGAGACTTTTCATTAACTGGTATTCAGCCCAGAGAAAGGCAATGTTGAATCTTTAATGTTCTGCTATATATATATATATATATATATATATATATATATATATATATATGCCTTCTGTCCTTTTGTTTTCATATAAATTTTATGGAAACTATATCTTTAGTTTATGCTAAACATATAGTATCATAAGAGTCCCACCCTGTACAAAGTATTCCAAGAATATAGTAATTTCTGTTAGATGAAATACATGTTTCTCTTTTGATGATACATTGACCCACTCAAATACTGAGTAGGATTGTACTCTAAGGATTTCTTATGATGAAAATTAGATCATTGAGAGGGAGGGAAAAAGTGTGGAAATATTTTGTGGGCCTCTAATTAGTACTTGGGTGCCTTCAGTGTCACCCTGTTGAGCATTGTTCTCCTGTATTCTATGAGAATGCCCTCAATCCCAGAAGACACAGGGCAAATGGTGCCCCCTGGTGTTGTGTTATGCTGAGGCTGTTATACTCTTAAGCCTTTAAGAGATTTTTTGCAGAAGATTATTTTGGTCAGTTATTTGATTTAGTGATATTTTCAGGTGACATGAAATGTGGCTATGTTGCTGTGTGTCCCTCTCTAGAAAGGAAGCTGACAGTAAAGGAATGAGATCACAACTGACACTTTGAAAACTCACTTTTCTTTGTGTGTGCCCTACTCCATAGGCTGCCTTATATGTAACATCTCTCTAGATGCAAAGGTATCTTTTGTTCCAATGACCTAACTCACCCCTTTTTCATATGAACAAAACCACTATTTCATTCAGACTTATCTGTTCTCTACTAATGTCAATTTTCTGGCCAACACGTTGCATTTTCCATGCGTCATTAATGCCATTGTTCCCATCTATTTCTGTTATGCATAACATTTTTCTAGAAGTAAAACTATCCAGCTAGAGCATCAGCCAATGAAGTAACTTTTATTTGCCAGATGGACGTCACTCCCTGGGCTTGGCTTTCTCACTGTGTTCAAATGCCTATTCTTTCATGCTATTCTAACAAAACTTCAGTCTTCTTACTTTTAGTTCATGCATTTATGATGCCTTATAGGTTCCTACTGTGCTGTCTTTTTGAGGCCCTACTGTGCTGTCTTTTTGAGGCTACACTATACAACTAATGTGGTGATTCTGGTTTGGCCTCTTGCATTCTATGATTGCTGCTTTTATCTTCCAAATTAATATTACACGATATTTCCTCCCTATATAAATATCTGTTGTTTGTATCTTCATCCTTCTTAGCAACCTACCTTTATCTGACCCAGATCTATAGCCACTCATTTTTATAAAAAGAGGAAGCAACAAAAGCAGTGTAGTAGATGCATCTGGGCAGATCATAATAAAAATAGCTTCCTAGCACTAAGTACTGTGCTCAGGACTTTCCATCTATTATCTCATTTATGCACATAATGATTTAACAAGGGAGTTATTATCATCTTCATTTCTTTTATTCAAGGTCACACATCTAGAAAGTGGTGGTGCTGAGATTAAAAACCAAGGTCTCCCTGTCTTAACTACTATACCACATTGCCCCTTCCCCTTCTAGTTCCCTGGGCTTTCTCCCCCAGGAGTCAAAGTTTCAGCTTGTCTCCTCTCTGAGGTCTTTGATGTTGACAAAACCTCTGTCTAGATCAGATTATGTTTCATCCCTTTATTCTTCATGCATTGTCTCCATTGAGCTTTTTAACATATAGGAAGCTCTTTCTTAGATTAGCTGTCACCTAAGCCTATTGTAATTAATACCTATTGACCCTTGCAAACTGTCACTTTCCACTGTCACCAGAAGTAGCTAGCAAAAATAAATTGTATGCATGGTGCTTATCAACAGAGGGCCTCGGTGTCACCTGGTGGAGACATATGTGGAGGAAGATGAGCCTGTACCTCTTGGATCACATTGATGTCCTGTTTCTAAGCAAGAGAATCATCTGATGATTGAGGGAGACAGAAGGGAGGATTAAGATATGATCATTATTGAAATAAAATACTTGACAGACACATCTGCCTTTTCTGGAACTTCCCTCCAGGAGAGCTTTCATTCTCACAATAAGTAGCAAAATGCACTTGTATTATTCTCCTAAGAAACTATTAATATAACACGCATTGAAAAACAAGTTGTACTAATCATTTCCTTTGAGTGCACAGAGAATCAGAGAACCATGGAATTTTCTTTAAATAGAAAAGACTTTAGAAATTATTTGTCCCTATCTTCTACTTAGCAACTAAAGAAATTGATGCATAGAAATATTGAGAGAATTTCTTAAGGTTAAATGTGGCACATACTCCTCAAATAATATAACTAAAGTGTCTCTCAAATTAATATTGTGGTAGTTATATACAGTTCTATGCCCCTTACTTTTCTCTACTTCAGTGGTGACTGTGATAAAAATTAATTTATAATTTCAGTAATAATAGAAACCTATTCCTGCCTTCAAAAGTTGTTTGCATTTTTTTCTCATCCCTGTAGTTTGAAACCCTAACCAATATGCAGTTGAATTTGAAATTTACTGTATGATGTTTCTGCTGTTCATTTTTTACCATTTCACACCTTGTCCGCATCTTGAGCAAGCTTGTAAGTTTCCAGTGCATCCATTTCTTGTGATGATATATTGTCCTGGTGGAAAATTTCATTTACTGGCTGTGCCCTTTGCTGAACCTGTTGCTAGTCAAGGAACATGATAAGCGTATAAGTAGCATGCTACTTCATTTATCATACATCGTTTTAGACACTCAGATATCTTATATACAATTTTGCATTCTGCACAGAAGGGAGCTATCTAACTCACAGAAAAAAACATCTTCAAGTAAATTGTCAGTTTAGGATATATAAATGTATCTTCTTAATAAAAATTCATCATAATTTATACTAAACTTGTAAATACCCTTTATTTTTCTATAACCCTGTTAACCACATGCTATCAAACACTAATAGAAAGGTTTCGGCTTTTGTGATTTGGTGTATAAAAGAATTGGAAGATATAAAAATGCTATTTTCAATAATTAAATTACATTGTGAAATAAATCAGGCATTGGGAATCTCAACAGTATTTCAAGGGTTTTCTGGTGCCACTCTTCTCACCAGAAGAAGCCTTTCGATATTTTCCTCCTGTAACCTTAAATGAAAACTGCCATAAGTCTGAACTAACATTCTGAGAAGTTGAAGTTAAGCTGGAAAGAGAAAGTGCGCATCTGTGAATGGAAAGCAAGAAAAACAAAGCTCCATGCATCTACCATAGAAAGCCTTTTTTAAAGGGTGATTTTCTGAGGCTGCTATAGGAGATCAGACCTACCTAATCTCAGTAACTTTCTATGTATTGATTTCTGCTCTTCTCCTGCCTATCATTATAATGTTTTTACTAGCACCCATGTTTTATGTTTAGCATAAAAAGTCTACATTCCGTCAGAATGGGGCCCTTGAAATTTTGAAAGTAAAATTTGGTTTACATTAAACACTGCTTAGACTAATTAGGACCATTCTCAAAGGAATTGTGAACATGAAATTTAGCTAACAATTATTTGGTTGCTGTCTCCCCCATTCCTTGCAGTCTAAGAAGTACTTTAGCTGAATAGAACCCATGTGGAAAGATGAAGACTGTGGGTACTTATACAAAGATATAAATACAGATAGAGTCCCAGGCATTCTCATTTCTGTAGAACTATTGTTCTTCAGGAACAACATTGGTGTCCTGGTGTTTCAGCAGCTAGCTCACTTATCTACATGTAAATATGGCCGAGCCAGGCCCTTCTTGCAAGCAGTGCTCATACAAAAGGGGAGATGCCAGATGAAAACTCATTTATTGTTTTATAAGGAAGAATGTTCTTTTCTGGAATTTAGGATTAGGACACAGAATTTAAATGTAACATCACTTTTGGTCACTAAGAAAACACCTTGACTAAATATAAGGGAACAACCCATTTGATTTTCTCCATTTCTTGTGTTAATAAAACTCTCTAGGTCTTGTTTCTTCCTTCTCTTTGGATCATAAAGTCTTTGAGGTGTTAATAAAAGCTATGGATCTTCTCCATAGATAACGCACATGTCCTAGGACACACAGAAGTCTGCATATAATTTAGGGGGTACAAATGTTTGGAGGTTCACTCATGTATCCCTGGCAGAAAGGGCACCAGATGCAAATCACTAGCTCCAAATTGGGACAGGTAATTCAGCCTTTCTGAACTCAGTTTGTGCATCTATAAAACCAGCACGAAGAAAGAATTTGCCTGAGTGCATTGTCGTGGAGATTAGAGACAATAAGCAAATAAGAACAAACTCTGCCTGGCACATGGCAGCTGCTTAGTCAGTATCAATCCTTTCCTTTCTTAGACTAACTTGCCAGGAAGCAAAGTCATCACTGGAAAGCAGGCTGAGCCAAATATGATCCATCACCTGTTTTTCTAAATAAAGCTTTATTGAAACATAGACACACTTACTTGTTCATATATTGTCTGTGGCTGCTTTTGTGACACAACGGCAGTTATAATGAGTAATTATAATAAAGAGTATATGGCTCAAAAACCAAAAATATTTACTATCAGGCTCTTTACAGACAAAAATTTGCCAACTCCTGCTCTAGAGCTATTAGGTCAAGGTCATTTGTGGGTAGTTCCCTTCATCCTGATTGGAGGAATCTGTTGAACCCTATTGTGACCTTGTCCTGTTGGAGGTTAGATCTGAGGCAGATGTTAATAGTTGATGATTAAGACTCCAGCCCTGAACTGGAATCAACCTAAATTTCTGTCACAAGGAAAATGGATGAATATAACATGGTATATTTGTACAGTGAAATAATACACAACAATGAAACAAATGAACTGCTGTTACACACAGAAACACGGATCCAGCAAAAGAAGCTGGGTATTGAAGGCTACATACAGTTTGTAGCTGCTTTTAATAAAGTTCTAGAACATACAACATTAATTCATGGTGGTACAAGTAAGAGTATTGGAGGAAAGAATGGTCCCTGGCAATATGTCTAAGGAAAACCTTCCGCTAAATACTTTGATCATTTAGCTAAAGATAATAGTTATATATGTAAAATTTGTTGAGTTATTTAAAATTAGCATACTTTCTGTACTTGGTATATTATATCTGAAGGGAGAGGGAAAAGGTAAGGAGGAGGAGGGAATGCTCTGAGCCGAGGCTTGTCAAAGTTTGAATCTTGATTCCACCACTGACTAGTTATGTGACATGAGGAAAATCTCTTCGTGGCACCTCAAATTCCTTAACTGTAAATTGGCCAAATAGTTTCATAGGTCTAAAGTTTCTTATTTACAATTCCAAAATCCAGACATCTCTGAAAATCAAAAGTGTTTTCATTATTCATTTTGCAGCAAAACTGAGCTTAACTAGTATCAGGATGTTTAGAGTTTTTATTGACCCTACTTGGTATAAAAAGTAATAGGCTTTGTTACAAAAATATTTTTGTGTTCGATTTTGGAATGCTGACCTAGATTGTACTAAGAATATTATGCAATGTATACTAGATATTTTCCATATTAACTTCCTAAAATATAAAAAATTCTGAATTATAAAACATTTGCCTCAAGGGTTCCATATAAGGGATTATGGAATTATAACTGCCTCATGGAGTTTATGAAAATTAAATAAAGTAACACCAGATGAGAACTTAGAACAATGCCTGTCCCAGGCAAACACTCAACAAAGATTAGTATTATTACTAACTGTGTTCTCTGCTCCCATTTCAAAAAAGCTTGTGACTATTGTTTTCTATAAGGCAGTTGACACCAATTATAAAAAAACACCATAAGCCCAGTCTCTAAGGATCACATCCATAAACTTTCCCTTGAGTAAACTTTATGGGAAAGAGGTAGAAAACTCACAGAAGGCAAAGCCCTGAATTATTACCAGGAAAACTTCACAAATGGGACTCTGTTAAAAGAGACTGTTTTCTATCACATTCCCAAGTGGCTACTTCTTCTACTAAGAGAGAAATTGCTAAGTGTCTTTGAATAGGGTATGAGGGTTTCTTTGAAGGACCAAAAGAGGGGTTTTATCTAGAGCTGATCCTACCTGAGTTTAAAACTACACCATTTCTACTATTCCTGCTGGGCTGTGTATATTTGAAACATTCCACTAAAAGGACTCCACCGTCACTCACAGCTTTGCTTGTGCTATAATTAAGGTGGCAGTGAGAAGGGAAATTCCCCAGAAATCAGAACAGGGGAAGGAAAATTAACCAGAGAAACAAATTGCATAAACGATCTTTCAGAATGATTTTCAGTACCTGAAAACAATCAAAAGAATCAATCCCTGTTTTAATGGAAAGAGTGATGGCTCTGAGTACCAAATTCTAGTTCTGGCTTCTGCCACTACTAGATGGGCAACCTTGGATGATCCATTTAAACTTTTTGTACCTTACTTTCCTCATTTGTAAATTGAAGGGATTATGTAGATTGAAGTTAATTTCTAATATTCCTACCAATTCTGTGAATTCTGTTTGTCTTCATTTTGGAAGGCCAGAAACCAGTTCTTACCAATTACTTCAAAATCTTACATATGACATGACTTGACAATCTACAGACATTACAAACTTTACAAAACAGTTGTTAAAACGGCTTTGTCTTATTTATTGCTGCATCCCTAGTATCTGAAATAATGCCTGGCCCAAGATAGGTAATAAACATGTATTCTTGCATGAATTAACAAATGATTATTTTAGTGCTATATCTGTTAATGAAGCAGCAATAGTTTTTTTTTTGATAAATGAATACTAATGAAGATTATGTTATTTAATGACTCTTACAAATGACAAGTAAGATATTTTCAACCATACAGAAAAATGATTTATAAGGAAAAAGTCTCGTCTCACATAATAAGAATTCAAGAGATAGCCAGCATCTTTATTGGCTCGTTTGGGCTCAACAGAGTCATCGAAGACCCAGGTTTACTCTGTGTTCTACTCCACTGTCTTTGGAAAGTTGGCTTTCTTGAAGCTGGCTCACCTGTGGTTATAAGATAGCTGCTGCATTTCCAGGCATCATCTTTTCTAGAAGATTCCAGGAGACTTCATCTAATTTCTTATTGGTCAAAATTAGGTCATGTGGCCACCCTTCACCTATCACTGGCAAAAAGACTAGGATTCATACTTAGGTAATGTAGGGGGCATGATCATCTTCCCTGAACAAAATCAGGTTCCCTTAGACAGAAACAATGACAGGAATAGATTTACATGGTCAACCTATAGTGACTGCCCCTATAAAAAAATCTTTGATAAATAAAAGAACAAATGAATAAATGGTAAAACAGATGACATCAAGATAAAACGCCAAACATTAAAATGCCAAATGAGTGATCCAAAGAATGAGTGCCAGAGGAACTTTCTGGAGATATCACCAGAGACTGGTATGAGCAAGAGGAGTCACTGAGAGAATAGCATATGGCCTAAACTTAGGTGGTTTGGTATGGTCAGAGCTGATGAATGCATCTCATTTTGTGGGGATAGTTTGATACAACGTGAGGAAGTAGAAACACATATAAATGTAGCAGTGGCCCGGGGGACATTGAATGAAGCGAGGAGGATTCAAGAGAGAACAGTACCTAAGGATCAGGTTGGAAGAATAAATTTTATTTCTCAGCTAATTGGCGAGACTTTATTCTATTGGTAAGGGGAAAGATTTCTTTTTAAGTCAGATTTATTGAGCTGTACTTTACATAAAATAAAATTCACCCTTTTTAGTATACAGTTCTGTGAATTTTGACAAACATACAGCAAGTGTAACTACCTCTACAATCAAAATAGTAAAGACTTACCAAAACTTTCTCTTACATTCTTTTGTAATCACCTCCTTGACTCCAGCTTATGGCAACCACTGATTCATTTTCTGACCCAACAGTTTTGCCTTCTCCTGATTGTCCCATGTGGCCTTTTGAGTCTGGCTCCCTTCACTTAGCACATATGTGAGATTCACTCATGCTGTGTATATCAGGAGTTGGTTCCTTTTTATTTGAATGAGATTTTATTGTATGGATACATCACAGTTTTTGTTTATCCATTCACCCACTGGAAGATGTCATTTTTTGGCATTTATGAATAAAGTCACTATTAACATTTGCATATAGGTTTTTCTCTGAACATAAGTTTATTTCCTTTTGGTAAATATTTAAGACTTGGATTGCTGAATTGTATGGTAAATTATGTTTAACTTTGTAAGAAATTGCCAAACTGTTTTCTAAAGTGGCAACGCCACTTTATAATACCATCAGCAATATATGAGCATCCATTACTCCATATCCTCGTCAGCACTTGAAATTGCTAGTTCGAGATTTTTCTTTCTTTCTTTTTCTTTTTCTTTTTTCATTCTAGCCACTCTAACAGGTGTGTAGGGGCATCTCACTATGACTGCAATTTTCATTTTTCTAATGACTAATAATCTTTTTCTGTGCTTATTTGCCTCTCATAAAATTTCTTTTTCAAAGTGTCTGGTGAGAAAGATTTTAATTTTTCTCTTTTTAGAATATTATCTGGTAAAAACAAATCTTTAGAAATATGATTCTGAGTCTGAAAGGAGGATATTGGTCATACAGAAATCAGAGGGAGGCTATTTCATAAGCCAAATGAGAGGTGATTCGAAGGGCAGCATATCCTTAACTAAATGGTATGGTTGTCCTAACAAAGAGATATCAAACATTGAAAGCACATTGCACCGTGCCTGTCAGTATAATGAAAATAATGATTTCTACCATTTATGATACACCAGACACATGCAGGCACATATGGACACTTTATAGGTATGAACTCATTTAATCTTTACACTATCACTATGGAGTTCTAGTTCTCTCCCCTGTTTTACAGCTGAAGAAACTAAAGTACAGAGCAAAATGACTCACTTAAGGTCACATGGCTGGTAAGTGGCTGCTGGAGGATTGGAATACTGATAGTTTGCCTCAGTGCTCACCACATGATACTGGCCTCCTACTAGCACCTCCATGAATGTTTGTTGAATTAACTGAATTAATAAGCTACAAGAAATAACCAGTCATACCTATTTAGAATCAAAATGGAATCAAATCAAAACTGATTTGAAAGAGACATCAAATGTAACTCTTGATAAAATACAGCATATATACCATGTAGTCTGGACAATGATAGTGACTATGTTCTCCCTCATTTATCCATTTGGTCAAAAGTCATAATCTCCAAACTTAGCAAATTTTAGAGTTTTTTATCAATTTTCTGTGATTCTGTCTCAAGTCTATCCTCCTGCTGACAATAAGGGGAGACACACTCTCACCTCTATTTTGCCAATGCATATTTGAACCATATCTTTGCTAGGCCAGATATATGCTCTCTTCATGTCAGGCTCCAATGGAAGACTAGCATCAGTGTTTGGGAGCACTTATGCCCTTCAAGGGCATGGCAGCAGCCACCTTTGAAACCACCTCTACAGAACCAGAAAGATGAGGGAAAACAAACAGACAAAAACAACAAAAAGCCCTTTTTTCTTTTCTCATTTCTTAGCTCAGTTATAAGAGAGTTATTTTGATGAGTCCCCCAAGGAAAGATAAAGTGCTAATTGTTGTATCAATAATTTAGTCTATGGACCACGGCAATTTGTGCTATTAGATCAAACTGAATACATTTTTAGAGAATTATATCATAAGAGTATGAAAAGTCCAGCTCTTCCAGGGTAGTATATTAATCCCCAGAACTGAATTCCCCAGAATCCATCTGATTTGTCTCTCAGTCAGGAAGTTGAGAATTTGCTTTTTTTCCCTAGAAAACTTCTTTGAAACAAGTATTTGATATTGTACTCTAGCAAAGATTCATACGTGAACTATGAAGGGGTGGGAGGTTATATAGAAGTGCCAGGCTTATTTTTGCTGCCAGAAAGTTTTAAGACCATTTACAATTCAAGACTTACAATATCAGTCTTCAACTTATTAAAACGAGATGCTTATTGAGAGAGGAGATTTGAGAAAACCTTTAATCAAAAAGGTAACAATGTTTGATAAATTTCCATTAATTGTCTCAACCTTTTCTTAGTAATGCCCATTATGAAATCAGAGACAAGTTCTCCAAGGGAAAATTTTTGGTTTACAATACTTCTAGGTAAAACAGGACTACAAGCTGGAAAGACAAAGGAGCCCTAAATTTTTATATTTTTTTAAGAACCAATTTTGTGATGATCCTTTATAACAAATCTCAAATACTATTATTAACTTTAGACTGCATTGTGTCTTTCTGAGGCATAGTCATATTTGAAATTACTTCTAAAAAGGAGGCAGAAAAAAACATCTTATACCCCCATATCTTCCTGTAGTGTGGAAAATCCCACACATAAACCTTTTGGTTAACTGCAGAAAAGTCTGATTCTGTGGCAAAAGTTGGGCTTTGATACTACCCCACTCACTGCTCGTGTGGCAATAATAAATTTCTTTCTCTGAGACCGACTTTCCTCTTCTATAAAGTAGACATAGAATATTTTATGTCACTTATATGTGGTAATTTAAAAAAGCCAAACTCATAAAACCAGAGAGTATGTAGTAATGGGGATTGGGTGCAAGATTGGTAGTGTTTAAGGGTATAAACTTTCAATGAATAGTAAATAACCCATAGAGATCTAAAGCACAGTATGATGAATATAAACATTATTTTACTATAATCATCATACTTGCTAAGAGGCTAGTACTTTATTCCAACCACTTAAAAGAAAGGATAATGATTTAATGTAATAGAAGTGCTAAGTATCACTACAATGGTAATCATATTACAATATATGACTGTCCTAAGTTAACAATGTTGTACACCTTAAATTTACACAATAGTATGATAAATATATTCAATTAATATATGAACTGGAAAAAATGTTCTAGCTAAAAAGGAGGATAATTAGAGTCAATGAAAGAAAGATAGAGAAAAACAACAAAAGAGTAATAAAATTCAGTCAACAAATAGTGTTACTTACAAAAACTATTATGTATAACGAAATATGAAACATAAATTTCATTATTAATTCTTTTATTGGAATTTTTTGTGCCTGAATAAAATTATTTTGCACTTAAAAAATATTTATTGTGAAGACTGAATATACATTAATGTGTGTGAAATACCTGGAACAGAATAGCCATGATCATATTGATACTTCCTTTTTCCTAAAAATTATAATAGCATAGAATCCTAAGGAATACCATATCAGCCACAGCTCCCACCCCCCCACCCGCAAATGTCAAACAAGTCTTATAATGCTAATACAAGAAAGATCATAGCTCAACATTATCTACAATATGAAGGTTTCACATCCAAGCCAGGTATTTAAAGTCATGGTTACCGTTAATACATAACATGAACAGAATCACCATCTCCAACCCAGAGAGCCTAAAGCTGTAGTATTACTTTACAGCTGCCCCTTGCCCAGAAATGATTCTTGCATTGAAAAGTATTTGATTTATAAAAATTTTATGTTTTAACTAACCAAAAGTCAGTAGCAGACACAAATACTTCAAATAGTCTTTAATACTCCCAAAGGAATATTAGAAATCTCTGAACCTAACAGCAGCCCATGGAAAAGAGTATCCTGAAGATGTCAAAATTCTACAACCTTGTAGGTATTCCGCAGAAATAATGTGGTCTTTATTTAATGAATTACCAAAGTTGAGTTTTGTTGAGTGAATTACTAACAAGCAAAGCTAAAGTCTACTTTGATTCTATAAATCCAGGAAATAAATATCTTTAAAGGTTAAACATGCCAGAAGAAAATATCTGGCCCTGCTTTAAGATCTTGAGTTGAAGATCATATCAAAATTAATTGACTCAAAAGCAAGCAGATAGCTTCATAAAACTTAACCCAAGTAGAATTTTCATGAGGACTACCCAGTTCTCCTCTAGTTCTGAATTCTACAAAGTGCAAATAACATGAGATTATCTACCCCTCCACTTTCACACCAAGTCATCAGGCTCTCTCCATTCTGCTTATTATTTAGACCTACTTGAAGAATATTAGCAAAGTTGTTTGCTGAAAAATTTGTCTCACTAGTAATATCTACCATTTTGAAAGAAAATCTTTCCTTATCACTTAATTTTTGATCGATTTTTCACCTTCCACTTAAATCTATTGACAAATGACTCCTGTCCTTGACGCATTTTTCTTTATTGGACAGTCTCTTAATTCTACCTGCTGGATTAGGATTGCACACAAATGAGTCTCTTTCCGTCTAAGAGGAGCTTAGTTTTTGCAGGAAATCATGTTAGCATCTTCAGTAAAAACCTTGGTTTTCTCCACTATAACAATGCACATAGTTTCAGCTTGATTTTCAGTAGAGGACAATAATGGGGAAAGAAACAATCTTTGAAAAGCAGAAGGAAGACCAAACAATATGAGCAAGCATATCGTGGCTCTGATAGCCTTTGTTCCTGCCTTCATCACTATTTCTAACCGTTTTTTTCTACAAACATAATGAAGAGGACAAAGATAACATTCGGAGAGGAACAATATGAATATAGAGAAAAAATTTAAATATTATTCTTGATTCAGTTTCTCACCTTTTCCCTCACTGACCAGATCAGAGAGTTGCATATCCTTAAGTTGTGGTGTAACTGATAAGAGAGAAAGAAACAAATAATACTTTAACATGATTAAAACTGAACCTAAGACTTTTTTGCCACCTGATACCATCTTTTAAAATCGTCTCATTGGATTAATACTGGTCAACCTTTAGAAACACAATCCATGAAATCATGTTTTCCTTCCATTGGTGAATACATACTGAGTCCCTATGTCCCAGGCATTGAGATAGGCACTGGGACAATAATAGGGAACCCAAAATGGCCTGATTTCCTAGGGGACATTCTATGACAGGCAGTCATTTAGCCAAAGAAGTACACAGACAGTGTAAAACTTATCAGTAGTATAAAGAGGGAAAACAGTGTCAGGGTAGAGAAAACAAGGAGGATAAGATTTAGATGAAAATGGTTCAGGTTGACCCCTCCTCAAAGTAACTTTTAAGAAGCACTAATGGAAGGCAATGTAACAAAGTGGTTAAGCCAGGCCATTTGATATTGAGGTTCGATTTCAGCCCTAGCTATTTATCTTGGGCAAGTTACTGAACTGATATGAGCCTTGTTTCCATGTAATGGGATGACAAAATGACCTATCTATCTCATGAAATCAATGGGCTGATTCTCTAAGAATAAGCTAATTCCTACAACTGGTTTAATAAATATCAGCTATCAGCACCACCATCATCATCAATAGTGTTGTTACCCAATAATCTCATGAACCAGGACAATCTTTTTTACTCACTTTTTCATTAACCATTTGTTCCATGGATGTGTCTAGCCAAAAAGAGATAGAGATTGAAAGTTGTCTTTCTGATCAGTTTCAAGACACATTCCAACTCACCTTAAACCCAGTAATTTTTTTCAGCCAGTAATCACTCTGATTGAGGAACAAGTTAAAAAACAAACATTTTTTTTCAATGTGTCCTAATAGTCCAAGCTCTGTGTTAGGTTCTGCTCCATAGAACGTTAACATTTATTCACAGTCCTAGTTGTTAGGGATTATTATTTCCCCTGTATGGATGAGGAAATGGAGGCTCAGAGAAGCACAAGTGTGCTTAGTGTCACACAGCTAATAAATGCAGAGAAGAGTTAAGACTGAGGCTCTCCAACCTCAAACCTAATGTCTTTTCTACACTAATGTAGTCACTGAGACATCAGTCCATTCATTGATATACCAGATCTTTATGAACTCCCGTATAATGACCAATTTCACTTCCCTAAGAGACCATGAAGAAATCAATGATCACTCACTCCCCTAGGCTAGCATTTGCTCCAACCAAAATTGAGAGGTTACAGACTTTCAAGTTAATGGTCACTTGTGACACTATATTCCAGAGTATCTAGTAAGTGGTATCCCTATCAGAGCCTGAAAGTCCTCTGCTGTTTTCTGAGTACCTCTAGAATTTTTTTTTTATTTTCCACTGCCATTTTTGTGTAGTGATTAGGTCTTTCCTGACAGAGATGAATTCTTTCCCAAGAGATTATAAGGTACATTTAATTCTATAGTATGTATGTCATGTGGAAGCCTCGGAATATGCCCAATGTTAAAGAAAGGATGCCAAGGATGCTACTGTGTGTTGATTCTGATAGACCTGAGAGTAACTACTCTTTTTTCCAGGATGAAAAGCAGAGTGGCATTACCATTCTGGGAGAGGTGGACATATTGACTTATTAAGAGATATTGTTGACCTTTCAAGTACCAGAAAGATGCTTAACAGGATATAGGACTAATATAATATTTCTGTCCAATGAGCCCTTTCAGACTAAGTGTCAGCAAAAGGAAACTTGCTAAAAAAAATATGTCCCCAGTTTAAAAACAACAAAACTTAGGAAAGAATCCTTACCAGGGAGCTAATAGAAAGGTATTTCAAAATGACAAAGTGTGTTCAGAAAAGTGTATAGGATGAAAGATCACCCATGCTGCCTCCCTTTGCCTTTCCCATCCTTGGCCATTTAAAGAACTTCATTCAGTATGAAGATGCTTCTAGGGTTGCCAGATGTCTGCGGTTCTCTACTGCAATGTGGTGGCCCAGCAATCATGGAAATCCTTTCTGTATTGAGGTTTTGAGCCCCAGAGGCCCTGCTTGACACATGCATGAATAAAATTCCTGGGTAGGTAATTTTTGTGAAATGCATCAACAGCACATGCCATATCCACATTTTAAATTCTCATCATCAGAATAACCAATGTGTTTCCAGCATTTTTCGGTAATTCTGTTCTTTATTTTTGGAACACATATATAAAGCAACATTCATACTATTAATTTAGAGGCTGAACTCACTTGCCTTGGCTTCTGCAATGTAGTTGTGTGTCCCATAATGAAAGAGACAGGCTAGCTTTGTTTATCATCACACAAGAGCTCTCCTCGCCCCACTGAGCTGACTCCCCATTTTGCTCCAGTGTTTTCAGAGTTGGAAACAATAGCATTTCTCACCCTTCCTTGAGACAAGAACACATAAGTACAGTCTTTCATGGCTCACCAACAAGAAGCTCTCTCCTGCCACAGTTTAACCTCCAAATCCCTATTACAATGACTCTTTTTGGTCCATGACTTTTCTACCTGGCTCCCTGTCCAGTCTCTGTATTCCACACACCTACCCCTCAGACCTTTGGGCCCCAATGTAGCTGTAGAATCTTCATTGAAACAGAGCTTGAAGAATAAGAGAAACATCTGTATTGTTGCTGACTACTTAATGTGCTTTACAACATGTCTTTAAGTTCCTTTCTGACTGAATTAATTGCAAAGATTGTTTTTATGCTTCATCATTAAATTCTAACTTATAAGCCTCGCTGAACCGCCACTTAATAGATGCTACTAGCATTTAAACCAGGGTTTGGACTGGATCTCCCTCACCATCTTCTGCAGCACCCCTGGAGTGTAGTCTCTTCCTAGGGAGCCACAGATGCTATAATGTATCTCTTTCAAAACGCATGGTATCCACTCCATTTCTGCTTTTTCTAAAATCACGTCTGGGGAAACTGAGAAGCTCCTTTTGAAGGATTACATTATGGCTTTGATTTTTATTTATAAAACATAAAGGACTAATATATAACAGTTAGGACATTCTGCTTCCAAAGTGCATTGTAGCAAAATAATTGGAAGGCAGTTGCAGTGTGAAATATATGACAGCTTTACAGGACATAAAAAGCAGCTTTTTCTTTGTAATAGTGTAATTGCCTTAAACCCCACAATCATAATTGTTATCAAAAAATAATCCCAAGGAAAGGCTAATATAAGGTGAGCGGACTATTATAAGAGCTCTAATACACTCGATTCCTTGAACAGCAAATGCAGCTCTCAATCTCCTCGTGCTTTTAGTGTCAGTCAGAGAGCACTCAGTCATTTCTGTGCATCAAGCCTGCAGTATTGATTTTTCCACTGACTGAAACAGCCATATAAGCATAAATTTTGCATGAGCCTTTCACTTTGTAGACTCTCCTTTGGTCAGATGACACATGATGTGAACATGAAGACTGTATAATAACAATGCATGGTCAACCTGCAGGCATTAAAGCGTGGGTTCTCACAGCTCTGAAGGACAAAAGCTAGATGGGAAGAGTGCTGCCTTGCCAGTGCATTGCGAGAGAAACAAATATTATCTCCATCTTGGCAGCCTGGGTTCAATTTTATTTTCTACTTCTCTCCTGTATTTTCACATCTCCTTTCTAAAAGCACCCACAACACACACACACACACACACACACACACACACACACACACACACACACTTATTTACATGCATCTTCTCATCTCCACCTACTCTAAGTAAAAGTCAGCTTTATAAAGAGAGCCTCTCTGGTAATGACTGAACCCACTTACTGCACCTCCCTCTGGTTTTCTCCAAATTATTTTGTTGTGTTCCATCCTTGATGCCATTTCTTTTGTGTCAGCCCTGGAGACTAAATAGTGTGTAACAACATTTGATAAGATCTTGTATCATGCTAAAAAAAAAAAGCCTTATCTAAAGATATGGTTCATTGATACACAAGTACAAGAAAAACCAACCCTCCTTATTGACATATTCCATTTAACCTGCCTTGGCCCTGTTTGAGGACTCCTTATTCATTAATAGTTCTTTATCTCATGTCTTTATGATTTGTAATGTTCTGTGTGAAGTGCAATAATTCTGTTAGGAGATTTCACCAGTGGAAACAACAGGCAAATATAATCTTACCTCATGGGTCTGATATCACCTTATCCCAAGTCACATGAACTTGTGTGATTTGATGTAATTAATTACAGTATGATATGAAGAATTCTCAAGATTAAGTTGAATTGGCCTGGGGAGGAGGAGTGAAATAGGGAAGAATTATCTACTTTAAAAAATCTCTACTGACCAGATAGAGTCAACCAGAAAGAGGTTACTATTTTTTTTTTTTAAATAAAAATTATAGTGCAAAGCAGGGACTTGCTGTCATGAATAATTGCAAATGCATTCACTTTTTCCTTTTGTGCAACCATTTGGAATAACAATAATAACATTCACCTTGAGGCTCGCTAACCTGGAGAAAGAGGTGTGCTGAACTTCAAACTTTGGCATCTTATGAAGGATATAAACTCCACACATGGGCAGCATTAGCTTATGGTGAATGTAAATACAACCTGACTTATTTTTAAGGAGAAGTTGGACCTGCATTCATCTGGAGTCTTTCCATTGCTCAGAAAAGAGACATGAACTCTAATTCTTAATCCTCTTAATATTTCCCCATTTCAGAAGCAGCTTCCTGCCTTCTGTGATCGGCTTCATCAATGCTGCTCCTTGTTTGAAAAGAATTTTGAAAATTATTCTTTTTATTTCCGGTTCATGGCATCATAGGAGGTATTTCTACTTAAACCAAAGTTATTATAGTGAGCAGTGCTCTCTGAAATGAGTTTTGGCCAAGGAAGATGAGCAAAATGACACTTGTGAGTCTAAGCTTAAAGAAGAGCTTGTTCTCCATTTAGGCTGGACAGTGAGGAAGAAGGCCTGGTCTATTTGTTCTTTACGGGAAACTAAAATTTGTGGAGAAAATATAGTAAACTCTCTTGCTAATGTTTTATTTGATGGCCTCCTCACCTTAAAATTGGCTCAAACACCAATTGGTCAAAATAGGGATGAATTTCTTTTTATTAGTAAAAAGAAATAAAAATGAGATGATGGCTTCTCAACCCAGCTAAGCTCCTACTTCTGAGGTTTCTCCCCTCATTTAGAAAATTTAAGAAATGAAGTCTCAAGTCTGGTGTCCTGGGAGAGTTTGACAAAGATACAGGGACCCGTGACATGAGCTAAGATTGTACCCCCAAATCTGCTTACCAGACTGCCAGTAAGTGTGACAGGAGGGTTCTTTCTTTTCTTTCTTTTTTTTTTTTTTTCATTGACTTTCCTGTGCTGAAGGGAGCCTAAATGGCTCTCTCAGTTTCCTCATTCAACAGAGGAAAGAACCCATCTAGAGACAGAGATGTCCTTCCAGTCCCTAGAATACTGCTCTGGGGTGTTTGAGTTCAGCAGAGAGACCCATGAGAGGACACTTGCACCCACTTGGAGAGGTGGTTAGGAGGCTGGAGAATTTCCTAGAAGATGCAAGACTCTAGATGTGTCTGTCACATTCTCTGCTTTGAATAAAGAGGAACTGTGTACTGACAGAGGCAGGAAGCAAGGGAGGAGCAAAGTTTGCTGATTGAGGTGCCAGGGAGCACCAGGTTAACAGAGTCTCTATTCTAGAAAGGTACACAGTAGCTTGTGATAGACAAGCTTTATAAACTAACAGCAATAATAGCCTTTATTTAATTTTGGTATTTCTATATTTGTTGTATATTGCCTTTGGGCAGAGTGCAGCTTTAATAAATAAGTGCACACCTTCTAATGAGGGAATGAAATTACAGAATTGCTATGAACCCCAGAACAACAGCAGATCACTACTGCCCGTCATCTCCTAAATGAGAAGCAGGTAATATAGGTCACAGTATTGATAAGTCAGGGACATCAGTGTCATGCAAAGCAGTGAAGCAGTAGAGGAAAACATGAAGTGGGAGGAGAGGAGGCATGGAAATGCCTAAAGCAACCTCTGAAAATGAAGCATTGAAAGAAACCTTTGTTTCCTTTGTCTTCTAAGTTTATGATGAAGTTTCTTAACTGTTTGTTTCCTGTTATGCTTCACCATTAAGATAATCAAACCATTATTTTTTTTCTCTTAGAATTTACTCATCAGAATTGTGCCTCTATATCTGGATTCATCTCCATTGATACACTAAAATTTATCTTGCTTAAAATGCGTATTATAAGTACCTGACAGTAAGCTACAAGGAGTTATCATGAGTCCATTTGAAAGCCAGGACATACTTTAGGGTCACTGGAAAATCAGTGCAAGGAAAGTGTTCGTTAATTCATGCTTCCTCCACCATTGCACATACTACTCTGTGTCATATTTTTCTCACTGTGCAATCTCCCCAATCCTTTCCCAGAGGATAGACATCTCTAGAACAAGCACTGGCTTATTCATCTCTGGGTTTAAGGCCCCCCAGGACAGATCCTTGCACAAATATTTGCAGAAAAGATAGAAGACTGAATAATTGAAAAACCAATGACAATGAGATTTGATTCTTTCTTATTTCTTTGCTAAAAATATTTCCAACAGCCTAATGCCCATCAAGCCACAAACTTTGCACATTTCCTTCAAAAAAGAAGGCAGCTTTTGTATTAACAAAATTTGTCAAATGAGAGAACTGAGATTTATAAAATGAATGAGCTTAAATAGGTCCACCCCCATTCCATGCTGGTCTGACTCTTTCGTTGTGAGAAGCAGAGGCTCACTCAAGTTGCTTCAAGTAAGAGGAAGTCCATTATAAATATTAATGAGGATCTCTTGAAAATCTAAGAAAGAAATAGAAGAACAATTGAGTCTCAGGGAACCAATTTTGAACCCATGTTCTTAGGAACCCATGTCAAACTGCCAATGACCAGCATATTCTTTCTCATAGCATCTTAGCTTCTCTCCATGCACCTGCTTCTTCTTCACCCTCTAAAACTGTAGGATTCTGATCATTCATAATTTACCTACATCTTTGACTTCTAAAATCATTTTGACCATCTTCTATCTGATTCTGGCTCTTTTTTTGTAACTTCAGCTTCAGTGCTCATTGCTGAAGATCTCTCAGTTCCTAATTTCAAATTTCAGAAGGAAATATGATTGGCCCCTCTCATTCATTTGAGCCATGACACATACATTGTCTAAGAGAGAATGAGTTGTAAGTTGAAATACCATGGAGTCTTTATGAAGAAAATAGACCCAGTTCAGGGCCTCAGCAGGGACATAAGCTCTAGACTTAGAAAGTTTCAAAGCCTTGTAATTCTACTTGACCCATCCAGGTCATTTTGTAATCCAAGAACAACTACACAGATTAATATACAGAGAATGTAAATAATCTGGCAGATTTATAAAATATCTAGATAATTTTGAGAGTGTAACTATATCTTTTGATCAATAATTGAGTATACAAATAGAAAAGATAATTTGAAACACTTAAGAAACAAAATTTTGGTTTTAAAAAAATTATTACAACTTTTGAAAATTAATGTGGTTTCTTTACATCAAAGTACAAGTGGCCTTCTCACTTAATAATAAACATTTACAGTTGTCAAAATTATTTTCACAGATATAAAAGTGTACCTTCACAGAGTATATGCTTCACTAAGTTATTAGACATGCTCAGTTGAAGGAAAACACTTTATTCTCCATGTTATAAGTCAGGACAAAGAAGCATGCCTTTTTCACCTTGGTGTGTCTGGTGTCAAGCTCAGAATCTGACACATATTTGGTGGTAAATAAATGTTTGGGGAATTAATAATAAATGAGATTGGACTTAATATTTTGAGAAATGGAGCAGAATTCAAACTACTTTGAGAAGTAAAAAAGTTTTAGCTCAAGTTATTTAAAAATTAAACCAACTAAATGACTGGTTTAGATTAACAAATCACCAGAGGAATCATTGTTAGCCTGACCTGTCTAACTTTAGAAGTGATAGTCACAGTCTTAGGCAAGGAAAGATATTTCAAGCAGGTGGTCTATCCAAAGCTAGGAGCACACTCAGAGATTCCAAATGACTTTGTTTAAGGAAGTTGGTGTGTGTGTATCTGTCTCCTCATATTCTACTCCTTTAAAAACAGCCCCTCTGCCTCCCTCCCAGTGTCTGGACTGTGAGCTCCTTCTGGGGAGCAACTGACTCTGCTTTTCCAGCTTCTAGCACAGAGCCTAGTACATGTTTGCTAAGCAAATGGATTATTCCATATATGGACAAAATTAAAAGTCACCTAGGAATACAGAACACAGTCTCAATGGGTTGATAGACCAGAGAGAGCTGCAAGTGTAGGAATGATTTCTGCCCCTTCCAGCTGGGTTCCCTGCAATCCCCATTAATGCTTCTTCGTCCCACATTGAGACCATCATGTGCACTTTTTAGAGCCCAGTCGTTTTTCTCTTTCACAGCTTTTATCACACTTAGCTTATTATTTGTATAATTCTACTTCTGTTTCATAAAACATATGACTTTGCACACAGTAGGCCCTCAACAAGTACTTAGTGCAAGAAGGTGGAATTCGTTGGAGCAAATGAACATACTCAAAAGCCAAAGAGTAAAAGAAGGACTGGATATTGAAATCCCCGAGAGACAACGGTGTAGGACTAAGGGGAAAAAGACAGAGGTCACTAATTCTTTAGAGCGGTAGTCCCCAACCTTTTTGGCACCAGGGTCCAGCATTCCTTTGAGAATCTAATACCTGATGATCTGAGGTGGAGCTGAGGCAGTGATGTTAAGTGCTAGGGAGTGGCTGCAAATACAGAGGAAGCTTTGGCTCGTTCACCTCCTGCTGTGCAGCCCAGTTCCTAACAGGCCAGGGACTAGTACCCATCTGCAGCCCTGGTCGGGGGCGGGGGGGGCATTGGGGAGCCCTGCTTTAGAGGAAAAGGAAGACCAGAATAGATGTATTCCATGTTAAACTCTCCATGTGGTAGGCAGTATAACACTATCCCCTCCTCACCCCTGAAAGATGTTCATGTCCTCATCTCTAGAACCTGTGAATATGTTATGTCACATGGCAAAGAGGAACTAAGATTCCAGGTGGAATTCAGTTTGTTAATTTGTTGATTTTACAATAGTGAGATTATCCTGATTATTGGGTAGATACAATCAAGAGGGTCCTTAAAAGCAGAAGAGGGAGGTGGAAAGGAATCAGAGCTCAAGAAGGATATGTGGTGACAGAAGGTCAAAGTGATGTAAGTAAGAAAGACTCAACCAGCCATCGCTGGCTTTCAGATGGAGGAAGAGGGTCACCAGCCGAGAAACACAGGGGGTTCCTGGAAGCTGGGAAAGGCTAGAAAACAGATTCTCCCCATGAGCCTTCAGAAGGAATGCAGCTTTGCCAACACCTTAATTTTAGGCCAGTAAAATCCATTTCAGACTTCTGACCTCCAAATATATAAGACAACAAATTCATGTTTTTTATACTGCTAAATTTGTGGTAATTTGTTACAGCAGCAAATAGAAAACTAACATTCACCTTGGGAGTCTATTGTAAATTGGCATAAATGCACCTAAAAGTTTATCAGCTCTTCTATGAGGAATTCCTATCAAACCCTCTCAAATGAAGATTGTGCTTTTATTTGTTTCCACAAGACAAAGCTAAGCTCTCCAACCACACACATATGTACGTACTCTGGAAAACTTAGACTAGATGACAAAGGAGAGTGGACACTCGAGGAAAGGAATGCTGGAGACGTTCCGCTTTCTCATATCATGATTGACATACTTCTTAATACTCTGGGGAAAAGACATCTACCTCGAGTCATGAGTAACTTATTCTGAAAAACATGAATATGATTAGCTATTGTAAAGCCTAGTTAGAATTTCAAATAATTTAATATGCTTATATATAAATTTCAACTTTTGAAGGGGAAGCAACATCTTACTCAGTGAAATTTTAAATTCCTATTTAGATTGGTTTTTGTTTTTCTATTGCCCATCTGAAAATCATGATGTGTTATCCAGTAACAAAAACCATTACCAACCTTCTTTAAACTGCCTATATGATGTCTCCATACGATCACATACCCACAAACCAGCCATGGGTGGGTATGAAAGGCACAGTCTTGGGCTCCATACATACCTATCAAGGTCTGAGAAGATGCCTACTGGGTAATAAAGAGTAAAACTGAAAAAGAGAGAGAAATGGGCTTGAAATAGAGCCTTAAAATGCAATCCCAAGCCTAAAACACCTGCAGTAAAAAGATAATACTTATGTATCTGCATAAAAATTATGAATAGAATAGCAAATGCCACTCAGAAAATACATGTTACTGAAACTTTTCGTGCCCAGAAGGCAGATTGAGCACAGGGGAAATTTATGTGCTCTGTACCCTCATGCTTATTCTATTTTTACATGTGTAAAAGCTTTTAGGCATCTATAACTTTTATGCAAAGGCAGCAAAAAATTCTTAAAAGAAAATGTCGGTGCTTAACACTACATCCACAATTTTGAAACTAAATTATTAGGTCCACTACTGTATCCTTCACTTTATACCTATGCCAGGTTTGCTGTGGAGAAGAAATTTAAGGTAAATTGAGACAAACATAGGTAAGGACATCAAATTTTTTTAGCTGTCATATCCTTGGGTGGTAGAATTAACTTTCAGATGATACCATGCAAATGACTTGGTTACGTTTGTAACTCACAATAGAAATAATAGTCACATATTGTTTTCATTTATTTGTCTTCTCAAACAGAAAAAATACCAAGAGGCAACAGTGCTCTTCTGTACTCTGAGAGATTTAAGGGGGACATATCTTCCTTTTATTTTTTGAAACCATTTCAAATACTGTGCATAAGTGAGACAACTGGGAAAGAATATTAACAATATCTTAATGCTGGAACTTTTGGATTTTATCCGGCAAAGTTAACATATTGGTTATACATTGTGCTTCACGCCATTCTGCTGGCATGAACCCTAAGTCTTACATTTTAAGAATCTTATGACAAAACTTGTTATATAATAAATTAATCAACTCTCTTTTTCCTAGTCATGTCATTCCATAGAAACTCTTCTAGGACAATCTGTAGTGTGGTACACAGTTGCTTGCTAATCCCTTACAGGGTTCAAATTACGTTTAACAGCTTTTTGATATCTCAGGTGTAAAAATCACAAATAGCCACAAATTGTTTTTTTGGTTGCTTTGTGTATTTTTACTCCACACGGTAAAAAAAAAAAAAAAGAAAAAAAAAGATGGTGGGTGGGTGAAGGCAGAATTTGTGATGTTATAACGTGGTCCAGGTGGACAGAAAATCACAGTGGCAGCTAAAGACCACCTTGCTCTTTTTATATGACAAAGTAAAACATAAATGGAAAGGAAGGAAGCTGAAAAGAAAGCAAGCTAATTGTAGGTCATTTGTAACTGTTAAGAATGGGTAAACATATTACCTTTCTCCCAGTATAACATACTGTTCTGTGTAAATTGCACCTAATTTTTTTCTTATTATGCCATTTGAAGGACAAACTCATTCCTTATAGAAATTGCTTCAGGGCCTGAGGGCTCATGTAACTTGTTTAATCATGATTGTTATTTGATAGCATTAGCTGATAATCACTCTATCAAAAGTTGGGCGATTACCCAGAAGCAGAAACATTTAAAGACCATAGATTGATTAAAAACAAAAACAAAAACAGTCAGCCTTCATAACAGTATAGACTATGAACTTCAAAGCAGCTGCTTTTTTTTTCCAGTCTCAATATTGTCCTGTAACCGGAAAAAACTAAAACAATGGACAGTGTTTTAAGCCAATTAACTATTTATCCAGATGTAATCCTGAGTAAATTCTTTAGCCTGGCTTTGTGCTGAGAAGCTTTTCAGCCCTTGAAAATAGACCATTCTTCTGAAATATGCACGAATCGCCACTTGCACTTGAGGATAGGGAAAAACAAAATGGCCTGTTTGGCCCTAGTAGGGAGGCAACAGGGTTATGCAGATTGTATAAGTAAGTCAGAGGCAAGAGGCCAGCTCAAAGAGCAGGCAGAGCCGCCCAGCGGAAGCAGCAAGCTCGGGATACACCCAGCCCAGAATTTGCTGTCAAATTCCTCTTTGAGGACTTCCCAAAGGCAGTGCTGCTCTTCTGAAGTCAATGATGATCAAGTGGCTCAGGGACACACAAGTAGCCAGATCTGTGATTCCCAATTTTCCCAAGCCTCAAGAGCAGAAGCATGGGATGCCAAGAAGCCTTTCTGAGCACCAGCTTAGCTCCCACATTTACCCCTTGTTCCTTAAAGGAAGCCTTTTTCTTCTCCAACCACTACCTCCCATCCCTTCCACCTCAACGCCATCCCTTTTGGGCATGTTCCTGCCATGTGCATACTTGTGTATGCACTAGAAATTTCTGTCTCAAAGCTCTTCTCCAGGCTGCTCCAAATTATATATCTCAATTTGTCTCCTTTTACTATCCAACAGCCTCCTCTACTCCTTAGGGAAATTTGTAAAGTGCTAATTTCAGCCCATTCACCCACCACCGGCTCCCAACTTTGTTATAAACCACGTGGATCCTAGATGCCCAGGGCTTCCCAATTTATGAGAATAACTACGGCTTCAGATCCTGATGGATGCCAGGGGACCTGAGAGCCCTTGTGCACATGCGCACACACATACACCAAACAAATTTTTCTCCCACTGCCTTCAGCCAACAATAAAAGTTGACATAGAGACAATCTTAGGCAAAAGTTCTGGGACTACTTGTTCCACAATTAGCCAGGGCTCACCAGGTTTTCTGTCCTACAGGGAACATGATATAACAGGAGGCTCTTCTGCTTCATCAACTCTGCTCCCTTCAGTCAGGCATCTCCAAAATGTCGAAATCCCCCCAACACTTCTCACCTAACTCCTTATGTCACCTTATCAAAGTTTATACTTCACGTGATTACCTTGCAGCACTTATCCAACCTATAATATGTATTTCTCTATTTACTTAGAACTAATTTCCCATTTAGGGTTATCTTGAAGAATTAACTTTTCTGGTCCTCACTTTTATAAGGCATTGTTCTCATTGATTTGCTTGAAGTGTCTTACTAAATCATCCCCACAGACCTGAGGGAGATGCTGCTATTAACCTTGTTTTACAGATGAGAAAACTGAGGCCCAGAATGTTTCATTTGTTCATGGCCACTCGGTAAGTGGCAGAGGCAGACCTTGAACTTGGACCTAACCACACTACTTGAACTTGGACCTAACCATACTACACTCTGCTGTCATTTCTCATCAAAAATATGACAAATGGAACTAGTCTCCTTAAGGTTCTTTTCATCTTTCTAGTTCTGTGATCTATGCTGTTCAGGTAAATGAGTTTTATTTTTGTCATATTTATGCAGATTGGCTTAACCAGAAAATTCACTAGTACTGATGTCTTTAAGAAGTCAGAGCCATTGTAAAGGAAATGAGCCAATAAATCTAAAACACATTCAATATTTTCTCTCATTTTGATTTTAGACTTCATGGGAATTGGTAGGTGAGGGAGAGCTTGAAATGTGTTTTCTGAGTTGGCTGCTGCAGGAAGCAATGCAGAAGGATGGAGAAACACTGGAAAGAAGGTCTGGGACACAAAAGAATCACTCAGCAGTATCGGTTTGGGATCACTTCTAAAGGTTCAAACTCTTTTACCCTAAATAAGTTTATAGACAAATATGAGGTTCATACCTTACATACCTAAGTTGAAAACAGTGGCTTGAAAGATTCCTATTTGTGGTAAAAAATAATTACAATAAAATAAATAAAATAAAAATAAAATAAAATAAAATAAAATAAAATAAAATAAAATAAAATAAATAGGGTTGTTGATGTCCCTTAGGGGGACATCAAAAGGAAGAGACTCAATTGGCAAAAGTCAGATTTGGGGAGAGAACAGCCTAACAGGACAGGAACGAGTGGCCACTAAACTACCCCAATGCACTTTCATCCATTGTCACACTGGCTGAAGACCCCAACAAGCTTTCATCTCAAAAGGTGATTGTTTGGCCTAAATTTTAGACCCGTTTTCCCAGTGTCCCTGACATTAGTAAAAGTTCACTGATGAAATCCACATTGTATCATCATTCAGCACTTCATTCCACAAATGCCAAACCCACATTTGCTGCCATGCAGCTGTACAGAGCAATTTTGTGATCCTTTTTACAAATAACTAGGTTTCATTTTAGTACCGATCAACACCACACTGGGAAAACTTTAAAGTTATCATCCCAGAAATGTGTTGAATTCTCATATTAGAACACAAACTTTTTTACTTTCAAGTCTTGTAATATGCATTTTATTTATAGCATAGTTGCAGTTTGTTTTTTCCCCCCAACCTACATGAATCATGGAGTTGGACTTTTTTTAAAATAAAAAATGCATTGGAACCAAAAACATATACTTAACAAAATTACCCAGTGGATTTTCTGTGAATAGTACCCAACTCCCTTTCCCTTCTTTTCTGACAACAAGAGTGCTATTGCTCAGAAAATCACCATTTCCTTTCACTTTTATTTGACTGAAAACAGCAAAGTTTCTATGGGTTTCCTAAGGGTGTTCAGCTCATCTGATAAGAGATCACATTAAAGATGATTGTGGCAATTTGTTTCCTCTTGTTGTGAAACCACATACTGTCCCCAGAAATTCAATCACATTTTAGAGACCTCTTTTGTCTTCTTTCATTATTATAAAGATATAGATACACAGTTTGAAAATTCAAAAAATGTAGAAAAGTATAAAAAAAATAGAATCACCCATAATTTGTCATGAGATTAGGAAATTTTGTTTTCTTATTTCTCTTTTCAGTATTATTAAACTAAAAAAATAATTTGAAATCATTCAGAATCTTAGAACTCAGTGAACTACTGGTAATGTTTTAGTGGTTTTAGTGTTTTACCTTCCACTGTTTTATCGAATCATACCTATTGGGTTTATATTTTTAAAAGTTTAATCATACTCTCTATAGTAGTCAGGGTTTTTTCATTTAGCCTCTCATTTTGAATCTATTCCTTAAGCTGTAGCTTTTAATTTAAGTGGACCTTTGAAAATCAGAGGATTGTATATTTAATTAAGATACACACGGTTACATGAGGTGATTATCTCTTGGATATGATGTATTAAATAGAGAAAAAGAGTCAAAAGTGGAAATTCTGATATAATTTTTATTGGCCTTTGAGTTGTGAAATCTATCAATCTGTATGTAATTACACACACACACACACACACACACACACACACACACACATGCTGGTGCCTTAACACTTGCTATCCCTTCTCTGCTTGGAAGTTTCCTAATTGTCCTTATGACAACTTGACAGAATATTAAATACCATTTGTCTACTGTCTATTCTTCACCATTCTCTATCACCACCACCCATACCCAAATGTAATCTCCATGAGGGCAGGGACTTTGTTTACTTCATCATTGTATCTCCAGAACATAGAAAAAGACCTCAAGTAGGTCCTTGAGAAGTACTTGTGGGATGAAGATACACATAGGTTCACTTCCTATCCTGCATTCTACACCTCAGACTGGTATCTGGTCCCAATTTGTTGATTTTCTGCTCACTAGCAGAGAGGACTGGCAGGTTCTGCTCCATAGTCTGTAGGTTTCTAGGACATCAAAACTGAAGTCCAGGCTGCTCAGTTTAGTGGTCAGGAACACAGGCCCTCAAATCTACTTACTGGGTGTGAGATCCAACCCACGCACTTCCTACCCGTACTACCACGGGCAATGCATTAGACTCTTGGCTACTGTGAACATTTGATAATTTAATATCTATAAAGTTCTTAGAATAATGCCTGGCATATAGTAGGCCTTATTCTGTTCTGTTAATTTTAGTAGTTATTAAAGGAAATCAAACAGCAAGAAAGTAAGAAGGTGGGCTCATTTTTCAAATGGCCCCTCCTTTTGTCATCACCTTCACTAACTATTTAGCCTGTCTCTTTCAGAAAAATGTCACTGGACTACAGGGGGAAGCTGGAGTGTGTGCCCCACTCCAATTGGTAACGAATGGGAGATTGAGTCGTGGACATGGGAAATTGGTCAGTTTTCAAAGAGAGTAAATTGTCTGTCTAGAATATTCAATCCCTGTTTTATAATGAAGATCTGAGAATACCTTTCTGATCCCTCAAGTGGGTCTGGCCCACAAGGTTATTCTCTGAGGATATTGTTTTGGATGTAGTGAGGGTTACAGCTTGTGTCTAAACTGTGCACATTTCTGTGATTCTGCCAAACCAGGTCACATCTGGGGGACTGAGGGTAGGTCATCAGTTATTTACTCATCTGACTCCCATCCTATTAGTCTATATCCCCAATACCTAGCTCATTGCTTGCCATCTGCTTAGTATTCAATAAATGTTGAATAGGTGTATAAATAAATAAATAATACATTTAATCAATAGTCTAGGTGTTCAGAATGTGTATGTATATGTATAAATGTGTATATGTACATATGTGTGTTTATACATACATGTGTATATGTATAAATGTACATAGAGATACATATACACACTTCACACACACATATGCTCCCTATATACCACAAAGAATTATTCTAAAGACTAAATCCAAAAGGTATCCAAAATTGATTGACAAAACTGCAAATGCCTTTACAACAAAAAAGCATTTGCTCTTATTGTCTGTCATGGTCAGAGTAGGATTTTTAGAGAGGTCGTTAGGCCCTGAAGTGAACTTCGAAGGAAAGGTACAATTCGGCCTGGCAGAGGAAAGCTGGCCTGGAGAAATAAATGGAAAAGATCAGACTGTGTATCTCAGTCAATTTTTGATTTGCTGTTTTATAGAAAAAAATAAAGACACCCCCCCCCCCAGCCTAGTAAAAAACACCAGGACCCCCTGGTTCAGAGTATTTGGGATAGGAAATCCAGGCCTACGGGGTGAGTCTCAGGCCTGGGGCTCAGGGTGTTTAGTCTGTGAGTGACTACCTCCCCAGAGCCAGGTGACCTGTGGGGTATTTTGGAAGCCAGGAAGCTTTGAGAAGTCTTAACAGGGCATTACTGCCCTTCTACTTGGCCTTCCTTCAGGGAGAAAACCAGAGCTCCACAAAATCTCAAACCCAAGGCTTTGCTTCATAAAATCTAACCCATATTAATACTACTTATGTTTAGTTCATTTGATAGTAAAGTACGCATATTTATATGTGTTTACATGTGCATTGCAAGAGGAGCATGCAGTTTTGAATGTTATCCATATCGTTGCAACCAAAATATTCATTTTAGAACCTATTATCAAGGTTAAAATAATAATTTGTTTAATTGGCAGTGTTTTCATTTGACTCTGTACTCCCAGAGCTAGGCTTTGTGTGGTAAGGCAGCATCTCAGGCTGGCAGGAGAGATTTCTATCTCACTTTGACTCCATTAAAGTAAGCTTCTATAAACAGACATCAATTACAACCAGTTTGAAGGGTTTTAAAATGTAATCCAACAGTGCTACTTAACTAAATGAACCCAGGAAGTGATCTCCAGTGAATTAATAGAGCAGTGTGCAGAAGACTCACTATGGGTCTGAGTTAATGGCTGAAGAAGATCAAATTAATTACAAGTGTCTCCAAGGAGTTTCCAGGAAGAATTTTACCTTATCAGTTAAAGTCTGTTTAACCCTTCATGTTCAAAGTTTTAGATTTTCTAATTGTTAAAATATCAAGTAATAACGGGGAGAAAAAGGCAGGTCTGCTTTCTTCTTTGAAGTATAGATTTTTGGATGTATCAAAGTGTCTAATACCATTGCGAAGGAAGAATTTCTGTAACGGCACTTTTCAGGCCTTTTTCATGCACTGGAATCCAGCTGGATTTGTGCTTGACCCATCAGCTATGTTCCCTTGGCAAAGATCCATAGGAGACTTTAATAAAGTTTGTATAGTTAATAAGTATGCAAGAAAGTTAAGTTTAATTGGGAATGGGAGCTATCCATGTGAGCAGCATCAGACAAAAGCCTGCACAGGCCAAGAAGGAGGGTTCAAGGTCATCAGACGTTATTTTATAGAAGAACACAAGGATGTTGTAGTAGGTCATCGACGGAGAGTTCCTGGGTGAGCCAATTTCCCCAGGAAATCACAGAGCCCATGCTCAGCCCTGCTCCTCTGCATTGTTTATCTGATCTTCAGGAATCGCCCTCAGGGAGCCCTGGGCTTTGGCCTTTGCAGTCCCCTGTTTAGTGATTTTGAGATAAAGATTCCATCTTTTGAACATGAGCTGCTCTGTATTTTATTATTATCATGACCAAGAATTATTTTGCTGGATGGTGGGATGGTGTGCTTGCTTGAACAGCATAACTAGAGAGTAAAATGGCAAAAGTATGAAAACTAAAGAAGAGGCAAGTTGAACATGCAGCACCAAGAGTGAACCCTAATGTAAACTTTGGAATTTGAGTGGCTACGATGTGTCAGTGTAGGGTCATCAGTTGTAACAAATGTACTTTTCTCGTGTGGGATGTTGATCATGTGGGAGGTTATGCAAGACTGAGGGTAGGGGTATGTGGGAAATCTCTGTGCCTTCTGCTGAACTGCCTTGAAAAATGAAGTCTATTTTAAAAATTATATTGTAGAGAAAATAAAGGGAATAGGGCTCCCAGATTCTTTGTTCTTCAAACATACAAGTGTCATTTTCTGTAATTTTTATATCCTTTGAGCAGTCCTTATTTTCAATTTTTAAAGAATGAATTCATTTATGTATTCAATAAATGTTCACTGAGTACCTCTTCTGAGCAAGGCAGCAAGGAGCCCCATATATGTTGCCTGTCACTGCATATCCCATGAAGGTCCAATTTGTGACCAGTCTGACATAGGGACAATCCAGGTAACTTTCTGTAATTTGCATAATTTGGACAAGATATCCCTTTGTAAAGTAATATGCCTAATTGATAAGTACTGGCTGTTGACTTTTCATAAAGTTTTTAAAGATTAGTTGAGCACATACTATTAACTATAAACAGCTAGTCTGCTGGCACTCTAATTCTTCCTGTTAGATGTTTTTCATTATTTAATTTATTCATAATATGAGACTTACCCTGCCCAAGGTCATTATCTGTCAGGTTGTTAAATAAGGTAACTAGTACATGGCTTGCTTGTAAGTAGTTTGAATAGAAGAGGTCACTGATCCTTAAGGCCCATTCTACAGCAACGCTGAGCTTCTCTTCAAAATGTATTGATTCTAGAGAGCATTAGCTCTTAGTAATTTGCTGCATTTCAGCCTCTGAGATAATATGCCATGTTTTTATGTGTTGTCTACATAGGGAGATGTGGCAACAGAGTGTGAAAGTCATGGAGTCACATGCCACATGGACTGCGATTTTGTTACTGCTGTAAAGTCCATCAGAGATAATGGAAAGTAGATAAAATAAAATTGCATGCCCATTCTGTACCCACCCGAGCTGGAATTTCAGTGCCGGGACACTAATTGGTGCCAGTTTAGAGCTGCCTTATGTTCTCTTTATGAATGTTTGTACTTGTGGGACAATCATAAAAAACATGTTGGGGTGATGGCTGTCATCAGCAAGAGGAGGAAATACAGAGAGCACTGAGGCAAAAGGTGCCCGATGACTTTTAGTAGACATTTTTAAGCTGAGAGAGAAAATTGTTGTTAAGTTGCTCAAGCAGAAGTGCCTACAAGGCACTCCAAATGGCAGTGTAGAAAAAGCTCCTTTGTCCATAGAATAATAGGTGAGGGGCAGAGAAGCTAATGTCCTACAACACAGGGGCCCGCCTCACACAGTGAAGGACCTCCCTGATCCAGCATGGCTTTCAAATGTAATGCCCACCATTCATGTTCATGAAAAGTCTTTTCATAATGATCTGAGCTGATAAAATTGCATCCATTTTACATTTAAATCTAAATCATTTGGCATACAAAGTTAACACACAGTGAATTTTCCAGGAATGCAGTCCTTGATATTAACATCAAGGGAGTACTGAATTTTGTTTTGTTCAGATTCATTACCAGATTGACCAAGAATTTTCACTATTTTGAGAAAGCCTCCAATTAAAATGTTGCTTGTGAAATTTAAATAGCTAATCTCATGCTTTTGTATCATTCTGCTAATAGTGTAAACCTCATGGGATTCTACATCTAGGTACAAAAATCAGACAACTTCGTCATGTCTTTTCATATAGTCATGTCCAGGCATTTCCAGGTGGGAATATGTATTTTTTTCTATAAATTATCTTCCTTTATTTTTTTTATATTATAGTTGATGGATTATATTTTTTAAGAAATCATTTGCATAGATGGTTTATACAGTTTCATTTCAGGCCAGTAAGGGGGTGTGACAAAATGCTTTTTTGCGAAAAGTGGGTCTGATGTGATGGAGAACCATAGGCCTAGTGTATAGGGAAGGAAGACTAACACACACAGTATAGAGCCTTCAAGAAGGGCCAGAGTTGCTGCTGGCCACCATAGTGCATGTGGGTTATCTCATTTCCATGTGCTTTTGTATTTTCCTCAACAACTCTGCCTGGTATGAGGATGCATTTGCTTCGAGAATCAAGAGGGAGGTCTTGACTCTCTTGAGGTTCCCCAGGGACACTCCTGAGCCCATTAACAAAGCCTTCCTTGCAGATGGAAATAGTCTACAGGCCCAAAGACCCCTCCTGGTCTAACAAGCCAAACACCTAGGTGCAAGCTGTTCTTTTTAATTCACCCTGCATCCCTTTCTCCTCTACATGGTTCTCCCTTCTTCATCAGTTCCTTTTGGCTCAGGCTGTAGGATCTGCCTTCCCAGGATATCTCATCTTGAGTTCGAAGCAGGCATATCTTCTCCCTGGCATACCTCCCTGATCTGTTAGCTGTTAGATCACAGTTTTCTGTGCTTTATGTTCAGTTTTGGTGCAAACTAGAGGCTCATGATGTGCTCTTCTCTGTATTGTTTGTTGCCACTGTAAATCCCATCAAAGACGAAGGAAAGTAGGTGAAATGAAATCACACCACCCCATTCCTGACTCACCAAGACTGGAATTTCAGCTGTAGGACAAAGTCAAGAATAGCTCTTCACATATTTTTCAAAAACAAGAAGTCGTTTCATCAGCATTGTCAAATGATAATCATTAAGAGAGGAGCCCTGAGAGAGTACAGGAGAACACTTAGGGTATTCCAAGCAGTCCTTGCTCATTTCTCTTCAGGGACGCACGGCAACATCACAGTTAAAAGAATGAGCAGTCCTGGCTTCAAATGCCAGTGGGGGACGAGGTGGGGTTAGGCTAGTGACTTGCCCAAGCCTTGTGTCCTTCTATGTGACACATTACTAGTAACTGCCTTTAAGGGTCATTCTGAGGATGATGAAAGAGAGTAAACACCTACAATGTGCCAAGCACTATCTTAAATACCTTGTAGATACAAACTCACTTAATCCTCACAACAGTCTTATTTTACAGATGAGGAAAGCGACTCACAGAGAGGGTAAAGAACTGCCAAGATCCCATAGGGAGAAAGTGATTTAGACAGGACTTGAACCCAGGCAGTGTGACTTCAGAGATCATACTTTTAACACATAGGCTATACTGCCTCTTGGAAATATATTTAATAAATGGTACTATTATTATTTTTATTGCTATTTCCCTTCTTTTCCCTTCTCCAGTGAGTTGGAAGGTAAGTGAAGGGACATTAAGCCTTTGGAGGTAATGAAGTATCAGTGGGGCTTTCTTAGCCTACACTGCCTATACCTGACTCTTGTCAAGTAGTAAATTAGGCTAGGATGCAGCAGGCATCCTTGTCGGTCACTATGAGGCCTGCAGTGTCATGTTGCCACTCAAACTTTATTTTCTTATCAATTATCTTGCATTCTCTAAAATCTGGAATAGAAGAACACTTAGATTAGAGAGTCAAAACACCTGTATTCTGGTCCCATCTAGTCAACTAACTTCAGGTGGTGAGCTGGTTAACCTCTCTGATACTCACTTTCTTTACCTCTAAAACAAAGCTGTTTTATTTCAGTGTTCTCCAAGACCCCTTCCTTCTAGGATTATTTTTCAGAGTTCTGAACCAGTCAGTGTACCTCACAGCCTATTGAACACAGAGCAACACCTCCACCAGCGAAGGGGCCAGTGTGGCCCTGAGGCAGCTGGGTAATGTGTCCCTGTATTTATCTAAATCAAGGGTCAGCCCAGCCCTGACTTTAAATGGTTGGAAAAAATCAAAGGGAGAAAAATGTCTCCTGGCACATGAAAATTATATGAAATACAAATTTCAGTGTCCAAAAAAAGTTTCATTAAAACTCAGCCTTGCTCATTCATATATATTTGTGTATGGCTGGTTTTGCCATGGCAGAGTTGAGTAATTACAACAAAGACCATACAGCTACAAAGCCCCATTTACTATCAGGCGCTGTACAGAAAAAGTTTGTGAGCCTGAGTTTCAGTGAACAACAAGAGAAAAATTTTCCAAGATGGCTTTGTTTTCTTGTTTTCTTTCTTTATTCCTTTCTTTTCTTTTCTTTTCTTTTCTTTTTTTTTTTTTTACAAAGGAAATCTAGGTACTGTCCTGTGTTCAATCAGTGAAACAAACAACCCCTATGACCAGGGAGCAGTCCCCATAGTCAAGAAATTACAAAAAGCCCAAGTGCTGGCAGCGTGCCAGCACAAGTGGCTGTGGCAGCTGTGTGAGCCATAGGGAGCAGCAGATTATCACAGCAGAGTGAGCTTTTCAGATTTTCCCTGTCGTGGCTGAGGAAACCTGCCTGATGTGCCACAACTTTCCATCAGTAACATGCCTAAATGCTCATTTTCAAACATGATCTCCACCAGGAGGGATAATTTGCTGTAATGTGGGGGGGTCAGAAACCCAGGAGTAGTTCAACCAGTCATTCAATTTATTTTATTCTTCCTTTAAAAAAAAAAACAAAACTCAAAATCCTGGAAGTAGAAATGTTTTTCAGAAAAACCAATTTGCTATGGAAGAAAAGACCAAGAGATTTGATTATTTCTAATCAAGAAGGAGGCTGGTATGATTTGATCCATAAGGTTATGAAGAGGGTGAGGAACTGGTGTTTGTGAATATGTGTTGTTAGATCAGATTACAAAATGGCTAGTGTTCCTGGCGCACGTGCGCACACGCGCGCGCGCGCGTGTGTGTGTGTGTGTGTGTGTGTGTTTAAATTTGGTTGGTAAAGAGATAAATTTAAATGTTATAATAACTACATAAATAATTTGTTGGTGGTCCAGAGATAACTTAGGGTTGTGGGGAAGAAACTATATTGTGGTTTTTAAGAAAACATAGTACTTAGTAGTTGCTTGGGGGAAAAAAATGAATCTTAAATACCAAATAGAAATTTATTGAGAACTAGTCAATTCATCATCCTCCCAGCTACCACAGACAGGTGCAGAGTTCAGGCTCTCCCTTACTTCACTTCCATCAGAGCCAGCTGCCAGCCCTCTCAGCCACTTTCATCCTTCTTCCTCTCTCTGAGCCAGGGACCCCCCCCCCCCAGCACCCTGATAGCACGTGACAGATTATATTGAACATCTCTAAAACATCTCTGTTGCTATGTCTTCCTTTTCTACCAACCTGGAAGCCCAGGAGACCAAGGTCATGTTTTATACTTCAGTAAATCCGAAGACTGCTCTCAAAGTCCTAGTATAATAGAAACCCAATAAATAAAATGTTTGTTGAACAAAATGAAATACCAAGTTAGTTCAATTTGGGGTGGCGGGAAGGAGATGAGGAACTTTTTGCTGAGTTTGGATCCCTCTGAAAATAAATATGCTAAGCACCAAACATTCTTCGAAACTAAATTTCAATATCTACTTCCTCAAACATTGGTTAAATGCACATCGACAAAAAATATGAGTCAACATGCTATGTGTTACTTTTGGATTCATAATGATTTACTTTTAGAAAGACCCATTTTTAAGAAGAAAGGCCGATCTTTAAATAAAGATGACTTACTTCATGATAAAATCTCTCCTTCCCCAAATTCTTCTCTTATAAAATGAGTAGGAAAGGAATTAGTGAGCATTTATATTATAAAACTGAACAAGTCATTGACTGAACTCTAGTTAAAAACAAGCAGTGAGAAAGTTAGAGCCACTGACTTCCTTCCAGAATTCCTTATAATGAGGTTAAAAAAAATTACTTTAAGCAAATTATAAACATTTTGGAGACTGAAAATATGAGAGATGGTGGGGAAAATATGGGAATATGATACTTTACAGGATATTAACCAAAGACCTTTAGATACTAACACAGGCAAGTCTGAGATAAAAAGAGGATGAAAAAGAGTTTCAAGAATTTCAAATAATACATATAGATAAGCCCTACCCTCCAGGAGGTGGAACTTAATGCTGCCCTCTCTCCAATCCATCCTCCAGGATGGGCTGGGCTCTATGACGCGCTTCCATACAACAGAGAGAGAAAAGGGGAAAACCAGTAAGTCTGCAGTGAACAAACTTGGCAAATGCTACCTTAACTAGGTGATGAAAGTTAACATTTCCAGTCATGAAAAGTGGATGTCATGTACCTCCAATGTGATATGATGAGAAGGACACTTCATGTCTGTGGTATTCTTTCCCCAAACCCATAACTCTTGAATCAAGATAAGAACATCAGGCAAACCTAGATTGGAGAATATTCTATAGGATATCTGACCAGTACTCTTCAGAAATTTAAAGTCATGAAAAACATGAAAAGACTGAGAAACTGTCAGAAACTAGAGGAGACTTGGGAGACGTGGAAACTAAATGTAGTGTGGTTCCCTGGATTAAATTATGAAACAAAATTCTAGTGTGTTTCACAAAAACTAGTGAAAGCCAAATAAAGTCTAAGTTTTACTTAAAAAGAAAAAAAAAGGAGTGACATTAGAGAAGGGTTAAATACTCCCTTCTTTATTCCAGTAGATAGCAATTTGCCAACTACTTTCTCAATATAACACTTTTGCTACTTCAGAAAAGTGAAAGATAATTCTAGTTTATAGAAAGCTATGTTGAGATGAATAAAGTCTGAGAATCTAATGTAAGACATGGTGACTAAAGTTGATAATACTGTATTGTATGATTGAAATTTACTAAGAAAGTGGAACTTAAATGTTCTCATCAAAAACAAGTAATTGTGTGAGGTGATGGATGTATTAATTAACTAGGTGGGGTTGGGAAAATTTTCACAGTATATACAGAAAAAATGTTAAGTTGGCATAAAAGTTGTAGTGATAAAACAACGGAAAATGTAAATGAGTAAAAGATTATATAGTTAAAGTACTTTTTGGAAATTCATTTATAAAATGTAAAGTATAGGAAGAATAATAAGGAAAAGAACTATGAATAATAACCATGTGGCTATGACAACTTTGCAGGCTTCCTCCCAACAAGTTTAATTTGCTTAATATAAATAACAACTGTATTCAAGAGTTTTGTGTCCCCTCACTTCACCTTCAAACTACTCACCAAAATATTTATTATTGCCCACTAGCATTTAATTGTATATAAAATTCTCTTTCAAAATATACCTGCTTCTGGAGAAAGTGTTATCTTTCAATTGGAAAAAACAATAACTAAGATTTAGGAAACAGTAAAATTTCAAATAAACAAAAGTACATAAGAAGTTATCTGTTTTTCAAATACCATAACTAATAGATCAACTAATCAGGAAAATACATATGATTGAGTCTACAGACACCAGCACCGTAATTTCAGCCCTGGAGGCGAATGGAATGTCTAGGATCTCAGAACCTCTGTCATCAATTGATCTGTACAGATCCAGGGAAAGGGAAAAGTCGGATGCCCTGGTTAAATTTCCCTCCACAAACTCTCATGATGGGAGTGGGCAGGGTGGGGGTCGGGGGGTTGGGGAGACCGTGATGGTTACAGAGAAATCTTCCTAAGAAAGCTGTTGATGCCAAGCTGCCTCACAGGGCAGGGCAGGGAGACCATGGGTGAAGAACGGCTCCTCTAGGTCCATGTGTAAGAGGAACCCTGGACAAAAGCAGAAGGATGTTTGAGAAAAGTGCCGAGATAGACTATCTGGACACTTCTGTCTTAAGAGCATGGTCAGGCATAAGTCAACTCTGTGCATCTAGGTCCAGGAAGCACAAGCCAGCAGAGTGGCATTAATCTTGTTTACAGGGACCTTTTGTGTGGTTTTGGGGGTAAGGGAAATTTGCTCACCCCATTTTGTTCATTATCTACAGAGGTCAGACAGAGTGCACATGGCCCAGGTTCCAATATTTTCTAGCTCGTCATGAAAAGCAGTTGAGAATGGCTGAGCCCACACTCTCTAAGGAGAATACCTTGTAACTTACAACATATAAGGGGTGCTGTGGACAAAGGGCACACAGTGGACTCACATATTGGTTTCCAGACCTTCCTTGTGACTAAATTGCAGGTGTCTCAATTGAATACCCATCTTGTACTTATCACAGTCTGTTCCAGGTGACAGAATCCCCAGAAGTGTTTTGGGCCCTTCTTTCTAATCATTGATGACCCTTTGCTTGTTCACCACAAGAAAGCTCTTTCACTCAAGGGCTCTCTGTGTGATTTCTTCATGCCAGTATCCAAGCGGCTATTTGGGCATGAATGATATGATATGTGCCTGTCACCAAATCAAGCATGTGACTCGGATGAGTTTTTTTGTGCATTTCATCTCGTATATTACCTTTCTCAGTCAAGGCATTACCATCTTGGTCCATTAGGATAGAGTACTGAGACTCAAATTTCCTTCTTCCTCATTAACAACACTTCCAACACCAAGAACCCCCACATTAGACTCTGTCTCTGAAATAGCACCTTAATTCACCTCCTGTTCCCTAACCGTATTCTCATAGCCTGAGTCCCGACCCTTGTTGTTTCTAACTGGAACTAGAAACTGCCCAGCCTCCCGACTTCTCCCTGCTGGCTCTAGTCTCTCCAAACTGCCTGGCATGACATACATAGCCATTGAGAACTGGACTTCAACTGCCCTTTCCAATCTCATCTCATGCCCTTTTCTGCCACGTATCCTATATTCTAGTCTTTCAGAACTTCTCATCACCTCAGCATCCTCTTCCTTCACATCACTCTGGAAAGCACTTCTTTCTCCACTGAGCAAACTCTGTTCATGTTACAAGCCCAACTCAGATACCACTATTCACATTTTCTAGACACTGTAAGCAGTTCCTGCCTAAGAGTTCCCGTGAAACTTGTATGAATTTTGTTCCAGTCCTTACCTTTCTGAGCCTCAGTTTCCACATCTGTAAATAGGAGGGGAAAAAATAGCATCTGTCCCTTGGAGTGGTTGTAGAAATGAAAGGAAATAATGTTTCAGTTTCCTAAGACTGCCATAAGAAAATATCATAAACTAGGTGTCGTCAAACAACAGAAATTCACTGTCTTGCAGTTCTGGAGGCCAAGAGTCCAAAATCAAGCTATTGATAGGGCTTTACTCCTTTTGAAAACTGTAGGGAATCCTTCCTTGCCTCTTCCTAGCATTTGGTGGTTTTCCGGCAATCTTTGGCATTCCTTGCCTATAGATGCATCATGCCTGTCCTCCATCTTCATGTGATTTGTGTCTTTGTCCATATTTCCTCTATTATTAGGACGCCAGTCATATTGGACTAGGGCCCACTAATGACCTCATTTTAACTTACCTCTATAAAGACATTATTTCCAAGCAAGGTCACAGTCTGAGGTACTGATGGTTAGGGCTTTGACATATATTTTGGGGGAAACTGAATTCAACTTACAAGAAATAATAAATACTAAGTTTGGGTCTCTGCTAAGTTCATGCTCTCCCACAGTGTGCTCAGATGGCTTGCTTACTCCATTCTCAGGAACAACCCCTGGGTACAGAATAGTCAGTTAAACAGTGTGTTCAATAAAAGAAAGACAATTGGTGCTGCTTTCCCCTCCCCCAAGAGTTTACAGCTGACCTTTAGGAACCCCAGAATCTGAAACTATGCCACTAAAGATATAATACAAGCCCAATGATAAAGATTCAAATGGACCATGTCTTTGGAACTTACTCTCTTTTCAATTGCTTCTGAAAATTGCTGGAGAGGCAATTATAGCTGCATGTTGGTAATGGAAATAATTGTGACTACTTTCTGAAATTATGTATTTGATATATTTCTCATAGGTAATTTAAGGGAGCAGTAAAGTGAGATAGGTGGGTTCTTCTGCTGAAAGCTCACACTAGATAATTGAACAACATAATGGAGGAAGAAAACTACATGAGGTGCTGATTGCTTTGGGATTTCACTAGAATCTCACACTGAAGCTCTAGGAAAGATCCATGAGTAAAGATACCTTACTTCTGTCTACAAAGTGATCATCAAATACCATTTGAGGTTCCTAAAATTCAGTGGTCCTCACAAATTGACAGACACCAGTGAATTTCCAGACATTCATGATCTTGCTAAAATCCAGAGCATCCTGAAGCAAAATCTCTTAGGGTGGCATGAAAGAACACTTTGCAAGATAAATGCACCTTCTAAAAGTTTTAGCATTTATTAATGGAAAATACCAGGGAAAGAAACAGAGAATTCAAGACATATGAAAGCAGATTCACTTATGAATTATAGATTTTTTATTTTTAGTTCCATTTTTAAATTGTAATCACACATACATAACATAAAATTTACTATTTTAACCATTTTTAATTGTACAATTCAGTGGTATCAAGTATATTTACACTGGTAAGCAACCTTTGCTACTATCCATCTTCAGAAATTTTTCATCTTTCCCATACTGAAACTCTGTAACCCGTTAAATGATAAATTTCTATTCCCCCCTCTCCTCAGCCCCTGGCAACCACCATTCTATTTTCTGTTCCTGTGAATTCTGTCTCCATGAATTTGACTATTCTAGGTACTTTGTATAAGTACAATATTTGTCCTTTTGTGTACGGCTTATTTCACTTAGCACAATGTCTCCAAATTTCATCCATACTGTAGCATGTAAAGAATTTCCTTCCTTTTTAAGACTGAATAATATTCTGTTATATGTATATATCACATTTAATTCATTCATTTATACATCAATAAGTTCTTTTCACTTTTTGGCTTTTGTTCAAATCATGACTTTTTTTATTTTATGTTAATTTAACTTATTCCCACACCCACAGACTTTGTCTACTGAACATGGTGAAGAAACACTGTTTTTGAGTAGCTCAGCCAAAAGATACAAATTATTTTCCCTTCTAACTTCTGAAAAACTTACCACCTAACCTCTCTCAAAATGTGAGACATGCATATTACTGCAATAATTGTCACTGAGGATACAGAAGCTTAGACCTTTTTAGTGACTCGCCCAAGCACACATCTAGTAAGTGATAGAACCAGGATACAAATCTCATTTGTCTACCTCTGAGTCTTAACCTTTTCCCAACACCACTATCCAAGTCATACCCACATGATCAAGATCCTGTAGTCTCGAGAAGTCAGGAAAGTCCTTTGTAAAAGAGACTTGGTAGTGGGATAAGTTTTTCCTGCATGGATGTGATTAAGACAGATCTTTAGGATGTGTGCTAGAGATCTGGTTGATTCCATTGAACACATCTCAGGCAGAACTGCTACAACTCTGTGGACATAAATGCATATTTGTAGCCCCAAATCTTCACAGTAGGGAGCAAATTTACAAGGCGGGGATACAATAAACCCTGTGAGCTATGGGCTTTCTGTGGGCTTTGCAGCTGTGGCAGTAGTCACAAGACAAAGGCATCTGGTGGAGTTTGAAAAAGCAGCCACGCTTGCCTGTATTTTCCCCAATGAATGTGCTGCAGGAAATTTCTCCTGACAGGTTATTATGACTACTTTAACGTACATATGACCAGCTGTCTGGAAAACAGTTTGAATTATAAATTGTTCATAAATATACTGACATCCTTGGCTACAGCATACTGTAGTGCTAAACATTTAATTTGATCTTTGTTCTTTAAAACAGCAGTACTGCTTTCTGAGTGGGAGTAAGGTAGTATATCCTTTGGAAAAATACACATCTCTTTTTCTGTGTACTAGCTTTCAAATACTTTCTGTTTGAGAAGTGTTCAACATTAATGCCATTCAAGGAATGAGAAATGGCATTTTTCACCCTAAGTTAAGTTCAGTCAAGGTTGGTAAGAATATGATATTAGTAATTTTAGGAGCTGTTTCCTCCTCCTCTGACCATATAAGATCCCAAGATATATTTGGCCTTCAACACTCAGATGGCCTGAGTCCTCAGTCTGGCATGTTCTTTGTAGCCCCTACTTCTCAGCTAGGCCTGTGGGGTCTACACAAATTAAAGGCTGAAGGCTTCACTCCTTCTGTCCAAGTTCATTCATGGGCCTCTCCACATAGCCCTTGAGCCCACAGTGCCCATAGCGGATAATCTCCCAATTTATAGACCAGGATCCCTAGATGTTGTAGTGGCTAGCCTGGGGCATGAGGGTATGGCAAAGACTGGATTCACTCCCAGATCTTCAGATCCCGAATGAATAATTCTTTCCAATGTGTTATAGCTGTATGTGTTGGATTTTTCCTTCTACAAGGATTGTAACTCATCTTCAACTTCTTGTGATGTACCCCCTTCACTCCAGATATTATATTTCCCATGGAAAACTCTGATGCTGTGGTTGGTTATGCGTGGGATGCACAGATCGACAATGGGACAGTACATTTTTCAAGACTGCCCCAGAAACCTAGGATGTGTGACCACTATATCCAACGAACCTGGTATATTAGTCACCCACAATTTTTTGACAAACTGACCAACTAGCAAAAAGGCCTTTTCAATATGAGATTTGTTTATATAGCCAGTAGCAAAGGTTCAGGAATTTCTACTTGGGAATATAGACAGAGTTAACAGCTTATTTCAGAAATCATATTTATGCAGGACACAATTGCTATTTAGTTTTTTTAAAAACTTGGATGTCAAATGTTTGGTTCTTAACATTTTGTGAAATTAAAACACTCCCCTGTTAAAGCTAAAAAAATTTTTAATCACATGAGTTAAATTTTGGGAAAAAAAATATGTTTCAATCAACCATAGAGGAAAGGAATCTGAAATTAGAAAATCCCCTAAAAGGATGGCCCTTGGCTCCTACGTGAAATGTAGAAGTTTCTCGGTAGCATCCAAGGACTCTATGTTCTCTCCTCTGTGCAGCTCCTCTGACTCCCTCCCCCAACAAGTGCTCCTCCTCCCCATCCTCATATCTAATCCAAAATTCAGGAAGGCATCTGCTCTCATAATTTACTTCCTCAGGGGAGAAAGTATTCCCAACAAGCAGCACTTGTTGATTTTCAGTAAGTGTTGACTAATGGAGTGAACTCGTGAATGAATGAGTCAATAGAAGTCAATGAGTTCCCTTTTCCACCAGCATTTGTACTTAAAGCCTCATCTTCATTTGTTGACTTAATACAGGCTTTCTCTTATTAAAGAAACTTTAGCCCCCAGAGAGGATTGAGAGAATTACCTGGGAAGTGAAGAGTTTGAAATCATGGTTTATATGGACACATATCTATCCCGCTTATCTATGAGATGGATCTCTGTGCCCCATCACATAAATTCAAGGACTCTGTCTGCAGCTATTACCCAGCCCAAAGATTACAAAAGTGTTTCTATAAGAAGATGGCTGAGGCACATAAGGTTTATAAGTAGAAAACATCCTGACTCAGTAGTAAATCTAAAATAAGATAATTATTCACAGTCTGTTTATAACATTATTTCCTAATGTGTTTGTCTTAGTGCCATAATATCTTTTAATCTTACTGTCAAATTAGAGGATAAAATCAATAAGACCACCCAAAATACAGATGGTATTATAACACCAACCACATGTTCCATAAATGGCATGTCTTTCCAGGAACGTTCAGCTTTCTCTCAAAGTTAGTCGTCTGGCCTCTCCTCGAACACTCCTTGTAAAGGGAGTTTATTGCTTTGAACAGGTCAGATTGTTAGAAAGTTCTTTTTTATATTACTCTAAAATCTGTTTGACTGAAATTTTAACTCATTTGTCAACATCAGTGTTTTCCAGTGTTTCCTGAGGATACTAATTAGTGCCATGAGATGTTAAGATGTATTCTTTTTTATAAAGAGAAAGAGGGTCTTGTGGTCAAATAAGAATGAAAATCCTAATTTAAAAGATGTCAAAGGGTCTGCTTGTCCATGGGCTGCTCAGAGCCTTTAACAGTCATGGAGGCTTTGAATCTCTGTGAGGAGCAGGCACAGGCATTCTCTCTACCACAGATTCACTTTTGTTAATTTGCAGTTTTCAAAACTAATAACCCAACAAGCAATGTTTGCAAATAGCTATCCAGATAAACAAAATAAATCTACTTTTTCTTTCACATACAGCTCTCCAAATATCTGAAGAAAATTCTAAGAAAGATAAGTTATAAATTCAAGCTAAGTATCCTCATTCCCTAGAGGGTTGTACCTGTACTAGGTTTTTAGACCTCTTCAAAATCTCAGATCCTCTCTCCTAGATTCTTCTCTCAATACATTATACCTTTTCTAAGGTATATGTTGAAGCAGAACTCCACATTTGTAGTTGCTACTGGCTGTGTTACTCATCCTCTCTGTGCCTTAGTTTCCTTAACTAAAAGATGGGAAAGTCATAATCTACCAACCTCATTGAGTCATTTTGAAGATTAAATATGTTAATGTACATAAAATACTATGTAAGTGTTCTCAATCTACTGTTTTTTCTATCTTCTCTTCTATTTAAGACCTATTCTCTCTTAAAGATGTTGCGGTGTTGCCTTTTATTTTGAGATTCCAAAAGATATATAGAGAGAAAATATTGGGTCAATCATCTAATGATCTAAATTTTACCTGACCACAGTCATATTTTGGTTCCTAAGAATTTGGCTACTCCAGTATTACCTGGGAGCTGATTAAATTGGATGATCTCAGACCACAGCCCAGATCTACTGAGTCAGAACTTGCTTTTCCTCAAGATCTCCAGGCTATTCACGAGCCCATGAATTGAGAAGCACTGGTCAAAAGGGTGCACACAACCATTGAACCTCTCCAACCCCCAGGACACTCAACCCAGGGCTCTGCATGGAGCAGGGTTCACTGGGACTTTCTACCATCACTGTTTATTAACTGAGCATGTATAAAACCTGTTGGTAGAGGGATTGCTGACTGAGAAACTTTGGAGTGTAAGGCATGCATAAGGTAGATGGGAGCAGTCTTACCTCATAGCAATTACTACAAATATGGCTTAAATAAGATCAAAAGGCAGATATGGTTTTAAACATTAAAAAATAAAGATCCAGCTTTTGAATTATTTTTTCTTTTTAATCAATTCTTTTTTCAATTACTTAATCTGTTTTTATTATATTCGAAGTTTTAAATTGTGAGAGCTAATGTTAACAGTTCAGTGGATTAGCTATCATTAAAGGCAACAAGATATAACTTCAAGACTCATAGTCTTTGCATTGAGACAGACCTAGATTCAAAGCTTAGCTCCACCTCTTATCAGCTGTGTGACTCCAGGCAAATCACCTTATCTCTCTGAGCTTCTATGCCTCATCTGTAATGGATAATGCCTATCTCAGGGCAAAGAAGAATAAATATAATGTGTGTAGAGTTTCTAGAACAGTGTCTCAGATGTAACAGGCACTGAACAAATATTGGTTCCTTGCTTCTTCATCACATAGCAACTTTCTCCTCATGAAAATCATAATAAAGGGAGAAATCAAAATGATTTTAGATGTACAGCCACCCAGTTCCTTGGTTTGCCATCATTGAAGCACAAATCGTGAACTACCTGTCTTACAGTGCCTGAAGTCATCACACTGAGCAAAGGGACAAGTTTTCACTTCATTCTCCAATTACACAATAGAGACCACATGATGAAAAAGCAGTCAAATCAGCATACTATGTGGATGTGATAACACCAGATATTTCATAGAGTTATGCTGTCTGGCACATAGAAGATGGTTGATTGATGTTTTCAAATGTATTCATCAATTGATTGATAAAATTAATAGTTACAGACAGCTTTAGAGGACATCTAATTCAAGCCTCCATCTAATTGAATATTCTTCCATACAGGTGGTCACTCAGTTTCTGCCTGTAAGTCCCCAGCTATAGGTACTTCTCAAGATAGCACATTTCATCCTTGTAATTGAAATAGTAAGCCTTTATCTTTATTTTGAGCCAAAGCTCATCTTTCTTTAGCTTTCAAAGATTGTTTTTCATTTTGCCCTGAACTAGAGTTATACTACCTAAAAATAATCCCTTTTCTTCAGAACATCTTAAAATACATTAAGACAGCACCCATGCTTCCATTTCCTGTTCATTATTTTCCCCATAATCTCTTTCACTTTGGCGCCACCCTCCAGCTATCTCTGTAGACACCACTGTCACTTCTGAGTAGCCATAGGACCCCCTACCCCAGCATTACCCTGCACAGGCCACACTTCCCCATACTGAACACTGGGCAGCAAAGCCCAGAAGTATTGTATGTCCTTGGTTTGGATTTCATTTCAGCCATGAAACCACTTACTACATGATCATTTTATAGCCATGTCAAATTGTTGGGTTATAAGCAACTAAAATACTTTGTTTCACAGGTACAGCTATTAAGCCTAGTTTTTCTGACCTCATATTTGTAGAAAAAAAAAGAATTTTTAACCTGAAAATAGAATTTCACATGTCTTTCCATTGAAGCCCAGATTAAAAACCATCAAAGTCTTTTATCATTTTGATTCAGTTATGGGAAATATTAGCTATCATTTTTCACTGATATGTCTATCAGTGATCTGGTTCCTGGCTTTTGTAATTCTAGTGTGGCTATTGATCATTCAACAACATTTAAATGGTCTTTTAAAGGAAAATATATATAGTAAGTTTTTAACAGTTTTCTCCAATAATCTGAATTTATGGTTTGAAATAGTTGGCCTTGCTTTTGATAGTCCACTAGAACAAATATCCTACCTTCACAAGATAGAATCTAGGTCATTTACAGTTAGAGATGCTCCATTTCCATATTATTTGTAGTTTGAGACAATCCTCAGTGGGGCTTATTATGTCATCTCTGGACAGTGTTACTCATTTTCACTGTCAGCAGTATAAGTGGTGATGCTGTTAAGTCATTTTTGCTTAACAACATGGACTTGAGCCTTTGTACTGACCACCAAGGAGCCCCAGTGACATTTATAAAGAATAAACTTAAGTGTCATTATAATAAAATGTAAAGCCATTCTTTTTCATTAGAAATTATCAAATGAAAACTAAAGTTAGAAAAAAATATGACCTAAAGAAAAGTATGTTTTATAACAAGTTTATTTTAGATCTTTTCTTATATACATGGATTTCAAGTTTTTTTAAGTCCATTTCCTATTTTAAATTGTCAGCTTCCATATTCACATTAGTTTGCCCCCTCATTGGAGAACTAATTGAATTGTTCTCCATGACTCCCACCCCCAGGACCACCCATCTCACCCATCCCCTTTCAGAATCTAAATCTTAATTCCAGGGTTATTGTTGCTGCAGCCAGCCAGCTTTCACCTGGAGCATCTCCCTAGAGTAGGGTTAGAAACTTCAGGCTGCCTGGACAAGTCTCTCCAACAAGCCACTCCCATAGAGATTTTTTTTCTCTTAGCTATTTGCTCTTATACTGCAGATTTAAAACATGGCTGTGCTGTATTTCTTTTAATCAACTTCTTCAAGTTGAACCTAGAGAATGGCTTTGTAAGTACCATTTTTCAAAGGCCAAACATATTATGCTACAAAATCAATAGCTGCTATATTCAAAGTTGATTATTATTTATAGGTTGAAATTAGTCTAGAAGGTTTTTATTTATTTTTATCATGGTTTTTTTCTCCCTAAGAAAGAAATCAAATGTTGATCTTACACAGATTCACCTATACCATCTCTTCTCAGCCTTTTGAGACACTAAACAGGACTTTCTGTGGTGACTGCCATCCTTTAGGGACTACAGGCCTGTGATCATGAAATAGAAGCAAAGCAAAACTCACTGGCGCATATAAGACTTTAGTCACACTATATAGTGCCAAACCATAGGAATGAGCTGGGCTAATAAAAATTACAAATAGTTATAGAGAAGATTAGACAATTGGTCCAAATAATGTCACTACTATAAAGAAAATTCTAACAGATTTATCAATCCACTTTGGTTCAGATTTCTATACTTACAGTATTTAGAGGCAAAGGGAACAAAATCAAGACAGAGAGCTACAAAATAAGGAACCCATCATCAGTGCTTAAGGTTTTAACTTTAAGCTGCAATCTAGCTATAGATGTAAATATGTGGATATAAATGAGTTACCTCCATTAGTTAATAATATAGCATTTGGCAGATCTATGCTCAAAAATTCACAAATTAATTCCCATCTAACTAATCATCATTCTTTCATATTAGGAAAATTAAACATGAGCTAATTAAATGAGTCTTATGGAGGTGAAATTACTTGATAGTGTTAACCTACATTTGACCTGCAGTGGATGGCATGCTAGACTCCCAGCAAAATCAATGCATTATTTTAGATTTTGCATTATGTTGTTGTGACCAGCTATAATTACAAGGGGATAATTCTTTTTATATATATATACGACACATAATTTTAGATGGTTTCCAGACATTACATCTCATTTTGTTTTCCCCTTTATGAGATGCAAAGATATTGCCACCATGCAATTATGTTGGATCACAAGCTTTGCATTTGCTATGATTTAATTACATTTAATTATGTTTATACATTGAGTGTGTTTTCAAATCATTCTCAGTCTAGTGGCAATTTTCCAATGTGGCTGTGGGAGAAAATGGCCTTTGAAATGGTGTTTTCTCTGTAGCTTTTAAGAAAGGAAGGCAGCACATGAAGAAGAACCTCAGATGAGGACCAGGCTTGAAACACAGTTTCATTAATACTAGATGGCAGAAAAGGAGCCAAGTCCCAGATAATGAGGAAGGAGTTGCAATTTTTTTTAAAGCTATCTGGTGACAGGGAAAACAAAAATGACATTCAGCTGACGAATGAGCAGAGTTTGACCTAGCCTTTTGACCCTTGACAATCAATCTTACCTGCAACTTCATAAAGAATTATAGCTCTGTCACTCACATTTGACTCTGAATTTTTACTATTACCTTTACTTTTTTTTTTTTTTTTTTGAATACATGGTCCAAGAAGATAAATGTTTCTGTTGTATATAGCACAGAGGAGAAAATATGAGATACTCAGAGGGGGATGAAAACTGAGAGAGGAGAGAGCAATAAGACCAACAGCCATAAAATGGTTTATACATGCAATTCAGAATTGTCAGGGATATTTTTTATGTGACTGACCAAAATAGCAACTGGAAATAACTGATGACCCCACACACCTGGTCTAAGATGTGAAATCTGCAGAGTGGAGGTGATATCTAAGCTTAACTGCTAGCCCAAGACTCTGCTCCCCACGTCCACCAACCACCCCAAGACAGCAAATGAATTTTGATGGATCCATTTCCTGTCCACGGTCTCTGATTATGGTGTGTTCTGTGAAGGGTTTCTGTGTCATCATTACAGGAAAGAAAGGGCATTGGATCCAGGCCAACAAGCTGTTTTCATTATATGTTAAATGCACCAATGTAAGCATTAACCAGTCTGCTCTGTCCACCCTGTGCTCTCTGTGGTGGAGTCAATAAGTCCAAGTGAAGAGGCTCTCATTGGGGGGGAGAGGAGACACCTCAAGAATGAGAGAAATGAGAGATAAGGTCCTCTTTGGCATTCCAGATGCTTTGTTTTTATATATAATTTAATGCAGTTTGTCTCAAGACACTCAAACCCAAGCTCGCCAGCGAAAGCAACTTTATCGAGCTTGCCTGGTGCATAAGCTGGCCATGGGGACTTCTTGCTTTTATGGAGTTGAGATTCTTTTTCATGACTGTATTGGAGACTTCAGCACAAACTGAGTCTCATAGAAGCAAAATGCAGTCTGTTACCATTTAATCCTTCCTGGATCAGTGTCAACAGAAAGCTGTTTTCCTCATCTAATTGAAATAAGAGAGCCAGGTTAGGTGGTAGAGAGAGTAGCTCTAAAAAACTAAAAAACATCAGAGTGAGCTGTGCACAAATTGGCCCTTTCGGTAGCACATTTCCAAACCTGAATCATGCACCCGGGCTGCCTCCGCGTCCTGCTGACGAGAGGAAGCTTCCAGGCAAATAAAAAAAAAAAAAAAAAAAAAAAAACCTGGTTATTGCGTGAAAAGCCACCCATCTGTTGCTGACACCTTTCTCAGGAAACAGGGATTACACTTTGCCTTTAGTTGCTTCCATGCCAAACCTGGTCGTGTACCTTCCCCACAGCCAGCAACCAGCAGCTACTGCGCCAAACGTGTCTCTGCAGCCTGCTCTTCCTGGCTGGCTGGTCTCTAGGTGCCTCTCTCCCTCTCTTTGGCATGGGGTTTGTTACTTCCAGAATCACAAGGCTGACAAGCTGTTTATGAGGTGTTTCTGCGCTGTGTTCAGAAAGACTCTCCCCTCAAAATAGGGCAAGCTCGTTAATGGAGGAAGTGAGGTCAGTGCTTCTGACAGTCCTAACAAGATGACAGAATTTATGAAGTGCTGCAGTAGAAAGATGGAGTTATGGGCAGTCTATTCATATAATAAGGCCACTGGGGGCCCGTTGTTACTCCCTTTGAATTTGTTTTCCTTTTTTCATTCCTTTTTGTTGACCGGCTTTCTTGGCCCCTCTTTCTGATCCTCATGGAACTACAATTACTTTGGATCCACCTTAGGTGAGTTAAACAGCACACTTCCTCCTAAGGATTGGTGGGTCTGCTCTCTGGGCTGTGTGTGCACTGTGGTGAAAAGAGAGAGTTGTATGGGCCAAGTACTTGGATCAAGTTTTGTGTAAAACCTAAATGTGGTATCAAATTGGCAGCATCTTAAGAACAAGATAAAATTTTCAGCCTAAAATAAGAAACTTGTTGCAGTTTCTTTTTAAGGTACATTGCCCTTTTATTTCCAATGAATGGCAACATCCCTCTTTTCATCTCTATGAAGTGGGGGTGAATTCTATTGTCCCTGGTATGAAATCATCATGGTGTAAATAATCAAGAAAGACATGATGGGGATGTATGGCTTGGGCTAACCAAGAATAAAGCAAAAGATTTGAAAAGTAAAAGGGGAAAAGGAAAAAAGATAGCGTAAACCATCTCTGGTATTAAAATAAGTAGATAGTTCTGCTAATAGAATTTACTAGTTATAAAAACTAGCAACAGGCTAAGTCAATTAGTAACAGGGAATAAAATATTACCCTTTTTTAAATTTTGAGAATAAGTCTAAAGATCATAAAGGGGAAGAATGAAACCCCTTTTTATAAACCCACCACTATGATGGAGGCAGCTGTCTCAGTTTTTACTCTGACTCAATATTACTCGTCAATCGGCAGTATTAAAAGTAGGTTTTCCCAGCCAAATTATTAACAAGATGCATTGTGGATAACTTTTCCTACTAACAGTTCTTCACAGTTCATTGAGAAAAGGGAGAAATAAAAATGGTTATCTCAGATAAGAAAAACAAAAACACATTACCCTTTTCTCTGCCTATCTAGACACAAGTAGCAAGTGGTCCAAATCTGTCTGACTCTACAACAAAGTTTATATCAATTTGATTAAAAGAAAAAAATTTCAACTCACTCTTGAATTTTATGGACTAAAAATGTTGATTGTTGGACTAGTTGCAATACCAGTGGGGTCTACCAAATGCATCCTGTTTGATTCCAGAGCTCAAGAAGGAGACAAGCTGATCTTGGTAAAATCAGATCATCAAGAGACTGTAGGATCTATAGTCTGCCTGACATGGATGACTGATATTTATAATGCCTGATCAGCATGTGACAGCCGTGTCATTTTACTTCCTCCTGCCTTGAGGCTGACTTGTGTTTGACCCCAAGAAAGACCTCTTATGGGACACTTACTGGAGTGAGCCTATGACATGAGAACATTCCAGAGTCATATCTGGGGTTTGCATCAGTGAATGCTCTGCAGTGGAACCAGGGCTGGGTCCAGGAGAACAGAGACCTTCAGTCTGGCAGGGCCTCCCCTAGCAAGGATTCTGTGGGAGAACAGAATTGTTAACATATTCTCATCTGTAGGTCATGTTAATAATCACCCTAAGGTCAAGACTCCATTTATGAGTTTGAATTCTTGTAGTGCTAAGCAAGATTATTTTAAGAGCTTTCATTTTTTCCCCAAAAATATTTAGGCCAGACTGCCTTTTGCACAGTTCCAGAAGAGTATACAGTTGACAGATTCCCGAATTATAAATCTGAAGTATATGTGAGATTGAGTTCTATAAGCAACACAGGAAAATCAGTTTCACTGCTTTCTTGGGACTAACAGGAGAAGCATGTGGTGACAATAAGAAATTGGATATGGGGAAGGAAAATGGTCACCAAGCCCGATATTGAGATAGAGTAGTCCTATGCATTGTTGTGTCTTGATAAGTATTAGGAAGGCCATATTACTTAAAATGATCGCCACAATCTTTATGCCAAATTGTCTAAAATTCATCCTTCAGAAATTTCTTCCAATGCATTATTAAACACATTCTTTCAAACACAAGTAACTTGGGACAATTAACAGTTTCATTTCATATCAACAACTATATACCAGACGCTAGAACCCTAACCTTGGTCCCTGACTCCACAGAACTGTATCTCACTATTATCCGCCCTTCACATCTTAGTGGAAATTAACTAAGAGCTAGTGATGTTGTTATCAGCCTTTAACACTTTAATGTAAATTAATTTATCACATAAATGTCTTCTGTTACAGCTTAATGGGAACAAAGTCGCATCATAGATTAAAAAAAATTGAAACCTAGAGATATTAAGCTTTCAATTTTCTATTTAGTAATTTCAGAATGGAGACTATTTTTCCCACATATATTGCTTCAGAGAGTTCTCTGGATTTTTATCTTTTGTGGTACCATAAGAAAATAGAAGTTATTTGAGTTTATCAGTTGTAAGATACCTAGAATTAATCACTTCCCCTCTATTTTCCCTACCAAAGTTTAAATATTAACTTTTACCTTCCCTATTAAGCACCCTGATGAGAAAAATAGTCATACATGCACTTAAAATTCTTATCTTCTCGCCTTTCCCTTCCTCAAATCCAATCTGTTCTCCATATTGTATCCAAAGCAATCTTTTAAAAATTCAAATTTTAGCATATCACACCACTACAGCTCTTGGAATAAAATCCCAAGTCACTAACAATAGCTCCAAGACCTTCTTCTCCATTTACACTCCCAGTAATGCCCACTCTCTTCTGCTCAGAGTCTGCAAATTTTGTTCCCTCTGCCTAAAAGGTCCTTCCACACAGACTCACCCTCATATATGTGACAATGGGGCTAATGTGTTTCCCCTTTTGAAAGTCAGAGCCCCATGGTTCTGCGAACAACAGGCTCTATGCCTGGTTTTGTTCACTGTTGTTTCCCCAGTGCCTGGCTTATGTCTTGCAGTAAATGGGTGGGTGAATGGATGGATAGACGTAATGATGGATGAATAAATGGATGGATGAACAAAGAAATGAATGAATGAATGAATGAATGAATAAGTTTAACTGTCCAATGAAGGCTCAGTGAATTGATCTGATTGGACACAAGAAACCCTGAAGTATCACAACAATATTTAAAGCCTAGAGAGCTTTTGATTCTAAAATAATTTTGAAAGTTTAGGTCTTATTTACACCTTGGAGAGAAAAGAGTTAAATTAGGAGTAATTGAGAGTTAATAATTAGAGTAAAATCTCTAATAAAATCCTATTTAAATTGTGTTTTTTAATAGGAGATTTTACACACATTCATGCACATACATACACATGCGTTCTTAGACTGAATTAAGCATGCCTGTTGAAAGTCAAGAACTTTGTGCCATAAACATCAACAGTTTCCTACTAGTGTTTTACCTTTACTATAAGACAAAAATCACTTGAAACACACATTTAACAAGTGTCAACATGGGCCCACATTATTATGGTTAAGTACATAGTTTTACCTCAAGCCAATCTCTTATCTGACTATTCCTAGAACCAGAAAGGCAAGGGACTGGAAATCCATTGCTTTAACATGTATAATCATAGCGTGAAATTAATTTGGGAGACCATTGTGACTTACATTCCCTAGTCTTAATTCCAGTCTTAAACAGAAGTATGTGTACTGCCAGATATTGCTACAAAACAGCTACAAAGCTGGAGCCATCCCTTTTGTGAAATGACGCTGGTGGTATGAGCTGAGATCCAAACAGCAGAGTCAAATTAAACTATCCCTCACCTGTTTTGGAAGTCCAGCCTGTCAGATACTCCCAGTTTTATTTCTTATCACTTACTTCATATATTCCTTTTCATCTTTTTTGAGTAAAAGACAATCTTATCTGTTGACCCCTTTGACTACTGCTATGTATTCCATCTATCTTGTAAAACTCTATTTGGGTCCACTTAAAAGAGGAGCCCAAATAATTAATAAATCCCATAATAAATGGTATCCACGGTATCAGTACTTCTGAAAAGACACTGAAAATGAACAAAACAAAAACAGCTAGAAGCATGTCAATTTCACAGCAGCAGTGAATATGACCCTCCTGCCCAGCACAAAACTACTACTAAATAGGTAACGAGGAGCTGGAATTGTTTCATGTTTGGTATAGTCTTCATTCATAATTGAATGCTAACATCTAAAAATTGTGAGAATTAAATACATTGGATTGATGGAGCATTTGCTAAACAACATTCAGAGGTTCCCCATCTTACTAACATTTGTAAGGTTTCTGCACTTGGATCCTCATTCAACTAAAAAGGACCCTTGCCATTGTCAGGTCCCTCAGGCAAAAAAGGCTCTGGAGAATTCTCAGCCAGGAAGAAGTGGTGAGCTTGATTAACTTAGCATGAGGGCATTTGCCCCAGGCAGCTTCCTTTAGGCCATGCTTATTGCTGCCAGACAGCCACCATTCTTTCATTCCCTTAGCCAGCAGGCAGACTCCTTCTCAGTATCCTGCCCACCTTTCCAGCAGTCCCACGGTGGCCTCCCTGACTTCAGACTAGAGAACCAAAGCTCTTGGTTTCCTCCCAAAGACAAGCCAATCAGTTATGCCCTGTGGCCTGGTACATTTCCCAAACTAATTACCTCAGTTTCACTAATGACATCCTCAAACCACATATAGAAAAGCATATCCTTCACACACGCAAAAAAAAAAAAAAAAAAAAAGGTTATAAAGAAAAAGTTGAATAAAACTGCTTTAGTAAAAGTCTAAAACATGACTCAACTAAACATTGTAATAGGTAACCAGAAATAAAGTGGAGGCCAAATTCAGTTAACTGTGGAATGGAGAAGTCTCCATGATAAGGGGCTTGCCAAGGTTCTCGAAGACCAGGAGAGAATGAAGAGCTGGCAGAGGAGTGAGAGTGACCTAAGGACTGTGCTTCAAAGTACCAAGTGCCACCTGAAGAATGTAAAATGATGGGGGAGGGGATTATGACTTTCAGACTGCTCCCCTCAGCAGGTGATGAATGCTGGAGCTAGAGAACAGGCACCATCTTCAGCCCTCACTTAACTTCTGTGATGGTCAGCTCAGGCTGCTGAAACAAAGTACCACAGACTGGTGGGGGTGGGGGTGCTTAAACCACAGAAGTTAATTTTCTCACTGTTCTGGAAGCTGGAAGTCTGGGATCAAGGTGTCAGCAGGGTTGGTTCCTTCTGAGACTGCGAGGGAAGGATTTGTTCCAGACCTCTCTCCTTTACTTGAAGATGGCCATCTTATTCCTGTGTCTCCACTTGTATTCCCTCTGTCTGTGTCTGTGTCCTAATTGCCTCTTCTTATAAGGACACCGGTTATACTGGATATACCTTAATGATCTTATCTCTCAAATACAGTCATATTCTGAGGTACAAGGGGTTGGTACTTCAACATATAAATTTTGAGGGACACACAATTCAGCCCATAACAACCTTCTTACTGGAAAATTAATCGCTCACTCATTTTCTTTGGAATGATATTTTTAATTTTATAGAAAAAATTATACCCCTATTAGAATTCATATTTGTAAAGCTGAAATTTGCCTTCTTTAGTTTTAGGATTTTTACATTTCAGTTCAATGTGATGGAAAAAAGTCTATTTAGAAATTCAAAAGTGTTTTTCAGTGTTATTTAATAGTTTTTCAACTCCTTTTCTTGGCCTTCTTGTGAAATTAGAATTGGCACATTTCTAGAAGTTCCAGTTTTATTTTAGGGCCTTCTAGTATCATCAAGAAATGATAGAATTCTTCTCAGTGCCTCTTGTAAATCATGGCATCCAGAACTGAACACAATATTTCTCAGTAGAATCTGCCAGCCCTGCATGCAGGTAAATTTTACAGCCCTTGTTCCAGGCTCTGTTCTTTTATCAATCCCATCAGCTTTGGGCAACCACACCATTCTGTTGAATGTTGCTGTTCATTGTTACCCAGAGCCTGTAGGCTTTTTAATATATGCTGCTATTACCACTGTAGTCCCTGTGCAGAAGCATGTGCTCACGGGTGTGTCTGCATATGTGCCAGTGCGTGTACTTGTGTATTTTAAACCACCACATAGGTTATAATTTTATTTTTATTGTTTTTTATTATGTGACATTTGTTTCATCATTCCAACCTGTCATGAACTTTTTGGACCCTCATTCTGTCAGTTATCGCCTTGGCAGTTACTCCCTCCATGCCCTTACTCCAGTCACTAATGAAAATGTTAAACAGGAAAGGGCCAAGGACAGACCTTTGAGGTAGGGCATCAGCAAGCTCTATCTGGGTTGACACTGCCCCATTAAAAAGTCCTCTGGATTTGCTTGCTCAGTGATTTATGAATTTCATGAGGCCACAAAAATGTAGCCTGCATTCTTCCAGCTTATTCGCATGGATATATGAGAGCTTTTGTTGATTATCTGCTATAACCTAAATAATAATAGTAATTTGTTTACAATTTCCCCCAAAATCTACAAAGCTAAAAGATTTTTTGAAGAAAAAGGCACAGAATTTTTCCTTTTAATTTGTTCATAGTTAATGTGTACCAGTTTTCAGTTGTCAACACTGCCCTTATAGGCAGTTACAAATCACTTATTTAGTACATACAGTAGCTGTGAGTTTTGCATGAGAACAGTCAATTTCTCCAGTCTGTACTTTTCAGAAATAATCTTCCTCCCTCTTGAAAATTTTCACATTTTCTAAATTTCACACTCCATTCCTTTATTCACATTCAAAAATTATGAAGCAAGTTTTGTTCAAATAAGCTGTGAACAAGTGCCACCTAAGAACTAACCCAAAAGGGGATGAAGGACTACAGGGGAGCTCTGCCCCACCCAAGGAATAAAGTTCAAAACAGATGGACCCAACCAAAAATACAGGCTTTCAGTAGTGACATTTATTGTCTTCACACTCCAGCTTTTGGGGACTTTTTGCCAAAGCCAAAATGTTTGAGTAAAGTAATCATTTGAAAATTAATAGAGTGAAAAAGGAGGAACTCTATGTGCTCCAGGTTTGTACTGCTGAATTGAGTACTTAATCCACATCTTGTCTTGACACTGCTTCTTTCCTGCATGTCTGGTCAGTCCCATCGAAATTCTAAGTTCCTTGAGGGCAGGAGTTATGTCTGATCTTTCCTTAGAGTCCTCCACAGTGACTAGCACAACATAAGACTTACAGAATTTCGATAGGTACTAGTTGTCTGGACTTGAAAGAAGCAATCAAACACAGCCAAGAAACTGGAGTAAAATCAAAATTACATTTTTCATAATTGACGTGCACAACTGTGTCTTTTCTTTCTTTGCAGCTTAAGCATCTACCTTAGAGCCTGTTACAAGCAGAGCACAAGTGCTTGCAGAACTGGGCATGTAGTAGGCATTCGATGATTGTTGTGTGTAAGTGACTGAATGTCAGAGATCTAGATCTGAGGGCTAATCTAGTCCAGTGGTTCTCACACTTGACATGCATTAGAGTCACCTTCAGGGCTTGTTAAAACACCTGTGGAATGCCACCCAGAGCTACCTAGTAATTGGTCAGGGATAAGCCTGAAATCTGCATTTCTAATCAGTTTCTGAGTGATGCTGAAGCTGCTTGGTGGGGAACACACTTAGGGAACCACTGTTGTATAGCACAGCTATTGCCTTTACTGCATATACTCTTTTGTGTGTTATTTCTTCTGCTTGAATATCATCTATGTGTATGTAGAAACATCTTACATTCTCTGATTATAATTCTTTTTATCCTCTATCTGTTTGCAATATTTTCATTCCTATGACTGTTGGAAGATGCAAAAGGAATTTATCTTGTGGACTGGATTGGGTGAGGGATGCTATGGCAGTTAGACTGACTTCCCTTCCTTCTGGAAACAGGGAAGCAAAACGTCGGTACCAATTATGTCCCAAGTGATGATATTCGTAGCACACCCAGCCACACCAGTTTCCCTCAAGCTGCAGCCTTAGAAATAACCATGCTATCTGTATATCATATACAGAAAAGGAAAGGAGAGAGCAAGAGAGGAATGAATGTGCATAAATCCTAAGAAATAGTCTCAATTCCTCTTACAGAAAAAAAAAAGTTATTAGGCAATATAATTCATGAAAGATGACCTAGTTCAGACCTTTATTTATTTATTTTTTTACCAAGACTGTTATATCCATCTTCCATGAAAAACTATCCAAAATATGGTATCAGACTCGTTGACTAAACCATGGTCCTGGTAATATCACTCCTTGTACAAACACCTTGAATTGTCATGTATGTGATTTCCACTGAGTATTTATAAAAGAAAAGAGAAATAAACTAAATTTATTCCTAGAAAGCTTTAATCAATAGTTTTTTGTTGTTGTTGGAACAGAATAGTAAATTCTTTAACCACTCTCGAATACGATTCAATTTTCTTTCCTTTGGGAATGATCCTCATTACTGTTTCTTTCTCTTTTTTTTTTCTTTTATCTGTAGTTACTTAAGTATAGGGAAAGACATTATATTTGCAAATTCAGTCCATGAAATCCTGTATGTGAACAATATTGAAAAGCCCTGTGCTTCTAACAAATAGAAACCAGGTTCACAAATCAAGACAACCCAGCTCATTAAATCAACCAGAACTCCCAGCCTGTCAGTAGCCAATAAGTTATCATTGTTTAAAATAAAGTCACGCTTGCTTATAAAAGCAGCTATTATTGATGAGTCTAAGACTTTGACCTTCAAACAGCAGTAGTGGGATAAACCCACAAAGGAAATAATAGCTATCATTCTTTGAGTATCTATCAGTATCCAGACTTTATCCACAGCACTGTATTTTATTCTTCCTAACATCCTTGCAGGTGGGTATCATCAAACTAACTTTATGAACGAGGAAACTGAAACTCAGAGAGGTTAAGTAACGTGGCCAGGGTCACTAAGTAAGTTTAGAGACTTACACTCAGGTCTTCAAAACCCATGCTCCCCCAACTACAACACCCTATATCACTATAGAGGTGCCAGTTGAGATTCTTCTGTACAATTCCACTTTCTAGAATACGTTATTATATTCCGGCATCTGTTGCAATCATTGCCTCAAGGTTTTTAGCTTCAGGCTCACTTTTGGGGTCATGACCTCATCTAAAAATTTTACTAAATTCAGAAAGATTAGCCAGGAATTCAGAAATTTCTGCAGAACACCAAAAGCCCGGGGACTTCCATTCCAAATAGAAAGGCATGCTACTAGTGTGTACTCTCAGCATGATGGAGCACTTTTTTACGTTAATTTCTGGATCAGAGACTTCTGTCCAAACCAGAGTCAATGGTTTCTATTTCTTGTGTCAGAGGGCCCTGTGCATTGGTTGTTTCCTTCAAAGTTAAGATTTAGATTTTTTTTTTTTTTTTTACGTATTTGCTCCTGTTTTACACTTTCAGCTCTAATTTGGGGTCAGGATCTTGGAGGATCCAATTGAAAATGTTCAGAAGGAGTCAGCCACAAGAGATGTGTGAGGGCGCTAGACTGTTCTGATGTCCAAGAGAACCACCAAATAATGGGTCAGGAGGTGTTGGTTTGAATTACAACACTCTCAGAAGACTGTTTTTGCAGTTACTATTATACATTTAAAATAACTGACAACCAGCCACCGCTTTAAAAAGCAAAAATCTTTTTGCTAGGTTGATGTTTAACAAATCTAAATATTTTTTCTTCAGAGGCAGGTCTGGGGTTGTAGAGCCTAAAACATATAATTTAGGAAAGCTATCTCTAAGAAAAAAATATATAAAGTTAAGAATACAAAGTATATGTTACAATTAATATTTTTTAGAATGGAGAAAGAAATCACAAAGTTACAAATGTAAAAGTTGGTAAAAACCATAAATATCATGAAATCTACAAATATAATCTATCATACTCTCTAAAGTCTCTACATTTTTTGATTAGTATCTTTTGATCACCTCTTCAGATGAGAAAAAGATTTGCAATATCTATTTCTATATAGATTATTGAATGACAATTCTTTGTTTACTGTCATTATTAATCTTTTTAAAAAATAATTGATACTTCAGAAAAGTTTCTTAGACTTCATTTGTTACTAGTCATGTAAAGTTTTAGAATTGTTGTCAGATTTGGGGAAAATCTCAGTTACTTTTCCTGTCAGAGTTGTGAGGTTGGGAAGAATTTTTCACAGACTAGTTTCTCGCTTTGCACATTGCAATTGCTGCCTCCACTATCCACATACCACTGATGCCAGGCACCATGGAACAAGTTCCTGTGTTGGTGCGTATCCATGTCACAAGGATGGGTGGTAGGAATATTGCTTTAAGCCCCACCAAGACATCTAGCAGTAACTTAACTATTCATAGAAGGAATCATAAAACATATAAAGACATCCCATTAAACCAATACTAAATATAATCCCAATTCAACCTCCCTGTGAATCCTCACAACCACTCCAAGTACCACCTGATGGAGGGGAAGGGGTGAGGTGTGGGGAAAAACAAGGATCAAAGTGGAAAGACACAACAGATTAGACAATTACAGTTAAAATATCTGAGTAAAGCATGTCATTGGGAGAACAAAGTGCTGGGCCCTCCCCCCAGGGACTTTGAAGGGGTCTGTGCCAATGACAGGCCTGAGACTTAAGCTTCATTAACTTCATAGTAAAAGAAAGATTGCCAGTCTGCCTCTACAAGGTTCCTAATTCAAAACTTACCCAAAATTGGGTCTGGACTACAAACATGAATGAGAATTTAACTCATGTTCCTAAGAAGTAAAAAAAAAAAAAAAAAAGCCTCATAATTCCAACTGGACTTTATTTACTTAAAAACAGTAAGTTTTTGGATTCCCTTATTCCCCCACCCTCTACCACCCTACTAGGCAGAAGAAGCAGAGCATCATTCTGCTCCAAACTGCTGGTGATGGCTCCCTAGAACAGCCAAAAAGGGATCAACTCTGCTCTACCAGTCGGGCTGACACAGTGCAGACCTACCAGTATCCATGCTGGGGAGGACTCAGGCGAATGGAACGACCTTTGCTGCCTGTCTTCTCCTTTCCCTCCTCTAGTTGCTGAGTAGCAGGTGAAGCAAAATAAGGTGAGAAAGAAAGTTCCTGAAAGAAATGAGGGAATGGAGATGTTGAAAGAAATCCTAAACAGTGGCCATGGTCACTGGCTGGGACAGATAATCCTCATGGCTACCCATAAAAAGAACACAGGCAAGAAGGAGATTGCCAAGCTATAGAGATCCCACACTTTAAAATACAATTTTCCTCAGATTTGCAAACTGAAGGACACTTAAAGAAAACTGAAGGGCTAGTATAATGTCAAAGTTAACATTTTAATTGCATAAAATACTGAGAAAGCCCATGCTTGTCATTTCTACAAGGTTACCTTTCCTGTACAATGGAGGCTTTTATCCAACAACTATATATGAGTTGGTGACATGACATAGAATGCAACTTACATAAATAGAAGAGTTCACACTCTTTTTTCCCATATAGCTCTTCCAGAAGGCACCATCAAGTGGCTAAATTGTGGCCTTTTAAACCTTTTCTCACAGATAAGAAATGCAAACATGTGTGTCATTTTGTACTTTTGAATGCACGAGGCAGAATTCTCCTGTAGTATTCTGGTCCTCCGCACCACCCCCGCTCCCGCGCCGCTAAGTGCCCAGACTTCAAAGCGGAGTTTGCAGGCAGAATGGCAGATAAGCGGTGAAGAATTTAGCTCTTTGGGATGATGTGATCACATAACAAAAGGCTGCTGTAACCCTCCAAGAAGGCAATGTTAAGGTTACTGTGGAGCCTTAACTCTGAATTCGCTGAATCTAGGGCAATCCAGAGTACACAGCCCCAGAGCGCAATACTGCACAGTGTTTTACAGTGAGCAAAAAAAGAAAAGAAAAAATCTTGCAAAAGATGGGAAGGCTTTCAGATCTGTGCATTGGTCATATTTTTCTTTCTTTTTTTGTTTTGTTTTGTTTTGTTTTGAAAAATAACTTTTCAAGATTGAAAAGTAGCTAAAGTAAGTTTCCACATGTTAAACACACTTAGGAAAATAACAGCTTTATATATAAGGTGCCGAAAGTGTCCTTATGGTTATACACAATACCTATTATGTTTTCATTTCATAATACTCAGAAGCAAAAAGGAGGTTATTACCCATAATCACAGATTTATTCATTAATAAAAAATCTTACTTTCACAATCAGTCTTGAAATAGAAATCCAAATCCTCAAGTATTGATGAAAAACATGTCATTGCCTTAAATATCAAAATGAAGATGCAGTCCCCTTAAAACAGGACTAGTTCTCTTTAAAATTAATAGAACACAACCACCATACATCAGTTTATGCTGAAGGATAATGTTCAATTACATGTGTGTAGCACATTAGTTTTGTTCTCCCAGCCAAGAAGAAGAAGGTAGGACTATTGTAGTCACTGAGAGCTAAAAACATGGATTTGGCTGAATGAAAGACAAAAAAGAACACATGAGTCGAGATCCAACTGAGAGAGCCATAGTGGAAGTCCCAGCCCCACTTCTTACCAGGGGTCCCCACCATCCTCTGCCTGTTCCCATCTTCTGTCTAAGAAAAGAATGAGGAAGGCCACTTGAGAGGGAGGATGAAGATAGGAAGCAGAGAAAGGAACATCTGGTGTTGACCTTCTTTGTTTACAGTGAAAGGAACCTCAATTGGGGAACAATTAGGGAACAATCCAGAGAGAAAGCTTCTAGGGAAGCAGGATATATCTTGTCCTCACGGTAGACGGTTTTTAACAATATCTCAGAAAAAGAGAGTAAGGAGTGTATTACCATTAATCAGTGAACAGCCTCAACTCTCAACTGAACTCTGAGGGGCAAATAGTCACTGTTAAGGAAAGAAATGGGTCAAGGAGAATCTACTCACACATCACAGGAGGAAACAGTGGCCAGATGGAACACATGTTATAAATGTTAAAAAGCAGCCAGGGTACATCAAATCATATCACTTCTCTGCTCGAAACCCTCTATTAGTTATTCATTTCTTCCTAGTCGCCTTATTGTGCTTCGGATTTTCTCACAACACTTATTGCTTTTTCATATGTCACATAATGTGTCTAATTATGTCTATGAATATTCTGTCTCTCTCTACTAGAATGTAAGCTCTACAGGGCAGAGATGTTAGTTTGCTTTTATTCCTAATTTTTCTTTAGTACCTAAAATAGTACCTGGCATTTACTAGGTATTCAATAAATATTTGTTGAATTAATTAATTAATTAGTTAATTGGCCATGGATGCATGGATAATGTTATGGCATTAAAGAAGAAATAATTCACTTATGTTGCTATGCGGATGTAGGCATAAAGATACAGGTGGAAATGGCTATAGTTGCAGATAAAGCCATATGTAAAGGCAGAGATAAATTTGTGTATATGTAAAATAAAGGAAAAGAGTGTTCAAAAGCCAAATGAAGAATTTATGCTGGAAGAATTTTTTTTAATTTTAAATTCTCTATAAAGGAAATAAAAAAGAACATGAAATTATGAAACGAGACTTCAAAGAAGTGATAGTAACATTGACATTTATAAAGAAATACTTTAGGGGCTACCAAAACATACTATGAATCAGAATAATACTATTAAAGAATGGATTAATAAAACAGAAACATCAATAAACAGAATACACATAGCTGAAAACAGAATGGCATTGTATATATCGCTATGCACTAAAAGTAAAAGAGAAAGATTCATAGGTTAAAGCAACTAGAGGGAGAAGGGTATGGAGGATAGAAAATGATGATTCCACATAGATATAATTGATTTTCCAAAGAAAATGGAAGCTATAACAGAAAAAATGTGTGGATATGAAGAAAGGCCTGAATATGTTCAGGGGGGAAAAAATTAAAGCAGGATGCATGCTATAGGCATGTTTTGGGACTATTATTGAACTTAAAGTTTAATTATTCAGACACATAGGTATGAAATGGAAGTTTTCTAGAAAGGTTAAATAATAAGCTGGTGTCCAGCTTCTCTATGGAAATACTCAATCCTGGAAGAAGATGGGGCCAAGGTATTAAACCTTTGAGAGAAAAGTGGCCTAGCATTTTGTACCAAACCAAGTAGTTATCAGCATTAAAATCACTACCATGTTAGAGCCCAGGGAACATGGTACTATTGAAAACCCACTCAAGAAAGAACCACTCAGAGTAAAGAGGAAATTCTTACAGTGGTTTCCAAGATCTTGCACCGCCTGCTTTCTCTGACCTTCTTAACCCCATTCCCCACTATCTTCTCTCTCACCCCATGCACTCCAGACTCACTCATCTCCTTACTGATCCCCATACATATCAACCCCACAACTGGCCTTGAACCATGTTCTCTGCCTAGAGGGCTCTTCATCATATGCCTGAATGACTTCTTCCCTCATCTATTCGGTGAGGACTTCCTTACTATTCTATCTAAAATTTCAATGCCCCCTGACACCCTCATTTTCTCTTCTCTGCTTGATTTTTCACCTTAGCAATTATCACCAGATAACACACTCTATTTTCTTTATACACCTTCTTTCTAATTTGTTCTCCCCCAACTAGAATATAAGTTCCCAAAGGACACAAATTATTATGTTTTGTCTATTTCTTTATTCCTAGAAAAATGCTGGAACATAGTAGGCATTCAAGTATTTACTGAATGAATGAATAAATATCCTAGGATATAAATCATCTATTCCCATCCATCCCCTTAAATTTTTGGAATTTTAAGCAGCATACTCAGGAGTCTGCAAACCAAATCTTGTTAGGACAATACAATGAATACTTAGTCTTTGTGTAAATTGACCCTAAATGTACTAGAAGAAATGTCAAACAAATCCTGTATTACTCCTTTGGTATTGTTGCAAAAATAGAATTTAGACATTTACAGAGAGGTAGCTTTTCAGTTTTTCAAGAAAATCACTTTATAGTCAGAACTAATGATGGAATTGACCTCCTCATAAACACTGAGCTTTCCTGCCAGTGGAGATGTGAAACAGATGTTGGATGTTTTCCAGAAACTTTATAAAAGAAATTCCCACCACGTGAAGGAGTTTAGTCCAACTCTTTTAGTGAGAGCCCCAAGTTCTCCTTCTGCTCCAAGGTTCTGTGATGCTATGCACATCTAGTGCATGTAGTTTCCATGTTCCATTGTGTGTGATAGTGTTTTGCAGACTTTTACTTTTAGGAACTGGAACTATATTCCTGACTGTAGGTCCCTAGTGCTTTGCTAGTTCCTACTGGCTGCACATTAAATTGCAGCACTCCCAGTGGGTAGGAGCCCAACATAGCAGGTTGACTGAATTTCCCTGCCATAAAGATAAAAGACCTTATGTGAAGCAGCTAAAGATTCTAGAGAGTTGAGTTAGTTCTAGGCATTTTGGTGAGAGGGCACATTCTTGCCAGGGTACCAGAAGAAAAAAAATTAAATAAACGTTTTGCATTTTGATTTTGTTGTTATCATCTTCCTGTTAATCATATTTTGTGTGGCTATTGCTATTTCTGAATCCGGTTGACAAAATATGGACTTCATAACAACATTTATTGCAATAGTCAAAATTTAAAACTCATTCCTATATAAAAAAAATATTTAGTTGGACTGGAAAGGTGGAAGCTAAATTAATTATGATTTTATTTTATAGGCTACATGAACTAAACTGTAGCAAAGATATTAGAGATTTGAGGCTCTGGGGAAAGAAAAGAAATGAACTATTCCCAACTGTTCTTTAGAAATGTACCTTGTTAAGCCCAAGTGAAGGCCATCAGCCTCCTAAGCTTTAAAGTAGGCAACTTTTCAACAATCTCTTGGCCATGGAAACATGACAGTGATAATCTTCCTAAAGATGGTCTGGATAAAGTGTCAAGTGATCAAAATTAAAACATAACAAAACCCTAAACTTCTGTGATCTTAAATATACCACTTTAATGTGTTTTGTAGCATTTTGATGACTGAGATCTATGGTCCTGTCAGTTTTAGTATCCTGCTGTACAATTGTAGAAAGAAAGGTTTGTGTTTCCCATCAGGAGTAGGGTATCACTGTGGACAGGTTAGGACCTTAAAGTTGTTTTAGTTCTATAAACCACCTGAGAGAATCTTCTCTCCATTTATAAGTGTTTCCTTAGCAATCTACAATGTTATTTTTTTTCCAGAGAAGCATACAGACTCTGGGGTCTTTCCCAGACTGACTTTCCCGGACTGACTTGTGACTGGTCATTTGCACAGGTCCTTAAGCCATTTGTGCAAGTTAACCACCAGAGATTTTTAGAAGGATTATAGAAGGTTAAATGTGGCATATAAGTACACAGTGAATGATCAGTAAGTTTTTTTATTATATTGGTTGGTGTTTTCAGGCTAATAACTCTGTATTGTTAGAAAACAAATGCCCACAAGTTTACGAACAGTTTTCATTCTCCCCCATACTTCTGGCAGGTAGTTATCCTGTACTGGTCTCTCATCATGGCAACTAGAGTGATGTGGCTCTGCTTTCCTAGAGGAACACCTTCCCTTTATATTTTTTTATTCCATTCCTTTTTCTTCTTCAAACTCACCACCTACCTCACAGATCTCTCACTTTAGTCCAAGTTAGAATCTCCTATAGCAGGAATCATGGTGGGTTAGGGAGAAAGGAAAAAATTAACTCTCTGGATGATCCTACTTCATGGCTGGCACTGAGCTAGGGGCTTTACATGCACTTACCATTGTAGTTTTATCACATCCATATACATAACTAATTTTTCTAATTTTATAGAGAGAAGACCTAAGATTCAGTTAAGCAATTTGCCCAAAATTAATTATTTTATCTTTTTAACATACTTATCCTATGAAAAAATCCAGCCAGTTAAGGTATGAGAAGTTGATTGAGAGCAGACTGAGGAGGTCCTCCTCGAATTCAAGTTCTAGTTAACACTGTGTTCTGTTAATAATAGTGGTAATAATACGAGCAACAGCAATGAAAATAGTCATAGTAATAATAGTAATAATGGTAGTAACAGTAATGATGATAATATTAGAAACCTTAGAAGTTATATGCCTCTTGATCTATTGACAGGGTTCAATATTAAACTTACTGTCTTTCCAAAGCTAGGATGCTCAAATGGTTTCATGCAGGTCCTTGAGTTTACATATTTGAATTTATCTTTTTGCCAGGTACCCTCTGAACATTGGTAGGGATGTAGTGTTTTGATTTCCATTTTTAACTTTAACACTAACAGAAGGATTGTGTTTTTAATCAGAGCTGTATTTGACACTCATCTCTACCAGATACAGGGACTCAAATGAGATTTGACAACAAAGGGCTGGACTTTCAGGCAATGCAGCTGAGAAATACCTAAGCTTACCCACAGGCCTCTTTGAGCTCCTAGCCAGTACCTACCTCTTGTACCACAGGGTTCATGGTGAATCAGAACTGGAGTGGGGGGCACCAAGCAGTCCTCACATCTTCAGAGTTCTTTCTGTTGTCTCCCATGAAGACTTAGGATTTGGGAGTGCGTAGGTCAGGCTAGCATCCAGTGCCCTGTGCACAGTATCATCTGAAAGACTTTCACTTTCTTATTCACCTTCCAAAGTTTGGATCCACATACCATAGCTAGAGGAAGATGAAATGTTGTTGTGATTATGAGTTTTAGAATAAAAATTGATTTTATTAACTGCCTAATAATAACAGAAAAACTTACTAATGTGGATTTGAGTCTTCCTGAACGTCTATTCTCTGTTTAAATTTTTTCACTTGAAAAGTGAGGGACAAAACAAGAGGGCACCCACACAAGCATGGCCCAAGGTTACAAGAGCTTCCTGGTGACATGGGGTTGTCTCAGTCTTTAAGGAATCAGGAGCTCACCTGCCTTCCTGAAATAAGTGAGACACTATTCCAGAACAGGAATTTTCTTTCTTGAATCCCTCCTTCCCTGCAGTAAGCCATTCCTTAGGCTAGAAATATGTAGATGTCACCAAGACGCTTCGCCTGGCCTCAAATGCACTGAAGGGGTTATATTTCCCAGAGGATCTCATAAGTTATTAGCATGTAAAACTGACTGCTGGCCTGCTGAAGCTAGAAATGGGCTGCCCATGTGGTTGACATTCACTGATGGTATCTAAAAGCCAGCACACATCCAGAGAGAACCACAGTCTTTTCTAACATGAATGCCTCCGTCTTTGAAAGTCCAGATTTGCTTGAGAGCAAGTACAGTGCCTGGAACAAAGTAGGCACTCAGTAAATACACGTTGCTGAACTAATGAAGATTTATACACAATTCAGTTTTTGTGCCAATGACATTTTTCAATTTTAATAATTTATGGTCAAAAGCTAAGAGGATAGATAATAAATTACCATGGGGATTTTTTTCACTTACTTGTATTATCTTAGATAAAATAGTTCTTTAAAAAAGGAGCTTTCGGAGGCCTTTCTAATTATTTCACTCATGTAATTATATATTTACAAGCATATTAACTATTAGATTAGAAATGCTTCTAGAATTCTAATCCAATAAAAGGCTCCCCTTGGTATAAGTAGTTATTGGTTCAAAATATATCCAAAATATACAGATAAACAAATTTTCTTTCCTCTATGTGTGCTTCAGCAAACATTTAAAATCTCTGGGTCTCATTTTCCTTATTTCTCAAAGGTGAGGTTGGGTTTGATGAGTTCCAAGAATCCTGCTAGCTCTGATTCTTATACATTTGACAGAATTCTGGGAAGGAATCCTCAAATTATAAATCACTATTTTACTGCGCTTGGCCTCTTAAAGACTTGGCCCTTCATATTTCCTTTCTTATCAACCTGACTCTCACACCTCACCAGTAGAAACATCTGTCTTTCCTGGCATTTAAAATGGGTTTTCTCTCTTTCCCTGCTAATCCTATTGCTGTCCCATGATTTATAAATACCTCCAAAGAAATGCATGCTAATATATGTCAGTAATTTGAGGCTATCTTATCTGCATATGCCACCAAACTGTTGTATTTCGAAGGTAAGAAATATGCCTGTTTGTGTGTGTGGTGTCAAAGGTACCCAGCACAGTGCTGGGAACTCAGTAGAGACCAAAGCTACTCAAGTATGGGCCAATTACCTCCAGGATCAGAAGCTTGTTTAAAAGGTGCTGATTCCTTAGCCCACTGGAGATCCACTTAATCAAAACTTGTGGAGGCAAAGTCCTAGAATTAACATTTTTACAAACACTGTAAGTGATCCCTCTACACTCTTGAAGTTCGACAACCTCTACAATCTATAGTCAATAGATATGTGTGGAATGTTGAATGAATGTTTCCAAAAAGGAATCTTACCCCTTTCCCCAACAAAGGCCTTCGATTCACAAGGGCAACACCAGGAAGAAAAGGAGAAAAGACAAGGATAAAAAGACTGAGCACTTAAACCAGCAGTTATTAAGTATTTGCTATAAAGACACCTTATCTGCTCTTGAAAAAAAAAAATCAAGGCTTGGTTTCTCTAAAGTTAGTGTAACCATATATTGAACAAGCTGGACTTGTTCAATTTTATTTTGACCTCCAAGTCACTTTAAATTTATTGACTAATGCTGGTTCTTCCTCTGCTCCCAAACTCGAGGAAGTCCCACAGCTTCTCTGGTCATGTCTAGGTAAAACAAATATGGCTTCACTTTAATAAGAACATGTACAAATGCAGGTAACAGTCAAAACTCTAACCTGATTTAAAGTTTCAGCTCTCCTCACCTCCTACATCCTCTACCTCAACTGTGATCCTGCAGTTAGGGAATCAGCTATCTCTCTTTGTCCCCACCTCAAGTTGCAGCTCATCCTCACCTGACTCTCTTCAGTTTTGACACCTTCACATATGAGGAAAGCAGGGATGTACTAAGTTGACTGGCACTCTGTCAGCTGGCTTCATGGTCATCAGACTGGGAGATATTTACAGTTGATTCTTTTTCTGAGGGGTGATTTTGTATTTTTTGGAAACCTTCCAGCTCTGGCCTCCCACATATAGATCCTTTGATGCAGGTGATGCAATACCTCTAAATGCTCTATGCTGAGATCTGTTCACCCCTCCACAGGACTCTTTCAGACAGGATCTAAAATGGTCCATGCCAGCGCTCTTGCATGCACATGTCCCTCATCTGCTCCCAGGAAATCTTCATGCAAACCTGAAGTACCAGCCACTAGGTTTGATGTGTCCCCCTAGTGCAAGGACACAAACAAGTTCTCTGTGTCTTTACATGGAAGCCCTTTTTTACTGAAATGAGGTGAAGGGTAAAGAGCACCTACTTCCTGGAGTGATGGGATTCACAGAACATAGTTCTTTCCAGAATTGCTATTTAAAATCATATTCCTTTATAACATAGATGAAGACTTAAGAGGTTTCCACTTAATTCTCAGGTGACCTCTTTGACAATCTGCACCTTGGTCCAGCAATGCACTATAGGTCTGATATCTGCCACTGTAGGATCACCTTAAGCCTACAAAATAGAATGAGACTATGTTAGAATATTTAATCTTGTGCTAAGTGAGAGCAGAAGAGACAGCACAGAAAGATGAGCTGGGTTTTGAAAAAATATATGAAGTCATGAAAGAGAGAAATGGAGGAAAAGACCATTTCAAAAAGTAGAACATGAGCAAAAACACAAGCACAGGAAAGCCAAGTGTGTGGAAAATGATTTGCAAGTAGATCAACTGGATTAAATGTAGGAGAATGATGGGAGCTAACACCAGAAAATGGTTTGGGGCTAAGTTGTGAATGATTTTAACATGAAGGGTGAGGATTTATATTTATTTGAGGAAGTAAAGAAACAGTGAAAAATCATTAAAGAAGAAGAAATATTAACATGTCATATATCAAGATTGAACATTTGCATTTCTGTTTTTCTGGATAGAATGCAAATGAACTGCAGGAAAGAAAGTAGAATCAGAGTCTAATTCATGTTTATGCTTTCTGCACATTCCCTGGCACATGGTAGGTGCCTAATAACTTTTTAGAGTATGGAGGAAAGATAAGTAAAAAGGAAGGAAGGGAGGAAAGTGAGGGAGGACAAAAGGAGGAAGGGAGAGGAAGAGATGGGTAAGAGAGGGAGCTGTAATTAAATATAAATAAAAATATATATAAAGAGAAAACAAGAGACTATTATATTGGTCCTGGTAAGCAGCTATGAGAACCTTCATACACAAAGTGAGTAATTTATGTTTATGAGATACTATGTTGCTATAAAATTCAATTTCTCATTGAGGTTCTCTAAACAGCTTTTCTATAACCTGTTCAGGATTTGTATTTAATACCTTAAGTAGAAAGGATCTGTAGGTGTTGTTTTACCAGTACTATTAGTGAATTTGTGCTCATCCATCCTACACTTTTGTCCAGTTTCCCTGATGAACAAAAAATGCATTTGCTGATGGATAGGAGTAAAGTGTGGCCATAGAAAGAAGAGATGGTAACTGACCCACAATAAATAGCACCCACATCTATATTGCCAGTCTGCCATTCTACCACTCACTCACTTAACAGGGTAACATGATTGTTATCCCTAACTGACTTTCACATCCTGCTAGCCCATGTATACTAAAAACCTGACCTTCAACTCAAATCCGCTTAATCCATATGCTTTATGATGTTTCTCCCCAGATTTGGTGGAATTTGAGTCAGCCATGTTGTGATGACATTTTTCACTCTTCTAAGATTATGATTTAATCTATCCATCTCAGACCTACCTAAAGCACTTTTCTGTTTTTCCAGATAAACTTCAGGGTATTCTAAGCTTTCCATTTCCTCTTTGACCACATTTCATATACATATTTCATGCTGAATTTCAGTAGCACACCTACAAATCCTGAGTCTTTAAATGTTCATTCACTTCTTTTATGAACTTTCTAGTACATAAACAAAATTATTCTATAGAATTTTTAGGGCATGGCTCCAGGTGTGTTGAAATGGCTACCTTTGCCTATATAGTTATAAAAAAATAAACACAGAAATTTTACTTAATTTTCTATAAATCTAAAACATTATCTAAAGTTTGTTGTAGATCCTGACATGCTCAGAGGTCACATAACTTGCATGTAGTCTCCTAGAAACATGAGCAGTGGATCTCTTTAAATACAAGAATTCACCCATGGTGACTACTCTTTTGAGCCAAGCCAGAGCAAGCATATGACACAGTTAGGGTAAGAAGAATAAGATAAAGTTAGCAAGTGGCAAATTAAATTACAGTTCTCTGCAATTATCATTTCTCAATTATTTAGTAACCATCTGCTATATGCATGTTGCTAAGAGAAGGCAGAAAGATTGAGAGAAAAAAAAAACTAGAAAAGGGTCACTTTCTGTAGGAACCTATTTGGTAAAAGAGGCAAGAGGGTGCACATCATTTGCATACCGCAGAGGAGAGTAATTCATCCTGGCTTCTGTGGGTACTGCCCTACGGGGCAGGGCAGCCGTTGCTCAGCTCCAGCTGCCATACAGGGGACAAGAATCATGCTGCTGGATCTTCTGGATTTTTTATAAGAAAAATGAACAATCTACATCAGACTGTCCTGATATTTTAATATTGTCAATCAATTGAATTTTTAAAATCCCCATTTCCATGAGCTGTGTTGAGCCATATACCACCAGTCTCTATCTCTGAACTAGAGGTGAGAGTGCTCAGAGGGGTTAGAATGAGTCTGGAAAAATGGGCTGGAGTCAGAGTGCAGTCCATTCTCCAATATAGACCGAACACTATGGTTTCATTTATCAGACAATGGGAACTACTATGTATTTTTTTAAATTAGTGGTATAATCCTATATGAGTTTTAGAAAAGTAATTCTGGTGTCAGATGGGCTCTTGACACATGACTTAAAACAGCTGTTGAACTAATGAATGAAAGAGAAATCAGGTAAGGTAAGGGATTAGAGGCCAGTTAATAAGCTCTTTCAATGACCCAACAAGGCATAAAGAGGGAAGGCCTAAGAAAATGGAAATGGAAAGAAAGTAATAAATACAGAAACTCTCTCAGAGGTAGAGTAATACCTATTTGAAGGTATTTAATAACATTTACCATATTTAATAACATTTACCAAATTTTTCTGGCTGTCCTTTCTGGGAGTTAATCGCATGGTACTTTCTGGTCCCCTCGCATTTGAGCGATGCCATGTGACAAGTGCTGGCCAATGAGTTGTGACATGGTTACTTCTGAGCCAGAGCATTTAATTCCCACCCTGAAAAGCTCTTTCCTTCTGGCTTCATTCTTCCAATGTTCAAGATACTGTAATGACTGCTCCATCAACTTGGACACCTAAATGACTACAATAAGGTAAGACTTCCCTGACAACTTATGATGACATGAAAAGAAATAAACTTTGTTGGGCTAAACCACTGAGATTAAAGGGCAGTTTATCACCACTATATAATCTAATCTATCCTTATTGATATATTTGTGCTTGCCTCTTGTGTTCATACTGCATTAGCAAAGTAAAAATAAGGCTACTTTACTTCCCATAAACACAATTAACTAGCCTGGCAGAAATCCAATAGACCACATTACATTCCATCCTCATTAATTTTCTAGCATCTATTGCTATTTATGAATTTTCCCAAGGTTCTTTGTGATGACTCTTCTTCCAGTAGTGTTACCATTAATGTAATTAATAATTTCAATAAATTATTAGTTGTCTTTAACTTATTACATATACAAGTTTATAATCAACTATATAAATTGAATGACTAATTTACACATTAATACAACATAACCAAATTAGCCATGCAGTATATTAATTGTCCTACTAAAGAATTCCATGACAGAGATAGAAAGAGAAAATAAAAATGAGAATAACAATATTTATGATGTAAGATGAGTAACTTTTAAATAATAAACATTTGCTACACAGTTAAAGTCATTTTGTAACAGGTTCCTTTTTAATGCATTTGGAATGGAATTGCAAATCTGGTTTGGATATATTTTTAATTCCTATGTTTCACAATATAAAAATGGACATAGCTTAAATAAAGCATTGTAATTTATTGTGCAGGCTAAGAAAAGCTAGGCTGTACATGGTCCTAGAATTGCATCCCAGTTTATATTTCTTCATCTGCAAAATGAGAATAAATATATACTATCTCCTCTTCTCAAAAAAATAAAAAATAAAAATAAAATGAAGTAAGATCTACAAAGCTTTTTGGAAGGCCTGAAGTTGTTCTATAGGAAAAAAATTATATTACCTGTTTAGGGAGTTTAAAGTTCAGCCTAGATAAGGAAGGTTTGTGATGATATGAGGGAAATTAAAAAGAGGAGAACATAGATTCTTAAAAAAAAAATCTTTTGCTATACATTCTCGCATCCACAGCCTTCTAAAGGAATCAGCCACTGCATCTTTGTCATTTAACTTTTTTAATCTGAACTGACAGATCACTGGAGAATAACTGTAGGGCATAATCCCCACACTGGCAGAGGGAATGTATTAAATCAACCATGAAAATAAGCACTGGCCCATGTGTCTATAGCCTAAAAGAAATTTGAGTGAATATAGTGCTGTGTTTAAACCGGGCAAAGTATCCATTGAATTGCCTTCAATATTTTCTCCTGCAAATGTCCATTTAAAGGAAAAGCAAATGCTAACACTTCGAAAGCCAGGGTACATTTTGCTTTTTGTAATAATTTCAGAGAATTATGTTATTATTTTATAAGCACAGCAATATAAAATGAGCACAATTCTTCCCCTTTCCTCTTATCTATAGCTTCATTTTTAGTGAATATGGCTTCACTTCTACCCTAATAATTTTAAAATTTCCCTGGAAAAACCATGCTCAATAAATGTTAGCTATAATTTTAAACCTTTTAAGCTCCAGTTAAAAAGTAGATTGCCCTTCTGAGAAGAGGTCACCAAGAATGTAAATAACTATTTTTCACATTGATGGAGGAAAAATAATGGGATTGAATGTTACATGAGCGCTTCTTTAAAGTGCTTCCCAGCTCACCCAAATGTACTTGGTCACTAAATTCATACAGTATTGAGAAGGGAAGGTGGCATATTCAGTCATATACTATGAATCTCAAACTTCTCAAAACAAACCAAAAAATACCCAGGATTATCCATGGAGAATTGGAGAATGAGCAGAGCATAGAGAACTGACCAAGAGTCTGATTGTTTTAGCTGTATTCTTTACCAAGCTTCTGCCAAACTTTCTAAGAGAAGGAAATCAGTTATTATGGGAAGCTTCGGATTCTTTGATGAATAAATTTGCTCTCATCTATTGAGCAAATGGATTTCAAATCAAGAATGAATGTTTTTGTGTACAGTTTATGATTCCCTACAGGTAATGGAAAGATCAATCAAGCAAAATAAAATATGTATAATCTATCCACTGGAATTTAGTCAAAATGCACATTCAAATACTAGGAGTTCTCTTTTGATATGGTGTCACCACCTGAAGAAGACTTGAAAATCTGATGGAAGTGGTAGGAGGAGGTTATTTAAATCTTTTCTGAAGGAACAATTTATTTTAAAAGTTAGTATTGACAGAATTGCATTTTCTACTTTTACCCATACACTTACTTGAGGATCAGAACATCCATGCCAGGTTTCTCAGAGCTAAAAACGTGTAACATTGGTGCTTTCCCTGTGCTTGGGGAGAATTCAGCTAGGCCCCAGGTTATCCTAACTAGTCATGGAAAGTTCCAGTTCTGGTTTCCCACCTTTGCATCCTTCAGGAACCTTTTTGCATTTCTTTCTCCTTTCCTACTAGATTATCTGAAAGGCTTTGCCTTCAAGAGAACTTCATTTTTAAAGAAATTCATATGCATACACCCTCTTAACATCTATTTATAATTTTAATCAAAGATCTTCATTACATTCACTTAAAGGTTCTCAGCAGCATAAATTGACTAGTTTCACCACACTGGGTAAGCTAGTTTATAGATTAATCCATGCAACCTTATTAGAGTGTCCATCAGAAAATAAGTGGATAAAGAAAATTTATATATATATATATATATATATATATATATATATATATATACACACACACACAATATATACATATATATATACACAATATATACACATATATATATATGGATAATATTATTCATCCATGAGAAAGAAGGAAATCCTGCCATTTGTGATAACATGGATGGACCCTGAGGTCATTATGCTAAGTAAAATAAGTCAGACAAAGAAAGATAAATGCTGTATGATCTCACTTATATGTGGAGTCTCAAAAAAACTCAAACTCGTAAAAATAGAGAACATAATTGCCAGAGGGACATGGAGGGGCTGGATGAAATGGGTAAGGGTGGTCAAAAGGTACAAACTTCCAGTTATAAGATTTACAACTGGGGATATAATGCACAACATAGTGACTATAGTCAAAAATACTATATTGAATATTTGAAAGTTGCTAAGAGTAGATCTTAAAAATTCTTACCACAAAGAAAAGAAAGTAGCTATGTGTGGTTATAGACATTAACTGAAACTTGTAATAATCATTTGCAATATATACATATATCAAATCATTATGTTATATAACTAAAACTAATAAAATGTTATATATCATACCTCAAAAAAGGAATTTCATTAAGCTTATTTTATATTAAAAATAGTTCATTACTTCTTCCAGAGACCCTGATATATAAATATATAAATCATATATTTATAATTATATATTTACATGTGTATTGTAGATACATGGATTGTACGTATAAATACATTAAATATATATACATTGTGTATGTATATAAATACATTGTGTATATGTACATTGTATGTGTACATATATATACAATTCCTTCATCTATAAAATGGTCATGTTTGACCACAACAGACAGAGAAAACTTCAGGTTACTCCTAAATGGGTCTCTCACAATATGAGTTCACATGCATGCATAAGTTTGGGTTAAAAAAATCAAAATGATGAGGCTCCAAGATCAAATGAGGCTGGTCAGTGCTGGATGAAAAAGGTTCATCAGGTTTCTTTAATAATGAAATTCTAAGTCATTTAAATTCTAATGCTCACTATGGATTTCCAAAAAAAGAATACATGCAGTGTCTCCCAATTATCTGACCATGGAACATTTTTCTTTGTGGGATATATCTGTGAACTAGCATCCTATGAAATGATCTTTGGGAACATTTCTTAGACTATAAGGAACAAGTGTTTATTGCAGACTTTTCAAAAGAAGGTTTACAGTTGGTGTCATCAGTAGAGCCCAAGGTGAATTCGCTCCCATCCAGGGTGCAGATCTCAGCCTGGGGAGCTGAAGAAACTCAATCTAATTAGTGTCCTGGAATGGATCAGAATATCACAGTGATGACTCACACCCAAAGAGACAGATTTATAAAACCAAAATGTCTGTTTTAATTTACAGAGAGAAGTATAATTGTCAGGAAGACCTAATATAATTGTCCTTTGGCTAACACTTTCTCTGCTTGTAGTAGGACAATTTCGTGAAAATCTTTATCTTGGCAGAAGATTTCCAGATGAATATCAATACAGAACTAGGAATGTTAATTATTCAAAGAAAAAATGGCCACATGCATCTCCACAATGGGCTATATCTTCCACCTGGACTAGATAGGCCATGGCCTCAGACCACCATTCAAACTTAGAACTGGCTTCTGTAATGCGTCTTTCTGTGCTTCCAGTAATGACTAACCTCTGTGTGATGGACAGTTACTTTCTAGCAATATGTTAAAACTTTCATCAGTTCAAAGCCTTTAATAGAACTGAACTCTGAACACTACGAAAGTAAGAACTGTTTCTGTTTTGTTCAATCCTATATCACCAGCATTCTATTCAATGATTAATTTACCAAGTTTTTGAAGTCTGGGGACCATCTGTCTTTAATTTGGCTTGGTGATAATATAGATATAGATGCAGATGGAGATGGAGAGAGAGAGAGAGAAAGAAAGAGAGAAAGAGAGAGAGAGAGAGAGAGAGAGAGAGAGGGAGGGAGAGAGAGAGGTAGATAAATCCTTGTCAATACATAGAGATAGTCAAAGGGACCTGATATGATTATACTTTTATCAGCCCATTACAGACAAGCTCTATGGAAATGTATATCTTGTCTGGGCATTTCCGAGTACCTTATTGGGTCTTCTACATAGTACAGTAATCTCTGATAGTAATTTTTAAATACTGTACTTTGATTCTTGGGCACTAAAATCACTTCTCCCTTACAGAGAACTAAGAGTTACCAGAGTTTATGCCCCATAGTCACCTGGAACCAATGCCTGACTGGTGTAGGAAGGAAGAGAAAGATGAACCCTGAGTTGCAACTCATGCTTCAGAGCCCGCTTGGTTGAGAATGGACTGAGACTTCACTTGAAATTTAACCCCCGCTTTGCTTCTTGCCCTTCCTATCCTGTTTTCCTTCTTTCCTTCTTAGTGTCTTCTGGAGCTCTTCCTTAGTAAACTCAAATCCTTGAACTCAAATCCTTGGCTCAGGGTCTGCATCTGGGAAAATCCAAGTTAGGAAACTGACTTTAGTGTAAGGTTGTTGAGAGAATTGATGAGAAAATGAAAGTCAAGGGCATAGAACAGTGCCTGGCATATAAAATTTAGCTATTATCAAATGAAGATGCAGCCCAAATTTTGACTTATTAAAAAAAAAGGCATTTGTCAATATAATGCATGCATGTGGTAGAAAATCATTTCAATATAGTGAGTTTATGAAGAAATGCCCACTATTTAGCTATACTCTCTACCCCCAGGATTATTTCCCCAAGGCAATCACATTTAACATTTTCTGGTTTCAAATTTTATGGCTTTACCTCCATATTTCTCAATACTTTCCATTTACTGCTGTCTTTTGATTTGTTAGCTTTATGCATCATTTGTTCATTTCCTGCCATGGTGTATGAAGGTTTACCTCACAGCATCTCCCTCTTTCTCTTCCTCTGTTCTCCTAATAGAAGTACAGTGCTATTTTAGTTAACTTTGAAACTTTAAATGAAATATTTAAATCCCCATTTGTTATGTCGACTGTGGAGGCATCTCTTGATTTCCTACTTAGTTCTCTAGTCTTCACTTCCTCTCCATTTTTCACCAATCTTTCATTCCTACATTGTCAGGGATGTTAGCTGTCATGTTCTCTTAAATCTTTCTTGGCTTGTTTAGAGGTTACTTCAAAATTGAAAGCCAGTAAGCACTTTTAACCTTAATATGGTTATCTTATTATTTCCTGTATAGCCAAGAAACATGTTCTGATCAGATGTTCTCAGTCTGGATTTTAGTGCTGCTCAAAGAAAATATTCTAATAGATTATTCTTTCATATTCCATTAAGTGCTCAAAATCATGCCACTTCTTATTGCACAATTGGGTCATGTTGGTAGCTTCTTTTATTGTTTCTTATAAAACCATACATTTTTTCTTATATTGTTTATTTTGCCTGAAATATTTTATTGCCCGTTCTTTTTTCCTTTTTATTGTAAGGAGAAATGTATGCCTTCTTTAGGCAGTGCCTACCATCATCTTATTTCTTATTTTTCTATAACATTGAGTTCATTCATTTTTTCTTCTTGGAGCTCAATGACTTCTTGTTATTTGGAACAGCTGCTTCATTTCTAGTTTGTGGCTTTTCCAGACAGCTTTTGTTTTTCTTGAAGTTTCTAAGTTCTTTTCTTTTTTTCCATGTTCTCAAATCCTTCCAAAAGTTCAAATATTTTACCACTTTTATAGAATCCCCTTTTTTTTCTGGACATATTTCATCTAGAGCCTTGTCTTTATGCTACAGTCTGGACTGGACAATTGCCATAGTGTCCCTTATACTGCTCTCCTGGGTGGCATACACTGCTTCCTGGATACTAAATCTTCCTCTTTCTTGGTTAACCACCTTATTTTGCTAAAGTACCTATTCAACTACCTAAGAAAAAGTATGTAGAGATAAGACGGCTAAATCTTTGTAAATTCCAAAATGGGCCTTATTATGCTCTTGCTGTTGATAGATAGTTTAGCCAACAATAGAATTCTTGGCTTAGTTTGGGCCTAGCTGTGGGCTATTCTGCAGGTAGAGATGGTCCCATAGAAAGGTCTCATCAAATGCTCCTGGGAATTCAGGAGGGACTTGTCCACCTCTGAGTCCTCAGCCTCTCTAACTCATTGCTGGTACATGCCACCACTTCTTTGTTTTGCTTTAAGCTGGGCACTTGTCCTTCACTTTTCATCTTCCCTATTTAGTGGGGCAACTGAAAGCTAACATTATGTCTCAGACTTAAAATATCCCAACAAGAGTACTCCCCCAAATGTCAACAAAGGCACTAATAGGTGGTGAATTGCCTGAATATCTGAAAGAAAGTGCTAAAGAATGCTGGAAGATTCCCAAGTGTCTGTTTTCTTTCTAGCCAGTGATCATTTTGTTTCAATTTCTTTCTTTTTTCTTTCTTTTTTTTTTTTTTTGCTAATGAAAGGACAGATGAATTTTTTGAAAAAAGTTCTCAAAGTTATGGAGATAGATAAGCAAGATGACTTTGGTTGAAGGCCAAGGCTACAAGGAGCCCCAGTGGCAATAGCTTCTGATCCCCTGGAGTGTGTCTTTATTTTTATTTTTATTTTTTTTATTTATTATGTTGACATTAGTTAACGAAATCCAATATGTTTCAAGCATACAATTCAACAGTAAGTCATATATATATATATACACACACGCATACATACACACACACACACACACACACATATTGCATTGTCTGTTCACTGCTCATAGTTAGATTTCTTTCTGTTACCACATATTTGACCCCTTTTACCCCATCTATCTCCCCTCTATCTCCCTACCCCTCTGGTAATCACTAGTATATTGTCCATGTCCATGAGTCTTTTTTTTTTTTTTATCATGTTTGTTTGTTGCTTTTAGATTTATATCCCCCATATAAGTGATATCATGTGATTTTCAACTTTTTCTGTCTGGCTTATCTTGCTTAATGTGATTATGTCAAAGTCCATCCATGTTGTTGCAAATGGCAGTATTTCATCTCTTCTTATGGCTGAATAATATTCCATTGTAAATATGTACCACAGCTTCTTTATCCAATCACCTATCATAGGACACTTCAGTTGCTTCCACATCTTGGCCACCATGAATAATGCTGTTATGAACATCAGTGTACATACATGTTTTTAGTTATAGGTTTTGAAGTCTTTGGAGTAAATACTGAGTAGAGGAATTACTGGATCATATGATAGATCAATTTTTAGTTTTTGAGGACCTTCCATACTATTTTCCATAATGATTATACCAATTTGCATTTCTATCAGAAGTGTATGAGTGCTCCTTTTTCTCCACATCCTCTCCAATACTTGTTATTACTTGTCCTGTTGATAATAGCAATTCTAACAGGTGTGAAATGGTTATCTCATTGTGGTTTTGATTTGCATTTCCCTAATAGCTAGTGATGTTGAGCATCATTTCATGTGTTTGTTGGCCACTTGTATATCTTCTTGGGAGAAGTGTCTGTTCAGGTCCTCTGCTCATTTTTTAATTGGATTGTTTGTTTTTCTGTTGTTAATGAGTGCATATGTTCTTTGCATATTTTGGATATTAGGCCCTTATCAGAGGTGTTGCTTGCAAATATATTTTCCCATTCAGATAGTTGTCTCTTTGCTTTGTTGATGGTTTCTTTCTTTAGAATGCAGATTTTATTCTAGTCTCTATAATTCTCTAACAATCTCCGTAGGTGAGTCTAGTCCACAATTTGAAGTAGGCTGCTAGATTTGGTAAAAACAACTAATCTAAAAAAGAAGCTTGGGTAGTTTAGGCAATATGTGAAAATTTGTAGAGATGTTTTAATTGAAAAATTTTCTTTGTTTTCCCTTGATATCTCAAGAGATATTTAGATCTCTGCCTTAAATGCAAATGACAGATTGAAGATGTCTGTGGCAATATTTCTGGAGCTGATAAAACTGACCATATATGCGATGGTTATATATCATAATCTTTGAGGTAGAGCTGATTTTGCTTGTTTTTGACCTTGTTGCCAATAATAAGGTAAATATCCCAAAAAGCTTTCTTTCACCATTTGTGCGTTTTTAAAATCTCAAGTCCCAGAACTACCATTTTCCATCTACTCTGCAAAGCTTCTGTCCACCAGTACAGGCCAGGGGTGCCCTTAGCATCAGAAGGGGTTCCTGACCTGTGTCCTTGCTTCAGCTACCTTGGATGCTATTCCTTGGATGCAGGGTATACACATGTCCAATTTTGATCATTCAAATTCCTTCGGCAGGGTTGTTCCAGATTCCATTTTTAGTTCTTCTAGAGTTTTTAATGGGCAACAATAGTGAACAATACATACAGAGTTAGGGAGGCAAAGGCTATACCCAGGAGCACAGCTTTTATTTTCGGTGGCCCATGAGCCCAGTGATTTGTAAGAGTGGGGTTGATCTGGGAGTCACTGTCCCTCGTTAAAGACGAATCCATCTAGACAACTTGGAGCTACCACTCAACTCTAGAGGCAACATGTCACTGTAGACAACATAAACTGATTCCTTAGTCAGTTACTTTCCTTAAAATGTCACCAAGCCTGAGCACAGTGCTGCTGCTGCTGCTGTATGTAGAAGTGTAAAGGAAACATTCTCTTACCATCCAGGCAAACTTGTGACATGAATAAAGTGTATTGTGACCCTTCCCCACCTCCCCTCCATTCATACCTCTTACCTTCCTTCCTGTGGCCCCATGTCTCTCTTCTTTATAACTCATGATTAACACTCAATTAGCATATTTACCTTCAAAATGCACATTTACATTTCACACCAACAGGCTTTAAAAATGCTTTTGGCTGCAGCAGGAGAGAGGTACAACTGTACACACTTCCCCAAGAGCTGAACAATTCAACACTGAACAGACACCTTCAAATTGACCTCTGTAGCCTGGTACCTGTGCCACCTCAAGAGCAGGGCTGTGAAGGACATTCCTGTAGGAGTGAGTAGTTATCTTTGTTCCAGCTCAGGAGTAATAGGTTGTCCCATCTGTGCAAGTGATTCTATTGTGTGAAGAGGCTTTGGGAGGTGGCAGATCTAAAAGTGAGTTTTCTGTAGCACTCACTAGCTAGGTAAACTTGGAAAGGTCACTTAACCTTTCTGAGCCCAAGATGGCCATGATATCATCTATCCACATGGTTATTTTGAAAAGCTAATTCATTCATATTAAATAAAAGTACTTTCCAAGCTATGAAACACTGTCTTATTTTGAACCCAATTGACAGTGCTGTTCTCTGCCTGCTCACACAGTGTTCGGTTTCCAAGTTTTCTCCAGCATTTCTAGAAGTAAGAGCTGGTCTCTTGCATGTGCTCGGGGATGAGTCCCTGGTCCTCTGATAGTAATCCTATTTCTCTGCTTTGCCAGACCTATGCCTCTCCAGTGAACACAGTGTTTTCCACCTTATATCACTTGGCATACAGCAGTCCTGCCCCTGTGTCTCCCTCTGCTTCACCAGTGCTAGTGGCTGCCCTTAATCCTCTGGACTACATAGCCATGCAGAGCAGAAGATTACTCTCTTCCCTTGTGGTATCCCTAGGCAATGCGGCTTAGTCTCCAGTGTGTTAATATACAGAAACATTGTTGTTGTTGTTTTTATTGTTATTATTATAGAAAAATAAACATAGCATAAAATTTGCCACTTTAACCATCTTAAAATGTATAATTCGGTGGCCTTACATACATTTGCAATGTTGTACAACTATCACCACTATCTAGTTCCAGAACTTTCTTGTCACCCCAACCAGAAACCTCTGTACCTATTAGCAGTTACTCACCATTCTTCTCTCTCCCCAGCCACTAATCTGTTTTCTATTTCTATGGATTGCCTATTCTGCATATTTCATATTAATGGAATTATATATAATATGTAGCCTTTGTCATCTGGCTTCCTAACCTTAGCATCATTATTTCAAGGTTGCCTTTTTTGACTTGGTGCTCTTTGCCTTGGACCAGGTTTGCACTGGCAGACTGAGCTAAGGGTGGGTTTGAATAGTCATTACCATTATGCTCTGTTCAGGACTCCTGGTAACTTTCTGTGATAGCCCCCATCTGCTTTTTTACTCCTTAACGTGGATTCTCCTCCCTCTGTAAATATATTGCTATGAAGCTACTCTAGCTCCTAGACATGCCCAGTGGTGTGTAGTAATAGCTGTGAATAATAGCTCATACTCCTTCCCAGCAGGCTCTCAAACCCACACCACCAGTTTGCCAGCCATACCCACATATGCCTGAACCTGAAAAGTTTAAGAAAATGCTGAAATTGAGATCTCAACCAGAGTGATGATAATAGTATGATGTTATACTTTATGTTAAAAGAGAGGGTGTTTCTAAGAATCACACTTCCTTTAGCATTTGAGCACCATTTTGCTTTCCATGAGTGCTAAGGTGTTTTAAAAACCTTGCTAAGTATAAGACATATTTGTGTTTCCCTAGAATCTTTTACAAGCTTGCTCTTCATATACAGGTATATGTTATGCTTTTACTTTCCATTTTCCTGGCTTGGAAATAGTCTTATGTAAATTCCATCCAATATAATTCTGATATCTCTGGTGGTGTGGCTCTATTTATGTGTGTGGTTTCATGAGAAAACCTTTAACAAAGATTCAAAGTAAGATTTTTTTTCTATTTACAGTTGATATAAAGAACCTGAACAAATGGAGAAATGCAGGATTCTTGGCTACTCCTTTGTCATATTAAATTATTTATTTGGGAAGTCTCAAGCCACTGGTTTTGCCATAGAGCTCTCTTTTCTCTTAGAAATTCAGAGTTTCATGGAATTTTGTTCTCTTTCCTTTTGAAAATTGGAAGTTTAAAAAATTTAAATACCCTAATGTAAATTTCTATGCATCTCTTTTTCTTTCATAGCTACATTTAACACTAGGCTATATAGTATAGTAACCAGATATAGAGGAAACAATCATAAAAGGATATAAATTTCAGGAAAAAAGTGAAATCTTTACTCTTTCATGAATAGAGTCAGAGTTTTATACTCCCCCATTATGATTTTATCCGCAAACATTCCCTCTAGTTCCAATACATCCTCGAACCTTTCTAACTTGTGTTCATATCTCAATATGCTTATACAATGAGCCATTTAGAGGTTCCATATTTTAGCATTTTTTTAACTTTTATTTTCAGTGTGTGTGTGTGTGTGTGTGTGTGTGTATGTGTGTGTGGCTTTGGCATTTTTTAGAGAAGAGTTACATTTTTGTACAACTATCTCACGCTTTTCTTTGCACCCAAAACATACCCAAATATATTTTATACTCTATAATTTTTGGCTTGCAGATGCCAAATTAGTTTATGTAACTCAGAGGTTTAGTTTAGGTTAATCAAGCTGCAGGTCATGGGAAAGAAATAGCTAAGCCATGTGAACTCACCTACATAAAAGAACAAAGACACATTTGGGATCATGTCTCATTAGTAGGTTAGGGTCTGCTGCACCTACCCATCTGCCAATATATATCTGCCAATATTCCTAAGCCTTTTCTGTTTCTAAATGCTGATTTAGATAAATGTTTTTATAACCCAAATGAAACAGGATGGTATATAAGTCAACCAAGAAAATAAGCACTGACATATGTGACCCTATCTAAAAGAAATCAGGACAGGCATGATTTAAATCAGGCAGGAGGCCAGGTGCAATCAGTTTCCCAAAGTCTATAAGTCTACCCAAAGAAGAGATCCAGCCCCACCCACCAAATTTCAAAAAAATCCTTAGAGGTCAGAATTGAGCTGGGCTCCCAGATCTTCAATAAGATATGATTTTGTACAATAGAAGCTGGGTGAAGGGGGAGAATGCCAAAAGCAGACTATACTTACAATTCTAATAAATGGAATGATGACTGGGTACCTTTTTTATATAGAATTTATTATTTTTTTTAGAGCAGCTTTAGGTTTGCAGCAAAATTGAGCAGGAAGTTCAGAGAGTTCCCATGACTGGATGTTTTCCAGCCCTCTCCATGCACACCATCTCTATCTCTAGAATCCCAGAGCACTCAGGAGTTACATGAGGGCAGGACACACACAAGACAGTGTTTGAGATGACCTAGAGTAATTCATTGACCCAATGAAGACTTGCCATCCCAGCTGGTCCAGCATGGAAGCCCTTCATGGTACCTAATAGCACAGAATAGGTATTTGGTGTACCTGGGAACTATCAAGCTATCATTTCGCCACCAAATCCATGCCTTGCTTTAAACACATCTGATATCATATTCAAAATCTGACTTACACCAGCAGTTAATTTCGAGTGATCAATCTTCCCAACACATTCACAAGATAGGTTTCTTACCTTCTGTAAGGTCTAAAGTCATTCAAAATTCCCCAAAGCCTCTCTTCTGGGAAGTCCATTCTCCACATTGTCCTTCAGAAATATAACCTGAGCCATACTGATGTCTGCGTATTTCTCCAGCCCAGAATATCCTCCCTTCCTTCCTTTTGAGGTATGAACCTCACTTTCTTGAACCCTCTGCTCTCATTCCACATCGTCCATGCATGTCACCTTGGCCTCTCTAGGCCACAATAATATTTCTGGCCACTTTGTTCACTTTTCACGCTGTTGACCATTTAGCCAATTAACCGATATGTATCAAGCATCTACCATTAGCAGGATTCTGTAAATTATCCCCAAACTTGATCATTTCTTATGAGTTAATCTTTTCTCCACAAATAAACTATAAGCTCCGAAGCAGGACTATGTCTCCTCTTTAAACACTACATATTACAAAATATAAATTACAAAATAATTCTTAACTTTACAAAAATAGTCACTGGTTGATTTCCTTACAGAGAAAGTTCTCTAACTGTTCTCGATCTATGGGTCAACAAACACACATTTCTCAAGAACCTGTGTGTTGCATGAAGGTATATGGTATGTCACTTACAGAACCATGAAATTTTTTTAAGGAGAGCTTTTTAAAAATAGGGACTAGTTTAATGTTGCAAACAGGAGTTGGGTTTTACCTTTGGAAATCTTGACAAATTCTAGGTAGGGGAAGAGTAGGAAAACATTGCAGCACAGGCCCAGGGGTTTAACATTGATCCTTATATTTATTTGTAGGCTTGTTGGAAAGCTTTTAGACTGAGATTCAGGCAAAGAAGAAAGTAAACTTGTAGCAGTAATTTTCTCTAGATCATGCCTTGGCCAAACTAACTGTCTTACTGCTGAAGAAATTGTTCAATACTAGATGGGCATCTGAGAACAAACTTAGTGTGCTCAGTGTTAAGACAGTTTGTCCCATCAATTCTTATTTTTCACATAACAAGAAAATTTTTAAAGATTTCATCCTCTCAGTTCCTTAGGTATCCTTGAGATGCTAATGTATCTAGTCACCACAGTGTACGGTTTACAGTCACCTACTATAATCTTTCCAGTTTGAGTATCTCTGCCTCTGATCAGCAGGTAAAAAAAATTCAGACTCAGACTTTTGACCTTGCAATACTGAGAAGCATGTATTATCTTTAAATTATGAAAAAAAAAATTAGAAACTTGAAACTAACATATCTAAGCAAATTTGCAGAAATTTGAAGTAGCAAATGAAAATGACACGATTAATGGCATTGATGATGAAAAGATTACAGACTTTAGTTTTCTATTCTCAACTCCAGTCGAGCATTTACCAAAAGAGTTAAACTGGTTGAACTTTAAAAATCTAAATCAAATCTTGAAAATATAAGTATTTCCCAAGTAATGTGAAAAGGAAGAGAGAAAGTACTTACACACAACTTCCGTATCTAATGCACCCTTTTGACTGGTACTGCTCAATACCTTTCAAAATAATGCATTGATGTGTTACATTCTTGTCCTCCTTAAGTTTTAAAGTTTTCCCAAGAAGTGACTCTTTTTCTCCCAGTGTCTCACAACCTTCTTAAGTACCAAAGAGATTCAGGGTGAGAGGGTAAACATTTTCTAAAAGACAACTTTCTCAGCTCACAAAGAACAAGCTGCCAAAAACATAGCAAGATGTTTGTTTCACCTCCATGTTCCCTTTCTTTCCTTGTAGCTACCTCATCCCTGAACTCCCAACTACAGCAGCTCCAGCAGCTCCAGCAGCTTCAGCAGCAGCAGCCGCCACCTCCTCCTCCACCGCCAAGCAGCCAGCACACGCAGCCAGCCCCGCAGGTGCCTCTGCAGTCCCAGCAGCAGCAGCCCCAGCCTGCCGTGCCCCAGCAGCCACCACCCGCCTCCCAGCAGCTGCCAGCTCCACCATCGCAGATCCAGCAGCCTCAGTCCCATCCCTACCCTCACAACCAGAACCAGCCATCTCCAACTCAGCAGAGTTCAAGTCCCCCTCAAAAACCCAGTCAATCTCCAGGACGTGGCCTTTCATCGCCGCTCACACCACCCAATCCTCTGCAGGTATGCTCCCCACCCTAGCCCTTGAGAGGAACTTTCCATGGGGTTGTGCCATCCCCAAAGGCAGGGGGCTGGCAAAACTTAGCATCCAGTTCTGTGCATCTAATTCAAATTGATATCTTAGACGTAAGAAAAAGGAAGCAAATAGCAGGCAACTGGGGATGCATGCGAACGAAACAAATAGAAGCCCACTGATGTTGCCCTCCAAAGGATAAATGTTATCTGTTTCCTCCTGTGAGAGGCCAGCACTGTAAGTGCACTTGTAGCCTGTAATAATTCCATTTTATGATACTTTTTGAAGGCAGCAAAGATAGCATCCAATTAAAATTATTACTAGCACAGTTTTGTAGCCCCATGGAGAACTGCATCTCCTGTACATGAGGCATGGTGGTTATTTCTCTATATTATGAATACAACAGTGTCTTACCTTAAGTACTTTGTGCTCTTTTGTTTCTATTTTTCTAAAGACTCTCTGGGGTTAGTAGAGTAAAGAAATTTAGCCCCAGTCTTATGCCCCAGATTCCAACCATCACTCTATGGACTAACAAGTACTCTAAATTCATGCTGAGAGCCTCGACAAATATACATTATAAAGATTATTAAAAAATTATAAATAATAATAAAGCTTCTGGATACTTACTTTATTACCATGAGGCTGAGGGCATCTAAAATGGATATTTCAGGCTAACTGTGAGAGTTCATTTTTAATCTACTATCATTGAGGAGCAATGGCTAAGAGCATTCAAGAATATGTAACTTGATAGTTCAGGAAACCATTCTCTACTTAGAGGTCTTTAAAATAAATTAGCTTCAAAACATAATGACTGTGATGTCAACATATCAGATCCAGAAATTAATAGCTCAGTTTTAAACTTAGATAATAATGTTTTCCCCAGTGATATTTCAGATAATTTAGTACATTTGTAGTGCAGCAATTAAGTCCAACAGATTAAGCAGCCTACACACTCACTTAGAATGCCAGCTTTTCTCTCTTCTTGATAGTAGGGCATGTAAACTTTCTCTACCTTAGGACGACAATAGTCATCAAATCCTTAGGTCTAAAATAGCAAGGTATACAAAGTCACAATAAATTGGTACACAGACAGAAAAGCAAGTGGATTGGAGACTTAGTATTTTAGAACCGACTTTGTTTGCTGTCCCATAACTTTTTCTCTATGAACTTGGATTCTCAGTGGTGGCCCAAAGTTTTCCGGGAAATGAAAACATTTGGGTGAGATAAATAATTGTGTTTTCTCTGGCACTTGGGTCACGTAATGGCTACTTTCAATTTGAATGTAGTTGGGTCTGAAGATATATTTTTTTTAAATCTCACAAGTATGAGACAATATAATACTTTTGACATAGAACTGAAATGAACACAGGCTTGAAAGATCTTCATTGTACACTTGACATCTACAGAGAAAGTAAATATAATCAAATTTACAAGATGCATGATTATAGCAATCCTAGTGTTTTCAACATTTGGAATTTAGCTCTGTTATCCCAAAGAATGACTTTAATGCTTTTTAAGAGCAGTAAAATTCAATATACCTGTACACCATATGATTAAATACTTCCTCTTTCCAAGCCATCAAAATAGTGAAATCACCAAAGAAAAACTTATCGTACTCTGAGGAATGAGATATCATAGCTCTGTCTCCAGTTGTTGTATATAGTCCAGTAGTCCTCACTGTTGAGTGAAGATTTAAGCTCTGTGGACATCACCCTTCTCTGAACACTGTCAACATCTTATAAATCTCTATTGGCCAGTGAAAGCCAGGTGTAGACAACTCATTTGAATGGCTGTTGACAGGACTTTAGATGAGGAGACCACTGAGCCTTATGGAAATAAATTCTATTAGGAGAATTTCCAAAAGTTTATTTTATGGTTTCCCATGGAAATCCAGGGGCTGTTTTGTTTTGTTTTATTTTTGCAGCATTGAAGGCTCAGAGCCACAAGTCTTTCTTTAAATCTCTGAAAGAATATTTGAATTTTTTATTGTTGGAGTTTTAATTTATAAACTTAATAAATACACTACTGGTAAGATAATACTCTAGTTTCTGTGGATCTAGTGGATGACTACCAAAGAAGTGATTTGGTAAAACTTCTAAAAATATTACCAGGTGGAAAAAAAAAACTAATTTTGAATAGATCAATATCAGTAAGAATAAAAGGATTTCTTTACCTTTACTACAGGCTTGTGTAAAGGAAATGGAGAATTACATGGTTTTGAAATATGGTTTTTCTATGCTAGCTGAAAGGACTTTGAGTTTGTGAACATAGAATGTTTGAACTTTTTTTTATTATTAGACATTTATATGGTTTACAAAACAATCCCCTAATTGCTCTTTCTCTCCTCTTGCTCTCCACCTAGCCATATACTGATGCTAACTGCATTCCCTATGCTATGCTCCCCATCCCCATGACCATCTATCAACTACTAATTTGTATTTCGTTAACTCTTCACCCCTTCTTCTAGTCCCCCAATGCCCCTCCCCTCTGGCCACTACCAGATTGTCCTCTATATTTGTGAGTCTGTTTTTGATTAGTTTGTTCTTTTTTGTTCCTTAGATTCCACATATAAGTGAAATCGTATGTTATTTATCTTTCTTTGTCTGACTTATTTCACTCAGTACAATAACCTCTAGGTCTATCTATGTCATTGCAAATGGTAAGATTTCATTTTTTATGGCTGAATAATATTCCATTGTGAATATGAACCATAACTTCTTTGGAGATGTTCAAACATTTTAAAAAGAAAACTAAAAGGAACTGCAAAGATATTTAACTCTCAAAGGTAATTTTTTTATGAACTAGAATAAAGTGTTTTTGTTTAAAGATTATTAAGGGAATAAAGATCAACTAAATTTATATATGATAGTTTAAATTCAATTTAAAAGATTTTATTTGCATGTGGGTCAATCTTTTTCATGAGAGCTATTAGATTAGAACTATGCAAGTTAGATCGTCAAAGTAAGCCAGTAATTCAGACTTTTGATTTTTAAAAAAAAAAAAACTTTGAAAGATAATTATTTCTGAAAGCATACAGATGTTGTCATGTCTTCAGAAAAATAGTAAGTGAAAGTGGCTTGTGTAGTTGTATTTAGGTGAGGTCGTCTTTCGAAATAACAAAATTAATAATGCTGGCAGGTAGTAATACTCTAGACTAAAATTCTTCAAATAGTTCTTGTCAGGTTTTCTATAATATTTAATATAATTGTTTTTTACTCTTTAACTCGATTCCATGAAACAAACTGCATCTACAAAACCAGATTGTTGTTTCATGACAATTGTGAGTCTAAAGTATTACACTTCAGAGAAGGCCAGATAAGGGAATAACTTCATTCACTGATTTTGATTTCTCAGGGTAATAGGGCTGGTGGTCCAGAGTGGAGACCAGAAGCTGATCTGTCTTTAGATTCCCCATTGAAACTCAAGACCTGCCCACCCATTCATGTTTGGAGACAAGTTCCAAACATGGATCATAAACACAAAGATCTGCAGGGGCCAGGCAGTCAGTATAAGTAAGTAAAGCAGATTTGGGTATAAAACCCAAAGTCAAATTTTGATAACAGTGTGTGAAACAAACATAATGCCTTTGTGAGCTAAATTTAACCTTTGGCTTCCAGGATGTTCACAAATCCATACTCTATTTTTGCTGTAGTCCACTGACTACAGGCTGTGCTAAGATCTAAAACTAAAAATATAGTGTGGTGGGTAGGAGCAGATCAGAATTATAAATGTAAGCAACTAACTTTTGTGGGGAAAGATATGGCCTAATCAATCCTGAGTAGAAAAAAGAAAGTGCAATTTTAATTTCAATATATAATCTTGATCTGGATAAAGACTCCATTAGCATAACAGTGGTGGAATAAATACCTCCTTTCTATAACCCTTGAGATATTCCTTGGGAGTTTTCATTTGCACTAGAAAAATTCCAAACATGTGTAAAAGTCCTTATGTGTTCATGTTTCTTCATGAGTGATCTGAAGCTGAGCTAGGCATGGTTGGTGCCTCATCGAGGTGCTGTGGGAGTGGGGAACTTGAGGCCTCATTCTACTTCTGGCCCTGCTTCCAACTGGCTCCCAAGTTTGGACAAGTTACGTTGGTTCATTGGACTTTGTTTTCTTTGTCTGTTAAATGTGTGGGCTATCTGATTTTTAAAATCCCTTTCAGGCCTATGAGTCTATAAACTGAATGTTAGCAGGCTTCTAGAATTTTATTAGCTACTGAAAACCTGATGGTCTTGAAGATTTTGTGAATCTTCTTCAAGGTCAGGTTAATTTCTTCCCACTCAGCTGGGTGGCAGAGTAGAAAGAGAGTGAGGACAAACCTAAGTGGGATAATGATAGCAGAAGCAGATTTTATCTTAAACACAGAGTCCAAATTAAAGTCAAGTTTTTATCCTCAGAGAGTCACCACAGTAATCTCTGGTCCCAGATTGTTTTTCCACACCTATGTATTAGAGAAGCTTAAGAAACCAAATGCTACATTTAACCTTGGCCTTCTGCATACCATCTTGCATGGCAGGAAGCAAGATAATCTTTTTCTTTTCTTGTTGGATTGCACATTTTAATAAATAACAGAGGGAGAAATGGCTCAGTAGAAGCAATTAGGGGAGAGAAAGCTATCTGTGTTTGTATGAGGAATTAGGGGCATGGTTACCTCCTCAGAGGTGAAGTTGCTCGAGAGATGGCATAAAATTGCTCCTGACCATGTGCATTTGCTAATGAAAAGGTCTTGTTACCACTCAGGCACCCAAGGGTAAACCTGCATCCAGATTTCTACCTCTGCTATGCAGTAGGGACAGCCTCTTGATCTTCTCATTTGGGACATTTTCCCACTGGCAAAACTTTCAGTACTAAGTTCCAAAGTAGATGAGTGATGGAGAGGGTGGTAAGTGATCACTTTTTAAAACAAAGAGACCAAATTCTTAAGAAGTAGTTAAACCTAGACCTACACGACTTTCACCCTTTTTAAAGCAAATGGTGTCTAGTCATGGTTTCTTCTTATCGAAAAGACCCAGTGTCCTGAGCCAACCCCTTCTCTTCCCATCGGTTTGCCTTAATCAATTGAACATGATATTAGTGAAAATTTTGTGGCTCAAAATTTTTTCATATGTAAATAAAGGGGTAAAATTAAATACTTTCTAGCATGTCTTCCATTCTCTTTAGAATTTTGTGTTACAAACCCCTAAAACTGTGTTGGGTGACCTACACATGTTTAGGGGGGGACCATCTTTTTCCTCTACTCATCCTCTGTTCTCAGACTGGGGCCCTGTAAATTAGACTAACAAAAGACATATTTACCACAGAAAAATAAACAGAAGTTATTTAACACATGCATACACATGGGATGAGTAACTCAAAGGGGCATTAGAACTTGGGCTTATGTAGCAGCTTGATAAAAGGACAATACATTTTTAGAGAAATGACAAGACAAAAGAAAAGGACTATGAGATTCTAGGGGTGGCAAATTGTGGAAAGTCAAATATATGGGAAAATTTATAGTAGATAAGAGCTTGTTTTAGCAAGATTTGTTTATAGATTCCTCTAGTGCCATCTCTGGCCTAATAAGGACCTAGAGTTGTCTCCAGTAATTAATTTCTGTCTTTCCCAGTAGGAAAGGGAGGTGGGAAACCTATTCAAACTAGTGTGCTGCTTTGATATAAATGGGATGGCAGAGAGCTTTTCTTGTATCTGCTGCTTTTCAATTGCCTTCAGCTCAAAAAGTTCTCATGCCAAAGTGGCACATTTGGGGGTAGCATATTCTGCTTCCTTTTGCAGGTATATTTGTATAACTCCTTTGCAGTCATTGTAAATTCCAATAGAACTCAGACATCTTCACACCAACATAAGGTTGAATCACTGTGTAGAATTCTCCCAGCCGGAACCAAGACTAAGGTGAGGCAAGTGAGGCACTCATCTTAGATACAAAATTCAAGGTGTACCCAGAAATGAAGTAATCAAGATAGATAATATTTTTATGCAATATTTTTAAAAATCAAAAAGAATGCCAAAATCCATGATGAACTAAATGTCAAAATTTTAAACATAAGATTAGTAACAATATTGAGCCATATAGGAATGAGGCAAAAGAATCAGTAATACTGATTTTGTTGATCATAAATTTTTGTGTTCATTTTGATTTTAAAAATATTATGTTATGTATCTTGATTACTGTATTTTGGAGCATACTCTTGAATTTTGTGCCCCAGATGAATACATCACTCACCTTACCCTACTACAATTTGGCTACCAATTGTGTAAATGATTTAGTTAGCAAATATTCTCCAAAGTTACTGGCATTCTGTCCACTGTGAACTTCAACTAGACATTGGATTCCACTTTTTAGTTGAACTTGAAAATGGCACCAAATTTTGAGTTGTAGAAAAACAAGTGCATGTGGAGCAATGGATGGGGCAAGGAGGTGGGGTGGAAATCCATCCTCCTTAACTGTATATTGCACAGATCTAACGAACCAACCATTTTGACTGAACTGAAATGTTAAGGCAGTCAAGTAACTTTTTTGGCAGACATTTTTCATTGAACTAATTTGTGGTTTTATGAAATTGAGTAAGTTTGGTGAAAATGATAGATGTAGACAACATCTTCCAGAGCAATCCAATTTATGAGGGCCTTTTAAAGAGTCCACATAGAGTGTGTTATGCTTCATCTTGGGCTAACGAACCAAAGGAAACCATTATTATGGGTGAGAAAATTCATCCAAACCCAGAAAGTTACCATGAAGATTAAATATAACATACTGACAAAAATGTTTTTATGCTATAAATTTGCTAAGCAAATGTTGATTATACTAGATAAGAGAAAGTATGGATTTACTTTTGTTTATACTACCATCCAGCAAACTGAGAGCTTCATTCATGATTCACTCATTTAGCAAGAGGTCAGGTGGAAAATGGGAGTCCCGTTACCCAACCACATTCAGCACTGAATAAAATAAACAAAACATACTTGTCCACATTCTCTGCAAGGAACAATTTTTCCTTTTATGAAAGAAAGAAAATCTTCTTAAAAACAACCCCCCAGTTCAACATTACTGACATTTCAAAGAATTTATTACAAGCATTTGAGAACCAGGAGGAACAACAAAGTTTATATTGCTTTGAGAGTGGCAGGGGGAAATTAGTTTACCAAGAATATACTTATATACTGTGACGTTTCTTTGTCATTGTCTAGATTTACCATTCCTGGGTGCTGATCTGTAGATTAGTCAAATCATTTAGAAAGGGGTTTAACAAAGCAGGAGGCATGTTCACACCACTGACTATGGAAGCTCACATCAAGTAGTGATGGATGGAAAGGACGCCAGGCTCAAAGAGGGTTAGAAAGATTCTTGTAGCATTTGAACACGGAAAGTTAAAACTTCTCAAAGAAAACAACACTGCTCTGATCATGACAGGGAGACAGACCCATGGCCTATCTGCAGTGAGTTCAGTAATGAGCCTAGAGCTACACTCACTGTCCAGTCTCATCATTGTCTTTTGGATGTGGCTGATAAACTAATCTTAAAGTCTAATTCAGAATGCTTCTGAAACAGTTTTGCCTTTGTGTGCATAGATGCAGGTTTTAGTGGCAATGTGAGACATCAAAAATGTGCTGGCTGTCACTTCACTCTAAATGAAAAAAACATAGCCAGTATTTATGTTAATCTAATACAATAATCTTGAGCTTTCATGATCAAGTGCTATTCTTCATATATTAGTCTCAATTCACTTCCCACAGGTTTAGGGTAAATTTTCCACAGACTATTAAACTGACTTCCAAAGTATAGACTTGCAAGTGAAAGGTCATAAAAATAGCATTTTTATTGTTATCTACAAACATTAATCAAACACCTATTGTACACATTTTGGCCCTGGGGAAGGTTTGCTAAACAGACAATATGGTGCCATAGAGAAAGCATAGTCTTTAGAAGCAGACAGACTTGGCTCAGATGCTGGCTCTGCTAAGCATTTGGGTGAAGTCAGCCCATCCTTCTGAGCCTTAGTGTCTTCATTGATTGGAGGGCTGATGTGGAGATTCAATGAGATGACTTATGTGAGAATATCTAGTTCAGTTCTTGATAGAGAGCTGGCACTCAAATATTACCAGTTTTCTGCTTACCTTTTTTCCTTCCTCTACATATTATACTCTAAAAACCCAATCAAAGTTGAACAACAAGCAAATTGTCATGGGAATATAAGAATGCATGTGTACACAATAATATTTTGCACTGCACACTATAGAAAAGCCCATATAAAGTAGAATAAGGCTAATAATTGCATATGTTTTGTAGGGTCAAGTCAGCGAGGTTAGGAGGATTTCTGAGGAGGGGGAATTAGCAGAGGGAAGAAAGAGCACATGCAGCACAAGGCAAGCCTGCATGAAGTCCTCGGAGAGGTACAGAGAGCAGGAAAAAAGAGAATTGTAGTCATATACTTGTGTAATCTTAAAGAATTCTCACTTCAACCCACGGAACCTCAGTTTCTCCACCAATATTATTCAATTTAAAAAATTATTTTTCTAAATTCTCAAAGTTGTAGCTTTTGGTGTGTGCATAAACAGGGAAAATTAGTAATCTCAGTTCTGCCACTAACTAGCTAAATGACCTTTGGCAAGCTACCTAATCTCTGGAACTCAGCTGTGTCACCTATTACATGAAAAATTTATATTAGATTATCTTAAAGTTCCTTCCAGTTACGCATTCTATTTATGAAACAACATAGATCAGGTGGTTTGAATTGCATGCAAAGAAAAAACTATAACCCACAGCACTTATGCAATATTCAAGAAATACTCTTAATGATATTTGGCTATATTTGTAGTATGTTTTGAAATTTACAAAATGCATATTTATATTCATTATTTCATGCATTGGCCTCATGATTTCACAGTTCTTTTTAGAATAATCACTAACATTTATCGAATGTATCCATGTATCTTACACTCTCTAAGGACTTGAGTCTCTCATTTTCTCCTCTCTTCCTTAGAAGAGATAAAAATTATTTTCATTCAAATCTAAGGAAAATGAGTCTCAGAAAGTTAAAGAAACTTCCTCAGTGTTACTGGTCGATTTCAAATTGTCTCCATTTATATTTTTCTCCCTCTGCAGTGTTCATTTGGGTTGTGGTGAAATATATAATCTTATTTCCTTTTTTGGCTTCCAATGTTTTCTAAGACAATTTCCTAAATATCTTCCATGAAACATTCATCCAAAGAAATTTTATTGAAAATGAATTCTATGGTAGATAGGTAGGTATATAGATGGTAAGTAGATAGATGATAGATAAATAGATAGATGATAGATAGATAGATAGATAGATAGATGATAGATAGATAGATAGATAGATAGATAGATACTGTATGCTGTATGTTGCTCCTAGATATTTCTCAATGATTATTAGAATATTGAAAGCAAAAAGACATGCAGTAGAGAGATCTAGTTAACATTATTTAAACAAGAAATTCCCGTTATGTAACCACTGAATCTTTTTTTTCCATATAACATCAATTAATATCTTATAGAAAATCCTTCAGAAACCATTGCTGTAAGGCTTCATTGTCTAATTATTGTAGCATCCTTACAACTAAAATAACCTTGTATGTCCTTACTTAGAACTCATACAAAAATCCACAGGCCCACTCTAATAGATTAGACATTGAAGAGGAAACACTATAGAAATATGGGGAAAGAAGGGAAGGAAAAGCCCAAAACCAAAACAAAACAAAGAATGGTCCTTATAGTAGGCAACAAGCAAAATCACTTAGCCAAAAAAAATTAGGGAAGGTTTGGCTGGGTTGCCTCTCATGGCAGCTGAGGTCTTAGACACCTTGTCCTTTGGATGGTGATTCCTCCTCCTCCTCTTTTTCACTGTCCATTATTTCTCCTGTTCACATGCCACTGCACCCAGAGTCAGGCTTCCACATGCCAGTACATGGAGAAGTGACAGCAGAGCACCATTGGACCTCATAGCCCCAAATCCATGGAACCAACAGGCCTGAGATAGGACACACCCTCACCTCACCTTACCTCTACCCTCCTGCCTTTTGACTGAGGAAGTTCCAGTTGCCAGAAGATTCCTCAATACCCTGACAAAGAATCTTCTTTTCTCAACTGGACTCGGTCTCCTACCAGAGGTGGACTCTTCTTTCCAGAGTTGAGTTTTCCTTCCTTGCATTGTAAAATTATAAACACAGAAATTTAAAGAGAACAAAACAACTGAGAAGGGTTCAGAGAGGAGATTTCAGAGAAATCCTCTCACTTCCCCCAAGGAAAGCTCTCTTGAATCTGGTTGGCTTGGAAACTTCTATTTTTAAACTCAGAAGGAAAATAATCTTGTACTCCTACCTAAGTTTCTAAAATCTAACACTTTTTAGAGTAGTTACCGCCTCCAGTACTTAGTACCACATGGAAGGAATTTTATCAATTTAGACTAAAACCAAATAGTCTGTGAACCCAAACTGGACAAGGCAGAAAGTTATGAAAGGCTTAAAGCAAAGATGAGATATTCTCCAAGTTCCCTGTGTGTAACAATCATATTGAATCCATTTTAAGCATCTTTGAGGCACGACCTGCATAACATTTTCATTACCATTGAGCCTCTTAAATGATACAGTGGGTATCTTCATATCACCTAAGCCCCACCATCTCCAAACAGCTTGACTCACCTAAGCCACACCATCTCCAAACAGCTGAGGCCATGCCCACACTCCTGCCATTGTATTTTGTTCAATTCTTTGCTTTTTCAAGTTAAAATTTCCAAGCTCAATGGCAATTATTCTCACCATTGCCTCCATGATGGGCTCACTTGAGGAATTTTTTAAAATACCAATGCCTAGGACCCACCCAGAGATTCTGATTGAACTTGAATGGGATGGAGTGTAGGCATTGGCATTTTTAAGCTCCCCAGGTGATTCCAGTGTGGGGCCAGGGTTAAGGACAACTACCTATGGTCTTGTAAATAGGCTCCCAATTGTTTATTTCTAAAAGAACAAATTCCTACCTCTTATACTTTTAACTCAAAGTGTCGGTTGCATGAGTTAGTGCTAACTTTACTTCTATCATATAATAAAACTAAGTCTTCACTTCTAAAAAGAATAAGCTAGTGTTATTTCTACCCTACTCCTCCCTCAGACTCACAGCCCATCAGGGAACAAAAACAACCATAGCTGTACTTTGTTATCCACTCGAACCTCTCCCAGACCCTGAAGTTGGGTTATTAACCAATATTTGCAGAAAAACCTCAAGCCTGGTGATTCATATCTGATACTGAAAATAAAATAGGGAAAATGCATAATCCTTTCAGACTCTTTAACATCCTCACCAAACAAGGACAGTTGCTACTGATTGAGAGTTTATTAGATGCTCAGCTGCTGCTAGATGTCTCATCTAATCTATCCTAGGGCTTTTCAAGCTTTTATTTGCATATGAATCTCTCTGGGACCATGATAAAGGTAGACTCTGATTTAGAAGTTCTGGGGTAGAGGGCGAACCCCATTTGCTTTTTTAACCAGTTTCTAGGTGATGGCTGATGCTGCTGGTCCTCTGCCCACCTCTTGAGTAGCAAACCTCCACTCAATGAATCTTTGACTTCCCTCTCACAAAATCCATTTCACAGATGAGAAAATTAGGGGTAAGGACCTATAAGAGGTCTATCTGACATAAAACTTTGCCCACTCTGTTAATCTGCCTCTATTTAGTCTTTTTTCAAGTACAAAGAGATTAAAGTGGTCTGTGACTACTTGCTAAATTAGAGCTGAGACAGCTGACAAGATCTCTGTGAGAAGTCAGAAGGTCTCATTCTAGCTTTTAGGCCTGAGATTGTTTAATACAGTGAAGACCACAGTCTACCTACATCTCCATCCACCTTTCATTCAGTGATGAAAAGTGAATTTGGGACAGTCCGCCTCAGCAGGGGGCGAGGGAATTCTTCTTTATACACTCATTTCAACACTTTTTCAGAAGCAAAAGCCAAGACACATGCAAAACAGTAGCAAAATCATCCTCCAAATGTAGAGGCCATACACAAAGTCAAAATGCTTTTCCATTCACCTGATCAAAGACCCTAGTGTAGTTCATAGAAATTCTTTATCATCTTAATTAGAGGTGTGGGAGCTGTATGAAAATTGACATTTAAATTAAGCATCTTTACTCCAGTCAAATGTTTGTTTTCCAAAATAGCCATTCCTATTACTGTTAGGTTTGCCGAAGGAGAAACGCACTAGGCCGAGGGGGTTAAGCAAAGTTATTGTAGCAGAGTTATAGCCGTGCTGAGCTGAAGATGGCGTCAGCCCTGAAAGCAAGAGGACCTGAAACTTACATGGGGCTTGAGGCGGACTTTTTGGTGGGACTATTTCAGGCAGATAAATTGGCAGGGAAGGGAGGAAAGTTCAGTGAGATGGGAAGTGAGCATGTAGTGTTGCCTACCGGGTCGCAAGGTTCCATTCCCACACAAAGGTAAGGGAGGAGTCTGGTTCCCACACCACAGGGGAACAATTACAAGGAGGAATTTGCTTTATAATAATTGGGAGCTGTGCCATCATTGCGAAGTATGTTTTCTTCATAAAATATGAGAAACATCTTCAAAAATATCCACCCTTTTGAAGTTCTTGGCCTGTCATTTTGTATTTCCTGTAAGTGAGCATTTAGACCAGTAACCCAGGCAAATCCTGACACTTGCCCAATGTCTGCCTGTACCAGATAGGACTGGCAAGTCCTGCTCATCAGATGGCTTTGGGGAAAAAAAATCTCATTAACACCTTCATCTTTAAGAAACAGAAACTTAACAGAACTTATACAAATATCAGCCACTAGCCTTAGGATGCATAAATAAATGCATGGGTTTACCTAAAAGAAAACAAACTGGAAAAAAAACCTCTTAAACCGGACCAACGCAAATCCAACTCATGGATAGCTGTGTGCTCTCATTAAAGGGTTAGACTATATGCGTGTATGTGAACTGTAATCTTCATGATTATATGTACATATGTTCCATATTTGTGTGTACACATATTTGTGTTTATTTGATATATATGTACTTATTTAGAATCCTTTTTAGAAACACCAAAGATGCTACAAAGTGTCCACTTATAGTGTTATCTATGTAGTCTGGGCAAATCGGTGGAGTGTGAGCACAGAGGGAGGAGTGACATTGTCGTGGGATTTCCTTTCTTTCCTTTTCTGCCTGGGACATTTGAGAGAATGACTAAGCAGTGCTGGAGATTATGAATTTGCTTAACTGTGAACGGCTGATTGCGGAGAGCAGCGCTGGCCCTCCCCGAAGGTGATTGACTGGGGCTGCAGGTCTTCACACTTGATGCCTGGATTTGACTCGGAAAGTCTGCCAAGTCTTTTACTTGGATATTTATCTTAATTAGATCTGAAAGACCTGCCACAGCAGAATAGTCACACCGATTAAAATGAAAAACAGGAGAAATTACTGATCAAATTAATCATAATGTCGGGTTACAGCTGTAGGTCTGATGTAATTTGCCACTCCAGTGAGTTACATCGGCCTGGGCCAGAGAAAGAGAGCTGGCTTTACGCTGATCCGTAACACCCACCCGCTCCAGGCGGCCCGGCAGAAGGCTGGTTCCATTCATTTTCCTGGCTTGCTCTGACCTCCCTGCTGCAACTAGAAACAAATCAGGCACCAAACAAACGGGGGGCGGGGGAATATTCTCTTATCCAAGCAGTCATCCTATTTCAAAATGGCGAGCTTCTAAAACTTGACTGCGCAGGCTTGGGGCTTTGTGATCATTGGGCTTTTTGCTTTTGGTTTTTCCATTTAACTTCCTTTTAGTTTTGCTTGCAGTGACCTGATATTGATTACAGATGCAGAACGGGAATCAAAAGGTCAGAGGACAAAACCTCTGGCTCTAAGCAATGAGGAAAAAACCTTTAGAAAAATCTCCTTGCCAAAATGACTCTACAACTAGGGCATGGATTGAAATAATCTAGAGTGTCACAGCAGAGGAAAAAGAAACATAAGCTGAAAAACTGATTTTTCTGACGAGAGTATGGTTCTGGTGTTCTAAATTTTAAATAAGCACCAGTTTATACCTTATCATGTGTTTGGGGTAAGATGGGATGAAGGATACCTTTTTGTTAACTTTAAGAAAATAAATGAAAGTCCAGATTCTTTTCAATGTATAGCTCTGACACTGAGTTGTGATTCATGATTCATTCAGTGTTTATAAAACACATCTCCCCATTAGTGATACAAAGAAGGGGCACTAAACTATACCCTGTCTAGACATTCAGTTGGGAATTGTCAGAGAATAGAATTTAGGAGCAATGTAGGACTTCTCTCTGACTAGTTCTACTTTATTAGGGAACTAGATAAGCTTCCCCGGGGGAAATCATCCTAAAATAGAGGTGATGAGAAGAAACAAGGGGAAGGGGGCCTCCTTCCCAATCAATAGTTATCAGATGACTCTGGAGCACTAAGACCTTTCTTTTTGACCATATGATATGTTGTCCAAATTCCACATATTCATCCCTGGACCAGATGTATCCTTTTATCTCCAGTCTGGAAAGGCCCCTATCCTCTCTCCATCCCATCAGAAATGAATATGGTACATTTTGTAGATGAGGGAGATGGAAAGCCGTAGAAGACAAGGTGGCCTTGCGACTCAAGACAATATACCTTCTAGACCTTTCTATGAACCACATTGTAAGTGGTTATTATATTGATTTAGTGGTTTTAACCAGAATATTAAAAAATAATAATAAAATAGAAAATACTAGGGTATATCACACAAAGTAAGGCTACATATTTTTTTCTTGAAGCTTCTATTTATAATTTAAATAGAAGCTCAGAGAGAGAGAGAAAGAGAAAGAGAGAGATTGTATATATGTTTTTGTATGTATGTAATGTTGGCTTTTGTTATAAAATGTATTTCTTACTATGTGACAAGGGCAGAAGAATTTGAAAAACCCTACCCTGAGAGACCTAGCTATTTAGAATGGCAGGAATTCTTAGACATGTAACAGCCCAGGAAGCAAATTTATCAGTGTCTCAACATATTGAATATGATGATGAGATCCTTCACATTAAACACCGTCCCCAAATGTCAAAAACAACCAAAAAAGTAATGTCATTCCCCCACCCCCAACACACACACATTGCAGGGAATTTCAACATTATACCATTACCTATATAGTTGAAAACACATGAAATTAATAATTTAACAAACTTATTAAATTGAGAACCTAAATAATATATTAGAAGCCCACAAAGTAGTCCCACCAAAATGGAATGGATAATTCTAAAGAGAAAGGGCAAGGGGGAGGAAAAATAATAAGAAGCTACACACTGATTGACTAATTTAGGTCCTAGAAAATGAACTGAGGGAAAAAAAAGCCTTGTCCCCCAGAATTATAAGTCCAGAGCCAGGTCCATGGGCCCTAAGCAGAAAAATTGTGGGCAATAGAGCTCCACATCCAAGGTGTCTGGAACTTTTATCAGTTCTCCCACTTGGTCAGGCCCCAGGGCAGAGCTAGCACCATCCTCCCTGACCTGGTCTTCCTACTTCTGTTTCTCCCTAATCCAGTACACTTTGTAAACCACTGCCAGGCTAACCTTACTAAAAGAACATTTTGTTCACATCACTCTCACATTCAAAGCCTTTCTTCAGGCTTTTTGGCCTGGACACTCTGGCCTTACTCTCCACCCCATCTCCTGCCCTCCTGCACTGCACTCAGCCTCTCCCAGTGCCTGATGTCCCGGTGTAGGCCACTTCTCTGGCTCTGCTGGTGCTATGCCAATAGCCAGGAGTGCCCACTCTTCTCACCACTGGTCGGTCTCTCATGGCTTCCTTCACTTCCTATTCTTTTCATAAAGTGTAGATGCTTGCTTAGCCCTCAGTAATTGCTCTGCTCTCTGAATTCACATGTTGGGCACTTAGCATGTGCAATTTGAGAACTTTTTTCACAGTTTTTATGAACAAGTTTGTTCTTTTTCTTGAATTATAAATCCCTTAAAAACAGGCACTATGTCTCACACCTCAGTATATAACAGGACTACCAATAATTGTTGTAAGTGATAATTTGTCATTTAACAGTTACGCATTTAGCAAATATGTAAGTGCCTATTATCAGACCATCCTACATTTATTTGCAAAATTACTCAATGAACATAATAATTACTAATGAAAGAAAACTTACTTATTTATATTTATGTTTATAACAATGCCTGCCACATGTAAGTACTATAAATAAACTGATCTTATTATGACTATGATTCTTTTGAAATTGTTTTAACCCCATTGTTCTTTGTACAGTCCTCTCAATGGGCTTTGGGAATGCAGACTTGATTTAGACTGCTTTAAATTAGCTTTTTTAATTTGGGTGGAAATGTACATCAAAGCAAGGACCATCATTTTCTAATTAGTCTTCTTTTTCCTTTTCCCCACCATCTCAACAACATGTGGTAGTTTTTGACACTCAGAATATACTAGAGAGAGGCCTTCTTAATATTTTGTAGATCTGATTGATCTGTGAGCTAAATCATATTTCTGTAGGCATTGAAGTATTCTTAAGCAGATAGAAAAACCCCCAAAAAACAGAAGTGGCTCTCCCACCATGAGTACACCTTAGGCCCCACCATTAGATATCATAGGCTCTCACATGACATGCTCTTGCTGCCCAGACCTCACTGGGAAAGTGGACAAACACATACAGAATTTCCCAGTAGAAAAATGATAATCTGGTTTAAAAAATAAAAATACTGCTATATGTTTAACATATATCAAGCCCTATGCTAGGTGTTTGTATGTGTTTTCTACTTATGTCTTGACATCACTTATAAGAGTGAAAAAAACAAGGCTGAGAGAAGCCAGGAACTCACCAAAGGCCTACAGCTTGTCAGAGGTGCAACTGGGATTTGAGCCCCATCTGTGTGGCTCCAACCGGGGATACCTCACACATCCTTTTAACTGGACAGTCTCTGTGTATCTCTGTTGTCCAGTATATTTACTAATAGCACCCATTTTACTCTCATAACTGTCCTAATTTGGACAGTAAATTATTTAGGCACCTTTTCATGCTTACTATGCCACCTCCAATAATTTTCCCAAACTGCCTCCACCTGATCTCACTGTACTAGATACCACAAAAGCTAAGACATTTGGGGGTATCTTCTTAATTTACTGAAAAGATAGAAATAGTAATTCTTATAAATATATTGTGTTCTCTCTATTGGGCAATGTAACTAATAATTTTTTAAAATGTGATCCTACTTGAGGCAAGAGAATCCTTAGATGAAGGGCAACACTTCTTCCAAATGATTTGTAAAAAAATCTGACAGGAATATTTCTAGAAACCTGGCTGAGGTGACCAACATCCTGCAATCAGAATTATAATTTAGAACAGAAAGGCCTCCCAAAATAATATGTTCAATAAGGATAAGCATATACATTGTAAGAAGATGGAAAGAAACACACACACACACACATACACACACACACACACACACACACACGAAACAGAGTTAATGATTTTTTAAATCTCAAGGTGAACAAGAGTCAAAAACACAATGTGATTTAAAGGTTTTCTGGTGACATGAAGGGAAAGGGAGACAAGTTTCATAACAAAGGTGGGAGCTCCAGCCTCTTTCATTCTAGGTGGCTCCTGAGGGTGTTCCAGAGCAGGCATTAAAACCACAAGGAGAGATTATTTCAACAAATAAATTGTGAGAAAAAGAGAAAGAAGAAGAAAAAGGTCTGGGAGAACTGGATCTATACATCAGAAGACCCAATAACCAATCTCATTATGTAGACCTTATATAGGTTACAATTCAAGCAAACTGTTAAAAGGAAAGAATATGACATTTATGAGACAATTGGAAATGTGACCATTGACTGGATATCTCATGATATTAAGAAATCATTTGTAAAATTTTTAGGAGTGAAGGTGGTATGTAGTATTTTTAGAGTATTTTTTGAAGGTACATACTGAAATACAAATAAAATGATAGGATGTCTGGGACTTTTTCTAAAATGACATGCACGGAAGGGAAAATAATATGGGTGGAGGTAGATGGATGGGGAACAGATGAAAAGAAATAAACTAATTGATAATTATTGAAGCTGAGTGATGTGTCCATGGGAGTTAATTATAGTATTGTGTCTTCTTTTATATGTGTTTAAAATTTTCCATAAGAATATTTTAAAAAAATAGTTTTAATCACCTGAGAATTTTTTCTTATTATGGATTCCCCTCACCCAACCTAAGAACTACTAAATCAGAATCTCTAAAGTGAAGCCAGTGATTCTGATAATCAATGAGGTTTAAGAACTGCTGCTCTATATAATTGCAAACAATTTATTAGATCAAGATAGGTTAGTTAAGGCTCGGGGCAAAATATAAAAAATGGTTAATGAGTTGAGACACAGTATTTTAAGAACAAAGTTTTCACCTCAAATATTAAATAACTGAAGATGCTGTTAATATCTGAGGACTTAAAAGAATGCAGAAGTTCCTAGAAAACTGAAAAGAGAATAGGTCTTTCCAAATCTCAAAAAATAATAATAATAAAAAGGACTTTCTATTAAATGAGGTAGATTGAATACATGCATTTATCTCTACACCCTACTAAAATGACTTTAAATAATGATATAAATCAAAAAGGGCAAAGAGAAGAGGAAACAAGACAACAGCATAGACATGTCAACAAGATTTTGGAAAAGCAGGTGGAGGAGTTAACCAAACTGAGAAAACTAAATACCAAGGGCCTAAGTGAGAAGCACAATGAGATTCAAGGCAACTATGGAGCCCCCAAAATCCTGGAGACACCAGATGCTGGAAGATGGGAATGGTGGGGGAGCATGTTGCTTAAAATAGGGGGTAGATTAATGACAGGATAATGAATAGTTAGACCCTCAGCTTCCTTCCCAATCCAAGCAGAAAGGCAGGTCTCTCTCCAGCAGCTTTATACATAAGAAGTTGAATGAGAAACTTTACATCTGGAGACATGAGGTATGGTTGTATGCTGGAGAGAGCTCCTTCCTGAAGATCAGGGTACCGAGGAAAGTCCACATCATGAATGATAAGGGTTGGCCTCTTTGAGCAATCCAGATTATACACAGGTGTTCAAATAGGCAGACATCCCACTACCTCCCAAACTCACCACCACCCCAGGTAATTGTGGGATTCTTTTCTGGAGAAACTCCCCAGTTATTAAGAGAGAAAAGATTCAGTTATCAATATTTATGGTCTCCAACAACATAGCCAGGTCCCTGTCTCATTCTTATATATAAAATGACGACAGAGAATGACTAGATTTTTGAGAAATGGCTTTGTTTGAAATCAGAAACCAAACAAACTGAGGAGTAAAAGGAATCCATAGGCAACAGAGATAACACAGGAAGGAGAAAAACTTTATAACCTAAAAATTAATATCCTGGCGAATATCCACAGAGAAGACTATACATCTATAAAACACATTAATAGGTGCTATATACAAGGAACATTTAAAAAAACAGAGAATATTTAGATAAGTTAAAATAATTATAGCTGAAATAAAAAGTTCAATAGAAGTTTTAGAAAACAAAGTAAAGAAAAACCCTCGGAATTCAGAACAAAAAGACAGAGAAGGGGGAAGAAGAGAGAACAGATAAATAAAACAGGAGAGAATAGCAGATCAATCCAGAGAGTCCAACTTCTAATAGAACATAGAGAGAGAGATGAAATTACCAAAGATATAATTCAAGGAAATTTCCCATATTTGAAGGATGTTACTTCATTGAAAGTGCCACTAAATGCATAACCTAATAAAAATTGAAAAGAAGACCCACCTCGAACACATCATTGTAAACATTTTCCATAGGGGGACAAAACAAGTAAAATACAAGGAATCAAAAATCAGAATAGCATTGGATTTCCATAGCAAAACTTGAGCTGGAAAACAATGGAACGATGCCTTCAGAATTCTGAAGGAAAATGGTTTCCAACTTGTATTTTATATATTGCCAAGCCATCTATCAAATGTGAGTAGAAACTATAGAGTCAAATGCAGAGTCTCTGGAAAATTTATCTCAAACAGATCTGTCATGCATTTTTGTCAACTCTACTGGAAGAATTGTTCCACCAAAACAAAGGAGTAAACCTAAAAAGAGGAAGATTGAAGGTTTACTAGAAGAAAGGAGCAAAAAGAAATCCTCGTCTTCTACACTGGAAGTCAATAGATAATGCCCCAAACTGACAAATTGAGAAAAACCATTTTAGCATATTATTTAGAAACATAAAGGTAAATACCAAGAGAAACATCTAAAAGAATTTGTTGGATTCAGAGAAGAGTCTGAAGGATAAAGAGGCTTGAGTTACATAAGTTTATACTATCTGATGTTTGACTTTCTATACTAAGGGCTATGTGCTTATCGTTCTCTCTGCCTGGACACTTTTCCTGTAGATATCAAACTTGTTCCCTTACTTCATTTTTGGCTTAAGTTTTGCCTCATCAAACAATCTTTCCCTCACCATCTTATATAAAATTGTACATATGTCACCTCTGTGCCTTCATCTTTCTTCTTATCTTCCTCCATCTTTCTTCAGAGGGTTTATCACTATCTGAGATACTATATATTTGCTTATTTGCTTATTTATTTTTTTCTTCCAACTAGAATCTAAATTTCATAATCACAGGGACTTGGTCTCATTTATTGCTGTAACAATAAAATAACAATAAAGTTATTAGTTCTACCCACAGTGGTAGAACTAGGATGAGTGGGTATGAACTCTATAAAACAGAGCTTCCCAAGATGCGTGCAAAGATTGGGTGTGCTGTCTGGTGAGCTGGCAAGAATCCCCCCAGGGAGAATCAGTAACCACCTTACTAATTCTCTTGTAGTGTAGAGATATTGGGCCAGATGAACTCGGAAGTCCTGTACAACTCAGATTCTGTGGTCATCCCTGAAAATAGAACAAAAGGAAATGTTAGACATCTGTGTAAAAACCAAGTTTGAGGGGAAGATGCTTTTATCACCAGCTGAATTAAACTGTGGAATAGATGATAGTGGAAAGTTAAAATACCTTCTTGGTGAACTTTAAAGACAGGCTATCTTACTGGAGAGACTTAGTTTAATGTATGTGTGAGTCATTCACCTCTATGTCCTTCAAACCTAACATGGAACCTGGAACATGGTACATATTTAATATGGCTAATTGAATGCTATGACATTCTCAGGTTTGTTTGCTCTTTAGGATGGCTCCTATCAGGAAATGGGTATTGTTTTCTCTGGGCTTAGTATCCAAGGAGGGAGAAGAAAACTTATATGGAATAAGGTCCAACACTGCGTCAGGCAGTATGTGAAGGACTTCCCCATCTCTACTATTGGGTTTTAGAAAGGGAGCTACCACTTCTAAGTCTCTTTGCTATTTGGCCTCAAGTGTTAGCCTGGCATATCAAGAGAAACACCATGTTACTCAACAAGATACTCCTATATTTTTAAATATTCTGTGGGCTCATTATAGAAAAAAGTCTTTGATTATAAAAGTTTATAGTTTGTGGGGTTTCCTGCCAGAACTATAAATAGCCTTTATATTTAAATGTTTTTTTGCATAAAGCATCTGCTCTCAGTCCTAATTTATGAAAATAAGAATATAGGTATATTGCAAGTTTTAATTGCTTAAAATATCACATTCTGAAACCAAAGAGACAGGGAGAAATAGGAAAAAAAACTAGAGGGATAAAATCTTGTTTTATCTTTCAGATACCCAGTGCTTTTTGTAAGAGCTGATCATGGTGCTATCAAATGCACTGATGAGAGGTTTCCCAAAGTTAATTTTTTTCATAATACAATAACCAAATTTGCTTTAACACTTGAAAAGGCCCATCCATACTAAAAAGAATCAGTTGCTTAATCCTAAAATTAAAGGTTATTGCATGCAAGAGAAAATAATTAAATGCTCAAAGTATGGAAAAAAGAAAACTTTTTTTTAATATGTAGGTATTTGTATAATTAAAGACTAATCAAGCATGAAGGGCTGCTGACTAAACCAGAAAATGAGATTGTTGGCAAGCAATATTGTAATGTAAATGCCATTTTTGTTTAACTACTAAGAAGCTGGAGAAATGATATCCTGAACAGACTAAAAGTAAACAGCATTGATAATAAATATTTATCAAATTTCAAATGCAACATAGAGGATTTTTATATATTATCTGCAAGATTTGTTTGCACTGAAGTATTCAGGTACTTTTTAAGGGAATAGTTAATGTTCTTATTTAGAATTGCATTTTCAGATAATATCTTCCTACTGTTAAAGTATATGTGAAGTATTAACCAAGGGAAAGTGTCACTTTTGAGATATACTACTCACAATGTAGTTATCTATTAGTTAGGATTTTGTTAAATAGTATTAGTATTAAGCAAAGGCTGTCTAATGAATATACTGAACATATTCTTAGAGAGACATAAGATACAAGCCACACATAGTTGAAGAAAGAAATAAAATAGAAACATAAACAATTTCTCTAAACTTTAGGTACGTGGTTTAAAGTAGAAAGAGTAGAAACTTTGAAGTCACATATAAACATTCTGAGACTTTTTACAACTGTGAAATACTACATGGTGCACTCAATTTGTCATGAGGATTAAGTAACACAGGTAAAGTACTTTTCAGTACGTAGGACATAATAGTCACTCAGTGAATCTTAGTTTTCCTCCCTTTCTTCCCTTTTGTCTGCTGTCTGAATTCAATCTGGGCAATCACATGTCTGTTCTCTTCAATTCTGTGTTCTTGGTAAGCACAGAGAGTTTGACCAGATCTGACCCCTCAGCATTCCTGAGATGTGAAAGTGGTCTGAAATAGTAGAGCGTCTAAGGTTTTTCTCTTGGCCTGAAAGAAGTCAGAAATTCAATGGCTTACCACAAATGGGCAAAAGATTTTCATCTAATGAAACCCTTGCTGTAAAATTTACTTTCCATTTATATGTAGTGATTTCTGTGTTCAACTGTACTCAGTCCTGATTTGTCTTATAAATCAAGAATTACTGCATAAAGGTAAGTGTGACCTACTGACAAAAATGTGAATTAATTAATCACAAGTAGCTTTTAAAATTCAAGTATTGTGTGCAGCAACTATGCTGCTTTCATTCTACTGCAAAGCATAACTATAGATAAATTTTCAGGAGAAGAGGCAAAACTGTCATTTTTTTTACCTTCAAAAACAATAGAAGATTCACTTTTTGGTTTCTAAATTAGAATCTGTCAGTTTGACTGCTTCTTCTTCTTTTGGGTGTGCTGTGTATGGTATGTGATCCAGAAAGTTGAAAACTTGCAGGCTTACTAAAGTGCATTTGGGGATTTTCAGAAACAAATTAAGTGACAATATGCTAACCTTCAAGCTTGCTGCTTGAAATTTTTAACTTATTTTCTACCTAATGTGATAGTAACATGTACCTATTTTCTGAAGATTACAGAGCACATCATCAAATGACAGTTCAAAAACATTTTAAAGTTTATTCTTTCCCTTTTTTTTGTAACTTACTTTGAGAGTCAGGAAACAACCCTAAAAGGTGTGTTTCTCTCACCACTATAAGCCACTGACACAATTTGAAGAGGTCACAGTGAAATTGTGAGTTCTTGAGTCTGAAGAAAGAACACCACAAATCTTTGAGTTCTGGTTTTAGAGAGGACCTGAGGTTATTTGCAAGAGCAAATGGGTCAGATAATCAGGAGGAGCCCACAGAAAGTGTGTCCTTCACAAGCTGCCAGTGGACAAAGTACCTGGCCACCCAGGACAGTGCCAAACCCACTTTTGGTACCATCACCTGGTGGCAGTGTCTGAGATTGCAAGTGTTAGTTCACTCAACCTACATTTCTATAGCAGTCCTTGCCATCCCTTGTCTGGGAATGTGAAGCATTTTTTCAGTGAATCCAAAAAAATTATAATTTAGCCTTAAATTGCTCGAAAACCACCTTCCACTAAAATATATCTTGAAGTTTTCAATCCTGACCAGATTTCAGAGGGCATGCATTTGTGCAATGTCTTCTTACTTCCTATTGAAAACTATCAACTGCCAAGAAAAAAAGGAGGGGAGAGAGAAGGAGAGGGGAGAAAAGTAAACATTTATTCCAGCAAATATAAGGGTTAAGATTTCTGACTAAGATGGATGAGTAGATCAACTCTGTGCTTGCCTCCTCTCATGACAACATCAAAATTAAAACTAAGCTACAAAACACCCATCACTGAGAATTGCCTAAAGTCTAGTTGTACAGAAGTCCTACAACTAAGGACATACAGAAGAAGCCACCTCAAGACTGGTAGGAGGGATGGAGATGCAAAATTGGCTGGTCCCACACCCACATGTGGTGGTTAAAAATAAAATCGAGAGGAATATCTCAACCACAGAGTCCCTCCTGGAGGAGCAAGGAGTCCCAACCCCACATCAAGCTCCCCGGCCCAGGGTTCTAGTGCCAAGAATTGAAGTCCCCACATTTTCTGGCTGTGAAAACCAGCAGAGATTGTGGCTGAGTGAGACAGAGGGCTGCTGAAATTGCAGGAATTTCTCTTAAAGAGCTTGCACATTAACTTCACTGATGGACAAACTCACTCTGAGCTCCAGTACTGGCGCAGCAGCCTGAAAGCACCAGAGACATATGGGGAGAAACTGAATTGTCTAGCTCAGAACAAAGGCTGAATGGGCAGCTTTCTCCCAGATAGAGGTGCTGACAGAACCTATTGTTTTTTTTTTCATTGAGCTTTCCCCTCTCCCAGCATGCAAAAGCAGGTGACCATCAATTCTGAGTCTCCATCAATCTGGCTAACACTAATGGCCCCACCCTAGTGATTACCTGAGACTCCATCCCACCCAATTTGCAGGTCCACCAAAGCCACTTCCAGTGTTTTTTCCATACAAATGACCTGTCTTGGCTCATATTGAGGACTTTCCTAAAACCTTTCAAAGGTTCACAAAACTCAGAAAACCAGCATCTGGCCTTGACATGTCCCATGCCTCTTGCTGAGAAGCCCCAAGCCCAGCACTAGCAGCGGCCAGCCTCAGTTCAAGTCTTGGCCTCTTGAGGCACCTCCAAGCCCAATGCGGGTGGCAGTCATCTACAGCTTGATTGGTAGCTCATGCCAGGTGGTTCCACGCAGGGCACAGGTTGTGTCTGAACTGAGCCTGAAGCAGGGCCCTTCCAGAAAGTGCCAAGGCAGGCACACCCAATAATGGACTTCAGACCAAGCTAGAGCACAACCAAGGGCCACATTCAAAGATGGCATGCCCAAAGGGCAGATTGGGCAGGCACTACAGCTCTGCTAAACTGAATCCTGTTTCATAGGGTCAGCCCCTGCACAACATTCCTCCATTATAGTCACTGGACAGTCTTTATAACCGATCAGCCTAAAGGTCAATCCTACCCATTGATGTGCAAATAGCAATTAATGCTCAAATACAATATGAGGGCACACACAACCTATCCAAGGGATGCACCTGGGACACCCTTTCCACATGACCTGGGAAGACTGTGCCACTAGGACCCACAGCACACCTACTACATAAGGCTACTCTTCTAAGACTGGGAGACATACCTTATACATAATAACAAACATAGGGAGGCAGCCAAAATAGGGAGACAATGAAACATGTCCCAATTTAAAGAACAGAACAAAGCTCCAGAAAAAAAATAATAATAATCAAAATGGAGATAAGCAATCTACCAGAAGCATAGTTCAAACATTGGTTATAAGAATGCTCAATGAACTTAGGGGCAGAGTAGATCAATTCAGTAAGAACTTTAACAAAGAGATAGAAAACATAAAAATAGAGATAGAAAACCTTAAAAAGAACCAGTCAGAAATGAAGAATATGTTAGAAGGAATCGGTAGTTGATAGAGGAAGCAGAGGATCAAATCAGCGAGTTAGAAGATAAGGTAGCAGAAAACACCCAATCAGAACAACAACAAGAAAAAATAATTCAAAAAAAAAATGAGGATAGTTTAAGTGGCCTCTGGGACATCAAGTATACCAACATTCATATCATACAGGGATGTTAGAAGAAGAGAGAGGGTAAGGAATTTAAAATCTATTTGAAGAAATAATGTTGGAAAATTTTCCTAGCCTGGTGAAGAAAATAGACATACAAGCCCAGGAAAAACAGAGTCTCAAACAAGATGAATCCAAAGACGCCCACACTAAGACACATTATAATTAAAATGCCAAAGGTTAGAGACAAAGAGATAATCTTAAAAGCAGCAGGACAAAAGCAATTAGTTACCTTCAAGGGAGATCCCATAAGACTATCAGCTGATTTCTCAACAAGAAATTTTGCAGCCCAGAAATGTTTGGCAAGAAATATTCAAGTGATGAAAAGTAAGGACCTATAACCAAGTTTACTCTATTCAGCAAAGCTATCATTTAGAATCAAAGTACAGATTAAAGAGTTTCCCAGACAAAAAAATAAAAGCTAAAGAAGTTCATCAACACCAAACCAAGATTACAAGAAATGTTAGGGGGGCTTTTTTTAAGAAGAAGAAAAAAAAAAGATCAAAAATATGAATAATAAGATGGCAATAAATACATATCTATCAAAATTTTTTTAAATGTAAATGGATTAAATGCTCCAGTCAAAAGACATAAGATGGTTGAATGGAGATGAAAACAGTACCTTTATATGTGCTGCCTACAGAGACTCATCTCTATACATAGTGAGAGAAAGAGATGGAGAGAATTGGGTATCCCTAGAACTTACCAGTGTCCCCTTGGTAGGCCCTTCTTTCTGCTTAGAAGAACAAAACCAGAAGGATTCATGGGATGCTGGGATTCCCAGAGGATTTTATGACAAAGTGACCCCACCTTATCATCTGGGGAACTTTTTTTTCAGTTTCTCTGTTAGATTTCTGATGTCATTTTAATCCTTTGAGGCATACATTTACTCATTCAACAACTGTGTATTGAGCATCTTCAGATGTCAAGCACTATTCTTGGATCTAGAGCAGGAATCAGAGGTGCGTAAAATAAAAAATCAAGTAAATACTTAAATATATAGTATATCAAACACTGATAACTGCTATGAGGGAATAATAAATGGGCTCAAAGAGAAAAAAGTGCCAGAGAGGGGGTTACTATTTGACCTAAGTTAATCAGAGAAGGAATCTCTATTAGAACAGAGACCTGTCAGGGTAGAACCTGTCAGAGTATGCAAAGCATGCACTCCAGGTGAGGAAACAAATGAAAAGTCCTGAGGTGGGAGAATGCTGGGCAAGTTCAAGAAAGAGCAGAAAATGCAGCAAAGCTGGAGCTAAATGAAAGTACTTTGTACAGGAAAATCTTTGCTATCTATTACCTTCAAAGAAATATCTGTTCCTCTTGATAGCTGAGTATTCCCAGCTTAGGATTAAACCTTTTAGTGCTAGAACTACAAAACTTATAAAATGTAAATCATTTAAAGCATTTTACTGCCATCCCTGTCCTCTTAAACAGAGTACCATAGTAATAAAATCTTCTATTTGTATCATTCCTACTGGTTTACAAAGTACTTTCACAAACAGTATCTCATATTATCCTCCAACATCCCAGTAAAGTAGGCATTTCATAGATTTGACAGATTGGTGAAATGGACAGTCACAAGGGTGTGAATTGCCCAGAGTAGATGAAAGAGAACATAACTGCAACTTCCCAATGACTTTGGGTCATTATTGTCAATGTAGATTATAAGAATGTTCCCAGAAGGCAAGACTAATGTGCAATATAAGAGAATTTAATGAAAGATCTAACCGTGTGGGCAGACAGCAAGTGTTCTCAAAGATCCAAGAGGTGTCAAGTGAGGACTAGAATGTCTGAGAGGACTTCTGGAGACAGCAGAATTTGAACATAACTGTAAAGTTCCAGCAGAATTTAGAAAGGCAGTAAGAGCCAGAGGAAGATATAGATAGCATGCTCCTGAATATTTGCATTGGCAGTAGTTATTCACTTAAATATCTCTATTTTGCTGAAAATGGGTACTACTGCCTCTATCAAAATGCTTTCTCATCACCACACCCCTTCCCACCTAAATTAGTCCCTGTGATGGTTAATTCTTTGTCCATACTTAACTGGACCATGGTGTCCAGATATGTGGTCAAAAATTATTCTGGACGTTTCTGTGAAACTATTTTTTGAAGAGATTTACATTTATTTATGTTTAATGTGCTATTTTTTAATTTATTATTTTTCTATGGTGACATTGGTTAACGAAATCCAGTAAGTTTCAGCTGTATATTTTAACAATAAGGTACATATATATATATATATATATATATATATATATTACATTCTGTGTTCACCTCCCATAGTTAGATTTCTTTCTGTTACCACATATTTGACTCCTTTTACCCCATATATGTCTCCCCTCCTCTCTTCCCCCAATGCTCTGATAACTTCTAGTCTATTGTCTATGTTTATGAGCCTCTGTTTCTTTGTCCTGTTTTGCTTTTACATTTATATCCCACATATAAGTGATATCATGTGATTTTCAACTTTTTCTACCTGGCTTATTTCGCTTAGCATGATTATCTTAAGGACCATCCATGTTGTCACAAATATATATCTATAGATATAGATAGATAAATAGATAGATAGATAGATAGATAGATAGATAGATAGATAGATAGATAGATAGATAGATAGATTTCTATGTATCTATATATCACAGCTTTTCTATACAATCATCTATCATAGGACACTTCGGTTGCTTCCATATCCTGGCCACCGTGAATAATGCTGCTATGAACATAGGTGTGCATATATGTTTTCGGACATGGATTTTCAAGTCTTTGGGGTAAATACCCAGTACAGGGATTGCTGGATCATGTAGTAGATCAATTCTTAGTTTTTTGAGGACCCTCCATATTGTTTTCCATAATGGCTGTACCAATTTGCAGTTCCACCAGAAGTACACTAGAGTTTCTTTCCCGCCCCCATCCTCTCCAACTTTTGTTATTACTTGTCCTGTTAATAACAGCTACTCTAACAGGTGTGAGATAGTATCTCATTGTGGTTTTGATTTGCATTTCCCTAATAGCTAGCGACGTTGAACATCTTTTCATATGTTTGTTGGCCATTTATATGTCTCCTTGGGAGAAGTGTCTGTTCCGGTCTTCTGCCCACTTTTTGATTGGATCGTTTGTTATTGAGTTGTATGAGCTCTTTGTATATTTTGGATATTAGGCCCTTATCAGAAACATTGCTTGAAAATATATTTTCCCATTTGGATGGTTCTCTCTTTACCTTGTTGACAATATCTTTTGCTGAGCAGAAGTTTTTTTAGTTTGATGTAGTCCCATTCATTTATTTTAGCTTTTACTTGCCTTGCTTTTGAGGTGAAATTCGTAAAATCCTCTTTAAGTCCAAGGTCCTTGAGTTCAGTTTCTATGTTTTCTGCTATGTGTATTATTGTTTTAGGTCTTATTTCAGGTCCTTAATCCATTTTGAGATAATTTTGGTGTGTGGTGATAGACAACAATCTAGTTTCATTCTTTTGCAGGTGGCTTTCCAGTTTTTCCAGAACAATTTATTGAAGAGGCTTTCCTTTCTCTGCTGTATGTTTTTGGCTTTTTTTGTCAAAAATTATCAGTATTTGCCCATATAAACATGGGTTTATTTCTGGACTAACGATTCTGTTCCACTGGTCTGTGTGTCTGTTTTGCTGCAAATACCATGCCATTTTCTTACTTTCACTTTGTAGTATAATTTGAAGTTGGGCAGAGTGATGCCTCCACTCTTTTTCTCGGGATGGCTTTGGCAATTCAAGGTTTTTTGTACTTCCATTCAAATCTGATGATTTTATTTTCTATTTCTTTAAAAAATGCCAATAGGGTTTTGATGAGGATTGCATTAAGTATCTATAAGGCTTTAGGTAATAAGGTCATTTTAACTATGTAGATTCTTACAATCCAAGAACACAAAATATCTTTCCATTTCTTTTTATCTTCTTCGATTTCTTTTATTAAGGTCTTGTAGTTTTCATTATATAAGTCCTTCACATGTTTTGTTAGATTTATTCCTAGATATTTTATTCTTTTTGTTGCAATTGTGAAAGGAATTATTTTTTACACTTCTTTTTCTAACACTTCTTTATTAGAGTATAGGAATGCTATGGATTTTTGAAAATTGATTTTGTATACAGAAGCTTTACAGTACTTGTTTATTGTTTCCAGTAGTGTTCTTGTGGAGTCTTTAGGGTTTTCTAAAGACATAAAGAATCATGTCATCCACAAATAGTGACAGTTTGACTTCATTTCCTATTTGGATGCCTTTTATGTCTTTCTCTTGTCTGATTGCACTTGCTAAGACCTCCAATGTTATATTGAATAATAGTGGCAATAGTGGACACACAAGATCTTATTCTTATAAGATCTTATAAGAATAAGATCTTATTCCTGATCTTAGAGGGAAGGTCTTTAGTTTTTCACCATTAAGTATAATGTTGGCTGAGAGTTGGTCATATATGGCCTTTATTATGTTGTTACTTTACTTCTATTCCGATTTTGTTAAGTGTTTTGATCATAAATAGACACTGTATTTTGTTGATGGCTTTTTCTGCATCTATTGATATGATTATATGATTCTTATTTTCTAATTTGTTTATGTGGTATATCACATTAATCAATTCATGTATGTTGAACCATCCCTGTACCCCTGGGATGAAGCCCACTTGATCAAGGCATATACTCCTTTTAATATGTTACTGTATTCAGTTTGCTAGTATCTTATTTAGGATTTTTGCATCTGTGTTTACGAGAGGTATTGGTCTGCAGTTTTCTTTTTTGTATTACCTTTACCAGGTTTTGGTATCAGGGTAATATTGGCCTCATAAAATGAGTTGGAAAGTTTGCCTCTTCGATTTTTTAGAAGAGTTTGAGGAGAATTCACTGGTGAAGCCATCTGGTCCTGGACTTTTACTTTTTCGTTGATTTTTTATGATTGTTTCAATTTCCATACTGTTGACTGGTCTATTCAGATTTTCCAGTTCTTCTTGATTCAGTCTAGGAAAGTTGTATCTTTCTAAGCACCGGTCCATATCTTCTAGGTTATTAAATTTTGTATTATATACTTTTTCACAGTATTCTTGCATGATCCTTTGTATTTCTGCGATGTCAGTTATAATTTCCCCCTCTTTAATCCCTGATTTTGTTTAGCGAATCTAGCCAGAGGATTGTCAATTTTATTTACCTTTTCCAAGAACCAGCTCTTCGTTACATTTATTTTTTCTACTGTTCTTTTGTTTTCAATTTCATTTATTTCTGCTCTAACTTTGATTATTTCTTTCCTTCTGCTAACTTTAGGCTTCATTTGTTCTCTTTCTCAATTTTTTTTCATATGAAATCTTAGGTTGTTTATTTGGGCTCGTTCTTGTTTTTGGAGATAAGCCTGTAATGATATAAACTTTCCTCTTATGACATCTTTTACCATGTCCCAAATTTTGATATGTTGTACTATGATTATCATTTATTTCTTTGTATCTCTTGATCTCCTTTTTTATTTCTTCTCTGACCCAGTTATTCTTTAGTAGCATGTTGTTTAATCTCCATGTATTTGTGGTTTTTACTGCTTTCTTTTTACAGTTGATCTCCAGCTTCAAAGCATTATGATCAGAGAATATGTTTAGTATGATTTCAACCCTCTTATATTTGTTGAGGCTATCTCTGTGTCCTAGTATGTGGTTGGTTGATCCTTGGGAATGTTCCATGTGCACTGGAAAAGAATGTCATAAGTAGCTGTTTTGGAATGAAAGGTTCTGTAAATGTCAATTATGTTCAGTTGGTCTCAGTGTCATTTAGGGATGTTATTTCTTTATTGATTTTCTGTTTGGAAAATATGTCCATATCTGACAGTGAGATATTTAGTTCTCCTACTACAATAGTGTTTTGGACTGTTTCTCCCTTTAGTTATATTTATATATTATGGGCCTCCCTGATTGGGAGCATAGATAGTAATAAGTGTTATGTATTCGTGGTGTACAATTCCCCTTTTCATTATGAAGTGTCTCTCAGTATCTTTTTTACCTTTTTTATTTGAAGTCTATTTTGTCCGATATTAGTACTGCTACTCTTGCTTTTCTCTGAATGTCATTTGCTTGAAATATCATTTCCACCCCTTCACTTTGAGTCTCTATTTGTCTTTGGAACTGAGATGTTTCTCCTGGAGGCAGCATGTGGTTGGCTTTGTTTTTTGATCCAATCTGAAACTCTGTGCCTTTTCATTAGTGAGTTCAGTCCATTTACATTTAGGGTAATTATTGAAATATCAGGTTTTCTTATAATCATTTTATCTTTTGCTTTCTGGTAACTCGGTGTTTCCATTGCTTCCTTGTCCTGTGTGTCTATTTTTTTGTATTTTGATTGGGCTTTCTGAACTTTCCCTCTGGTCTCTTGTTTTATGTTATATACTTCAGTTCTTCATCTTTGGCATGCAGTTACCATAACAAATATGTAGTGTGTGTGTGTGTGTATATATATATATATCCATTTTCTTCTGTGTGTGCCTTATCTTCATTCCCTTTGTGAATTTTGATCTTTGAATCCTCCCCTTTTCAGTCATCGTTGTCTCAATTTGTCCTTATGTATGCTGAACGTTCATTACCCTCTTGCTATGGCAAATCTCTTCCTATTGTTTAAGATTTTAATGCCATGCTCTTAGTAAGGGTTGCACTCCTCTGCTTTTATCTGCCTGCTAGTCACCTTACTCCTAGTTATATATTTTTTTTGTTACTTTCTTTCAGGTGAGCTGAACTTTTTCACTATTTCCTGTAATGCAGGTCTTGTAGTGGAGAATTCCCTCAATTTTTATATATCTAGAAAGGTTTTTATTCCTCCTTCATATCTAAAAGAGAGCTTTGTTAGATACATTATTCTTGATTGGTAGTTCCTTTCATTTAATAGTTAAATATTTGATTCTACTCCTTTCTGGCTTATAAAGTTTGTCCTGAGAAGTCTGACAATAATCTAATGGGTTTTCCTTTATAGGGTTACCATCTTCTTTTCCCTGGCTGCCCTGAAAATTCTTTTTTTTTTTTTGTCATTGATTTTTGATAATTTTAATACAATGTGTCTTGGAGAAGGCCTTTTTGGATTGAGATAATTGGATGTTCTATTGACTTCTTGAATTCCAAGCTCCAGCACATTCCTTAGATTTGGGAAATTCTCATCAACTATTTGTCTGACAATGCTTTCTAATCCCTGCTCCTTTTCGTACTTTTCGAGAACACCATGATTCTTATGTTTCATATCCTGTTGGTATTAGCTAGTTCTTAAATTTGTCTTTCATTATTTTTCATTCTTCAGTATCTCTCTTCTTTCTTTTGATTTATTTCTAGATTTCTGTCTTTGATATCACTGATATTTTATTCCATTTGGTCAAGTCTATTTCCCAAGCTTGCTATTTCATTTTTCATCTCTTTCAGTGTGTTTATCTCCAGAAGTTCTTTTGGTTCTTTTTGAGGGTTTCTATCTTATTAAAGAACTCAATCTGCTCATCTAGTTGTTTTTCAATTCCTGGAATTGTTGATATAACTCATTTTAGATATCACTGAGTTTTGTCTGAAGTACCATCCTGAATTCTCTGTCATATAAGTCACATATTTCTATGTCTGTAAGCTTATTTTCTGGAGATTTTTCTCATTCTTTCTGAGCTGCCTTGTCACCTTGGTTGTTCATGATGTTTAATAGATTATTTCTCCACCTTGGTATTAATGGAAGTGTATTCTGCTTTTTTCCAGAAAAAAAAATATTTATTATATAAAGGTCTCTCTTTAGCCTATTGGTAAGATCACATTTCTCTTTTGGTTTCCAGTAGGTGGTGTCTAAGTCTCTTGGATCCCTGCTTTATATAAAGTCTCAATAAAGCCTTTTTTTCTTATAAATATTCAATCACACTCACTACCCTCAGTCTCAGTCCCTGTCAGTGTTAGCAACAGTTTTGGTAGCATTTGCTCAAATTTCCCTGGGTCTTCACAGTGTTCAATCTCAGAGGGTATGGGGGGAGGGCCCTCTGGGTTGGGAGATGACGGCTGTGGCTCAGCCTCACATTTTGAAGCCACAGCTGGTAATAATCAACTGTTGTTTTTCTGCTGCCCCTGCTATTCTGTTTTCTGCCCTGATGCCTGGCCACTACCACCAGCCATGTGGAGCTCACAGCATTCCCAGGCAGATGTTCAGGGAACCCACCGCACCTTCTCCCCACCCCCTCCTTCTTCAGGGAGCTCCTGCTGCGAGGGGCAGCTTCTTTGTTTCTCCCAGTCCACTGCCTGACACTTGAGGTTCTGACCTGTCGTAGCTCTTATGCGCAAGTCCCACGCTCAGACATGCTGGTGTGTAGTTTGAGTGTTTTTTTGTTGAGTTGTAGATGTTCAGCTTATTGTTGTTTCAAGGGGAGAGATCTAGGGACATCTCTCACTTCTCCATGTTTCTGACATCCTCCGAGATTTACATTTAAATCAGTGGACTTCTAGTAAAGCAAATTGCCCTCCATATTTTGTGTGGGCCTCATCTAATTAGTTGATGCCTGAATAAAGCAAAAGGCTGACTTCCCCTGAACAAGAGGGAATTCTGCAGCAGACAGCTTTCAAACTAAATTTTAATGTCAACATCAGCTCTTTCTTAGGTTTCTAGTCTGCCAGCCCACCTTACAAATTTTGGACTTGCTAACCTCTGTATTTGCATGAACTAATTCCTTAAAATAAATCTCTCTCTCTCTCTCCCATCTTTCTGGAAAACCCTGACTAATACTGTCCCTTTTGCATAGATTACATAAATTTCCAGGAATAAGGGGATACAATTCTCCTCCACAGAGTATGGACCTATGCAACGAATAAAAAGGAAGAATACCATAAAGTTGATAAAATCAAAGATGCTCCTGTGACAAAAGAAGCCAGACTCTGGGGAGTGGTTCTCAAAGTTCAGTCTGAGAATAACATAGACATAGAGCATTAGAGACTCATCTTTCAACCCTCACTGCTCTACTCAGAGCCAGTTCACCAGTTATCATGTCACCTCTACATATTTTCCCCTTAAGCCAGGTCTGTGGCTTTTGCCCACACCATCCAAAGGGAAATATCTGCTGGATATACTGTAGTTACCTTCCATTATCTGAATCCACTTATAATCCTACCAATACTTAATCAAGGTGGACGATTGATCAAACTAACTAGTTCAGAATAAACCACAGTTTCATTGCTATAGTACAGAAGGCACCAAACATTTTATGTAGAGGGGCAAATAGTAAATATTTTAGGCTTTGTGGGTTAAGAGGTAAAATTAAAGATATTCTTTATGTATTTATGCAACAAAAGAAAGCAAACTTCCATAAAAAATATAAAATATAATAGTAACCAAGTAGAATGTTTTGTAATATAGGTAACTAATTAGAGGAATGAAATTCTTTTGGCAGAAGTAATATATATGTAATATATAATATATTGTTATATTATATATTATTTTATATATTATAATATATTATATCATATGTATTATATTATTTTATATATGTAAGAAATTGGCTCATGTGATTATGGAAGCTGGCGAGTCCAAAATCTGCAGATTCAATGTCCCAGTTTGAGTCCAAAGCCAATAGGCAAGAGAATTCCTTCTTACTTGGGGGAATGTCAGCCTTTTGTTCTCTTCATACCTTCAACTGACTGGATGAGACTCACCCACATTATGGAGGGTAGTCTTCTTCAGTCAAAGTCCTCCAACTTAAATGTAAATTTCATCTAAAAACATAGAAATGTCCAGAATAATGTTTGACCAAATATCTGAACACCCTGTGACTTAGTCAAGGTGACACATAAAACTAGCTATTAAGCGGGGAAAAATGGCATAGGTGATACAGGCTTTCTTCATTACTCTTGCAACCAAATCAAAGTTGTGACAGAAACATGGAACAAACAGCAAGGAAAGTCATCTGGGCTCTAGATGAACAGAGCACTAAAACTACAGAGAGAAATAAGAAATCACTTGAAATGATAGATGTTAGGAGGGGGAAAAGACACAAGGCTGCCCAGTCCTAAGCGGCTGAGTGGGACAGAGGCTGCAACAGCAACAGCTGGCATTTGCAGATGCCTCTTAAAAGGGCTGAGTCTGTGAGTGGACTTTCAAAGTGATGGATCTGCTCACTTTGAGCACCAGCACCAGGTTGACTGCTCAGGAGACACCAGAGTCTTACAGGGGGACAACACAGTTGTTGGATTGAGGGCTGGAGGCAAGGCTCACTCCAAGACAAAAGTGCCAGCAGTATCCATTGTTCCTCTGTTGAGCCCTCCCCGCTCCCAGTGTATAGACACAGTGCCACCATAGCGGAGACCACCAAACTGGATAACAGAGGTTGTTCTGCCCAGAGGATTCCCTGAAACTCTGTCTCCCCCAACTCATGGCCTCACCCAAGCCACATCTAGGTGTGTCCTGGGTGAGTCAAGTGCTCCTTGCTGAGCAGCACCAAGGCTCATACTGGTGGCAGCTGACCTCAGTTTCTGGTATGATTTCTTGCAGCAACTATAAGTCCTGGAGATTTAGGAGCATTTCTTAGTATGTAGAAACAGACACAGAAAGGCAGACAATATTGGAAAGCAAAGAAATAGAAACCATATGAAAGAACAGAACAGAGATCCAGGAATAATAGAGTCAAGCAAGCTAACAGATGCAGAGTTCAAAACACTGGTTATAAAGATGCTTAACGAACTTAGGAGAAGTGTAGATGAATTCAGTGAGAATTTTAACAAAGAGATGAAAAAAAGAAAAACAAAAAATAGAAATGGAAATTATAAAAGGAAACCAGTCAGAAATGAGGAACACATTATCAGAGATGAAGAGTATATTAAATGGAGTAAACAGAGTGGATAAAGAAGAGGATTGAACCACCAATATAGAGGATGAGGAAGCCAAGGACATGCAATCAGAATGTCAAGAAAAAAGAAGACAAGACTATAGTAATAATTTAAGGAACCTATGGGACACAATTTAATGTAAAAATATCTGTGTCATAGGGGTACCTGAAGGAAAACAAGACATTGACAAGCTATTTGAAGAAATAATGATGGAAAACTTTCCTCACCTGGTGAAGGAAATAGACATATAACCCCAGGAATCTCAAAGAACCCCTAAAACCAGGAACCCAAAGAGGCCCACACCAAGATTCATCATAATTAAAATGCCAAAGGTTAAAAACAAGGAGAATCTTAAAAGCAGCAAGAGAAAAACAGTTAGTTATCCACAAAGGAGCACCCATAACATTGGCAGCTGATTTCTCAAAAGAAACTATGCAGGACAGAAGGACTTGTCACAAAATAGTCAACATGATGAAACCCCAGGATCTACAGCCAAGAATACTTTATCCAGCAAAGCTGTCATTTAGAGTTGAAGGACAGATAAAGAGCTTTCCAGACAAAAATAAGCTAAAGGAATTTATCAGCACTAAGCCAGTATTACAGAAAATGCTGAAGGGACTTCTTTAAGAAGAAAAAACATGTATCAAAAACAGTAATAAAGATTGGTAATAACTACATTCTTATCAATAAGTACTTCAAATGGAAAAGAATTAAGTGCTCCAACCAAAAGATAGAGTGGCTGAATGGATAAGAAAACAAGACCCTTCTATATGCTGCCTACAAGAGACTCACTTCAGATTAAAAGACACACTCAGACTAAAAGAAAGGTTGGAAAAAAATATTGCTTCAATGGACCTAGAGGGTATTGCGCTGAATGAAATGGGTCAGATAAAGACAAATATCACATGATTTCACCAACATGTGGAATCTAAAGAACAAAATCAACGACAACAAAAGAGGAAACAAATGCATAGATACAGAGAATATTTTGAGGGCTACTAGATGGGAAGGGGTTAGGGGGATGGGAAAAAAGAGACAAAGAGATTAAGAGGTACAAAAGGATAGCTGCAGAATAGACATGGAGATGTAGAGTGTAGCATGGGGAAGATGGTTAATAACGTTGTAATAAATATGTAAGAGGGAAGAGGGGTACCTGATTTAGTGAGCTGATCATTTTGTGAGTTATATGGATCTCTGATCACTATGCTGTACAACTGAAACTGGTATATTATTATATGCCAAATATAATTGGAAAAAAAATCATTGAATTGTACAATGTAAATATGAGCAACTAATTGTCTATTATATTTCAATAAAGCCAAGGAAATAAAACTAGCTAATAAAGGGGATAACATTTCATTTAATTGGAATTTAAAATTAGTTGTCCTCATCATCAGATCCATTGCAAATATTTATCTGTAAAAATAATTCGCAGCTTGTGAAACATAATAAACAAGCTGTGGGACAGATTTGGCCTGTCGTTTGCCAACCCTTGTTACAGAATAATATTTTAATAATAATAATGATAGTAATGTCCCTAAAAATAAAGAAAATGAGGGTTAGTATAGTGAATAGTTAGCTGAAGCCCAACTGCGTGGGTTAGAGTTATGATTCTCACTTGGTAGTTGCATGATATTAGGCACATTCTTTAGCCCTTCTATGCTTCAATTTTCTCCTTTTTAAAATGCAAATAAAAGTCTCAACTTCATAGATTTCCTATGGAGATCAAATTAGTTAGCATCTATAAAGTTCTTAGGAGATTGCATAGTATATAGTGAGTGCGATGTAAGTTCTAGATGTGATGATGATGAAAGAAGAAAGGATGAGCACAAAGAACATGAGAAATTAATGCTTATCATGCCAAGACCCTGAGTGGTTTCTACAGGCTTGGAGTGCTGCTAGGAAACTAACTAATTGAACTCTAAGACTAACCAGCCCTACTCGCAACTCAAATATAGAACATACTCTTGAATGCCAAGCACCAAAGTCCTGGTCTTGTGTTGTAGCCCACTATCAGGATTATTTGTGTTTATTTTACCCTGAAGCCCCTTGCAAACTTGGAGGAGTCTGGGCTGGAGAAGAAAGAGATATGGAAGAATTTTGCTATTTACCTTCAGAAATGATTCAGAACCCAACACACATGAGACAGAGACCTGCCTACTTATTTTTAGCTAACTGTGAGTTTACCGGAGGGGCAATAATTTCACAAAGAGTCTGGGAATTGGTGTCCTTATTGAATAAAGAATATGCTCCCACATTTACATTCATTGATTTTCTATCCAGTTTCTTTCTTGGTTCATCATGTTGAATTTCTTCTTGGTATCCCAAAATCAAACCACTGATAAAGCAAATGTAGCTATATCTGTGCCCCTATAATGCCCACACCTCTGTAATGTGGCCAAATTTTTATAGATCTTAATTTTTAATTCTACTCATTCCAAAAAGAAGAGGAGAAAGAAAGAAAGAAAGAAAGAAAGAAAGAAAGAAAGAAAGAAAGAAAGAAAGAAAGAAAGAGAAAGAAAGAAAGGAGAGAAAGAAAGAAAGAAAGAAGAAAGGATTCTGAAAAATAAAAGGATCTAGCCTTATTGCCTTGATAACGATTTGCTACCCACGACCCTTTAAATATTGAACTTGGACTATAAAAATATCACTTCTTATTGATCACATGGTTATTAAAGTCAGTAAAATGCTGAATTTATATGTCAAACACTTGTAATATTTCCTGTAAATATTAGGGCAAAGGGAAAAGATGATAATGCCACTGTGAAGAGTCACATCAGATTTATTCAACCCCATGTAACTGAGAAATAATAAAACTGTCATCAAGAATTTCATTGTACATGCCAAGCACTTGTCGAAAACTGCAGCACATTATTTTGCATGTTTATGTGTCTGTATGTGAGCCCAGAAAACACACACACACACACACACACACACACACACACACACACACACACACACATGACATGAAGGAGAATGAAATGAAATGCAATCTATGTGCTTATCCACCTATGCTGGGCCCATGCATCACAGAGTTTGACAGCTGCTAGGATTGTGTGGCCGCCTTTGTGTACATAAGCACACTTGGGTTCTCTTTTTCTTGAACTCCAATCTACAGTAGGATGTTGACCAACTCTCTAGATCTGGGGAAAAGACTTGGAACTCAATAAGTCAACGAGTACTAATCAAAGGTTTAAGGCAGATTCTTAAATTCTTCAGATTTTTAGCATCCCCATCTAATGATTTTCAAGAGTGCTTTTGGGGATATGTCAGCACAGAAATCCTTAGAAATAAGATACAACTTTGCATATAAAGCAAATGTTTTCAAATGAGTAACAGAAGGAAATCATTAGTCAATCACTAAGGGTCTTTACTAGGAGATTCCGATTGGAGGCCCAGGGCAGGCCTGTGAACAAAGCAGTGTGGGCATTTCTGATGGCATTTTGATGTACATGCACAAAAGTGATGTCGGAAGGATCACTGTAAAGTCCCAAACAGTGGAATATTGAGGACATTTTCAGGTGGCAGCACGATTCTGGCTGGCTGAGTCCAGTATATTTTCTCATGTCACAGTTGATTAGGTTCACAGGGAAGTGGAAAGAGTAAAAAATTCTCTTATTATTGCAGCAATGCCGTCTCAGCCTCTTTTCCCTTTGAATGCAACATTAGTTTTTGTCCAGAAGTCTAACTGCTTTCTACAGTTTGGGGAATTGTAAAGCAGAAACAATTTTCCCAGCCAGGCTGACCTTCACAGTAATAAGAAATGACTGGAATTTCTCTCTATTTCTCCAGCATTTGGGGAGGTTTTGGAAGGGTTGGGGGGGGAAAGAATATGCTTGTTTTACCTGATATTATGTTGTGTGCATCCAGTTGGCACTTTGAGACCAATTTTTTTCTAGTCACGAGATTACATGGACTGTTGCACCATATGACCCAGGAGCCAGATCACAAGTGTACTGAGAACTGACAGTAATGCACTTTAAACCTTTTGTTATCACAACAGAGATTGCATTTTGTTTCAGCCATTAAATGAATAAATATTTTTCTCCTGGGGATAGCTATTTTCATTTACTCTCTAGCCTTTACTCAGGTGATGAGCTCAGGGTGGGGAAATTCAGCCTTCATTCAGGCCATGCCCAAGGCTTTGGTGCTGTAGTGTATCCTATCCTCTGGACCTTCCAGTGGGACACTCTATGAGCCAGCCGATGGTGCTCCTTTCTTGTGACTTCAACCTGGTCCCTTGCTACTTGCCTTTCGCTTTGTCAGGATGGTGGAATTAATGAGCTCTCTGGCCAATACTGTTGCTTCCTCCTTTATTCTTTCAAATACTTAAGGTTCTTATTTAACTGAAGAAATGTAAATCTCCCTGGAAGGAAGTACAGAAGATAAAATTTAGCACATCCACCTCTACTCCCCAGGAAAAGCAATTAGCCCTAAAGGAGAAATTTAATCCCAAAAGACATAACCTGAACAGTCCTTTGTCTAAGTATTTAGGGTGGCTGTTCATCCTCCTGAGTAATTTATCAGAAGAGGGGGTTATTTTGTAGCTTATCTCCCCCACCTCAAACTCTATCCTTGCCCTCTTAAGGTAAGCAGCAGAGCATCATAATTATACTGAATTCAAATCCTACTGTGCCACTCACTAGCTGTGTGACTTTGGGCAAGCTACTTAAACTCTGAGCTTCAAATTCCTTGACTATAAAATGGGCCTATAATAGTACCTACTTTAGAAGGCAATTTCATATGAAGGAGAAACAAAATGACTTAGTGTAATTCTTACCATGTGCCCTCAATAAATTGTAGCTTGTGTTATTAAGTCAGTTTTGTCCTTTTAAAGTACATTGTAAATTGGTGATTAATTTGCCTTATGGTATCATACAAGACTCCAATGTTAATCCATTTCAGTGGTATGTGATAGAGAAAAGTGCTGTTAGAGGCCTATCTTAGAGTGGAAAATGAAGAGATATGTGGTTTGAGCCTGAAACTTTCTTTTCTGGACTGTAGTATTGCCTGAAACCTACATGAGACAGAATAGTGAGGGCTAACACTAAGTGTTAAAACAAACGAACTAAGCTTTGGAGAAGTGAGTGATAGAGAGGAGGGGATTGCATAGAAGGAGACAAAAAATAGGAAAGCACCTATGCTAGCATGTTGTGGATGATAAAGGCAGCTTATTCTTGGGGTCCCCAGACAGGCTTTTCAGTGCTTGTTCTGTTACCAACTCAGTGCTAAAGACTCTTTCAACTCTAAATTTATCATCTACTTGAATATTATTTGCTATTTAAAATAATCCCAGTCACACTAATAGAAGCCTCCGGTGCCTACAACTGATGTACAGAACTCGAAATGACACTTTAAATATGTGATTATATATAATGGATGTAGTTTATTATTTTTTACATTTTATTTTAATAGTATTTTAGTATATTTTAATATTAGTGTAGTTTAATATTTGTTTAATATATTTATACTTATATACTCATCATGATATATTTTATGGATATGTACTTATTTATTTAATTATATATAAATATATGTGTGTGTAATATATTTATTTATATATAAATATATGTGTATGTATTTAATTATTTATGAAATATATAATTTTAGCAGTGAATTGAAATATTTGTCATACTTGAGAGACCAGTTTGAGGATTCTCTTCCTGGGCTCACATTTCCAAAATTCACCAAGGCATGTACCCATTGGCAGCTTTACAGAAGGGACTTTCAGAGCTTCATTTAATGGCTCCAGTTTATGGTTTGAAAGTCTATAAGGAGCTCCCTAACCTGCCTTTCTGCATCAACCTTGAGGCAAAAGGATGCAAATATATTTGCATTGCCATTGTGTACAAAGATAATTCCAAGATCTGAGAAATGAATGTGGGTATGATCTCAGCAATTCCCCAAGCACTAAAGGGAAATGAGAGAAGAGCTTGGCATAAAGGTGAAAACTTGTAAAAAAGCTTATTAATATAGAATTAATTAATTTTTAATAACCTGCATTAAAGCTGTGAAAGGTAAGCACCTCTAAGAAGAGCTGGTTTAGGAGAGAAACTTTGCCTTCTCCTCAAATTCTTCCTTCTTCCTCTTGCTTGGAGCCAAATCTCTTGACTAAATTTCTGTCAACAATATGTCCCTCAAGGAATCTGTGCCTATCAAGATATTTTCTGCCACTAATTAATCCAATGACCTAAGTAAGTGAACAGACTCTATCCCCTGACCCAAGTTTATGGGTATCTCATGAGTGACTTACTCATTGCTACTTTGAGGACAATCCACTTCTGATATAATGAGAACTTGTCTGAAGAGACAATCTCTGTCCCAGAAAGATCTTTGAGCAAAAGCAAGGCTTTATGCAAGAACAGAGTCATCTAAGAGGTAATAGCTCTTGACCTTCTTCCCAGTTTTCCCAACTCCTGATGTCCCTCCCAATCCATCCTACAGACAAAGCCAGCCTTCCTGAAACTTGGTTGATGATCAGTTCATGTTGGTAGCATGACGTGCCATGGTGCAGCATAACATGGCACAGAGAACATGATGTGGCATGACATACTACAAAGTGGCATGACATGGCATAGAGTAGCATAGAAGAGGATGAACCTAAAAAGTCAGAAGATAAAGTTCAAGCAAGTTTTGATTCTGCCTCTCATCCTATGCCCTGTACATCTGTTGCCATCACTGAACCTCACTTTCTGCTTCTGAAAAATTAGCCCATTCATAGCTCATCTATAAGACCCCATCTTTCTCCTACTTTGTGACATTTATCCAAGAAAACATGGATTATCATCTTTGTAGCTTGGGTCATTTAAAATGTAACAGAAACTCTTCAAAGTCAAGAGAAACTAATAGAGATCCTTATTAGATTATTTCTGATCATTTGAAACAATAAATAAGTCATTCTTGGCAATTAATGTGAGCACAGAAATATTTGATGTTCATATTGTGACTTAATTTTGTAGTTATTCAAGATTTTCTCCTATGGGGAAGATTAATTAAAACATGAAAATGTTAGAGACAGATCCAGGAGGAGGACTTTGCAACCATCTAAATGAGAAGAGATGGGGACTTTAACTAAGCCAACAGCAGTGCAAAGGAGGACAAGAAGTGGATGGATCTTCAGAGTCAAAATGATAAGATTTAGTCATTGATTGAACCTCAGAAAGGAGGGGAAGAGAAAAGCCAGGGAAGAATGACTCGGGAATTGAGGAGGTGGGGCTCTCAGGGGAGGAAATTGAGCTCCATTTTGAACAAGCTGAGTTTCAAGTGCCGTGCATCATACATGAAAATATACAACACACATTCAGGATTTGTCTGGAGGTAGGCCAAAGTCAGAGTTAGAACAATAGATTTTTACATGTAAATCATAGCTACTAAAATCTCCCCTGGAGTGAACCTGGCCATTGATACCCTGCTCTTCCTCCAGCAATCAATCCACTGCTTTTATACACTTGGCTTTATAGTCACTATTGCATTTAAAAATCCACGTAGCTCTTAGGTAGCCACTTTCTCCTTTGTCCCTAAACTACCATTCCTCTTCGCCTCTCATCTACTTCCTTTCGGTATCATTTCAGCTCCTTTCCTTGAGTTCCAACCCACCTAACTTAGATGTCAAGGAACATATATAAATTGTTTATTTGTTTTTGCCTTTTGCATGACACTTTACTAAATGTTCTTCAGGTAAAATTCTATCCAGTTCCTGTGATCCTGCAGTGAAGCCAGACTGCTTACAAGCTCTGCTATTTTCCACAATGATTACTATTGTTCTCCTTTTCTCTTTTTAAAATTTTTTAAACAAAAACAAATCCAGGGCCAGTTTCTTTTTTCAATTCTACCACCCTGCCTCCCCTACACATGACCAATACTGACTCCTCTGGTTTTCAGAGCAACCGTTCACTTAGGTCAGTGCATAAGAGGATGTTCCTCCTCAAAATGAAAGTTTTCATCATTTTGAGGTGAAATGCCCTTCTAGACAGAGCTATATGACTTCCTGAAAGAGAGCATTTAAAGAACCTCAAATAGATGAATAGTTTTCTTTCAAGCAAGTAAATGTATTTTACTCTTCTTGCTTCAACTGGGATTGAGCCCATTCATTTCATTTTTTATGCTCTCCTGTTTTATTTAGAAATGATCTATTCATTCCAGCCCAATTGAAGAAATATGGATAACTCAGGAAAAAAAAAATGCCATATTATTCATGTGAGAAGTCTAGATGTTTTCACTGAATATTTTCATGGCTCCATTTAATTTGGGCTGTATAAACCTTGCCTGCAAAATTCTTTTATTTGTTATACTCTAAGAAGGCAGCATAATCCATGGAGTGAGTGAGACCCAGATTCTAATTGCAACTGTGCCCATACCCCTTGGTCAAGTTATTGCACTTCAGGTATAATAGAATGTATTCTTCACAGTATTGTGGGATTAAGTGAGATGTTAAATCTCTGACATATATTATGTTATATGGTAAATATTATCACATGAACAAAGTCACATTTTGCAGAAATCTTTTTACTTCTATAATATTGTTGATGTATGCCACTCTGCTAGCCTAATGGGGAGGATGCTCTGTTTCACACCTTTATTCTCAATTCAGCACTGTTTGTGTTGCAAATTGCAGGAGACGTTTAGACTATAATAAAAAAGAACACTTAAATGTAAGGGTGCTAAATGTGAGCAAAATAGTAATAATAATAATCATCATCATCACCATAAACTGACTCCTTATTTATATAACTATTTTTTTATTATCATATTAGCATTTATCTGCTCTTTGATAACTATCTGTATAAAAACAAAGCAATTAAAAGTTGCAAAAGTGCTGCCTTCTACCCTTTTCCTCCTAGAGACTTTCCTTTTTGAGGCTCCCTTTATCGTGATATTTAGTAATATGAGACAAATTTCAGAACAGATCCCCCACACCCTGCTTCATGGTGCTATGTCCACCAGAAATTCTACTCATACTCAGACCACTAGTGGTCCCTGGTGGAAGTATCATGTATAATATTCAGGGTTAAGATCATATGTCCTTCAATCACTTTATCCCCAACATAAGGAATGGATTCACCCATGGAAGAGCCCACCACACTCATGTGACATAGAAAAAACGTGATCAGTAATCTAGTCTCTCATCATTTCCCACTTCTGTGAACTTGGTGGGTCTCTTTTTCTCTTCTCCAGGCACATGGTGTTTCACCTTGAATCACCTTTCACCAGCCCATCCAGAGCTACTTTCAAGAGAATGCCAATAAAGGTTTTTGTTATGGGATGCAAAAGAATGATTTGTATGTATAGATATTTCTCTCCCTCAGGATATTTGCATGATTACAGGGGACCATGCCCCTGTTCCAATTTAAACAGAAAAATGACCTAATTATGAAATGGAGTCTCATAATCAGTTGATTAGATTTGTGATTTCTGCGTATTAACACAGTTTGTCTTTAGTAAAGTTACACAAATTCTTCTAAAATATGTTTATATCTTTAAGAATTCTCAAGCTACATAATTTCAGATGAAGTATGAGAAACAAATTTTTTCTCACACAACCAGAAAAACAATTCTTCTGTCAGAATTACTCTGTCCAGCAACTTAGCTCTTTGAAACAGTTGAGAACTGAGACAACCAAATAATAATAATAATAATAATAATAATAATAATAATGGAATTATAAAATGTTAGTCAAAATATTCATGCACATTATTTAGAGGAGATAAAAGACACTTAAGCTCTTATCCAGATCCAATTAGATTGGCTACCTGGTTGCAAAAGCCCGAGCACATTAGAAGTATCAAGTAGGAAGGGGAAGAGGTGCTCTTAGAGCGAGGCCAAGGAAAGCTGAGAAAAATGGCATTGCCTATCAGAACAGAAAGAAACAGAAACATAATCCAGAAAGCACAGCCCTCTGGGCCTGTGTGGGGTGGTAGAAAAAGGTGCAAATTGTACAGTAGCCCAGAGGGCAACACCAGCTCTGAGCTTCAGGTTGGGAGGAACCAACCTAGAGGAACCAAAGCGCTGGAAAGACCTCAGCCACAACAGGCACCACACAGGCCCTGCAGGACAGGCAAGAGTTCAAGACAGAGCTACACTCCCTAGGGAGTCTGGGAGAACAAAGTGGTGCCCAGACTAACAGGTACAGCACCTTGTAGGGGCTGGGGAAGAACTGAACTGAGAGAACATGTTCGTGACCCTGTTAGAAGAGCTTAGAACAGGGCACAAGTCAGAGTGGCTCCAAGTGCACAGTCATTTTGCTAGGGCTGACTTCTCTAAACCAAGATTCTTAAACTCTGCATGAGGACAGGATTCAGGAAGACAGCCAGGCAGGGCACATCACACTAATCAATTTTCATAATGATACCCTAGAAAGAAATTCCACTAAGTTTAGGAAGACAAAAAAAAAAATTATTATTATGGAAATGTATGACATATATAATGCAGTAAAAAAAAAAAGTAGGCAAAAAGGATGACCTTCACCTCAAAAGTACCTATATTGTGCTCCTATTATTGTTATTATGTTCATCAACTGGAAGAAGTACAAGAGGACAGGCACCAAAATGTTAGCATTGTTATCTCTGGGGTTGGGGGAGTTTTAATTCATAACATATTTGCTTGCCTCTATTTTACAGTTTTCTAAAACTAACTGATACCTCTTGTGTAATAAAAGTAATAAAGAATAAAAGAAGGTAGTGATATTGGTGATACATTTTTAATATTCCCACGCGCAAAATAAAAACTTTTTAAAACCCCACAGCCAGAAGTCCTGTTGATCTAACATGATTCATGACTCTAGGAACCCCAGACAGCTGAAATTTTCCTTTACCTATGAAATGAGAACCTCAGTCTAAACCGCCACTGACAGAAACTTTCTATGCTGCTATCTCTTGCAATATTTTAGCTTATTCTCATAAGGAAAATGTTAAATTTCCTTTGATCAGGAGATCAAACACCTCCCAATTAGATCAACTTAATGGCATAAACCCTTCAGCATCAAGAGCTCTTTCTTTAGCCTCTTGTGTCTTCATCAATGGAGTACCAAAATCATCAGAGTCCATAGAACTCAGTCATGTAACAAACCAGTATTTAGGATGCTAGAATCCAGGCCCCTGAAGACTAATTATTATTTCTACCTACCAAAGTCAGAGTAATTATCCAAAGTGCTGGCAAAGCAGCACATGTTTTAAGTACAGATGGTCCCTAACTTAACAACGGTTCAACTTAGCAACTGTTCAATTTAAAATTTTTTGACTTTACAATGGTGTAAAATCAATACCCACTCTTAGAAACCAAACTTCAAATTTTGAATTTTGATTTTTTCCTGAACCAATGATATATGGTATGATACTCTCTCATGATGATGGGCAGCAGCTGTGAGCCACAACTCCCAGTCAGCCATGTGATCATGAGGGTAAGCAACCAATACTCTACAGTGTGCCATGTTGCCAGCATTTTTTGGATATTGTGTTCTGAGTACATTTATGGTAGACTGGGTTAAGCTATGATGTTCAGTAGGTTAGGTTTCCAAGTGCATTTTCAACTCAACGATATTTTCAATTTACGATGGGTTACCAGGAAGTAATTCCATCATAAATCTAGGAGCTTCTGTAGCTTAATAAATTATAAGAACCTGGACAATTTTGCTGAGCTTTAGTTTCTTCACTTATCCGTTGCCTATCTCTCAGCATTCCTATTGCATGAGATCACCTAGAAATGCATCTTTAATTTTTGCTGTTCTCTCTCACCCATTTCTGCAAGGGCAGCATAATTTAATTTCACCATCTTCTCTCAAAATGCTTAATTTGAATATAATAAAGAGGCCCTCCAGATAAGGGTCTTAAAATAGGTGGTAAATAACAAATCAGTCAAACATAAAGAACTCAAAGATCTTTGATCCAAAGGCTCATTTGATAATCTAAAGCATTGCCCAGTTAGAGGTCAGGGAGTGGGAGTGATAAATCCAAACTAGCCCCAGTGGTTTTCATTTGTTCTACTAATGTCTGGAGAAAGAAATTTTATTGGTTATGGCTCATAAAGTAATAGCTACTCCATCCTTATAAATACTTGCAATTGGTTCACATCAAATGCTCCCGGGCTTGGACCAGATACTATGGCTGGGCTGTTTCTTTTTTGCAATAGCAGTGACAGATTGCCATGTTAAAAACTTTATAAAGTTTTAAAAGTTTTAACAAAATACACTGCAACTCAAAGTGTGCTTATATTGGTGATTGTACCTGAAGTCTATATAAATGTAGGTAAGAAAGGAAATGAAATGTAACAAATCAGTTGGAGTCTACAGTACATTTGTGATTATTTACCAAGGTATACTGGGTATAAAATAAAATTATCAATAACCAAATAATTACAAATGTTTTTAAAGTCTAGGGCTTATAAACAAACTTGCTTGTTTCTGTCTCAGGGGTCTTTGTACTTGCTGTTCCCCCTCTGCATGGTTCTGTGTCCAGCTATTTACCTGGCTGGCTTCCTCTCATCTCTTAACCTCACCTCAAATCTCGCCTTCTCAGAGAGATCTCTCCTGACCATACTATCTTAAGTACCTGTTCCTCTGTGCCCACCAGTTCCTCTATCACATTTTTCTGTTTCAGTTTCTTCCTAGCACTTTCCACTACCTAAAATTATCTTTTCTATTGCTTTCTCATTTACTGTCTCTCCCAATAGACTGCAGGTGCCTTATCTCCCATGTCACTCTTGCTCCTTACGGTACCACCAGTACCTAGAATGGTACTGGGCATAGGACAGATACTTAGTAAATGTAAGCTGAATGAATGATTCCACTTATTTTCTCCTTTATCTCAACATCTATGTTTCTCCCCTATGGACCATATTTAGGCAACATCCCTACCATATCTTAGCTATATCCCCTTTTACACAGAATTGGAGCAAACTAAATTCGTCAGGTGATTCAGAACACATTTAGAAGCTGTACATTCTACAAGCAAATTCTTATAAGTGAAGGGATGAATTTTGATCAGATAGTAATACCAAGTGTTTTTGAAAGCCATAATTTAGATGTTATCTGCATAAGTGTAATTCATAACCTGCCTACTTCCAAAAATAATCTGTAAATTCTTATGCTCAAAAACACATAATACTCATAAGAAGAGTCAATAAAACTAACACTGAAACCCATGCAGAGTAAAAGGAAAAGAAGACATCAAGTACCAAATATCATTTCCACAACTGCTCACTAAACTAACCCTGGATGCCCTTAGGGTGAAGATAGAGAAGTAAACAATCTCAGATCCTTGCAATAGGAAGGGTGTGGTGCACCACAAATGTCCCTTCTTCTCTTTGATATATTTGACAAACATATATCGCTTGCCTAACAACTAGAAGTGGACAGAGAAAGTAAAGAGGAGTGAAATATGTCTCAGCTCCTGAGTTGTTCATGGGGAAGAAAAGGGAGTTAGATATGGTGCTATGGGAATAACGGAAGAGGGAGCATTCATTCTGTCTGGGGGTAGATCATGTTGGCTCTGAGTTGGGAAGGAGCTCACCAGGGAGAAAGAAGGATTCTAGTCAGAGGCTTGGAGGTGTGAGCGCATGTCAGGTTCTAGGAGCAGCAAGTTATTCAGAGTGGCTAGAGAATTAAGAATCCGGTGATACTAGTATAATAGAATGTTTTTTGAGCACCTATTGTGTGCCTGAGCATTAAATTTTAGACAGATGCCACAAGGCAAATGCTTTTATCACTCCTCACTGACACTAGAGGAAACTGACTTAGAGAGGCTAGGTATAGTGGACATTGTGAAGCCCCCAGACACTCTTCAATGGGATAGATGTTAAGGACATGTTGCCAAGCTGCCTGAGTGTTCTTCTCACACAGCCTTCAGCTTTCAGCAGCCTCAGTTGCAGAAAAACTTTGTCATCCAAAACCTCGCCTAAGGCAATGCCCCTTTCCAAGGTGGCAGGCACTGAATGACCTACTCCTGCAAGGGTTTCAAGGCCCAACTCTGGCCAATCTTATGGACCATTCTAGGTCTAACGCTTCCTCCTTGTGTTGGCTGAGACATCAGGCCTGAATTGCACTCACTTCCCCTCTGTTCATCCTGCTTCCAGCCCCGCTACCTCCCCCAACCCCACCCTATCTTCCCCTACCCTATCTTCCGTCAGGGGTCAACCCCAAAGGCAGTCCTTCTTTAACAGCCTATTGGCTAAGCTTTCATTCTGCATCTGGTAGAACTCACTTATAATTCAGTCTAGGTGAGGGGCTGGTGATGCCTCCTTTAGAACCTAGACAATATGTCCACAGAGATTTTAGTCTTGCTCTGACACCTGAGGCAGAGTGAAGATGAGGCTGGAATTGTGAATTTGGGCCAGACTGTGAATGCCCTTTTGTGTCATCCTATAAAGCTGAGATGTTATTGTGAATCCAAGGGAGAACAAGCAAGAATTTTAAATGGGTGAATGATATCAGCAAATCTTTTAGGACAATCACTCTGGCAACAGCAAAGGGACTGGGCTATGAAGGGAAAGGTCATTTTATCTCCATAATGGTCATGGTTGGGTCAGAGTCCCTCCTTATTTTATTTACAATCCCTTCTTTATCTTTCTAAAAATAATTCAAAAGAGAACAAGAATAGGTTGGTTCAAAGATTGATGGACTACGGTGATGAGTGCACTTATCCTGTGCATAAACATTAGACAGGTGGTTGAAGTCCAGTCTGTCTTCAATACAAAGAGGCCTTTGAAACATGTTCTGCAGGCCAGTAGAGAGATGATTATAATAGTAAATGCCATGTGCCCCTTCCTTCCCCCCTTTTATTGGGTTCGTGACATGAGCCTTGAAGGTGGGGCAAAAACAGTCTAATCACCAATTGTTCACAGGAGCTGTGTACCAGCTGGGAGCATGAGCTGCCCAGGACCCATTGTACTGAGAGGCCCTGTGGCAGGTTGAGCCCACATGGAACACCTCTTGCTGGGGGAACAGGAAGCCATTGAACCTAACCAACGCATCACCAAGAACCTGGGGTCACCTTGAACTGTCCTGCCTGTCTCTCTACAGTGGTTGCCTCCATGAGAAGGTGCTCATGATCTTTATCTTATTGTTCATCTTTCCTTCTTTGAAGATATGCCACAATGGCAGAACTCATAGAAACCGACATTAATTTCATAGTTTATGTAGCTGATGAGATATACTTTCTAAAATTCCATTATGTCTCTGGCAAGTACATTTTTCCCCTTTAAAGAAAAGGGAATTGTATTGGAATGCTGGCATAAGGTCAGCATGTTGGGAGTCATGTCATATCAATATGAACCTTCACAAGGTAGAAGGTCTCACCCCCATACAACAGAACTGATCATCTGAGTATGGTTATTTAACTTTATCCATTTGGATACAAGAGAATTTCTGCCCAAAGCAGTTGTCTTCATTGCTCTTGAACTGCCATTTTGATAGTCATCAAGCACCACGATTTAATTAAACATTGATAGAGTCCTTTGGATGTCAGGCATTGAGCTACATGTAGAAGTCACCGAATGAATCAAAGTATCAGTTACTGCCTCTAAATGCACATATCTAGCATGTTTATCTGATTCCTAAGGCTGCTCCTAGTTTATAGGAGGAAAGCCAGAACTTCTGCATTGAGAGTAGTCATTCTATCCATCCATGTCATTTACTCATAAAATAAAAAGAAAAGATACCAGAAGCAGTTATTTCTAGGAAATTATAATATCTCAGATTATGAACCTTCAAGAAAGGACTAAAGTAGATGCTTTTCAGCCTTTACACAAGAGAATGGAGAGCCTTTAGGTGAAAGCAAGGACTTGCCACATGTCTCTTTTCACAGTGCAGTGCTTCACTGTTTTGTTCAGTGTTTATATGGAAATGTAACTGCCCTAGGAACAGAGGAGAGAACTTCCCTAGGAGTCTTCACAGACCCTCAATCAATAAAAGTCATCTCCTTGCCTCCATTGTTTGAATATCCTATTGATATTCTTGTTTGATGACCAAAGTGATTTTTAAACAAAGGAAAGTTGGCTGTGGAATGACTCTCCCATCTATTCTCTAATTAATGGCTAGTACATTAGCCCCATTTTGTATTTAAAATCTCTACTTGAGATAAGCTTTTTTATAACGTGTGCCATAATTATTACTTGAATACTAGGTGACAAAGTTCATGAGAGGGAAATGCATTTAAAAATGTTTAGAAAATTATAGAATTGTTTTAAAAATTTCCTGAAATGCAATGCAATTTTCACTACATTTCCTGAACTTATTTACCATTGTTTTGTTTTACTTCAGGCAATTTACAGGTATCTGTGTACATCATTTTATTGACGCTCACCTCTTCTGGAGAATGTGTTTGTGACAGAGAACTATTATTTGTAGTGGTTATAGTATTACTAACAATGGCTATAAAAAGGAAAAATAGTGTCATTCATTTTTTTAGAAATATACAAGTGATGATAGCACACTACTTTTCCACACACATAAGTATAAATTAAGAGAAACATGATTATAACGTGTTTTAAATAAATTTGTTTACCAGAACAATAATTTTACATACTTTAGTTTTATTCTGACATGTTTCAAAAGAACCTTGTCTAAGACAAGTTCTAAAACATAAAATTGATTTATTTTATAACCAGGCTTTTAATTGTAAGATTTAATTACAATTTACAGTGACGATATTTTCTTAAGGAATCCATTTTTTTGAACCTTGGATAGAGCCAAATCAACGTCTTTGAGTAACTTGTCTTCCTTTACTGTAATTGTGAGGTAAACAAATGATCTATAGGTGCAAATAAATTTATCCACCAATATTTCTAAGGTTAAAAAAAATACTGTGGTTACAGAAAGTAAGGAGAATAGAGGACGAAATGTAAATTTGTAAATTTGCTTCTTAATACAAAAAAAAAAACATGTTTTTCTTAATTGTAATATCCTAGATACATGAAAACATGTGGGTTTAAAACAAAACAAAACAAAACAAAATGAAAGCCTTAGTGGGCATTCGTTTTCTCTCAGTTTAGCATTTATCTACTATGGCACATACAATAGAATATTATTCTCAAGCTAAAATTAGACAAGTCAGTCACAGATTGAGTTTAAAACTTACAGCCTTGAAAACAGACCTGCATGAATACACAAGGGCCCATTCTAAATCTCAGCACATGGATGAAGAGAATTATCTTTCAGTTTTCCCTTCTTAAGAGTTTCTTCTCCAACAGGTGTGCTTGATTTCCACTGAATTCCATTCCATTAGAAACTCTTTCGGAGATATAAAAGGGGCTACATCAGATAGTAATAATGAAAACAATCTGCTCCCTTCTTTGTGGTATGTCCCCTAACAGAGAGATAGCGCTGTCATGTTTACTTACGGTAATGCAGATGTATTTGTGAATACTCAAAGGTTCATCTCCTGGACTCTTTTTAAATCAATAAACCTTATCTAACCAATTTGCATGAGCATTAACAAGAGCACCAGAGGGAATTTTGCTCAAACTTACATGGTTCGTGGAACATCTAGGTTTGGAATCTAAAGTCCTTCCTTCAAATGTAGTTTGTGAGAAAAACCAACGTGGATTACAAGCTTATCCATTAGTCCATTTGTTAAATTTGTAGATAACAAAGCAATACATCTCCCAACTTTTCTCAGAGTGCATAACATAGAATACAAGTTAGTGTTACATGCAAAGGGGAAACTATGATCAAATATTTTGGGAAAATACAGAGTTAAACAAGCTGAACAGCTTCCTTTACCTGTGGACAACCTCCAGAAGCTTTCACATGCCGAGATGCATTAAAAATCACCAAGAGGTTAATGCTTCATGTGGTGTTTTCCAAACCTTTTATTCCTGATCAAACCCCAAAACCAGAGTTCCACTAAACACACTTTGGGAATTGCTGTAATTTTCAACTATTCCACCAAAATACCCTTGCTTGCTAGCACGTAGAGCTACAAGCTAAAACAAGATCATTCTAAAGATATTATGAACTTCCAATTTATTTTAATAAATTCTTAGAAATTACATTTCCTTGTGTTACTTGATGTTTTTTCTTTTTTTGAAGTATTTTTAAAATTTATTTTTCAATTACAGTTGACATACAATATTATGTTAGTTTCAGGTGTACAGTATTATAATTAGACATTTATCCACCTTACAAAATGATCACCCCAATAGGTCTAGACACATCTGTCAGATAGCTATTTTCTTAAAATGTCATGTGACTCTTCTTTATCAATTTGTCCAAGTTCTTGAAACCAAAATCTTGAAAGAGTAGACCTATTTATTTAATTTTTTTCATTTTCTATTTCAATGCATTATTTTATTTAAGTGATGTTTTCTGGAAAATGATTATATTATAACCTCTAAAGCTATGTATTTTACATTCTTCCTTTTTTTACACTTGGCCATTTTGCTTTATTTTTATACTGCAATGGAAAAGCATAAAGGCATAAAGAATAAGATACATGCTGTTATTTTTTTAAGTGATATTCCAACAGAAATTAAATCTTGTACATGCTAATTTAAAAAATCAAATAAAGCATGAGTAAAACTTCTACCATTCAGACATAAGAATATATCCCCCAAAACCCAAATATTTCTGGAGTTTCATTCTAAAGATACACTGACATGAATTCCCAGCAGCTGTATCTCTGCCTGAGTTTCATAACGATGACCAGCCCTCTTTTCTCCTTTCTGTAGTGGTTTTCTTCAGTATTCACACAAAACTGAGACATGCCAGTTTTTAGTTTTGCTGTTGTCATCAATATCCTTGTTTGGTTGACTTGCAGTTATTTATCTTTTAACTTTGGGTAATTAGATTTTTATTAAAAATCTATTATGGATTTCAAATTCTATTACTGTTCCTATGACAGAACATCGTGACAGCTCTGACCATGTTGGACAGGTCAGTCTCAGCCCAGGGCCATGGACTGTGCTGCTGCCCATTGGCAGCTGGAAGCCAGCCTGGAAGTCAGAGAACAGCACTGTCTTTAGAAACTGGCTGTATGCCCTGATCTAAACACTTCCGGCCTTAGTCTCCACTTGCTAAAGCAGATTTGGGAAAAAAAATTTTAACGTATTCATTTAGTAACTCTTATAGGGCTAGAACTCAAAAAATTATACCACTTTTCCAAATCTTATTCCATCATTGCAGTATCATTATAGAATTTTACTAAGAAACTGTAGTGATCATCTAGTTCAGGGTTCATAGGCTTTAATACACATCAGTATCACCTGAAGAGTTATTAAAACCCAGATTGCCATTCCCACTCCAGAGATTCTAATTCAGCAGGAGTGGAGGCCAATAATTTGCATTTTTAAGACTTGCCAGGTGAAGATGATAATGCTACTCCCAGGACCCCACGCTGAGAACCTCTGCTATAGAAATCCCTTTCTTTCAGCCTACTCCAGAGAACCTGAGCATTCCTGGTGCTGGCCTTCAACCCAAACCCTGCAGAGCTGTCAGGGAAGGGAAGAAATCATGATTTCTCCAGGCGTCAGTGCAGCATGAGAGATGATGGATTGGTGGACTTCCATGCTTATCAGGGGCATTCATCAGAGAAGGCTATCTCAGCAACATAGGCCTCTAAAACCTCTGTGGCTTATCTGCTCATCAGAGACCATTTTTAAGAACCACTGATCTACTTAAAACTTCACATTTAACAGAAGGAAGAGAACCCAGGTGTTTTGATTTCCATTAATTTTATCAGTATTGGCAAAAAAATTTTAAACAGATTCTCCTCTTTCCTGACTAGGTAGATTGATTTCTTCAGTCACTGAGTTTCTGCTCTCTTCTCCCTAAGTGGGGAAAATTCCAACACAGCCTTGCTTTTGCTCTTGGTGAGATTAAGTTTTATGTTTTTTTAACCTATGTTCGGTTTTATTAATGTAAACTTCCCAAACGATCTATACGACAACTTTTTATATTTTCTTGGCTTACGGCCCCTACAGATAGTGGTTCTTACTGTTAGTTTAATGTTCTTAGAACAACCTATAACCAATATATTTTGTGAGCACAGAAGGATTTTATTTACCTCTGAGCATTCTGGTCATGTTTTTTGCTTTCTCCTTTATGTATTTATCTTCTGCTTTCTACAGAGTCGTATTTTCTCTAATAATTTGGACCATTGTTTTTTTCTAATGGCAAAGTTCTCTTCCAGACACGGATGCTGCAGCACATCTGACATGGGTGTGGCAGCTGCCAAAAACACTTCTTTACAATGAAAGAACTACCGTAAGTAGGGCTGCATTTGGACACACACTTAAAGATAGGTGTGACATGACCAGTATGGCATTTGCTTCTCCCTATAGTCTAAATGGTAAATCTGATCCATATTGTGAATTCAAGAAAGTAGGTGTTCAAAAGTTCAATTGCACACCAACAATAAATGTATTGATTTCTGCTGGTCCTTGGGAAAAATTAATACATGACCCAAATGTTGTGTTTTTTTGTGAGAAGGATAGATCTTCTAACTTCTACAATAACTCAGTGAATAAATTTTATGAGGCAAGCAAGCCATTACACATAACAATAAAATTTAGTAACAGCTTAAACAGGCTCTCCATTTGTCCATGGGTGGAACAAACCAAGATATTATATGTTACACTTGTTACAAGCATGTTTTAATAACCAATGTGTTTATTGGGACAGAAGGAAGAAAACACATATGTTTTGTTCTTTTCAAGTGATAAATTGAACTGGTTGGATTTATGAAAAGTTTCCCAAGTTTCAATGGTAAAATTGGTGTCTATAGAAAACATATATATTCAGGAGTAAAATAGCCTCAAAGTAAATAAAAGACTTTCATTTTCTCTGGGTAGATTCTCAGATTCCTGAAATCTTAATTGTAAACTGAAACGACTCTTTTAATTAATTTATATCATTATAATTTATAAAAATTCAAAGCTCAGTCTTCACACATAGATGCAGCCATGAATACAATGGTGGCCCTTCATAATGCATCTTTGTAATTTTTTGTACAAGAGATCATTTTGTATTTTAAAAGATGATGGCTTTGTTTTTATTACTCAAAATTCAATTGTTAATTTTTGGTCAGTCGGCAGTTTAGATTTCCCTTTAATAAAATAAATGAAAGTGTTTTATGACTTGCTATCAATTAGTGTTGTTTTGTGAGCTGCAAAGCTGTTAAAGCTATCTCCATGATCTTGCAAAATGAAATGGATATTTAGTTGCTTTCATAGCAACAGCCTACAGGGGAAATTGATCAGGAGACACTCTAAACCATATGAACATATGCACACCATTCAGATATATATTTTTCTACCTTCTTTCTCTACCTTTAGAAACCAGCTAAGAATTTTCCTGCCCATATTGTGCTCTGAACATTCAGAACATACCAGATATTCTAATGTTCTCATAATTTTGAACTTAGTCTTTCTTCAGCTCTAACTGCCTGCTTAGTTGATCTACCATTTTTTATTCAGGATTGAGCTCAATTATTTCTTGAATCTTCTCTGACATCCCTCTTCTTTCCACATTGAGCTAGTCGGTACCCCAATGTTCCCACAGCTCACTGAGCCCACTCCTACTATGGCTTATACCCATGTCTGTCCCTGCACACCCTGGAAGCTCTTCAAGGATGAGACCACATCTCTGTACCTGGCGTATAGTTGGTACTCAATGTTTGCTGAATCAATGAATGGTGAACTAGACCATTCTTCCATGTAGTACATGAGCAAAGGTAGCCCAGGCTATACCCTTCTCCTAGTGAAGGGTAGTGTTGTGGTTCAATCAAATCTAAGACCCACAGAGCCAATTGAGATGAATTATGAACCTTTATTAGCTGGCCAGTGACTGACTCTCTACCATGCAGGGTTAGAGGAGATCAGCCCCGAGCTCCCAACAGAGGCAGCTTATAAAACCTAAAACCACATCAAACAGAAGTAGAAGTTGGCCGTTAGCATATCTTTATACATACAATACATCTCCTAGTACCACTCCATTAAACAAGTAAGCAGATTACAGAAGCAGAAGTTGGCCTTTAGCATATCTTTATACATAGAATGCATCTCCTAAAACCACACCCGAGCAAGCAGGACGACTTCTGGTATCTAATGATATTTCTTCCCTATAGTAGACTTAGCTAGTTGGCTCACTTGAAATTTTTCCACCCTTAACAGGCAGCCCTCTGCTCTACCTTTGCTCCAGAGGCCTCCTGTTCTCCTTAGCCTCTAGTTTGGCCTACCCTTATTACAGTCCAACTCAGTCTCCAATGAAACCATTCAAAATTTAAGATCTGATCACATTTCTGTGCCCTTGCCTGTAGAATGAATGACAAGCCCTATAAACTAGCATACAAAGTTCTCCCTCCACAAGCTCACTCCTTACCTCATAATCTGCCACTTCCCTCCTTCCCCTTCATGTTCTGAAAATATCCAACTGCCAGCTTAGTGGTTCCACACCAACAAAACACTGTCTCTCACCTCCACAGCTGTGACCATACAATTCCCTGGAGTTGAGAAGCCTTTTCTCTTCCCTTCCCACTTCCTCCCAAATCAGCTTCTAATTATCTTTTTAAGATTCAGTTCCTAAGTGGTCTGGTGGCCTGAGACCTTGCAAGAGCCCCTCATCTGGTCTCTGTGCTCTCCTTTCTTACAGCACTGGCTTCATAGGCTGAAAATCAGCAGTTAATCTATTAGACTGGAAGGCAAGAAGTTCTTGCCTTATTCACCTGTGTATCCCTGGTTATTGGAAAATAGCTAATGAACAGAATTGTCCTGAGGCTGCCTAAGGAAGGCTGTACTTTGTCTTTCTTTGAATTCCTCATCCTTTCTTGTCTTTCTTCTGCCCTCCATAGCACCTATTTTCCCTGCGAGGATTCAGCAAGTGTTAGGGAGTAACTTAAGTAAATTAGGCATGGGTGGAGAAAGAGCATGCTGTGTGTTTCCATAGCTCGAAACTAAATAATACAAACTACTGCGCTGTGGCAGCAATTTATTTCCTTAAATAAAAAAAAAAGTATAGCCTTTTTTCTTTCACCACAGGAGTACTCCAATCACTTGTCTAAACTGGATGATAGAATAAAAAGTACAGAAATATCAATGAATTCACCTAACTAATGTTCCATGACAGTAGGCAATTGGTAAGGGTAGCACTATTGTATGTAAGTAAGAAAATAGTATTAAACTCAATAAAAAGATAGATTTTCAGGTTATTAAATGGAGGACTAGACAGAAAAGGAAATAAGATATGTAGTCTTATAGTAGCACAGTATTTGTCTACATATAACTTGGATGAAATCTGATTTAGAGTTGGTATGTTTCCATAATGTTGACCTCTCTACTTCAAAATCAAATGTATTGGGTTAAGTTAAAAGCTATTTTTTTCCCCTCAACCCTGGGCTTGAGTATTTTATCAGCAAATTTAAAACCAAAACAGAAATGTCTCCCTTTGGGGAGCTTTCTTATAGTTTGCCACCAAATCATGGTGTGCCAGACTTGTATATTTCTTTCCTCTCCTTCAAGCATTCCTTATTTTCTTGGTACAGAATCTCATTCATCATCCTGCACAACCTAGACCTGGGCCCCCTGCAGGATCTACCTCTCAATAGTGTACTTCTAGAATACTCTCTCAGATGTCCACATGTGCTCATTGATGCAATGATGTCCAGGGTGCATGGCATCTGAGTAGAATCTTACTTTAGACCCTGTATTCAATGGCCTCTAAGAGTCACAAAACCTAAATGCTCAAGTGGCTAGATACTTTAAAGTCCCACCACAGTGAAATTGCACAAAGAGAGAACGTGCCCCTATCTTCACCGATGTCACCTCCTATTACCTGGTTTCAAAGCAGCCTTGCTTGTGCCTGGGGACCCATGAGTCCATCCTGGTGCTCCCACACACACTGCTGTCTACATGGGCTTTGCTCTAGTCCATGAGGCTGGGCTGGGAATATAGGCTCCATAGCCCAACTCCATCTCTACCACCACAAACCAAGGGAAAAAATGGCTCCCAAATAACATCAAACTTAGAGATTAGCCCTCCACCCAGGCCTGTCCTCATTCAATTCCAGCCATGCAGTTTCTAGGGTTATCAGGAGGCTTTTGGTACAAGATGTTCAGGGAATCTCTGGGTCTTCATCTTTAGATGCTGCCATTGTTGAGTTTTATTTTTTATACTGGAGTATTCCCAACTAGTCAGAAAGTCTGTTCAATGCCCCTTTTCACCTTGTGGTAATCTGCCTGGGAAGCTGAAGGAAAGCTGTAAGTGCTGGTGCCAACCTCACATGATGAACTTGACACATCAGGAATTACTCAAGAACCCTCAGAATTGTGTTAGCTATATTTGAGGCTTTCACAAGTCAGTCCAGCATTGTGTGCGAGACTATACAATGATATATTTTTAAAAAGAAGAGTTTAAACAAATTTTCCCCCAAATTTTTACTATTTTCTGTGAATATTGAAGGTTGAAACTCCTATCAAGGTCCCAGTCGGGCCTTGAGATCTTTGACTCACTTCTTCATACATTCATTCAATAAACATTGATTCAGAGTCTACTGGGTGATTGGTACTGTTGAATAAACTAGATATAGCAGTCAACAAAAATTTACATTCTAGAGAGAGGAATAAAGAGAGTAAATCAGTGAGTAATATGTAAAAGTAGTACAGTTGACTTCTGTTGGCAGAAAGTTGGATGGTCAGCATCTAGCATGTTGTCATCTCTGTAGGGAAGTGAGCAGAGTATGAGAAGCAAAGCTTGGCTTGGTATTCGACCTACAAACTGATTCCTGACTGTTATGAGAGTTTTGTAACACTTAGTAATTTTGAAACCAAGGGGGAAAACCTCATAGGATAAAACACACATTAAGTAGGTAGTTGAGATGAATATGGCTCCCCTTCCAGTGTTTATCTGCTGGCATCTCCTTGACCTGTTAAGAAAAGACATGAGGGTAAGAAGTAGGAGTACTGATTTGCTTAAGAGTCCCAAGGAACCAAGGGATACAGTTTTCATATATACAGTATAAGAAAAGTAAAGAATTAACGTATATGAATAAACTCAAAAGGCCATGTTTATTCTCCTATTTCCAAGCAGCCACTACAAGTCACTTCTTACTTTAAATAAGGAGTGAATTGTGATGAATGCACTTATGAACATCTTCATTTAAAAACAAATTGCACCACAATTTCAAGATTCTAAATTGAAAAGTTAGTAGCAAAAAGAGCTGCTCCAAAATCCATACTCTATAAAAGCCACATAGCTCATGAGGAGAATGATAAAAATATAGATCATGGGCCTTTATGCTCCAAAGAAAGGTTTTGAGTCTGCTGCATTCATAAAGCCCTCTTGGAATAAAGGTGTAAACATAGGAATATTATACAATAGCTATACTGCCTCATTATGCTGCCATATTTTTATAAATAAGATTTATAATAACAAAATAACACCATCAGCAAAATTTCATGAATTCACTACTAATGCTCAGATTGAAAAAAGCTGAATTCTTTACCAAGCTGTAGGATATGCATCTTTCAGAGAACAAGAACATGGGGCAAAACTTGAAGAAAGACACCCCTCCATTTTGTAGTGGCATCATCTATGGTGACATTTACTTGATGTGATAATGACATAATCTAAGAGTACACCTTGAAGAGACTTTATCACAGTTTTTCTTCTCATTACCATTAAGATAACAAGGTTGTTCATGGAGCACTATAGATTTAGGAATATAGATTTATTCTCATTATACCAAATGTCCATGTCAATATGTGGATACAGAAATAAACTATTGTAAATCCTAAGGAAATTTTTTAAATAAATCTTTTTCCTGCATTCTTTTACTACCAATAGATGGAAGAGTGGGATAGATTCATTCACCATATTTTGACATGAGGCAGGAATTAAACTCCAAAATGGGTGTTCTTATGAAAATCTAACAAATGTAAACTAAGTGTAAGGATAACATACTAAAAGAAGTCCTCTCTTGCTGATCTGACACCTACTGACCCTGGTCTCAGAATCAAAGCACCACTTTCTCTATAAGTTTCTCCATAGATAATCAAATATGAGAGGCTCAAGACAAGTGGGTAAAATCATGTCTCAAATCCTTTTTTCTGATGTCCTCTAGTCTGAAATATTTTTAGACAGTGTATTTGTCTTTTCAGTCATGAAACTCACCCCATCAAATAATTAAGTTACTTAGCTAATATTTTCCTTCAAGCTTCTCTTTAAAAAGTAAGTACAGTAAAATTAGAGGATACGCTTAAAATATAAAACCAGAGAATACAGTTATTTGGGTTGGCATTATTTATGTAGTTGAGTTCTAATTCTGATAAATTGATTAGGTCAACATCCTCATGCATAGTATGAACTGTGAAAATAATAGCTAGCATTTATTAAAAACATGATATATGCCAAGTATTATTCTAAAATTTTGCATGTTAATTCTCATCATAATTCTGTGAGTGTGAACCTGGAATAAAAACTATTTGTAAAATGAATACTATTTTTATACCCATTTTACCCATGAGAAAATGAGGCATGGTTTACTTAAAGTCACAGACAAGGCAATCTGGTTTCAGAGCTGATGCCCTTATTTCCATGAATGGAGAGACAGGGCTGTGTGATGTTTGGGGTCCTTCCTTACTGGTACAAAACTATTTTTTAAATTTATTCTGTTATTTTATTCTATAAAATTCGGGGTGAGGAGGATGACTTTCTTAAAAAATTAGTGTTTCTATTAGTAGGTTTTTAGACTATCTGAGGATTCCAGAACTATAGCTTGATGTATTCAATGCCCAGAATCTGTTTAGATGGAACGCCAGAATTCTAGCCCTCTGCAAATCCTTGTTTTGAGAGCTTCCATGTTTATAAATAAGCATGCACCAGAATTCAGCATTCCTTTCAAGTTGGTCTGTTGAAAACACAAGTGTACTGTAAATCAGACTTTATTTAGGCTATCCTTTGCTGGCCAGATACACTGGCCATGAAAGATCTGAAGGCATAAACTTGGCAGCAACTTCAAAATATTCAGCTGGTCCTAGAATGTTAGCATGCTCATTATGTGCATTTATTGTGCCTGGGTACCCTGCTGTCCAAATCTACCCTGAGTCTCCAATCAGGAGGAAGTATTGATAGGAACATTGCTAATATGACATGACTGGGGACAATACAGAGTGACATGACCCGAGGTGATGAAGAGAACAAGTAAGGTTTCCCCACCATTCCCTCCCTCTTTCTGCCATATACCTTATGCATATTACATCTCTGCCTTGGCAGTTACAGACAGAAAAGCCAAAAGATATTTATTAAGCTGCATCCATCAATAACCCAATGGTCCACCTGAAATGCTGTCACCTTACAGATTGGCTTGCACCAGCTGTCTGTATCTACCACACTCCCTCACCTTTCGTTCTAGTGCTAGTTCCAGAAGCCAGCAGGCATCTATCTCCCCAGAGCTTATACACCTTTCACAAAGTCCTAGGGTTACAGGATAGAAAATAAAAAGAGTCACCAAGTTGAAGTTTGCTCCATTAAGAGGAAAAGGCAGCAAAAAGAGGAATAAATTGGGTTTCGAACTAGGACTAGGATATAAAGGAAATATTAAAAATTAACAAAATCTGTACATTCATGGTTGCTGAAGCAATCTTCTAAAGCAGTAGAAGGGTACTCATTACTGGCCTCATAACTCAAAAGCTTAGAGCTCGCTTTTAAGTATCTACTTTATTTTACATTCAGAATAATAATTTACTCTTTATATAATGCCTGAATTTACAGCAAATCAATGGGACTATAGCTGAACAACACACAAGTGTCTTAAATGTAGGAAATTGTCAATCTAAATTATTGTATTGTATCAAGATAGTAATTCCACAATTTCCTACGTGGATTTTTCATTGATCTAGATATTAGATAAATGTCTTACGATTTCTAAAAATATTTTCTCTTCATTAAATAGGAATCATGGTCTTATTTTCTTCAGAGGGCAATTTGTATATACTGACTTAAATATTTTATCCACAATTCATGGATAAAATTGTATACTCAACTGCACATAATTCAATCTTTCTTTGAGGATTAAGAAGCTTATTTTGGGATCACTCTGAAACTCAGGAATTTCATTATGATTTCCACTTGTATTGCACAAAAAAAATGTAAATATAGCAGCTGGCAGACAACCTGAGAAGAGTATACCACTGGGCAGTGTCCGTCCTGGCAGTTTGGGGACAGGATTTCTCAAGGAGTCTCTTCACTTTAGGAGTAAAAAATGAACACAATGTGAACTCTTTCACTTTATGTAGTCAAATAAAAAACAGAGGGAGTTTTCTCTCAATATTACCATTACCTGCCTCCATACACTATATAAAAATATACTTAGAAAACCAAAATCAAGGGCAACCTGAATTTTAAATCCCATGGTGGTAATCTGGCATAAGACAGGGTTTCTCTTTAGGCCAATGAATGAGAATTTTTTTCTCCTTAAAATGAAGATCATTATTGTCTTTTAGAAGAGAGATAAAGGCAAAAGACACATAAAGTAATAAGCTTAAAATGTATTTTCATTTCTAAAAAAAAATGTGCTGGGTCAATGGAATTGCAGTAGAACTAGTTATGTGAAATTTGGTTGTAAATGAATAAAAAACCAATAAGATATCATGTTAATGAAAAAAAATATTAAGTTCCTGTCTTTTTGATGTTCTTCTGACAATTAGTATTTCCTTCCTCATCTATGATATAAACTCTAAGCAGATATCCAAAGGAATTAAACAATAAAATATGTTTTGAAAGGAAAAAGAAGAAAGAAGGAAAAGAGAAAGAAGAGAGACTGAGACAAAGGATAGAAAAAGTAAAAGCAAAAAAAAAAAAAAAAGAAAAAGAAAAAAAGTCATCTTTCAAAGAGTTTCCAGGACTTGAATTTAAATGTGGCATTAATTATTTTTCCACCAAGTCTTAGTCTTGGCAGGTTTCTGCTAAAATGCAGGAATTTCATGGATATGGAAACTGGTGATGGAAAATGCATTATTATACACAACATTGTTGTACTTGAGAGGAACTATATGGGAATAAAAAATAACACCCTAGAATAAATACAAATGAAATTCATGTATCAAAACCAATACTGTGAAAATAGTTTAAATGTTTCTTGAATTTATATGTAGTCATTAACCTAAATGCAGATTTTAGTTCAAGCTACACTTCTGCCTCATGGTCAGAAGGCCTGAAAACCTGTGGTGTGGAAAATTGGCAGGATAGAGAATATTGAATTGGTCTCCATGGAAAAACAGATTTGGCAGCCATAACCTCCTCCTTGAGTACCCCGCCCCCCAACCCAAACACATTCTTCTCCCTATCTTACTCCTGTCCCAGGAATGAAGCCAAGGGAATGCCATATATTAGCTAAAACAGCAAGCAGATGTCAACCTGGTCATTCATCAAAGGATCTTTCTCATTGGCCTTGAATTTCATGGTCAGAATAAAAACCCCCAATAGTCCCAACCATAGATTTACTCTCAGAGAGCACAGAGGTTGAAGGTTTCCATTTCTACTGACTTTGTTTCCTTCTTCCTTGGAGAAGGAAGTGAAATGATGCATGTGCTTTACCTGATGACCCTAAAGGAAACTATAATTCATAAATGAAAAATATCAATTCATTTGCAGAAGTCCTTAAAATCTATTCCTCTCTTCCACTCCTACTCCCATCCTGTTTGAATCCCACATTCTGTCTGGTTACCTCAAGGAAAGTAGACATTTCCTCAGAGTTTTGTTTGGTCTAGAGGACAAAAACCCAGGGACTTCTCTAAAATCATTTCTCCACCTGGGAAAATCCTAATGGCCCACCTCAAACCTTGGGCCCACCTCAATTTCTCCTGGGGCTAGTCCTAAACCCAGGCTCCATTAAGTAGCCCAATGTTGGTTGAGAATATTTTCCTTCCAGCCTCAGTCTAACCTCCTTCAACCCCACAGCTTCAGAGGAAATGTTCACTAGGCCCCCTTCAGTGGGTTCTGAGCCCTTTGCATGAGCCAACTGGGGAGAGAACTTCCTTCCCCCAGTGAATGTTGTATCCATGTGCTGTACCGTTGCCTCTCTCAGTGGTTTCACCCTGATCTTTTCTCTCTTTGCAGCTGGTTAATAATCCACTAGCAAGTCAGGCTGCAGCGGCTGCAGCAGCAGCCATGGGCTCCATAGCAAGCTCACAGGCCTTTGGCAATGCCCTCTCCAGTCTTCAGGGGGTCACGGGTCAACTAGTTACTAATGCACAAGGACAGGTGAGTGGGAGATGGGTTGAACAACAGTGAATTTTTATGGCAGATTGAACTTGGAAAGGAAATGATTTTTTTTTTTTTTTTGCATGACAGTGAGATGTAACCACATCCATTTGAGGCAAATAAATAATGTTTACTAGCAATGCCAAGAATAGGAAAAAGATTGGGAGGTTTTTCTATATTTTAGAAGCAAGATGTTTTTTCCTTCCCCGAGTATGTCTAAGTTGCATTTTGTTTTTATTTCTATATGGTGATTTATGTTCTGATATTAACTGAAGAAATTACTTTTCATGACAGGGCATCCTTTAAAAAAAAAAAGGTAAATTTTTAAAATAAAATTTGTTTCACTTTTTCTATTTTTTATTCTTTTTAAATGAGTAATGGGAGAAACTGATAAGTTTCCTTCTCTAATTGTTTCTAAGATTTCTAAACCAGCCTTAATAAAGCCAATTTCTGAATGTATGAGGAGGTAATGGGAAAGAAGTCCTATAAAAGCATCAAAGAAAAAGAGTAAGTTAAAGTGAAGCCCCTACATGTCAGGACTCTGGCCTCCTGCTGATTCTCATGGAAGCTCAGCAATCTCTTGTATGCTTGTAGGTTTACGTTAGTCTGCCAGGGCCAGCAAACTTTCCTCATGTCCTAAGCAGTGTGCCTGTTCCCTTACACCATTCATGTGCCAGCACTGCGGTCACCAAGGTACGGATGGAGCTTCAGATGAGTGTGGCTTTATCTTCAAGACCCCAATAAATGTAAAAGCTGCATGAAAATCAAACAAGAGTTGGAGCTGATGGTTTTGGGGTACCCTCCATTCAGAGGCCTAACACAGAGCTCAGCTTTGGTGGTTATGGCACCTCCATCTCAAATGTTCCTGTTTCTGATGATGAAATACAAGGGAGAAGATGCTTGCATCCTCTCCAAGATTTTTCCTCTCAGAGTTGTTTACCCAGCAGTAAGTTTATGCATCCTTGCTTGGCCTGCTCTGTAGAGAACGGGAATTTCGATGTCTTGAGTCCTGTTTTTATTTTACATAAAGAGTAAACAGAGATGCATGATAAGCTAAACCGTCTCCATCTATGTCCCAGGGAAAAAAAGCTGACCTTGTTATATTTCCTGGGCGGGTGTAGGATTGTCCCGTCAGAACCCCAAGGGCTGAACGATGGAGCTTGTCAAAGAGAGGCCCCAGGTAATGAATCATCTTATCACAGGTGCACACCACACATATTAAAGGAGGGTTGTATGAACACTGTGCCCTCCACAGTCACCTTTCAATGTCGGCTTTAACCCTTGTTTCAATCCCTTTTCATCAAAGGATCATTTTATGCAGCCAGCTCTAAATGGAGGCTCTCAAAAGCCTATTAAGATTTCTGGAGGGATGGGGTATTGGTGTGGAGGAAAAGTTGGTTATAATATCTATAACTCATTCACAAATCAGGTTAGTCCTGGAAGTCGTTTCCTAAAGTTGTGCCCAAAATAGAACACCCCAATTCATTCCTGCCAGGCTACTGGACCTCGGTAAATTTTAAGAGTTCAAGATAGAAATTTTATCCACTGATGTGTATTTCCTTCTGATTTTTCTGTTCCAATGTCCAAGTAAAATGTACCACTATGCCCTACCATTTGAGAATTTGTGATGGCAAAAATGCTTTACTGTTTAGAAGGAATTATTAGGAATTAATTCTTCTGATAATTCAATGGCTAATCGTTTTGCCAGTTACAAACCCATACCCTTCTCAGGAGGGTTTTGCTTGGCCTTTGCCTGCCCGCACCCCAGAGACCACTCTCCCAGCCCATGAGTGTCCATAAGGAAATGAGTATGAACATAGAAGCTTGATTGGTACTCTGCATATAGTAAGTAAGCATTGATTTTATTTAAAAATATTTTTTATTTTAGAAACTGTTACGATAGTTGATTTGATATGGTACACAAATACCCTACATTGAAAAAGAATTACATTACAGAAAAATCAGTGTTGCCCACTCACGAAGTCTAGTCCGAGAGTTTAGAAACATGCCCATTGGCATCATGTCCTCTTCCTAGTGCCAGAAGAGACCAGGATACTTACAGTTCTAAAGTAGATGAATTGATCACATTCATGTAGCACTATACTTTTTTAAATCTTCGTGATATAAACACAATCATCTTTCCAGAAAAAAAGTGCCTGTCCTGCATCTGTTGGCACAAAGATACTTGTTCCAGCCTTATAAAGTGGTCAAATTACATCAAAAAAGAAGGGCAAAAATGATTTGCTCTGTGTATGTGTGTGTGTGTGCACGTGTGTGTGTTCCTTTGGCTTGTACTAATATGATACAAAAAAGTAAGAATACATTGGAATCAAGTTAATACAATTAGCCTTGCTTAAAATATCACATAATAACTATACCCAGCCCATTTTCAATTTCTTAAAAATCTCCACAGAGCTTTCCCAGAAAAGGTACAAAAAGAAAACTCTTAATATATTTGGAGATTCTTTCATTTAAGTTCTTGAAATTAACTATTCTTCATATTTAAAAGTTCACCCAGAAGTAACATACCCAAATCTACCTTCGGGCTCCTGGCTTTTGACTCTTACCAGGAAGAAATCCCACCACCTGGGACTCGCAGTTTTGCTTCCCTGTCTGGAATTTATGTTTTCATTTACTGGATCTCAGTAAATGAAAAAAAAAAAAAATGGGAAATCTCAATGTATTTAAGAATTTTTGTTTTCTGTTCTTTTTTTCCTAACCAGTAGTTATGAGCAAATGTGGAGAAAATACTTCAGTCATTTTTATACCTTTCTGACCCTGCCATTCATTTGCAGTGAATTCAGAAGTCAGATACAGTTCCAAAGAGTGATTAATATTAAAAGAAATGCTACATTCTAAAGCCACAAAGTACAAACCTTACCCAGGGATGTTAAGGTATTTTAATATTATGAGATACCCAACTTCACTCTGAGGTGGGAAGGTAGCAAGTTTTCTATTGGTAATTAGTGATCATAAATTTATAATGACTATCACGGTGCTAAAAAGAACATTCTAATCCTTTTTATTTACCAAATCAAGAATTCATGCACATGTGGAAGCTAGGCAATGGACTAACTACAGACTTGTTTGAATTACCAAGTCAGCCAATAACTAGCTCTGTGACCTTAAGCAAATTACTTGAGCTCTCTGAGCTTCAGTTTCACTATAAAATAAAAATAATAAAATCTAAATCCCTAGATTATAAAGATTACATGAGATAATGTATGACAAAAAGCCTACCATACTGAGTCCACAGTTAAAGACTTAATAAGTGGTTGCCATAATTATAATTGTCATCATCATCATCATCATCATGGTTTAGAGTTTTGTCTAGCATTTTCTGGAAACCTACATTTGGTTTGGATATATAGCAAAAGGCAGTACAGTGTATAGGCAAAAAATATATATGGGCTCTAGAACAAGACTCCCGTTCATCAGCTGTGAGACCTTTGGCAATGGACTTACCCTCGCTGTGCCTCAATTTCTTCATCTGAAAAATGGGAATAATAATGGCACCAGCTTCTAGAATTAAAGTGCTTAGAATTGGGTCAGCCACATAAGTCAATATTTAGTAATGCTATCACTCAAGATGCTATATGTTTTCGGTTTATAACTTTTCACACAAACCCACTATGTGTATAAGAGTATGAGAATGTGAAAATCTAGGGTTGTAGGACATTAAGTTATTTTAGGGAAATCTCTTCCTTACCCTGGACAGTTCAGTGTGTGTGTGTGTGTGTGTGTTCATAACACTCACACACTTGGTATATTCAGGATTTGGCAAGTAGATTTACCATTGATTTGTTCGGCTATGGAATTGGCTTCCTTCGTGCCCCTAGCAATATCTCTTTATTGGTGTTATTGCAGAAAAGTAAAAGCAAATTAAATTTTATTTTATCCTGGGGCTAAAGAAAGCATTTTACATTTTAACTGAAGCTCAGAATGTTTCCTGATGAAATTAGTTCTTGACCACTGTGAAATTTTCTTAAGTGGCAGCAAGTCAAGTTAAACACCCTCTCTTAAGTCTTTAAAGAGCCAATCAAGTAAAAAAATAATAATAAACAAGTAAACATTACTTTTTATAATTATAAAAAAAATTAAAAATTAAAAGGACTTACTCATTCAAGTTACCCAGAAATCACACACCAATGTGTCAATAAGCAATGGCCGAGCAGACCTGGTTTGGCAAGGTGAAAGGATTTGCTATAGGACAGGAGCTGCTTCCTCAAATGACCAGAAGGCTATGATTAAAGAAAAACAATCTGCTGATAATAACAGAAGCCTGTGCCTTGTGGCTTAGAGGATACACCCTTAATTGTACAAAACCAGTCTTGGTGAGTCACCTCTATTCAACAGCTCTGGGCTGGACATGATGTTTGACCAACTGGAAGACCATTCTAACATCATAACTTTCAAATGTGGTAAAAAATAGATGTCTGAGAATTAAAGAAACATGATGCTTACATTGGGATGTTCATCTGAATTATAATAACAGTAAATTAAATATTTCTGGAAGGCAGTAGAGTAGTTAAGAGCATGGGCTTTGAAGAAAACGAGTCTTATTCGAACACATTTTTAGCTTTGTGGCCTTGTTTAGTTACAGAACTGTTCTGGGCCTCAGTTTTCTCATCAGTAAAACAGGAGTGATAAAACTTCTCACATACTTTTGTTTGGGCTTAAATGTGTAACAGTAGAAAAAGTGCTTATCACAGTGCCTGATATGTCTTAAGCATTTAATAAATTGTATTAATTTATTAATAAATTAATGTTATAGCTATTTTTTTAGGGTTAAAAAAAAAACCAGCAATTGACCCTGAACTATGGGTTGCTAAAGTAATTCAACACGTAATTTAAATGGAAAGATGAGAATCTTTTAGAAAAAAAAAAATCACTACAAGATGAATGAAAATTAAGTTATAATAAATGCTAATCTCAGTCAAAGGATTAAGATATAATGAATTTATTCAATAAGTGTCCATTTAGCCCCTCTGTGGGTTTTATGAGATCTGCATAGGAGAACAAACAAATCCATAGATGCTCACTTTTGTAGAACAAATTTCAAATCCTATGTAAAGGAAATAAAATGTATAACCTTGACCATGTGACTAGAGCTTTAGACATATCCAGCTAAAGCCAACCGATCAGGAATTTAGGGTGTTTCACATATACTCTTTCATTGCAATAATGAAATTGGTTAAATTTATGGAGAAAATAAAAAATTTTTTCAAAAAATGAATACAAAAGACATCTTCATTCAACCACCTAGATGTTAACATTTTTCCATATGTTTCAGTTCTCTTATTTTTAAAAGAAATAAAACATTACCAATACAGTTAAGACCGTAACATCCTCTTCTCCCATTTCTCTCTTTTCCTTCCTAAGGCAATTACTATAATAAAATTGATGATTCTTTCATGCAAGTTTTTCATTTTTACTACAAAATATTGATTTTTAAGCTACAAAATCATATGTACAGAATACCATTTTAATACAAAATAGAATATATTGTTAAGACATTTCGCATAAATAAGAATCAAACAACTTTTGTTGAAATTTTGGCATAGGTAGCTAAAAATTCAGTATTGGTATCTGTATATTTCCCCTCAAATATTCTAAATAGAGCAATCTATTTATGTAATATGCTGAACAAAAGGGTTTGTTTTCTAAACCAAAACTCGAAACTGTCCGACAAAATATTTTATTTTCTCACTTGCAAATATCATTATATGAAGTTTTAAAAGGTGTAAAAATTCAATCACATTCAGTGGAATACAGTGAAATGACATTTTTTAACAGAATAGCATTTTTAAAATCAGCTCTTTCTAGAGACTGGGAAATATATGTTCATGGGGTTCCGTAATATTATAAGAATTTTACCCTGGCTGCGTTCGAGTAATAACGATAAAACAATAACAATAAACAACCTCAGTCTTTCTACTAACATATCAAATTTCCCCTTTGAGCCCAATTGAGAGCTTTATTTCCTCATTGTAGGAGAGGCCATTGCATTAAAGTGATGTTTGCCTAAGTGGGAGCCTCGGGGAGGAGAGGGAACGAGCCCCTGGAGCCGCTGCACAAACGAGGGTTCCCGTGAAAGACGCAAGGAGGCGCCCGCACCGAGTCCCTTTGTCGCCCTGTCGCATGGGTGTTCCTGGCCCAGCGCTGGAGGACGCGTGTCCCTTAGCGGCCACTCATAAACTAATGAATGTTGATGGGGTCAAGCAGGACGGCCACATCTCCCAGCTGATACGCCACACACTCTCTCACTTTTTTAACCCCACTTTTCCCAAATTTACTGTCCACCTAACATGTCATAGAATTTAGGGTCGCAGAGAACATGTTAGGAAATACTGCAGGAAGTATTTCCTCCAGTCAGGCTCCGCTTGGCAACCGGGCCTGGCGGCGATTTCCGTGGGGCCGTTTGAGAGCACACACCTGCATAGAAGATTTGTGGCTAGAAGGGATGTCATATCTCTCGAAAAAGCGCCCATAATTGTAATGTGAACACCCAGGGCAGATGAACACCCTGAACCGAGGCCCAGAGGCAAAGCGCTCCTTAGGGCTTTGTCAACAGCAGGGACTGGGCGGAGGTAAAGGGGAGTGGGCGGGGGCGGGGGGCGGAGTGAGACGCGCCTGGCTCTCCCGCCCTCGCGGATCTGAGGAATTGGACGCCTTTGATGGTAAAGAGCGCTAATGAGCCCTGATGGCCCTCGATGGCTCTGCAGTAATTACGAGAGAGATGAATTTTTTGAGAGGCTTTGCTACTGTCGTGGCTCAGCTGCTGACAAGAGGGACGTCATCAGGTCTCAGAGCTGGTCTGCGCCACCAGCAGAAGTGCAGCTCTGTCTCTCATTATGACAAGAAATTGTTCAGTCCAGACTTTCCCTACCTTGCCAAAGGTCACCTCTGCCTCCCGCTTCTGCTCCCTTCTTACCTCTCCAACTTCTGACATGAAAGAGTTAACCCCATTAGTGTCATCAGCCCAAATAGTCCACCAACTTGAAGAACTGAAAATAAAGCACCCTCTGAAATCTTTCTTTCTACCCTTTTCCCCAGCAAACTCAGCAGTGCCACCTGTCATTTACAATCAAAGGGGTGGGCAAAAACAATAAAAAAATCTAGTTTGGGGGATTGCCCTTGAGGATTGAGACAGAGAGAACAAAGGCCTCTCTCATCTAAAGCAGAACTTTGGATTGTTGTGCTGTCACATTTTTTTCTGGTCATTGTATTTTTTTAAATTCTTCACCCATGAGTATTTCATTTTCCTGGAAATAGGGAATTGTATTCTTTTGTGGGTTCCTGGATCAAGACTGTGGGCACATCTTTTCCTGATAAAGAATAAGAGAAGGGCCAATTAACTGATGCGGCAACCTAATTGACAGCTATCATTATAAACAAGTACTAAGTTAAAAGACACCATTTACAGACAGCTCCCTCAGAGCTAGTCTGACTATTTGGATCTTTGTTTCACCAGCACAGTTTACATTTTAATTAGCGAACACTTGTGACAAAATAATATCACTCTTTAACATTCACATGGCTCATTTCAGTGTGTAGTGCTCTTTAACCATCCTATTTCCTACAGCAGCACTAGATTTTAGCTGAATGTTCCTTCAGGCTGATTTCTAAAAAAGAATAATGGCCATAATAATATCTCCCATGTACTGAGCCTTCACCATGGGGCTGCTATCATCTGTGATCCTGTCACACGGGTTTGATGATCTGTAGTCTGTAGATGTGATTATCCCAGCTGTGCAGATTAGCAAACTCTTGGAATGCCAGAATTCGAAGTGTTAAGTGGGCTCCCAGGAATGGCACCTTCAGTAAGTGGCAGAACTGAGATCAAAGCCCAAAGTTCACATACATCTTCTTTTCCCACCCTCACTGTCTGGTGTTCAAAGACCTAGGTTCATTTTCTCCATGCTCCATAGATGTGTCACAGACTCCAAAATCTTCATTTTTCCATCTACTAACAGAAACTGTAATTCTTGCCCTATCAACCTTACAGATTTCTCTTGAAGGTATATATAACACACATACTTAAAAATAGGGAGAGTTGTAAACCTTGCTAAAATAAATGTAGAGTGTTTTATTCAATGTTTTTACCATTATTATCTTTGCTAATCAAGGGAACTAGAGAGGCAGATTCTAGGAAATATCCAAATAAGGAGATAATCTTGAAAAGTTGACCTCAGGTCTCAACTTCGTCTTGCCAGAGAAAATCATCTTTGAGGCGGCAGCGTCTGTAGGTCTGCAGCTTCCAGCAAGGTACCCTATCCATAAGGAAAGAAGTGTATGGTGAGTGCTTTGTATGGGGCTCTCTGAAGTGAGATTCACTGGAGTCTTCTTGGGCTTCTGATAGTATAATATGGCAAAATAATTTTAGAGTTAATTAAACGCCCAAAGTGGCAAGGCCCCAGACATTTCTAGATCCTTGACTTTGAAAGCTGCCCCTCTAAGAAAAAGAGAAATATCTATTACTGTATCGAGTCTAAGAAACCACTGATTTTAAGTTATACCACCAATTTAATAACAGCTTTTTGGAATGGAAGAAAATACTACTGCATTAAACAAATATGTCAATCTTTAGGGGCAGCTTAATTTCACAAATACTACAAATGTAAAAAATGTGGCGGGGGGGTCTTATAATTGAAGAAATATGTTATTTATTTGACAAATAACCTTAACTAAAGTTAGTATCAGAAAGACTGTGTACCTGGCTGTTGATGATGGCTCTCTTTTTAGTGTTTAGTTTCTAGTAAAAAGTCAAGGATGGAAGTAGAAGCTATGTATTTCTCAGTTTTTCCAACTAAAGAATAAAAATTAAACTTAATTTGGGTCAGGGAACATGGAAAGAGAGAAAATTCTTAACTTTGACTTAGCATCCCTAGAACATCATCTTCTTCTGCAAATGAATTTTATGATTAAGCAGAGCAGTAACAGAGAGGGGGAAACATTAAATTCAGATATAAGATGCATTCAACTTCCAAATAAATGTTCACTGTACAATATGCCAAATAATGCACCCAACTTTCTTGTTGGCCTATGAGTTGTTGACATGATACCTTCTTCCTAAGATATAGGCATTATATCAACTCCTCGTACAATAAGAGAAATGAGAAATAGATCAGAGATAGGTAGGAATAGAAAAGTCACAACTTAGAACAGTGAGAGGAGCCAGGTTCAGGTTCAGCATAGGGAAGTATGCCTTTGCACGATGTAGTTGAATGTAATGCATTAGACATAGGACATTGCTCCAAATTGCTATTCATCTCATTAACTACCCCTTTCCACCTTGTAAAAATAACAACATAAGTAGATCCTGAGATGTTGTCATAAAGTGGAGAGTTCAGAATATGACAATAAAGTCAAGATGCAATACAGCTTTAAACTTATAAGTAAATGGCATAAACCAAGCAAAACATAAACACACAAAGGAAAAAAAAATTACACACTTCTTAGACCTGACACTTGCCAATAGATATTCACAAAAATCCAGTCTTGTCAGACTAACAGAGGTGGACAGCACAAGTGTCCATGTTCTCACACTGAAGGCAGCCCTGGGTATAAAACATAGGCTTTCAAATCAGATGCCATCCCCAAGCAGCTCTGCAACCCCAGGCAAGGTACCCAGTCTCACTCAGCTGCAGTTTTCTCTTCTATGCAATGACAAAATGCGTTCCTCTCAGGGTTGTTAGGAGGATTAGTACTAACGATAATAAAATTAACAAATAGCTGCCATTTATTGAGCACTTTCTACCTGCCAAAGCGTGCATTATTTCATTTCATCTTGACCACAACCACAGAACATGGTTTATGCACATTGCGCAGATTAAGAAACTTCTAAGATCGCCCAGCTGGAAATGCTGGGGTTCAAATCAGAGATTGCTCTTAATTGCTTGTTCCAACAATAATTTAATTTTTTTTTTTTTTTTTTTTTTGCTGATGTATCCCAAATGGCTAGAATGGCACTTGGCACATAAGGAGCATAAACAGAGTAATAAAATCTGTGGACTGAATTTCATATAAACTAATATACTATCTGATAAGCATTTTGCATAAATTCATCATTTCATTTTGTTCTCACAATAATCTTGGACTATTATCTCTAATTTACAGCTGAGGAAACAGAGGCTTGAAAAAGCTAACTAGCTTCCCAGGGCCACACAGTTAGTAAGTGATAGAGCCTAGATTTGAGCCTTTATCCGGCTGCTTCAAACCCCAGCTTTCCTCTTAATGAAGCTGCTTTCAGCATGATGTATTTACGTACCTAATACCATGCCTGCCATATAGTAGTCATTCCATAAATATGCTTTCCTCACCCATACACATGCAATCCAGAGTGGCTGGTCTAAAGTAGGGTTTAATTAAGATATTGAAGTTTTATGTGGAAATGCTTGTAAGCATGATGCCATCCTGCATTACAATATCTGATGAAAATGGCACTTGTTTATTTATTAAACATTTTTCAATTTTTTAAACTACTAACATTTCAGGGTTGTTGTAAGAAATAAAGGTAATAAAGGATGTTAAATGCTTGGCATAGCTCCTGACACATAGTGAATATCATGCAAGTCCTGCCTCTCTCACCTTGAAACCCATCGAGAGGACCAGTGTGATGATTTTGAGTCTGCTGCTCACACCTATTAGTAACAGGGTAAACTGACAACCTTATTTTCTTCAGATTATCAGCAGCAGAAGGCTAGTGATGTCTTACATGGCTGTGTGACTGCTAGACACAATGACATCACTTTTCCTTATCACAAAATGTACTTTATTTAATCAAAAGTCTGGGCCACAGGGCCACATTACCTGCTAAGTTCATTTAACTACTGTTAGTTCCCCTGATGCTTCAGAATAAAAGCATTTTCATCTGCCTTCCATAAATCTGCAGGTGAAGTTAGCAAGCTAACCCAGACAATCAAAATGAGATCAGTAATATGTACAATTAGAAAAACAAAGATCGGTTTTAAATTCACATGGAATTTGAGGACTTAACTGCAAGTTAAAAATGGAAGTGTTCTCAGTATCATTGCTTTATAAAAGAACTATTTGGGTTTCTTTTAATATAAAAAGTGATATCCTTAAGAAAAAGTAAATTATTTACATTTAAATGATGATATACAATTACTTAGATAAACACATAAGGGATTGACATGGCATGTTACTCAGGATTCTGAGAACTTACTTTGATTTTTTGAGATCACAGAATCATATACATTTAAAAATATTTAAAAAATTGATAAGACAGTAGAAATAGAATTAATATGGATGGTTCTGCTCATCTAGAGTTGTTTCTGCAATCTGGAACCTAGATGAAGCAGAAAAATGCTAAGAACTTATTCTTGTCAGAAACCGAATCTATTACCACAAACATTGCTAGAAATGTCCCAAATATTTTAGAAAAGTTAAGAAGATTATTTCTTAATGCTGAATTATGGATTAAGTTGGTAGTTTTGTGAGTAATTATCTCAATTGTTCTTCAATGTAAGAATCACTATACCAATACCTACATTATTTGACAATATATATGTATAGTTTGTGAATGATTTAATCTGGCAAGACTGTGAAACTTATTCCTGATAAGTCTGTACTTCAGAAATAGCCTTTGAAATAAAAAATTCCAAAGTTCATACCATTGGCATAAATTATAAATTATTCAGCTTAGAACAGCACAGTAGAAAAATTATTACATTAGTAGTGTAGTGGAAACGATCAAATACATTTTTCTAGAAACAAATTTGAAGTACCAGAGTAGTAGTTAAACATATATATATATTTGAGGGACATTTAAAGTAGAAAGCAGAAAATTGTGAGAAACAACAATTGGAAGAATGCAGTGGCCCTCTTTGCTTAGATCTATCAAACCCCACCTAATGGCTAGTAAGAGTGCAGATTGATCAACTATGAAAATGTGGATACAATTTTATGTGAAAAATTAATCAGCATAATTCTAATGAGTTATGGTCTTTGTTGTGAGAAATGAAAAATTCCATGGTCTCACCCTAAAGAACATTAAGAAAACATTACTAAGAGGAAATTGAAAAAGTAATATATGTTAGAATGATGGGGACAACTTTTTCTGATTGAACAGAATATTGCATGCAAGTATCAAAATACATTTAATTTTGCCACAACAATATTCTCTTCACAAAAAGCATATGAATCACCTTGTACTCATGAAGCTATGTGGCGATAAACAGATGCATCTTTAATGACACTTGGAATGCCTTTGCTGCCCACCCTTTTGTTTTGTTGTGTATACTAATTTAAATTCGGCTTTACTCCTGAATGTGCTCAAAACACTAGGTGATGCAAAATGCGTGCAGCACTTTCTTAAACAATTGCTAAACATTTCCTTCACCAAATCCCATTGCTCTAAAGAATTTGGAATATTGGAGGTCACTGATTTAGGTTCCTGATTTAGGCTATTTTCTCTGATTGCCATGGCTCTTTTTCTCGCATTCAGGAAGAAATATAAAATAAATGGTTCATAGGCTTAGGGCTTCATTTAGGAATGTTTACTATAGCTTTTAAGGACCAAAGATGAGTTAAACTAAAAGATATTCTCCCAAATAATAAATAACTTTAATCTGATTTAGTCATTTAATTCAGCATCAGCAGGCAAAAGTAGAAATACTTCCCCAAATTCTAGGTATTTTCTGTTGGCATTAAAACTTAAAAGTTTTAAGCAAAGCCATGTGAAGCCTTATAAAGTTGGTCTTTCTGCAAAATATGGCTTCATCACAGTAGTGATTTCCTTCTGAAGGAAAAAAAATGTAGTTTTTTTTTTTTTTAGCAATTCTACAGTGTTGCCAGCTGCAAAGAAAGTGAAAATTATTCATAGTTTAATTTGTAGTCATTGAGGAAAAAGAAAGAGATGATGAAATGTTTCCAGTTCATACTTAAGAATCTGTTTTTGTTTTCTGGTCTTTATCTTACTGGACAAATATAATGAATATTATAATGAAAATGTAAAACTTCTGAAGATAGTTGGAAATTGAAGCATTAGATCATATTTGCAAACATTTCCATTTCCTCCCATTGAAAATAAAGTGAGAAGCTACAAATTAAAACCAGGGTCACAATGGCTAGAAAGAATTTGCCACACTTACCCTTGTTATAAGTAGTTATTGATTGAAATATGTATTTGTTTTTATTCCAATTGGGATTCTGTAGATAGAAAAATTATAATAAAAATTATAACATTAATATTACATAAATTAATATAATATATTTATAGATGAAGGGAGAGCTTTGTGAGAGGATGGTGGAGCTAAGCCCTTGTTTACCATGCAATGAATTCATGTGGAATCAAGATGGCAAAGGTTATTAAGACTGTGGTATGGTCTCTGAGGAGGAACATTGTTCCATGCAAACTGAAGGGCATTCCCCAATGTGTCCCTGTCATTTCTGCTCTCCAGCGGGAACCCAGCAGTTTCAACTTATGTTCTTGGGGACCAGAAGGTCCCAGTGAATTTACTTCCCACCTACCCCCATAAATTAACTCAGCCCTCCTTGCTATCTGACTTTTAAAAGCATTTTAGCCATCTTCTTTTTTATAATCAAAGTGATTTCAAAACAGAATTTAGGGTCAACAGATATTTTTCAGACTCTCCAAATCTAGAACAGTTTCTGGCAGAGAGTGGGTACTTAATAAATGGAATGTAAAAATCAAATTTCAATAATATTGGACCTCTTCAAAGATTTTTAGAAACTACTATTTTTCAGGAGAAAAGAACCTATTTCGAATGAAGGGTGAATCCAGCAGCCCAATGACAAATCCGAGCAAGTAAACAGTCTCTAAAGGGAGGAATGACAAGAGATCACCTCAAATCATTGACAATTGCAACAGTTTCCCAGGAGGATAAAAGAACAGACAGGACTCTTGCCAAGAGCAGGAGTTTTAGCTTTGTGTAAATTGTTGCCATCTTGACTATTCTGACTACTGGAAGTGTAGACTTTCTTCTTCACTGGGGGTTACTGCTGCCATAGATGCCAAGGTTTACAGAACGCTCTTATTAATCCAAAAGAAAAGATTTTTATGAATTCAGATGACTAATTTCCCAGTCTTCTACATGGGAACCTGGGCAATATGGTATGGCCCAGTGCTGGGCACACAGCAGGTCCCAGAAAGGATTTACTGAGTGAATAGGTGGGTGAGCGAGTATGTGAGTGATCAATTTGTGCATGAATCAATGCATGAATAAAACAACATTCTTAATTTTGAAGCCACTTAGAATAAAGCAGAGAAGTTCCAACAATTCCCTGGCTTTTCCAAACTTGAAAAGGTTCTTATTCATTTGCTAGAATTATCTACATTTACCTCAATCTACCACTCCTACTCCAAGTATATCTGTATTATCTATCCATATAAGGTACTTTTGAAATGTAAAGTATTAATATTTGTATCAATAACTAAACTCATATAATCAAAGCCTTTCAGTACATTTTAATAAATAGGTAATACATTTCTAAGGGGAAGACTTAGACAAGGAACAAAGTGGAAAGGTCTTTGTCCATTTCCCAAAGGGTATCTCCAAATCCCACTTTCCTGTCTGTCTCAAGGAGAATTGCGTGTCATGCTGAGAGTCTTTCTCATTTGACCTTTGCTGGGAGAACCTACCTTGTATCACAGAGTATTTCTCCCCAGTCACAGATGAAGCAAATAAACCTTTGATTCCAATATCATGCCTAACCAAACCTTAGACTAACACTGTGCAAAATTGATTCTCCTCTCTTTTGTCTTCTTCATCTCATCTTCTACATAAGTAAAAAAAAAAAAAAAAAAAAAAAGCAGAACAATAGAGAGAAAACAGCACCACCGAGTAATCAAGAACCCTTAAGTAATCCAGAGCTTGCCAATATGCTTTTCAGTATAATATATCTAGAATTCAGATATAATTTTTAAACTTGTGTTGATAGTGGACACCAATACTATGTTCAAGAAAAGGATTGATTTCATGGATACTGACACCCACCCATGAGTCATTCCAGAATAAGCCATGCAGGCAGTTACAATGACTCTTCAGTAATTCTCATCTCAATATAAATGTATAAATTTGTATAAACTTAATCTTTTTATTACACTCTGGATCAAAACTTTTATTATATTAATGTTTCTTAGCACTTGGGTGGGAATCTAAATAAAAGAGTAAACAGTAAATCTCACAATTACAGTAAAATATGTGAGGATACTATAGTGAGTCTTAAAATAAAAAGAAAAATTTTTAATTTGCCTCCAGAATTTATAGTGTGCCAGATTTACTTGTAGTATTATTGTAGTAGGAACTATCAACAGTTAAGGATGTGATTGCAGCTACTAACTTCATTTTGCCGAAGGATTTGAGAAAGATTCAGGTCCAATAAGAATGACCATCGTATCAGTGAACTTGACTTTTCCTTGGGAGGCCTCTCAGCTCTTGAGATGTGGAGCTTCTTCCACAATGTTTGCTGTTTGAGCCTCATATAGGGTTCAGGCCACACTCCATAAGCAGATCATTCCTATAAACCACATTTGGAATTGACATCATTCATCCTGTCTTATGTCATCAGAATCTAGTAAAATCCTTTCACCCAATCTCATCATCTGTAATTGGAAAACAAAGGCATACCCAGCAGATTTCTTCTTTCTCAATAATTAAACAAACAAAACATAATATTCAGTAGTGAGTTTGGGATTTAGAGGTGTCTTGTGTTCAATTAAAGATAAGCGGGGAGACCCATAAAAGCACATCTTTATTGTACCTCAATATTGCTGATTACTAATGAAAATAATCTTGCTAATATAATTGTCAAAAGATCATGTCAAAATTCATTCCGACTCTTTTCTTAGGTATTGTCACTATTTTCTCCTGTGGTGGGCACTATTTTTCCCTGTTATAATTTTCAGATTTTCAAAAGCTTCAGAAGGACGTTAGCAAATAAGGCATTTTGAATAGTATCTATTTTTAAGTTAGCTGAAACTTCAACCATCAGCATTATAAACAGTAGCAACTACTTCTCAGAAATAAACTGAATTTATAGTTAGAAGAAAATGTATCTTCCACTCACAATTTTAATTTCTCTACTTCTGGTATGTTGTTACATTCTCTCCTCTCTTTTCTCCCATGTCCCCCTCTTGCCTTCCTTTCTCTTCTACTTTCAAGCATTCTTAGTTAACAAAGTCTTAACAGCACAACCCATGGAATCTTCTTTTTTGGTGTTTTTGACCTTAATAAATGTGAAGGCAGTCCCTGTTTTTACTTGGTTTTAAAATTATGAAGAGCACTGGCTTAGAAAATAGTCACTAATATTCATGAATAAGTCATGTTTAATTTATACAAACTACTTAATTATAGGCCTCAAATGTTAAAATTAATTTAAAAAATAAAAAGAGTACATTACCCTCACGCCTGACCCCCTCACACATAAAATGGTAAGATAATCTAGAAGAGGTGGGAGCCTGGGAGAGAATTACAAGTTTGAATTTCTTTGTCTAGTAATTTATGATTATCAAATCCCTTCTTATACAAGTGGAAAAAGAGAACAGAAATGGTACTTGGGGATATAATTATCAAAGCCTCCAACTGTACCTTTCAACCTTTTCAATGGCAATGGGCCACCCCCCACCCCTAGATAAAAGCGAGAGATCTTGGCCCATGACTTTTCTTAGACACTCTTAGGGACTGCAATCATCTATGGTCACTTTAAACTTCAAACAAGATGCCCAGTTCCCTAACAACAATGAAAACTACCAACCTAACAAACATCCCACCCTACCACCTGTGGCCCCAGCTGAGCCTCCTTCCTCTGCCTGCTACTGTAGGAAAGTGTTGCCCAGTTCCACTGTCTTTCCCCATTGGAATGATTCTCATTTCCTCAGCTTGTTAACCTTGTTTCTGATAGGTCAGGTTGAGGTGGTAAGAGAACAGATAGGGTGTAAGAATCGTACCAGTTTGCTTAACTGTTATAAGACGGCTTCTGCAAACTTGGCCAGTAGACGGCTCAAACAAACTCTTGCCAGCATTTTCATGATGTCTTTCAAGGCCCAACTGGGAACTTTCCGATGCACACCGCTATGAGCAACGTGTTTCCTTCCAGCTGCCTACTCCCGTCTCAGGGCTTGGTTTCTCCAGGTCCACTCTCAAGGCCCTGTGATTCTGCCACGGTAGCCATATGCCAGCGGGTCCCCTGGGACAGACAGGATTGTAAATGGTTTAGACTCATGGTATGCAGTCCAGGGAAACACTCATGCATCTTCATTCTGCTGTCAGTGAAATGTAGCTAGTGGCAGCGAGTGCCATTCTCTCTTTCTCTTTTCCTTTTTCCTCATCCTCTTCCTTTCACACCTCTCCATCTCCTTCTTTTCCCTGCCTTTTTCTCTCTTCCCTTCTCAGCTCAAAAGTCACAGGCTCTCACTTGTAGATGCCTCACGGTGGGTGTCCCCAAATTTGAGGGAACAATATTAAATCAACCACTTTCGTTAACTTTGAGGGGAAGAGAAAGACTCCAATGCCCCATGCCTGAGAGTGAAGAAGACAGAGAGTTTCAAAACTTCTCTATGTCTACCCTCACTGTGAGGAGTGAGTTCTGGACTCTCTGACTGGGTTACAGAAACCGCTACTGTCTACTCAGCACAAAAGTCTCATCCCTCTTTCAGAATGCTGCACCTATTGAATCTTGGTCCCTCTGTGGAAACTTCCACCTTAGTATTTTTTTACAAGACAAGGAAGAGTTCATTATTTTCCATGATAAACTACTGTTTTCTGTTCCTCGGGATAAAATATTTTCTTGGTGAAATTGTAACATTCGGAAAAATTCAAAAGATCTTTTGCAACTTAGTGCAAAAACCTAGGAGCAAAATTAAGTCATGAATAAACATTTAACACCTGTTTTATTATTAAAGCATGGTGTTGAGTGCTTTGCATACATTATCTTATTTAATCCTCACAATAACCTTATGAAGCAGACATTATTATTCCCACTTTATAGATAAGTAGACTGAGGTTCTAAGAGGTGAAGTAATTCACTCATAATCTCCTATAGGCAAATCTTGAGCTTGATGCTAGCCAGTGCGGAACATTTTCTCCTTTCCGTGTATATCTTAAACTCTGTGAAGAAAAATTATCTTTAATGACTTTTTAACAGCTTTTAGGGGAGAGGATTGTTTTTATTGCTGTTATTTCTATTTTTACATCAGTTTTTGTGCAAAGTATCTTTCATAATGTGACTAAAAGTAACATTTTAAAGATTATGACCCCTCTACTTCTTCACTCTTGTCTGTGAGTGTATTTCTAAATTTGAAACCAAATATAGAGCACCCAGCAGGGATCTTAATTCTAACTGACAGTTAAATAGGTAGGTATTCCCAGGAGTAGAGTACCTATTGATACCCATAATATAATCATGAAAATGTATACTTTATAAAGTTCTTCCTCACAGTTGCTCATTAAGAAAATGTGTGTCATCCACTTCCTTCAAATTGGTCTGAGATAATTTGTCTCATATCCTTGACTTCAATTATGCCACCTTCAGGCACACTGCCATTTCCTATGCCAACAGCCATGCTAGACATTGTCAATCAGTTGTGGAACTGTTTCTTCCTGAACTCTGGAACCTTCAGATCTCAGGGAAGCCACAGCCAACTGATTGGTGTTTCCTGTAAGATTAAATCTATTTGTCCTTACTTGAGTGTCTTCCTCTAATTAACCTCCTTTATCTGCTTATCTCCATGCCTTTACTATTCTTTGGTTCAGATACTATGTTATAGGGCCCTCTTAATATTCACATTTCTCTTGTTCTCTATCTTGGACATAGCTAAATGCAAGAAGGCACTAGATTGCATCTTGCAAAAATGAATTTTGTTTAGGAAATAATTGCATTCTCTTACTCTTCCTGGAATCAGCATCAGAGCTGCCAAAATAATTCTAAGTGAGTTTAACCTTAAATCTTGGAGCACAGTGAGACTGAAATAAGTGTATTGCATAAGGAAGATAAAATCATCCCTTGGAGGAAGCAAGAAGAGATGGAGAAGGTGATTGGCTGTTTCTATTCTGGCGATCACTCACTACCAGCTCCTTGGCTCTCAAATGCTATAAGTTCTTTTTCCAAGAATGGACAAAGTGATACTTGTGTTAACAAAAGCCTCTTGACCAAAAAGTGCTAAAGTTACACACATATTTGGCAAAGAATTGTCTCTATTGATGGATTGAAAGACCTGAGGAAGTCACCAATTTATAGCATTGGTGGGTTTCTTTTTCTTAAAGTTGTGTGCAACAAAATTACTTGTCAATTTGACATCTGCAATCACACTCTCTGTAGCAGAGTTTAATTGTATGTCATAGACTATTACGATATGTGGCACATCAGACAACTTGTCTGGATGCCCTGGGTTTCTGTGATACCACCCTCAACTGCTATTGATAACACCTACATGTTGGCAATGAATAAATTCAACACACACTACTCTCCATCAGTCATAATTCATCCCTACTGAATACTTCAACTAGACTGAGATCCATAAGGGCATTGTAATGATAACCTGGTGACCTAAAGGACTTACGTGACCTTGAATCACTAAGGTTTGCTACAATTGCAAGATAATCTTTACAGTAGCTAAAATTATAATTGTTGCTGCATTAATAATAGTCAAATTTATGTGTAAGCCTTCTAAACTCTTATGGAAATAGGAATATGTGTACTAATGAACACTAGTAGTCATTTAAAGATTTTTTTAGTTGCTTTTGCAGCTGGGACTTTATTCACAGTGGTGGTTTATGCTCTTAACTGCTCTAAGGAAACAGACGGGCAAACATGAACAACAACAACGAAATAAGTCTCCAGTCAGAGAGGCTGGAACTCTTTAGATCACAACTTATCATTACAATACCAGTATGGGCCTTGGCCTGGTTAAATCATTCATCAGAGATGAATCATTACTGTTAGAGTTGGGCTCAAAGACATACAGGATCATTTCAAATGGTTCCAGAGCTATTTGTTGTGGAATTGATGGAACAATAACCTCACTTAAAAATTTCTAATGTTGTGATCTAGACATAAAGTAAGCCATGCTTTTTGAAATGAGATGGAAGTGAACCAATCAAGCAACCTCTATGTCAAGGATTCATTGAGGCATTTGCTTCACACTTGGACAACTACAATACAGTAGCATCCTAGTGACTGAGCTCCTGGTCTGTAGCTTCTCACCACACTATCACATTTACAACTAAAATAGCTCCATTTCAGCACTCTTCCCCTAGCCCCCCTCAGAAACCATTCATCAAAACCCTTTGCCTGGATGGAAATTGGCCCTTCCAGGCTGACCTGTCCTTGCTCAACTGTCTCCAACCTCTTTTGCATCCATGCTTCTCATCTCCAGCATAAAATCTTGTTTGGAATGGTTACTCTGCCATGCCAAATCTCACCCAACCTACAAGACTCTTCTCTGCCCCCGTTTCTTCTGTGAAGTATTCCCTACCCATCCCCGCCTTTCTTTCTCTGAAATAACTCATTCATTCCCAATATTCTTTTGAGTATCCACCATGTGGGTATAGAGATTTTTATCAAATAATCCTTTCCTCTTGTTTAGCACATAGTATTTCTCTAATGAATTGTTAGAATCTTTGCATGCCATGTACCTGTTTTATCACTCCCCTCCCCCACCCCAATAGCATCTTCTGGTGTCCTCCATGGTACATGACATCATGTCTTATATAGAAAGTGGTCCGAAGGTACTAGACTGCTCTGCCAGAGTCCTCAGCATCTTAGCAGAGCTGAAATTCATCTTGTGTAGTTAATCCCTTGAGTTGGAGTTATAGCCTAGTGGCCATTTTTGCTCAGTGACATGTGCTTCCCCTGACTTCTCTTATCAGTAAATCCTTAACTCTGGAAGCCAGAAACTCAAACTCCAAAAGCTAGTCCAATGACTGTAAGTGCCTCAAAAGCATCCTCTTTCTATCTTTACCCTTAAGTCAGAGTTTCTCTAATGTCAAAATTCAATTTTAATTTCCTGATGTAGTTGAAATATGTGTAGATATAAATACTTACTTTGAATATCAAAAAGGCTTTATTTCAAAATATGATTTCCACATGTAAAACTGTAAACTTTCTACAAGAGCTAAGGGCCTCACATGTTGACTGCCTCGGCTTCTTTCATTTTTTGTTTTCGATCTTTGAAATCAGAGTCTGAGGAAGCATTTTGGTGAGACGTATGAAAGAACTGAGAGGAATGGGAACCAGTCTAAGTGAAATAGGCACATCAGAGAATTTTTAGACAGCAGTGTACGCTCATCTCTATCCTCTGATGAATGGGAGCAAATTAAAATCAGCATGTTGTAATATATTGAGGAATATTAGAAAATTCCCCACAATGCAGTGCCAAGGTTATGACATACTAAGATGGTGATCCCAGCTCCCCTGAAAAGAGAACAAAAAATAAGAAATACATAACCTCTCAGACAGCTTCCTGACTGGAATGGCCCCTAACCCTGCCCTCACCCCAAAGGCAAACTCTCTTCTTATTAAAGGGTTCCTTCAATCATGCCATCCCAGATCCCTCTGGCTCTGACACTAGCGCTGTTTTACCACCAGTAAGTGATGTGAGGGCCTAAGAAAGAAGAGAGGAGCAGGTGGGGAGAGACCTAAGTGGTACCGTGTTTTAGTAATGTCACAGCGCAGTATATGGAAGAGAGGCTGCATGTAGGGAAGAGGCTGATGAGTCATCTGCATTCTCCTGTTTTCTTGCCACACAGAAAGCAGACATAGAATCTCATTGCACAAGGTGAACACAGACTTGTGGCAATCTTTTCAGAGCAGAAAACCTCTCTCTGCATCACAGTGTGTTCTATTGCTGTCAAGTGCTGTACCTCACTCTGAAGCCTTCTCCCAGGCTACTTACTCACATGGCTCCTAAAGGGGCTAACATCCTGCCTAAAATAGAATTCACAACCCCGCCACCTCAATGAACTCAGCTTTCAACTCTGGCCAATCAGATGGAGTGGAGCTTCTCAGGCCTATGACATGGGGAAGCCAGAGTGGATGGGTCAGCCACCAAGTTATCATAGTGTATTATAGAAAGGAAGATTATACAGCTCACAATGCAAGTGTAGAGGGGTGTTATGCAGTTCACACTGCAAGTGTGGAGAGGGAAAGTATCCAACACAGGTGCGGGACAAGGACCCTGCTCCCCAGACCTCTCCACATTGCCTGTAGGGTCATAGGAAGAGCCTTTGGATACTAAACTGCTTAATGCAAGAGCACTCATCAATAAAGTACTTATGTGCTCTGATCTATTGATGTGGACTCCTCCTGACCTTGCTGGCACTGATGAGACATGCTCATTGCTGATGCTGCAAGACGGACATTGTAGGCTTCCTCAGTGAGACTAAGGAGCTGCAAACTCCCTAAGGGGCTGCTGATCACTCTCACAGTAATTACTTGACCTTTATCAGCATCCATTGACAACTGCCATTGATACTTCATATTCCCACAGCCCCTCCATTAGTGCCATCCCACAGGGGCTTTTGTTGTAGAAGCAATGACCAAATGAGGAGGGGGAAGGAGGGGGCAATTTTCCTTTCATGATCATACTGTGGGGTTAGAAATCAGAATTATTTATGTATAAACTCAGTCCAAAAGTAAATTATTGTCTGGTGGGAAATTGCAGACAGAATACAATGCTTTTTCTAAGAGCTGGTACCCTCCAATATTCTCCATGTGGTGGGAGCCAGATGACATAATGGAAAGCAAACACTGGGAGTCAGCCAGCCCTAGGCTCCAACTTCAGCTCCATTCATCATGTACAGATTTCTCCATCACATCACCACAGAGCCTCCTTTGTCTTACCTACTAAGGAGGGTGGGACTAATGCCCACTTCTCAGAGCTGTTGTAAGAATATGGAATAAAATGAGATCACTTCTTGAGAAAGCATTATTAATATGTCTTGGTGGCTCCCAGGCCACATCATCATGGTGCTCTTCTGGGAGGTGGCCCTGGAAGATAACCAGCAGAGCAGAGCTGCTTAACTATCCTGTGGTGTGTGGAAGGGAAAGCCTCCAGTCTCAAGTTTCACAACTCCCTCAGGATAGTCTGTAACATTGGAAACATAAATCAAATTTTCATTTTTTACAGATTAAATTTGTGTCTAAAAGTCTCCCTGACTCCAGAACCTGGGCTCTCAGCCATGAGCACTGGGTACTAAGGACCTAATCCAGGAGCTGACCTGTGACTTTGAGAGAAGAGCAGGATGTCGGCGAAGGAAGTAGGGAAGGAGTGATCACCTGGGAAAGAATGTCAGGGAAATCATGTGTGAGGAGCCACTGTGGGGACTGGCTGAAGCTCCCCAGCTGGATGAGGGCCATGTATACCAAGAGAAGTCTGTCTTCTATGTGATTTTCAGACAAAGCAGATATCTGTGCTGCCCTGGCAGAAATCACATGTTTCTGCCATCACTGATGCTTGACTTTATTTTTAAATGTTTTACCCCCTCAATCCATATGTGCCTTTATGTCCTTCAGATGCTCATCCCTATCACTTTCTTCCACACCTGCATCTGCAGGTCCATTCACACATCTTTAACCAGCTCTCAAGGAGCCTCCTACAGAGACCAGGAAGAGTGAACTTCAGGTACAGGTGCAGACCCTGAACAGAGTCTGGAATCTCACCTCTGGGTCCGTCTCTTGCAGATTATTGGAACCATTCCTCTGATGCCAAATCCAGGGCCATCGAGCCAGGCAGCGAGCAGCACACAGGGCCTTCAAGTGCAGCCAATCACCCCCCAGCTCCTGACAAATGCCCAGGGCCAGATCATTGCCACAGTCATTGGGAACCAGATCCTGCCAGTGATCAACACCCAGGGCATCACACTCTCACCCATCAAGCCCGGCCAGCAGGTAAGGCTCCATGTCCAGACAGTCATGGCTATCTGAACACCTCTCCTTACTGCCCTTCGGTTCACTCACAATCAATAAAAAGCGATTTTTAAATTATAAAATATTTAATTTCACTAGTCCTAACATATCAATATTTATAAACAGGCAAGTAGCTTTATTTTTCATTCTTAGCATCTATAGGTGAGAACTAAATAGCTCTCGAATATAAAATATGAATGTATTAAATTATAAACAGAGACAGTAGTCTGAAATGAGGATGTGTTCTTACTTATCTACACTATGATACTTAATTTTCAGCTAATTTTAAAGGGGATCAAGGATAAACTAAGATCACTTATACCTTAACTGTAAATGAAAAAAATTATTAAACACCAAGAGATCCCATCTTGGTGCTGCTGAGACTGATGCCTACAAATTAGGGAATACAAAATAGGATGCTCCACTTGGTTGAATTTCTTTCAAACCCTGACAATCCAGTTCACATTTTTATTCAAACATCAATGGAGCACTTCCTATATGTCCTGTAACAGGACAGATGTACGCAAAGTTTAGTATCATCAACAGAGATGAGAGTAACCAACTTTGTCCAGAGAGTTTTGTGTACTCACAGAGAAAGTGGTTTGGGGACTGAGTCTTAATGAATGAGTAAGAGTTAACTAGGTAAATGATTAGGATTACAACATTCCTGGCAGTGGGAACAGCAGGAACAAAGTAAAGGAATGCGAAAAAAAAGTGGAGTGTTAAGAAGCAGGAGAAAGATTCATGTGATTGGAGCACAGAGCTTTGTAATCAAGCTGAAAAAGATGGTCTGTGTGATCTTGAACATGTCATGTATCATCTTTGTTCCCCAGTTTCCTCATCTGTAAAATGAAATAACTAGTACCTACCTCACAGGGTGGTTGTGAGGATTCAATTATAAAATATTTAATATGTATACAGAATGGTTAAAACTGTGTCTGGCATACAGTAAGCACTTATATAGTCATGATGATAGTGATGATGATTTACCCTGCAGTCCTGGGAGTCTATGAGAGTTATTTAAAAGGGGATGGCATGCTTAGCTTTATTTTTCAAGAGAAGAACTCCGGTAGCATATAGTGGTTGAACTGAAGTGGTGAAACTTCTATTGTAAACAAACTATTTAGGAGACTATAGCAAAACACAAATAGAAATTCATGAGAGCAGGCACTAGATAGTTGAAACTAAAGGTCTGGAATTGTAGTAGAGCTTAGAACAGGATCTGAGAGTCATGAGCACATACACTGTAGCTAAAAATAAGACATCCAGAGAATCATGAGCATGGAAAAGAAGGAAGACAAAGGAGTCATCTTGTAAAACATCAGCATTTAAGGAATGAAAGAGGAAAAGCAAGAGAAGAAATGGCTGGATTAGTTGGAGAGAAACCCAGAATGTGGTGATCTAGCATCCAAGAGTATTAGAAAGTAGGAAGTGGACAACAGTGTCAAGTGCTGCAGAGATGAAACCAGGTAAAACAATGGGGAGACATCATTTCCTCTATTACTTTGTTATAACATCTTAAAGTCTGGATCATCTCTGCTGAAAACATTTTAAATAAGTAACTGAGTAAGGTAAGAAGCAAGAGATGGGCAAGGCTAAGGCCTGGATTTACAGATGGAGGGTGCACTAACAAAAGAAAGGGAATGGAGAGGAAAGTGGAGACCAACAGTGAGTGTATGACTGAGAATAGAGCTTTATGAGGTGTTGGGAAACTGTATAATATAAAAGATTTAGCAAGAAAATAAATACAAAGGAAAAGGGAAGAAGAAAGCACTGATACATCATTCATCGGCAACAAAGTGGAAGCATCCTGCCAGAGACCTCAGCCATTTTGCTCCTGAGCCAACCATGAAAACAGCTCATTCTTGTTGGCAATCAAAGGCTGTGCTTGGGAATCCATGTGCTTGTTCAATAAATTTTTTAAAATCTGTTCAATATAAATAGTTATCAACTGTCTACTATTTGTCAGGCATTGATTGCACCTGCAAGCTAGGCTGGTGGGCAAGACAGATCCCATGAGCCCTTCCTTCATGAAGTTTACAGTCTAGTGAGGGAGCTGAACATTCATCAAAGATTTGCACAAATATATACCTAAGAACTGCAATAAGTGCAATGAAAGAGCAGTAAGGGGATCTATGAGACTGCCCAGCAAGGGGATCTCCTCCAGTGAGGGGGTCAACACTAGGAAGAACCAAGCCAGGTGTGAACACACTTTCCAGAGATAGAGATCTCTGTCTTACTCCTTCCACTTCCCAGCCATGCTCTTCCCCGGCTTTGTCCCAGGCAGTGGAGCAGTCCCTACAAAATATATCATTGAGGACTTTTATACTCTTCCCAGCCACCATCTCTCAGCTGGTTTATTTCTTTTGCTATTTATAAGATTCCATTGCATTCTCTGCCTTCTAAATAGTTCCCTAAATAAGGCAAGATTCTCTGTCTTTCATGAGCTTTTTAAGCCCTAGTTCTATCTGTTCAAACTCAGATTCAAAAATTATCTCAGGGGAGGGTGGAGGTGGATGAAGAGTTCAACCTCTTTTCATATAATTTGCTAAAAACTATTTCTGTCAGCAAAGCCAAGCTATAAATTGCCAAAAATGTGATGAAGGAATTAGAAATCATCATCATTTAATACAAAGTAGCTCTCACTCTCACCTTAAATTTCAAAGGAGGGTGTTTGGATGATAGAGTATTGCTGTTACATAAAATTACATGTCTAGATTTGAGGTGGTACAGTTTTTATCCAGGAAAAGGACTTAACTAAGAAACGGCAAATGAGAGGCAGGTATAGTGCCATTCTTCAACTGCTTGCCTACAATAGACATCAATTAATCCATTTCCAAATTCTCTCATGAGCACAGATGCACCTTAGAAGCTTTTTCATACCATACCTGTTGTCCCCTAGAATGAAACTTCATTACTATGGGAACATCTGGTCCTCTGCTGGTCTAACCACCACCACTGTCCTCTTGATTATAGAACCAGGGATATAGCACCTGGGAAGTAACAGTCAGCCTCTTGGGGGTGTGCTTGCAAATCCAACTCATGTCAGTTGCAACCGGTACCTGCAGACTCTCCTCACAGGTGTACCTATATGCATCTCTCGTGTATGTGCATGCTGAAGGAACACATGAGCACAACTAAAAACACTGACATATGAAACTTCCCAAATCCCCAAGTCACAGCAAGCACTGACAGGCCTGTCCCTTTTATTCAAGGCATGTGGTCTATCCTAGTCCCAGAAAGATCAAGGGAATGAATAGTGAACCTGGTCAGAAATGGTTGGGAAATGGTTGAAATAGATGAGTGACTTGCTCTTGCTCTTGTTCTTGCTCTTGCCATCGCCATCGCTATTGCTATTGCTATTGCTATTTTTTGACATCAGCTCTGGTTGAAGCACCTTGTAACATGTAGTAAAGTTAACAAGTTGTGTAAATCGTCAGGAGATTCACAAGTCTGAGACCCATTTATGGAAGCTGAGATTCTGAGGATAGCAGATCATAAAATGCCTAGAGCCCAAAAGTAAAAAGCTCAAAGCTGGAAATACAAGGATAGGGGTCTTCAATTTTTTTCTTTAATTATTATCCTATACATTGAAGAAATATAATATAAACAACCACTAAAAATTAAAGGATTTTTATCATGCAATAGAAAAGTTTGTCAATTTATTTTTTCACATAATTTACAGGAAATGCTAGATCATTGACAATAACCAGAGTTTTCAGAATATGAAAAAAAAATATTCAATATAAAAATATTTGATGGAGCTTCAAAGTAAACTTTTGTTCCCTCCAGGGATTTTGCAGCTACTGTGGATTATGGTGAACTCTCACTCCCAAAGTCAGAGTGCCCCAGACTCCCTCATTTGCCCTTACTGTACTGTGATTGTGAATTAATGATTTATTTGTAAGCGGTACAGATATTATTTTTGTATATATTATTCTTTTATATATATTATTCTTACTTTGACTAAATCCCAACAAAAGTTAGTGGAAGTTTTTAGTATCATTAAGGAGGTAGAGATATTTGAACAGGTAAATGTTACACTTTGTAAAATCAAAGCATTGAAATTTTTCAAAAATTAAATACCATAGATATAATACTTGGAGAGTGCCATCCATGAAAGCACTCAATTTTTCTTCAAAAAGTAACCTTAGTGCTAATAGGAAGCCAAAGGAAGGTGGTATATTTAAATTAGCTCTTGAAAATGCCATATGATTACCCAAATCTATCCATTTTTTTAACTAAATACAAAAATGTTCTTGCTTATCTATTTTTGAAAGTCAACTTCCCTCCCCAGCCCTTGCCTGAATCAGTGGTTGGCAACCAAAATGTGACATAAATGAGGCATTTTCAACCACAAAGTATCTAAAATAGTGTAGAGGTATTCCTAGAAGAATGAAATGTATGTCAGTGACCCTAATACAAAATAGCCCTTTAACATTCTAATCACACATCTGGATATCTCATCTCTCTGGTCTCACTTTGTCACACACTCCCATGCTCCCTACATATTCTGTGCCACTGGCCTGAAATGTCTTTCCCACCTTCTTTATTTGGAAAACTCCTCTCACTGTCCCTCTGTCCAGAATGCCTCCTTTATAAAGCTTCACTGCATTGCTCCTTCATCTCTGCTTTTCCAATGCTCCATTCATGTTCCTCAAACTGTACTGTCATTGAGTCTACTCTGGAAAGGCAGGAACCAGACTGATAGCCTGTTCAGGACCCAGCGCATTGTGAATGCTCAGTCAGTTGAGTTCAGTTTAATTGCTGCCAGATTGTAGTGTTTCTCTGTTCAGAGTACCAGCATCCCAGAGCCATGCGTAAGCTCAGGCCCTTATGCAGCTTCCTTTTTCTTCTGTCATTTTCCAATACACTCCAAGTTAGTGCCTATAGGCAATACTGTTTTCTCTAGTTATCTCTTTTTTGACTATCAAACCCTTCATCCTGCCACATTCCCTTTCCTTATCATCTCAACTATATTTAATCCCTCATTTTCTGTTCTGCACTAAAATCTGACTCAAGTCCTGTCATTGTCCATGATGAGCCCTGGTTGTGTGTCCCAAGCTTGTTTGAGGACTGCCTTGGCCTTCCCTACCTGTGTCTGAGCATCAACCCTGAATCCTCCTCTCATTCTGCTCTCCTTACTTCCTCACACCTTCCAACCTGGCAGGAGTCACGTTGTTTTCAACTCCTTCTTGAGACCTTTGTAGTTTCTTCCATACTGACCTCTCTGCAGACAAGTGGTGTCTGAAATGGAGCCTTACATTTGGAGCTTTTCATCCTACTTGGGTTAAAGAGCTGTTTCAGAGTTGTGTGAGAGCTAGAAGGATGACCCAGTAAGTCTCCTAAACCTTGCCAGAAGGATAACTCCCTCCTTGGTCATTCAAACTTTCCACAAAAATAACTAAAATCTCCCCTAGATATCATCTTCCAAGTCCTTGCAGTTTCTCAAGTTAGATTGTTTTGATGTCAACCCTGAATCTCTCAGCAAACCTAACACCTGCACTCTTGTCCTGTCCACAGTAGAATAAACTCAACAACACTCAAGCATTCATTATGTCCTCCTAATTATTGAATGTTCTTATTAAATATGAATTCTGGCTTTTTTGTCTAAACATAATAAATCTACTTACTTTATCTTTTTTCTAAGAGAAGCTTCTTCCAAAATCTTGTGTACTCCCCCAACCCACAGCATCAGCATCACCTTTTAGAAACATAACTGCTCGTGCCCCACCTTACACCTAACTGCATCAGACACTCTGCATGTGGGGCCCAGTGATCTGTGTTTTAACAGCTTTTCCAGGCGAATCTTCCAAATGTTAAATCTTGAGAACCACTGATTTAATTTCTCTCCAAGCTATTATAAGGTACAGAATACTCAGAAAAATGCCAGCCAATGCAGGGAGGGAGGAAAGTCTCATTGTCCTCCTCTGCTCGACCTCTGCTCGACCTCCTAGAGTTATATTCACTTTCTCCACTGCACCGTATGAGGATTTAGCCTTTGGTTCATTATGGCTCCCTAACATATTTAGAAAAGACCATACCTCATTCATTTTACATTTGTGTATTTGGAAATTTTTTTCCTTCCCAAATGAATTTCTCTATATTTAATCCTATTTGAAATGTACTTTTCCAACTTGTCTAGCACATTCTACATTTTATTCCATTTTCCAAGACACTTATCACCCCCACTTAATTTTATATCAATTTTGAATTTAGTTAGAAATGCTTTATTCCAGAAACCAATACATTATTAAGGATATACTGTGTTACACATAGAAGATATATAGGGCGTAGTGGCACAGAAAATCAAGAAAGCCTTTAAAGTGTGCTTGTACTTGAATCTATTTTTGTTGAATATATTAAACACTCTGGCAGTGCCAAGTAACACAAACAAACCAATGAAGCCAGGCTGTGAGAGGCATCAGGAAGTACAGGCATATCTCAAAGATATTTCAGGTTCAGTTTCATACCACCTCAGTTAAGCGAGTAGTATCACAATAAAGTAAGTCATAACCTTTTGGTTGGTGGAGGGTCTTACCTTCAATTTTTAAAGAAGCACAACATCTTTGAAGTGCAATAAAATGAGGTAAGCTGTGTAAAGCTTTTCAGACTCTGAACCCTGTCTTCCTATTTCTCATTCCCCATATAGGACGAACATCATTCCCTCCTCTGGATAATACTGAGCCCCAGGCTAATACAAATTGCCCCTTCCTTTTTTTTTTTTTTTATAGTTCTGGAGGATGAAAATTTGAGATCAGTGTGTCAGCAAGGCTGTTTTCTTCTGAGGCCTCTCCTCAGCCTACAGATGGCATTCTTTTCTCTCTGTCCTTACATGACCTTTTCTCTCTATCTGTCTGTGTCCCAATTTCTTTTTTTAAAATAATATTTTTATTTTTCAACTATAGTTGGCATATAATATTACATTAGTTTCAGATGTACAATGTAGTGATTACACATCTATATAACTCACAAAATGATCACCCCAGTAAATCTAGTACTCCTCTCACACCATACATAGTTCTTAAAATATTATCGACTCTATTCCTTATGCTATACTTTCTATCTCCATGAGTACTTTGTAACTATCAATTTGTACTTCTTAATCTCTTCCTTCTTTTTCACTGATACCGCCAAACTCCCTCCCATCTGGTAATTCTCAAAATGTTCTCTTTATTTATGAGTTTGTTTCTTTTTTCTTTTTTCTTTTTGCTTGTTTATTTTATTCTTTAGATTCCACATGTATGTGAAATCATATGGCACTTGCCTTTCTCTGACTGACTCTACTCCACACACTACCCTCTAGATCCATCATGAAATATCTTTTTCCATCCCCTTAGTTTTAGTTTCTGTGTGTCTTTAATCTGAAGTGAGTCTCCTATAGGCAGCGTATGTCAGGGTCTTGTTTTCTTATCCATTCAGCCACTCTATCTTTTGATTAGAGCATTTAATTATTTTTCATTTGAAGCACTTATTGATAGGTAAGTAGTTATTACCTTTTTTAATTCATATTTTTGATACATATTTTTTCCTTTTTCTTAAAGAATTCCTTCAAACATTTCCTGTAATATTAGCCTGGTGTTGATGAACTTCTTTAGCTTTTTCCTTGTCTGGGAAGCTCTTTATCTCTTCTTTGATTCTAAATGATAGCTTTGCTAGGTCAAGTAATCTTGCTTGTAGGTTCTTGTTTTTCATCACTTTGAATATTTTGTGCCCAGCCATTCTGCCTTGTAGTTTCTTTTGAGAAATTGGTCAACAGTCTCATGGGAATGCCCTTGTAGGTAACTAACTGCTTTCCTCTTGCTGCCTTTAAGACTCTCTCTCTTTGAATTTAACCTTTAGCATTTTAATGATGATGTGTCTAGTGTGGGCCTCTTTGTATTCATCTTCTTTGGGACTCTCTGAGCTGCTGGGATTGTATGTCCATCCTTCACCAGGTTAGGAAAGTTTTCTGTCATGATTTCTTCAAATAGATTTCTTGCTCTCTCTCTTCTTCTGGTACCCTTAATTATGAGAATGTTATTATGCTTGATGTTATCCCAGAAGCTTCTTAAACTATCTTCATTTTGGGGGGGATTCTTTTTTTTTTTTTTGCTGTTCTGATTAGGTGTCCTCCACTAACCCATCTTCTATGTTGCTGATTTGAACTTTCATTTCATTCACACTGTTGATATTCTCTAACATACTCTTCATTTCAGATATTGTATTCTTCATTTCTAACTGGCTCCCTATTATGTTTTCCATCTCCATTTTTATGTTTTTTTATCTGTTAAAGTTCTCACTGTTCATCTAATCTTCCCCTAAGTTCCTTGAGCGTTCTTATAACCAGTATTTTGAGCTCTGCATTTGGTATATTGTTTGTCTCCATTTTGGTGAATTCTTTTTCTGGAGCTTTGTTCTGTTCTTTCATGTGGGACATGTTTCTTTGTCTCCCCATTTTGGCTGCCTCCCTAAGTCTGTTTTTATGTATTAGGGTAGGGCTCCTAAGTCTCTCAGTCTCAGTAAAATGACTTTATGTGGTAAGTGTGCTGTGGGGCCCAGTGGTGTAGTCTACCCTGGTCACCTAAGTGAGGTAATCAAGGTGTGTCCTTTGTATGAGTTGTGTACCCTCTTGTTATAGTTGAGCCTTGGTTGCTATTTTCATGTCGATGGGAGGAATTGATCCTCAGGTTGATTGGTTGTAAGGAATGACTGATGAGGAGATGAACCTACATAGCAGGATTCACTTGGGTAGGGCTCTGGTGCCTACCCGGTCTGCCCTTTGGGTGGTCCTCCTTAGATGCAGTCCTGGGTTGTGCTCTGGTTCCAGTGCTGGTCAAAGCAGGCTACTGGTTTTGCCATCCCAAGGGCCTCTTGGGAGGAGCCCAGCTGCAGGCAAATTTCAGCTGCAGCCTGTACACTTCTGGGGCCACCTGGTAAGAGTCACCAAGCAATCCACAAATGGCTGCCACCCATGCTGGTCTTATAGGTGCCTCAAGAGGCCAAGCCAGGAAATGAGACCAGCTGTTTCTAATGCAGGGCTTGGGGCTGCTCAACAAGAGGTATGAGGCACCCCAAAGCCAGATGCTGCTTCTTTAGGTTTTGTGAATCTTTGAGAGATTTTAGAAAAGTCCATAGTAAGATCCAAGACAGTCATTTGTATGGAATAAACCACTGGAAGCAGCTTGAGTGGGCACGTAAATTGGGAGAGGCAAGATCTCAGGGAATCCCCTAAGCAGAGTGAACTGTGTGATTCAGGTTGTTGGAGACTCAGATATGGTGCCCACCTTTCCATACGCTGGAAGCGGGGTGGGCTCAACCAAGGAACAATAGATACTGCCAGCACTTCTGTCTAGAAGAAAGCTACCCCTCCAGCCCTTGCCTTGAAGTCTGACAATTCAGTGTCTCTCTGTGTGTCCCTGGCGCTCCTCAAGCAGCTGCACTGACACTGGAGCTCAGAGTGAGTGAGTCCTTGTCCATAATTGAGTAAATCTGGGTGTGGGCTCTTTAGGAGGAACATCTGCAACTCCCACAGCCCTCTGTCTCACTCAGCCACAATCTGCACTGGTTTTTCACAGCCAGAGGTTGTGGGGACTTCTCTTTCCAGCCCTGGAACCCAAGGCTGGAGAGCCCAGTGTGAGGCTGGGACTCCTCAGTTGGGGGAATAAAGGGAGTCTGTAGCCAAGATGGCCCTCTCGATTCTTGATTGCCACACATGGGTGTGGGACTGGACAACTTTGTGTCTCTTATCTTCCTACCAGTCTTGAGGTGACCTCTTATGTATGTCTCCAGTTGTATGACTTCTGTTCAGCCAGACTTCAGGCGACTCTCAGTGATGGTTGCTCTGTAGTTTCATTATAATTTTGGTGTGGTTGAGAGACGAGATGTGTACATCATCTACCTTCTGTGTCATTTTCGCCATTCCTCTTAATCTCCATTTCTTATAAGGACACCAGGCATATTAGATGAAGTCCCACCCTAATGACCTCATTTTAACTTAATTACTTCTTTGAAGACACTGTTTCAAATGTAGTCACATTCTGAAGTACTGAGGATTAGAACTTCAACAAATGAGTTTAGCAAAATAAAGCAAAGGACAATCTATAGGAACTCCATCTGAGATGTGTCCCAGACTATACCAAAATCATTATATTTTTAGATAATGTTATAGATACCTAAGAGCATCATATTTTCTTTAAAATATGAAATTTTAAATACTTTATAACCTATAGAAAATAATCCTAAACTAGAAATATATTGAAATTTTTATATTAAAAAACAGATGTGTTCATATTGATAGATCATGATCTATACTAGTGCTGATCAACTTGAAAGTGCAACTCACCATAATCAGCTTGATCACATCTCATTTGTCTCCCAACTAGAGCTTCCTACTGTTTCCCTGACTCATAGTCGCTCATCTTCAGTAGTAGCCAGGAGTTGAGGGGCTCCTAGCAAAAGGAATGCTGGCTCTTGAGTCAGACTTATCTGAATTCAAAGTTCACTTATACCAGTTGTATGATCCCAGGTAAGCCATATAGTCTTTTAAAGTCTCTGTTTCCTCTTCTGTAATAATTATCTTCAATACATAACAAAGAGGGTTAGTGCCAGGATTAAAAATAATGTATGTAAAAACACATAGGAAACATCTAAAAATGATGTTTATATAATTGATCTCCCAAGATCAAGGCAATGTAATGAAATATTGCCTTTATAGAATCTTCTAAGTTTCTCTTTTTCTTCAAGAAGGGAAAGGAAGAGCTTTTTCTTCATGCTTCTAGTTATTCTCTAACTCCTGAATTTTCTTTTGGTAGTCTATTCAAATTTTTGTGGCCAGTTGTGTTCTAGGTATTTATGCACCTACTTCTTTTGCCAATAATTATGCAATACAAGTATGATTTTTACAGTTTTCAGTGTCTGTAAAAAATAACATGTTAATTTTAATTAAATAACATTTTTCTAATGCTGCTTATTTAAAGTAAGTTAAGAATTTAAATAGAATCCCAGAGTTGTTTCATAAAGTAACTTAAATCTGTTTTCTCTTTTCTTATTAGATAGATAATAGATGATAGATAGAGTAGATAGATGATAGATAGATAGATAGATAGATAGATAGATAGATAGATAAGTAGATAGATAGATATAGATAGATAGATAGATAGATAGATAGATAGATAGATAGATAGATGATAGATAGATAGATGATAGATAGAGATATGATATATAGATAAGTAGATAGATATCAAATATAAAATTTCTAAAGATTAGTGCACCAAAGTTATTAACTTAGAATATCAAAGATGGGGCTATTCTTAGAGTTTACCTGAAAGAATTGCAGTTTGGGGAATGAGAAGCAACAGAAGTGTTATCTTTAATGTTCTCTTTTTCTGAGGGAAGAAATTATGAAAGAGAAGTTGATCTCTTGGATGATTTGATATGTACAATAAGCTAGTCTATCTGGGCTTACAAGTGATCCTAGAATTAACAAATACATGTCTATGGTGGCAATTGGAAGGAGATATATGGGCTTTGTTAGGATAATGTGGCTTATATAATTGTGATCCTTGACAAGTAAGAATCTTTTAGAATTTTTATTGTTTTTTTTTAACTGTCTGGTTGAACTCTAGAGGGTAAGCAAGACCCCAGTGTCCTTTAAAAAGAAAAAGAAAAAAAAAAGCTTATTTCCTATGGAAGAGCTATATCTTCCTTAGATTTTTAGATATTAGATTAATTTCCCTTTTTGACTATGAAGATATAGAACAAGCTCTTAAAATAATTATTTTTTTCCTCTCAAACTTCTTTTCCTGTGTAGCTTAATGCATAAGCCCTAGTTTGCTTTAGAGCCTCCTAAGTGAGATTGCACCCTAGTAATTTTTTCTGTACTGAGTTGTGTCTGAGAAAGAAAAATTTTGATTATTGTATTATCCAGTTTCTTTATGGTACTTTACCACACCCAGGTCCAATAAAATATTGATGAAATGGTAAAACTAAAGACTATCTCATGATTCAGTAATTCAAAACTGTAAAAAGCTTTTGTCTAATAACAATACTTAGAAGGACAACTCAATAAGTTAGAGAGGGAAGACTGGCATGCAAATATCCATTATATTTTATTAAGCAAATTAAAAATAGATTTAATCTTTAATGTGCATCTATACAGAATAAAGGTTATTGGATTCATTTGTTGTTATGTGCTCAGCAGATTGGCTAATTACTTTAGGCAGATGGTTGATGCATATTAATTTGGATTCCATGTCAATTATAATTATCTTTGGTTCACAATATAGCTTCCACTTAACACCACTGAATAACAATAAAAATATTCACTTGAAATGCAACTGTAGGCAATTCTGTAGGGGGAATAGCATGGCCTCCTGAAAGGAGCCCTGACTTACAAGTAGGAATCTGGATTCTAATGTTCAGCAGACAACATGACCTGGCGTAATCGTTTACTTCTCATAATTATGCCAAGCCACATTTGCCACATAGGGATATCGTGTGAATCCAGGGAGCAAAAGCATTACCACAAGGGACCAGAAGGGGAATCGCCCCTTAAGCACATTTCCAAAGTAGCACCTTACTAACAATTGCTTGAAGGTAAAATGTTAATTAATGGTTAAAAACACTTTAGGGAATTAAAAAGACTGATATTCCCAAGTATTGGAGATGATGTAGAACAACTGGAATTCTAATACATTGTTGGTGAGAATATAAAATGCTACAACCACTTTGGAAATCAGTTTAGCAGTTTTTTAAAAGTTAAATATACATTTACAGTAGATCCGGTAACTTCCACAATTCCACTCCTAGGTATTTTCATAAGAGAAATAAAAACACAAGTGTACAAAAAGGCTTGTAAATAAATGTTTCTAATAGCTGTATTCATAATAACCCCAAACTGAAAATAACCCAAGTATCCAACAACTAATGAATGGACAAACAATCTATGGCCTAGATATAGATATAGATATATACTGTAGATATAGATATGTACTGTATATATATTATTCAGCAATAAAAAAGGAATAAGCTACTGACATATGCAACAAAATGGATGAATTTCAAAAATAGTATATAATCACAAGAAGCCAGGTACAAAGAGTACATGTTAGATTATTCCATTTCTAGAATAATCCTAGACAAGTTTCTCGTGGAAGAAAGCAAAGCAGTGGTTATCTGAGGATGGGAGTTGAGAAAAAATTGATTGCAAAGAGGATTAGGTAACTTTGTGGAATAATGGGAACATTCTACATCTTGATTGTGATGGTGGTTTTACAGGTGAGCATACATGTGACAGAACTCATCAAACTATGTGCTTGAAATGGGTTATATTTTATCATGTATAAATTAGATCTTAATAAAATTCAATGAAAGAAATGAACACAAGCACACACATATGCACGCACACACACACACACACACACACACACACACACACACACACAGAAAGCAATGGCAAATATGAAGTTGAAACATCCCAGGCCGGCTTTTAGAACCCGAGGTGGTCAAAAGTTGGTGTCTATTTTGTAGTTGGCTCTCACATAAAGTATCAGGTCCTGACCTGATTCTACTCCCAGGCTGATTTTCTATAAACCTTCTTACACCTCTGTGTGTGTGATGATGACTATAAAAGCACTTCGTAAGCCAAAAAGTGCTATGTCCAATCAACAAAGGTGGCAGGTGGCCATTGCTGAGGCCAATTGTGCACCTGCTCAGGGTCCTGGGATACTCTTTGCGTCAGCTTTCTAGGAGGGCACAACACAAATCAAGAGAGATCCCCCCTAGGCCTTTAAGTGGACATGGCACCTGCAATCATTTCCTTTTCCTTTCTCTTTCCTCCCCTCAGCTGAGCTCCTCTCACCTCTCAGAACAACGGTTCTTTGATAACTTGTAAAGAAGTCGTGAATAAATGGACATAAATATAGCCTTCTTCTAGGCACACAAAAAATTTTTAAATTAAGTTCTTATTTGTTGCATTGTGACTAAGAGCTGGGGCCCAGGATCAGACTTCATATATGTCCAGAGAACAGTTCCTCCACACCTGCTGGGTAAACCTACGAAACCTCTAACCTCTCAGGGCCTCAGCTTCCTAGTTTGTAAAAAGGGGTTCAAAATAATACCTGCTTCTCAGGCTAATGTGAGCTAAATGAGAGAGATGATGAAAGTCCCAAACAGAGTGGTAGCACAGAGTAGGAAAATGACAACTGAGACCTACAAATATCAATAGATATTTTTGTCCTGGTTGTCCCAATTTCTCTCTTAATTTTCTATAGGGTATTAGAGGCATTTTTCCCAACTCCACAGTAAGAAACTAGACTTTTGTCCAGGAGAGCAGAAAGTTTCCATTTATACTCAGACTAAGTTGAAACTTTCATAAAAATGTCAGTTACATAAGAAAATGCTTGGGCACACCTTTATAATTGAGTTTTGCATTTTGAAATGATTATAAGCATTATATTTTAACTTTACATCCTTGAGAAGCCTGCCAAATACATTGTAATTGTTTGAACAGTCAGAGACAGTCTAGCTACACGTCATGGTTGGGAAATGTAGAAAACTGGGTGCTCTAGCAAGCCAAGTAGGGAATTAATAATAGATTTAGAATTACTAATAAAATGCCTGTCAAGTAAGCAGCAACATATTACATATAAAAAAAATCTGCATGTTGTGTAGTATGTTTACTTTTCCTGAGAAGTATATATTCTTGGAAATAAAATGATTCAACACCAGATGAAACTTCCGCTTCCTGGCATTTTCATTCATTTGTGTATTTTCTTTTACACCTCTCTGTGTAGCTCCACCAACCTTCCCAGACGTCAGTGGGTCAAGCAGCCTCCCAAGGCAATCTTCTGCACCTGGCACACAGCCAAGCATCCATGTCTCAAAGCCCTGTCCGGCAGGCTTCCTCTTCTTCCTCCTCATCCTCCTCTTCTTCAGCTTTGAGTGTGGGCCAGTTAGTCAGCAGTAAGTATCCTTTCTGGCTCCATTAAATCATGGTGGCCTTCTTGTTGCCCGTTTGCAATGCGTGCTCTCTCTCTCTCTCTCTCCCCACCTCCTTTCCCTCTCTCCCTCTCTCTTATTCTCTCATTCTCAAAGAGGAATTATCTGGCCCTACTAGACAAATACTGGGATGAAGTCCATGCCCTGGGCCAGACGGTTCCTTTGGGATGCAGGCACCAAAGACACACCCCCTCCAGGAGTTCCTATAGGGGACTGGTTTCCATCTCAAGTGCTTTCTATGTGCTGAGTCAGTCCTGCCATATCAGAAGGAAGAAACTTATCAGCTTGCAGGGCATGAGCCACACAGCCCAGAACTGAAATAACCAACAACAAGCACTCAGCCCACAGGTCAGGCTGCTTTTCTGTGTGTTTGAAGTCCTCTGCTATTCTATTTGTAGGTGTCAGAGGAAATAAAAGAGAGCATGCCTGTGGGTGGGTAAGTCTGTGTGCACAATGAACTGCCTCCAGTGGCATGTGGGGGAAGTTACATCAGCTGGAATCTAGTGGGAAATCTCTGGACAACCATTCATAAAGTAAAACAAGTTTGCTTACCTGAGTAGGCCATATAGATATAATTTTTTTGAAGTGGTAGTTGGCCCTAGGTGAAGATAGCATATGTACTATATGCAAATAAAAACACGTTAAGATGAATGGGACAATGGTCTAATTTAATGTTAGTTGTTCATGTTTAGTACAATTTTTACCTACATATAGAATCTCAGAACACATGCATAGATTATAATTCTCTAGGGTCCAAAAATCCAGTAGTTATAAGTTTAAAGGGAAAAAGCACTGCATAGGCATCTGTGCCATAAAACAGGGACACATATAAGTATCTATGTTTGGTCAAGTGTTATAATAGGAATAGTAGGGATCCTCACATATCATGGGCAAAGTCTGGTAATGCACAACAAATAGAGGGTTACCATGTCCTCTTCCCACAAGCAACTCCTCCAAAAAAGAATATATATACATATACATATCATTCAGTATATTTGTGTGTGTTATATATGTATATATATACACTAATATTTGAATATTTGTACATATATATACATATATGTACATATATTCATTATATGGCTAATTCAGGCAGGAAAGATGCTTATAGAATGGAGGAGAGAATGAAAGATTATAGAAAGATATTACAACACCCAAGTACTTTGGTAAACTAGGCTGGATTCTCTTAATCTTAAAGATGGGTCAACACCAAACAGTTTCAGGATAAATATGGAGTTTGCCATCAACCTGTTATTTTAGGTTGTTTACATATACAATCTCTCTCATTTGGGCCAGAAATTTTAGTATTATTTAAATAAAATCATGGATAAAATTAATTTAATTATAGCCAGTTTTTTCCCAATTAAAAAAAAATCCCTCATAGGGTTGTTGTGGGGAAAAATTCAAACTTTGTTCCAATTCAATATTCTGCATAAGTTTCTGAAAAATATTTTATTTCTAAATAGTAGCAAGGTAATAAATTTTGGATAGGCTGTTAAGCTTTGGTCCTGAAAGAAAAGGAACTGAGATCAAGCACATTATAGAGAATAATTTAAATATGAAATAAAAGAACAAACCACCCCACAAAAACAGCATTTTATACAAGGTTAACACTCAATACATGTTGGATGGATAGTGAGATGAATAAATGGATGGACAGACATACAGATGGATGATAGGACTTGGTTCTCTCTAGTCACCATCTCAAGCTGGACAGAACAGAATTTTTCCTTTTTCAGAAATCAATAACAGAACTACTTAATGCGCCAGATGGGACTTCAATTACACAGTGGCTAACATGGCATCTAAAGTCTAGGTATATAATGAACAAATCATATTACATATCTTTGATATAGTATATAAAGAACTGGGGGAGAGAGACTCCTTTACCACATGCACTTGAAGCAGGAAACTCCAAATTCACATGCAGAGCCTGAAGAAGGAACCTTCTCTAGAAGATATGAAAGGTCTAGTAGTACCACGGGGCATCAGACTTTACATAAACCCATTGCTAGACTTAACAGTTGCTACAGATTTTGAGCATGTTGTTTAGTTAATTCCCTTCTGTCTCAAAATCCAGCTACAGAATGAGTAGCATGTAGAGTATTTTCTGACGCTGATTACCCCAACAAACCTATGTTCAAGCTTTCATTCGTAGTTTTCAAAGCACTTTCAATATTCTATTCATTCAGTACTTATAGAAACTTATAGTACTCACAACAAAGTATTATAAATTTTCATTTTTAGGTATTGAAGCTGGCATCAAATAGATCCTGAAAAGTACAACCTGACTTGACCATCTTATGTCAGAGGAACCAGATTCAGTTTTAGTTGAAAGACCATGATATCCTGTGTGACAAATCTAATGGGTGACAAAGTCGGGATGATAAGCTAAGAAGTCTGAGTTGATGAATCGTACACATTCTATACACCACAGAAGCCATAAAATACAGGATACTTAGACATACATTTTATCCAGTGAAATTTAAGTGACAAAATATCTCAAATCACCCAAATATTTTTTGAATAATTTTTAAAGGCCTGGCCCCACGCTTTATTGATTAAAGCATAGACTTTTCTCTGAGCCAGTATGAAGAGAAAAACAAGACATATTGCATATTATTAAATTTATATTCAAGCATGAAATATTCAATTAAAATTATTTTTGTCCGAAATTAAACTTTACCAAATCTGCAAATAGGCTTATGTGGAGAGACCCAACCCCATACTTCAGATGTATGTTGTACAGATTAAATTACAGGAGAAAAAAAAGGGTCAGAGTCTGTCAACCTAGAAAGAGAAATCATTTATTGAGCACCATGTATATACCAAGCACAAAGAGTAAAAACAAAGCAAAAATTAGCAAGATGTTGTCCCTGCCCTGGGGAAGACCATGAACTGGTTACAAAGAAACACAGGGGACAAAGCAAAACAAATGATATAATCAACCTATGTGTAGTGACAATGAATACATAGTAGATAATGAATACATAGTCTCAGTTTTAGAAGCTGAGATGGAACAAAAGGACTTGCTATAGTAGCTAATCCTTGAATTGAGTTGGATGCATCGAGAAGTAACATATCCATCCACAGGCCAAGGTCATAGTCAAATTGGATTTGAACCTCTGGTCAAAACCTTAGTCAATGAACTCTTCACATCATAGTCAAAAACTCTCACCTTAGTGTTGAGCAACCTGCCGCTGTTCCAGATGAACTGGAATGGGAAGATCATCCAAAAATCTTCCCCACTCCAGACAAAAGAATGCAGAGTTAATTTGTTGGCAATGATAAGAAGATCTTCATGTGCAAAGAACACCACATCTGGGCTCAGAATTACCAAATATATGCACACATTAGAACATCTACACAGTACCTGTACACAGTACTTACACAGCTTGCCGTGTGTTAAACCATGCTCAGGCCCCACAGTCATAGAAGTAAATATAGTTTCTATAAGCAGGACTTTTGGAAAGCTTGGTAGAGTCAAACAAATAACTTGATGGACATCTCAAATTGGCTTAAGATTTACACAGTAATGTTTAAAAATAGGTAGATATAGGTTTTTCAGTTCTTTGCTGAGTTTGATTTAGTTTGGTTTTACAGTATACTTTTCTTAAACCCCTGGCCTATAAACTTGATTCTTGGACAGCAAAGGACTGATAGTCAATACTAGAAAAACCAAAACTCTAACGTGAACATAAATATAACTTATGGTGATAACTTATGGCACAATGGAACCCCTGATTCATATGATCACAATTCACACCATTTTCCACAACCCAGTTGAAGTCACCATATTACAAGTAAGCTGTTGTCCCAAATTGCATTGCACATTCCCAAATGGTTTCTTATTTCTCAGAAATATTTGGTAAATATGCCCACAACTTGTTGTGAGAATAGCACTAAAAAGTAAATGGTTGTTTACATAAAGCAGTTAATTTATGTAAACGTGGCAACTGGTTTAATTTATGTAAATGTGGCAGCTGCTTTAAAGATGCATATTTCTCCTATTATGATCCTACAAGCAGAGTTTGTACAGGGTGATGTTGAGAGATGGTGACTATTCAACAGCCCATTTAGCAACCCCCTTACACTAACAGTTGGAAGGAATTAAATTTTAAAAATTGCCTAAGCTAACAGTTGGAAGGAGTTCAATTTTAAAAATTGAGCAAAACAAAATGTTTGTTCTGGTCAATCCTGAGCATTTAGTTCAATAGGAAGCCAGTGACCACAAAACCAGGTTCTACAGAACATGTTCTTTTTCACAATTTGCATTTCGCTTCCATAAAAATCTTCTTACTTTCCAACCCATACATTTCAGATTGATTTGGGAACTGTCATCATTATACTTATGAGTCACTGCCAGTTTCAATGTCAGTTTATTCTAAATCTCCAGGCCAGTTAGTTTCCAGATAGGTTGATCTTCTGGCTCCTCTAGCAAGGGTCAGATTCAGGGTGGACCCTAGTAGTCATTGCAATTGCTTTCTGACCCTGTAGTTAATATATTGGCCTGACTTAATCTGGATAAAACTTCTGTAGAAAGTGCCACTTCCTCTTTCATACATAAAAACCCCAGACTGGGTTGCCCTAGAGCTGGTTAAATGTGTTAAATCCATCTTTGCAGGATCTGAAGGCTCCCTCTGCTATCCTTACCAAAGTGGCCTCAGATTCTTCCTTAAAATTAACTTAAAATTAATTCCCAGAGCGAGAAGAATGGATGATGGAAAGTCTTGTTGACCTATCCCAGGGTGTAATGTCAACCTCTGAACTAGATTGAGAGCTGAGGTGACATTCTAGGGAAGCTTCCACTCCACCACTAGAAAAGCACATAGTCCTTAAAGAAGGAGAACTGTTCCAAAAGTGCTAAAAAACACAAGAGTTTAAGATGGAAACACACACACACACACACACATACATATATATGTATATATATATATACACATACACACACATATATATGTATCATCATCATCTTTTTTATTAATTCAAAACATCTTACAGACACCATCTAATGAATTATTTCAATGTGTGAAGACAAATCACACATGAAGTAATCAGGGTAAAACTAATATTTTTCCATGGGTGAGCCCCTTCTTTGGTTGGAGAGAATTTTGTGATCTTGAGGCCCATGAAGCAACATCATAATAATACATTTTGCCATCTGATTTGATTGGGAAGAACACTAATATAAAGAAAGTCGGGCAGCTCATCTCCAGCAATCAACAAATTGCACAAACAGAGATACTGATTCCTCTCCTTGGGTCTTTGTCCAATAAACCATCACCCTGTTTAAATTTCACAAGAAACTCTATCTTATCAGCTCTATAAGTAGAACCAGGAAAAAGACAAGAGTGGGAAATGTGTGAAAGGAAGAAGGAATTCAGCCTCCAAGTGTAACAAATGTCTGTGTGGGGCTCATGGAAGCCACCGGGCTCAGTAGGGGAAGCACTCACATCTCTGAGCTTTAGAGTGAAGTTTGATAACAACACTGTTCAATGCATGGGGATAAGAGTCCACAACTTTCTTTTCATCTCTGGTTATTGTCAAAGATCTGGCAAAAAGCAATCTCACAATCACACACACACACACACACACACACACACACACACACACAAATTTAGTTCCTGTACTTAAGGAACTAGTAAGGAGACAAACAAACATTAAAGGCAACAAGGAAAGAGGAAGAAATAAGATAGACTGGCTTTACAGAAAATTTAGTCTAAGTCATAAACCTACTCAGTATTGCACTGCTAAGTCTGGTGGCAGCACAGGCCCTGGGACTGGAGTAGATGAGGAAAATCTTTCCAGATTAAAGACCCACCCCTCACATGCTGGTTAACTCAATTGATTCCTATTGATTTAGAGATGGGACTAATATTTCTACAGGGGCTACTTAGCTTTGTCAGAGAAAAATTCTGCTTCTAACTCTGAACTACACTGGCCACCCAAGCCCAGTGGCACCCAGACATTTGCCACTTGCAGCAGTATATTGGTACGGCTGGGCGTGGGAAGGGCAAGGGCTGGACACCTGCCCAGGAGGCCCTTCTGGTCCACTGGTCTTATACAAGGGGTAGAGCAAGTTTTCCGTGTGGTGGAACCTGGTGGTAAAGTTTCCAAAGAAGACAGTGGCCTGCAGTGGTCATGAAGAGTCACAGAGAAGGCCTGTGTCTGTGGGGCCAGTGGTTCTCCTGTATCAGAACTGCCTGTGCTACTTGTTAAAAATGCATATCCCTGAGGTCCAGGTGACTCTTACATCTGCCATATTAAGAAAGCCACCATCCTAAAAGCCATATTGTTACAAGAAAAGTATCTGGCTTTCATTTTTTTACCATCAGTTTTGAACCTCCACTGCCCACGCTTGCAAGGCTGCCAAGCCCCTCTTCCCTCTCTCTTGGATGGGAGCCAGGCTCCTCTTTCACTGTGCCATTTTGTACCAAGTGTCCCAGCTGTTATTTTTTTTTTTTATCATAATTGTCCTCCTTCCCCTGTGAAATGTTAATACCACAAATATGCTGCACACCTTGTTCTGTTTATGTACTGTGGCCCTTTGGGGGCAGCAACCATTGTATTATCTATGACTTTTCCAGCTTCCCCACCCCCACCCAGAACCAGTTTCACCCTCTGCATGCTCCAAATGCAGGATCACAAAATGGGCTCAGCAAAGCAGCAGGCCTGAGGAGGGCCGAAAGTGAAGATGATGAGCAGCTGAAGGGACAGCCAGAGTCCGTTTCAGCTGATGTTTCCAAGTGCAAATGTGGCCCTAGTGCAGCCAAACCTTCTAACATTTCAAAAGAATGTGAAAAATCTAGATTTTTCTTTAGAAATCTCTCAATGTTTAAATGTTGGCAAGTAATTCAAAAATCGTGTAAACACTAGGAAAGCTGAGTTTTATTTGCAAGCTGCTCATTTGCAACTTCTGCTCTAGGGATTTTTAAAGGAAGAAATGAGAAAAGGGACTCAAAGCTGCTTGTGTGTGGATGTGACCTCCCAGAGTCCCTAGCAAACTCTTCGAGCTGCTCCAGACTGCTACATTGGTGGGCTTTAAGATCCAGAGTGTAGCCTCCATCAGGGACAATCCAAGCAAGTCTTTCACTGACCAAGTGTCGCTGGCTTTCAGGAGGTGGGGGTGGGGAGAAAAAGTAAAATTTTAATTAATCTTAACAACCAAACCAGTTTCATAGTAATCCTCTACCCCTGCCCACATACATAGGTTCTCAATGTCAAATATTCACCACTCTACCCTACAAAAACCCTTGCAGGCTTTGCTCCTCCCTCCATCTGTGCCTGTCTGCAGGCTGTTCCCACTGACCAAAACATAGCCTCTCCATTCTCTGAAAGCTGCCCATTGGGTAAGATCCAAATGAATCCTCCCTCCTGTCAGTTCTCCTTTCTCTGTAAATTCCAGTATGGGTGTCACATCATCAGTTCTTGATTATACTCTGCCTGGTATTTTTCTCTAATTTTTCTCATTCATAGTGTTGGGCCTCAACCCTCTATAGACTGAAAACTCTGTGAAGGCTAGAACTACCCTCCCTCCACTCATTACGGCCCCCAGGAGTCACTTAAGAAATGCAGACTGATTACAGTGGTTATACCACTTTTCAATCTTTCCATAATGAAATTATGACTAATGACATAAAAATTCTACAGGACTTTTTTTCAATGTGAAGATCAAGGTACAGTGTACATCAATATTACTATTTCTATTAAGGGTCCATTTGCCCTGTAATGAAAGAATCTATACACGAAGCTCCAAGCCACCTACAAATTTTAACATTTTATTTTAAAGTCCTTGAGAAATTGACCCTTGAGATGCAAATTTTTTTTCATGATAACAAGAGTACCTATAGCCCTGAGCCCAGAACAATAATATAGTCTACCACAGTCCTTAGACAAGTACTTGAATTTACTGAAATTGATGAGTTATTGTTCAGAAACAGAAAGAGAAAAACTTTTCATTTAAGTCTGTAGAATGAGGTGAAGAACAATAGAGTCAGCTAGCAGGGAGAATGGCTTCACTCCAGGTAGGAATGAGCAGCACTTTGAAATCTTCCACCATCCCCAACCCATGCTGGCTTCAGCTTGGTGTGCGCTTTCATTTATCCAGAGATCAGTTGGGAGGGGGTTCATTCTCCAGCTGTTGTATCATTTCCCTTGATAAGTCCTAAATTGACCAAGTTATCTGGCACCAAAGGAAACTTCCTGCCGTAGGCCTTTATTATTATGTGCCCTTCCCAGGGTCAAAAGCATCTATGTCAGTCAATTATTGTGAGGAGGTGGGGAAATAGTCTCAAAGTTTCATAAGCACACTCTTCTGAAGGGTTAATGTGAACATAAGAAATTAGAACATTATCATCTCTTAGTCTGGCTGCATTACTGATTGGATGAAGGAAAACACAAACCACGATTTACTTCAAGGGCAATTTTTGGCACTAAAGATTCCAATTAAGGTATTTCAAACTGAAACCTTTCCATTTTTATATTTTTGCACAGTATTTGAGCATATTTATAGGCAAAATGGAATTGCCTCCCCCACAGCAGGTGCCTTCCTGCACTATTAGTTAATCCCTACGGAACACGTTCTTGTATTGTGGAAGGGGCAGTATGAGTAGCCTGTGGTTTTATCTGGGATAGAAATATCTTGAAGAATGATTTGTGGAGGTGTAATGAGTTGAGGATGGGGGCTTGGGTGCCTCACATGGGAGACAGAGAACATTCTACAATGTTGGTTTCCCTGCTGCTCTGCTACTGAAGAGAGCCACTTTCCTGTAAACTATAATAAACAGATATTATTCAGATGTGTGTTGACGTATTGATCCTATTTTTAAAAACATCTCCACAGATCCTCAAACGGCAGCGGGTGAGGTGGATGGGGTTAATCTGGAGGAGATCCGAGAATTTGCCAAAGCTTTTAAAATCCGGCGCCTGTCTCTTGGCCTGACCCAGACTCAGGTGGGACAGGCTCTCAGTGCTACAGAGGGCCCTGCGTACAGCCAGTCAGCCATCTGCAGGTAACCCGCGCCTGTATGCTGTCATCTCTCCTAGCCAGCCTGGGCCTCGTTTGTCCTTACAACTCAGCTTTTCTTCTTTGGGTGGGCAAAGCTGGAGGGGTAAAATGCAGGAACAAAGTTTGGGGTGGCTATATGTTGGAATTGGTGATATTGATGGAAATGAAGTTGCTAAAGCAGATTTGTGGGTCCTGGCTTGATAACTCCTGTCAACTCACAAAGAACTTCCAAGGCTGTCTCATTGGAAATATATTATCGCAGGCCAGAGGCTTTCTTCCTGGACTCACCTTCCTATGCAGCTGAGAGCCACTGTCATCTGTCCACAAATAGATGATTTAAGCAAAAGTAAATCTGCCAGTCGCAATTAGTGTTAACACTTCCACCATTTCTGTTCATGGTGGCTATCAGGATTTTCCAAGAAAATATATCTTTAAAAAAATCAACCATCTTGTGACCTCGAAGGAATTTTTTAACTTGCCTTCTCAAACACACCTTTAAAAACACATTTTTAAAAAGAAGCATCTGCTTTACTTAGTTCAGAAAAGGGTAGTGGGGATTTGGCCTAATCTTGCCAGCCCCCCAAAAAATAAATAAATAAATGACAGAATCCAGCCTTGGGTGTATTCAAGTTGATCTGGGTCAAGCCGCCAAAAGGAGATCTTGCGCGTGCATGTGTGTGTTGCATTAATCCCATGTTTATGCATGAGGTAGCAAAGGCACTTCTGTAAGAGCTTTTTCCTCTTGGGCAATGCTTTATGAGTCCTCCTCCATCAGGAAAAGCCAAGAAACCAACTCCAAACTCATTTAAGTGGATTTTGTTCTTGGTGATCCATGAAATGCTGTCTTTTTATCTGCTCTTTATACTTTTAATGTATTCCCCAAAGGACGGAAGTGTACTTTTCCTGCAGTTTAAGACTAAGGTTATAAATAACATCAGTATGGGGTAGTAGCTTGGAGCTCACATTTTGCTCAATGATTTTCCATAAAACCCATTGATTGTTGTTAAATACAAAAAGCACCATAGGACTCTCACTTCTATGGCCTCCCCTACTGTTTTTTCTTATAAGATACCTCCCTGTAGAAAATAACCTTTATTCAGTCTATACAAGGATACTACTGCTGGGAAATTTGTTTCAAGGCTTGTATATGTTATTCTAAACAACATGTACAGAAGCATCAACACTAACAAACAGCATCAATGATATGAATACTGTTGCTCCCTGTTGGGAAACATTAATTTTGTTTCATCTTGACAGCCTTGCAGCAAAAGCAGCCACAAGTTTTTAGGTTGCTGCCAATTTGCTATGTTACTAAAGTCCTCTTTGGCTCATTTTTAGTCCTAAAATCTTATTTCCTTTTATTGGTTTAAGTGCTATCTAATGTTTTCACTAACACAGTTGGCATTTCTTGAGCATTCCCAAACAAACGTGTTGATTTCTAAAGTCTTCCCCATGGGGAGCCAAAAAAGCTATGGCTGAAATGAAAAGAGGCCTTGAGAATTCACTGTGTAATAGAATATGTCAGATGCCTTGATTTCGGGGGGCATTTCCTGGCTTCTAGGGTTTCCGTGTTGTAGTTTTAGGAGCTAACTACCAAGAAAAACATGAAAGTCTTGAAAGAAACTAAGATCTGGCATGCAACAATTCAAGTTAAGTTAAAGGGTGGGAAGGAATCTACATTTGAGCCTGCACACCCAAGTGTCACTTCTCTCTTCTTAGCTGCAGAGATTTCCAGGTGTTGCTTTGATGAGTCCCTCCTTATAGAGACAGAAGAAAAAAAAAAAACACCACCAGTACACATCCCTATCATAAGCTTTGTCCCTAGCCATGGCTCTGTAAAGCCTATTGTCATGCTAGCAAGCGGTTAAGCTTTGGGGCTTTTATAGTGAATGATGGTAAAATGTGAAATACTGCAATTAACAAGACAATGAGAGCCTCGGGGGAAGCTTACCACAAGTGACAAGCTCCTTAAATGACATTAAATTATTTGTTCATTTTGTATTGAAAGCAAAATGTACTCCTTTCCTCTTTGACCAGTACTGGAAGTTGGGTTTTTTGAAAATAAACAACTCGTTGAACTATGCTTGAAAGGGAATGCTATAGGAATCACATTAAAATTTGATACTATTTGCACTGCTTATCACAACATAAGATATCTAAAATGCAGCTCCAAGTATAAGATTATGGCACGTAAAGGAAGCTCATCCCTTTTTGCAAACATCCTTTTAAAACATACTCTGACTGACTAAAGCAGGTTTATTTTAGCTGTATGAAAACAGACTATTGTAATAAGATGCACTCTGCAGTCAGACAATTGTTTGTCAAAAACACTGAACTTTAAAAGAGAGAAGAATTCTATCTATCCGAAGTTGTCATACTGGAAGTTTGTGAATTTGGATTTAGAATAAACAAAACAACGTATTGGTATGTTTCTGTATTTCATTGAGAATAAGCATGAATTTGACACCAGGATGACCTCTTAAAACACTCTATATATAATTTTGTCCAAGATGCTTCATATTTTTTAAAGTGGATGTATTTTGTAGCAAAGAATTGCTGATGGCAATTGATATACAGAAGTACTCATCTACAGAAAATAATATCATTCAAGTACAGTTTGTAGATATCACACATTAAACACAGCTTGATGCCCTAGTGCAAAAGGACACCATTACATCGGATCGGGTTTGGAAGACACGAGGGTGGCCTAAGCACATGCAAGGAGGAGTATTCATAATGATTACAATGTCTCCAGCTGTTTGAGTCCAGCAGTAAAGTAGCAAGGAGCCATGTTGTATTTGAAAAAGGAGCATGTTGTTAACTTACACACGGTGAAAATTGTTTGTTAGCAGAGGGTGGGAAGAGAGTGACAGTGAGAGAGAGAGAGAGAGAGGGAGAGAGGGAGAGAGAGAGAGAGAGATTAAAATGAGACACAAAGATGAAAAGATAGTCACACAGAAACTTGTCCTACTTGCCATCACTATTATAATAGATGTAATATTTCTACAATAAAGTCAATGGAGAGAATTTAGGGAAAACCAAAAGTAAAACATAAAAAGAATCATTTTAAATGAAAGAATGTAACAGCTGTTGTCTTCGATATCATTTCGAGTGTTAATTTTTACCTTAAAGATTTTGAAGATTGGGAAAATGGTGCTGGTATGATTAAAACAAAAGCTTAGATCTTAAGAGTTTACAGGAATAAGATCTGCAAGTTTTGTATCTGTCGTGATGGTTCGTGTGTTATGCTGTCTCCACCTTCCTCACCTTCATCTGTGTGTGGATGCGTGGGCTGCATGCACTGGCATGAAGCATGTGGGCAGGGTGGGTGCTGGCTTGAGCGGGGATGGCTACCTTGCAATTGGCTGCTAATCTGGAGTGAATTTGCTCTGCCAGTCAGTCAGGCAGGCAGGCAGGAGGCCCACCCTGGCAGAGGACTCAGTGTAAGACTGTTCTTTCTCAATTTTCCCCCCAGACACACCATCCTGAGAAGCCACTTTTTCCTACCACAGGAAGCCCAAGAGAACACTATAGCTAGCAGTCTGACAGCCAAACTGAACCCTGGCCTTTTGTATCCTGCCAGGTTTGAAAAGCTGGACATCACCCCTAAAAGTGCCCAGAAGATCAAGCCGGTGCTTGAGCGGTGGATGGCTGAGGCTGAGGCCCGCCATCGAGCAGGCATGCAGAACCTGACCGAGTTTATCGGGAGTGAGCCATCCAAAAAGCGCAAGCGGCGCACCTCCTTCACGCCCCAGGCCCTTGAGATCCTCAATGCCCACTTTGAGAAGAACACACACCCCTCGGGGCAGGAAATGACCGAAATTGCCGAAAAGCTGAACTATGATCGAGAAGTAGTTAGAGTTTGGTTCTGCAATAAGAGGCAAGCCCTGAAGAACACAATTAAACGCTTAAAACAGCACGAGCCGGCCTCGGCCGTCCCTCTGGAGCCCTTAACAGACTCTCTGGAAGAAAACTCCTAAAGGGACACCTACCCAGAATCAGAAACAAACTCCACAGAAATTAGACTTTACTCTTGAGATATCACCATAAATAATAATAATAATAACAACTTAATTAATTAATTAATTTAAAATAATATTAAAAAATCGCCCCAGCCATCCTCCTTATAAGTAAAAGACTAAGAAAATTACCAAGAGGATGAAATGGTTTATACATGTCCATTGATTTTCCAAAAAGAAAAAAAAATTTTTTTGAAAATTTTTAAACAAGAAATACACCACATCACAGGTGTGTGTGGTAGGATGTCTCTCCTCCACCTGTCTTCCCAAAGCCAGTTTTTTAATGGACTTAAAACGAACCAAATAACCACATACTTTTTTCTGTGTATTATGAAAATGTGAACACATTTGAAAGAAAAATAAAAACAAAACTAAACCAAAAACAACAAACAAAAACTTTTATCTGTTCAAAGCGAATACAAGCCTGCCACCTGGAGGAGGGATCGAATTCTTTCAGGTTCTAAGTACTGATTCACTATGAAACCTATTAACCAAAGTCAAAACCATGGCATTGCAAACAGGATCGTCAGTCTGCTCATCTCTGCATGTAAAGTTGTGCTACAGATTTTTACATTTGTACTTAATGGAAAACCAGGAAGCCTGATTTCTCCCATCTTTCCCATCTACTGTCACCACCTATGAGGTGGGTTCCATTGTTGAAGCCATTCCATGAAGCTATTTGCTTTTATTTTAGGTGAACATGGTTCTTTTTTCTTTTCCTTTGTGGGTTGTTGTTTTGGGGGGGGGGGGGGGGTTGGGGGACATCCTGGATCGTATGCCAAAGCATTCATTGCTTTCTTCTCATTATGACTTGTGGGTTTGAGAAAAGAAAACGGAGCTTGCATTTCCTGTTTCCATTTTTCTATCTCCCTCATGCATAGACTCCAGAGTCTGCTGGAAGGCCACATAGTGGGAACGGTGTCTTTTCCACTCAGATCTCGGTGAAATGCAGGAGAGACTCCAAAATAACTAGGGCTTTGCTCAATGAACTGTCAACACTGGCATAAGCTATAATTGTGCTCACTGTTCACACCAGAGCTTGAGATTTTTCTCGGTCTGTTGGCCACGTACATTGAGAGCTGACCAAAACTAATTTTGTAATATAAACATAAGCTGCACATTTGGTTCAATACTTAGATCTATGTTATGCTTCTGTGCAAAGCAATTTCTCTCAGAAGTCTAATAGCCAAAGAAATGTCTCAAGATTTCAGTCAAAATACACACATAGCATACACACACCCATATACACACACAAAGAAAACTAGCCGAGAGAGAGAGAGAGAGAGAGAGAGAGAGAGAGAGAGAGAGAGAGAGAGAGAGAGAGAGAGAGACTGGTTCTTTAAAGGCTATCGTGTATCCTGTAAATCCCATCTTTTCTGCTACTACTTTCATTCCAAGCACTGGTAGTCTTTTTTCAGAGGGGAGCATTTGTTCTTGGGATATATAAATGGAGCAGAAACTTGGCAGACAGATTTAAACAACTGGAATTGGGCTCTGGGTTCTTGAGGGGGAAAGAAGTTTTAACAATGAAAAGCCTCCACTCAAAGGAATAAAATATAGAAGTGGCTTATCTAATATATCAGCATAGCCTTCACTATTTGAACTAAGGGTTTATTTCAGTTTTCAAAAAAAGTTACTCAAAAGATCTGTGGGACAAAATAACCAAATAAGCCAGAAGGAAAAACTGAGATGGAAAGACGGCTGTGCAGGTGAGCACTTGTAACCCGTAATTGGTGTTTTCCACAGGTAAAGCAAAAAGGTGTTCAGTTAAAGGAGCAGGCTAAAGAAACCCATCAATTTGCCTGCCATTGAAATGTAAATATTCCTGAATAATTAATTAATGAGCATGCTCATGTACTAGCTAGAAGTAAATTATGAAGAAAAAAAAAAGAGAAACCCGACCTCAAGTTGCCCAACTGACTAGAAATGCCATCTTCCCTTCCCAATAAGTGTTTGAGTCTTTTCTTCTTGTGGCTTCTTTGCTGGTTGTGTAAATGCATTGGTATAATTGTCCCCCTCCACCCAGATGATTGATGCAGCAATCAGGACATCACCAGCAAGGAAACTCTAAAAGAAAAATCTTGAAGTAGAACCAGTTGCTTGTAAAGGTATTTCCATTTTGCCAGTCTGATGCTAATTGGACCATACCTAACTTGATTTTCAGTGCCAATGACATTGTGGTACCCATTTCGCCACCTCAAAAACTGCACAAATGCCAACAACCCAGAAATCCAAAGATGTATTGATAAACAGATTTTGTATTCTCCTATGATCTGCTCCAAATTCTACCCAGAAAAGCTCCCAAAGAAGAGATGTTAACAAGATAACATATGATGGATACTAAATGTTTAAACATATGCCAGCAGCTATTACATAAGGTCTGCTCAGTTTAGAGATCTATAATTGGGAGGGTATAACTAGGACAGTGAAGATATAAAATAAAAGTAGCCTTCCAGAAAGGAATGAAAAATAAATATATTTATCCCACAGTCATAAAATCATTCATGTGCAGTGATTTTTTTTACAGTTTTATAATTTTGTATTGTTTTATAAATTATTTATAAGGTATTGTAATGCTTCTTATATTAATTTTTTACAGGTAAATGTTTTGCTATAAGGCATAAAGAGGTGCCTGAACAGATTCTTAGGAATATAAATTATACTGTGTAACTTACAAGTTTTCAGGACCACACCTATTTCTTAATTTTATTATGACATTTCATATTTCCACTAATGGACAACCTCATATGTCAATGGCATTTAAATGTCTTTTATGTTTTCATGAACTAAAAGTTAAGTTTACCACTCATAAAAAATAAAAGCCACTTCGAGCATGTGTGATTGTATTTCAAGCTTCAATATTTTTCTTACATATTTTTAAATTACTGTCATCTTCATTTTCTTCATTGGTGAAAAAAGAGAAACAACTGATGTTATATTTTACACTTGTTTGTGGACTTTTTTTCTTTTTCAACCAAAAAATATTTTGAATAGTTGAGAGTTTTAATTGTAAGGTTTTGATTTTTTTATGTTGTAATCATATGAATACACACACAAGCGCGTGCACACACACACGCGCGCGCACACACACACACACACACACACACACAAAAGAGAGAACGAAAAAGCAAAAGGAGCTAGGAAAAATAAAAAAACAAGTAGAGGCGTATCAAAGAACTCAAGCTATAACCAAAAAGAAATTGTAAAATGCCTTTGCTCATCTTCTCTATGCTGGACCAAAGCTCAATATTTGTAGGTATATGCACATTGTATAGATATGGCTAAATGTTGCTGACAATCTCGCAATACTAAACTGTTCCTATTTTAAGAAAAAAAAAAAAGAAATACAAACTGTTCATCAATGTTTTACCTCAGCACTCTACTTGTACCCAGTTAATACCAAGCTTAAAAAAAAAAAAAAGGAGAAAAAGGAAATTGATTTTCATTTCAGTGTTTGACTGTAAAATACGTTTGGATGACATTTTGTAATGAGCTTTTTGTCATGTGATTTGCTTGTCTTCAACTTGAAATTATGTGAGGCACATTTGTTTATTTGTTGTTAAGAAAGTGATTTTTTTTTGTCCTACGTGCTGTGATCTAGACTGGTCACCAGGGTCACCGATGAGACAATAAAAAGGAGCTGCTTCTCCATGCCTGAAGCAGGAAGTAGGAACGAGGGCAGGAAAACAGACTGAGTTGTTCTGAAAAGTCATCATGATGAGAAGTTGACATGATGGACTTGTGACCAAGAAGCCAAAAGGGATATTTAAAAGCTCCTTATTTGCTCTGACATTGAAACCAAAGCTGATTTATCTGCACAGGTTGCTTAACATTTTTTTAAAAACTGACAAAACTGTACTTAATCTAGAGCAATATCTGTATGGTCAGTAAAACTGCACTTTGTGTTTTTCTTAACAGCTTCAGATCTGTCACTTTTCATTTGTATCATTAAAAATAAAGAATTGTTTGACATGAGCTTCTAGGCTAAATGTGTCTTGAACTCAGATATGTCATTTAAATTGTAAGCATGTAAATAAATGTATGTTATAACTGCATATGATAAGAAAAGGAAGAGGTTCAAAAACAACTGGTTAATATCATGATTATTTTAAATAAAACATTATATGAATTAGGACTCTTTGAATGCAAGTAACAGAAATCCAAACTTGATTAACAGAAAAAGACTATACTATTTGACTTGACTGGGAAGTCTGATTGTGGACCTCAAGCACAGCTGGATATAGTGGTTCTAAGGATGTCATCAGCCTCTTGCTTGGCTTCCTTCTCAGACAGAGACCCCAGATGTTGAGTCATATACCTGTCTCTAAACTAAGCATTGTGTTGGGGGATGGTGTACGTGAATTGGCCACTCAGGGTCACAGACCCACCCCTGTCTGTGGTAAGGGATATGGAGCCTATACGATAACAATTCCACAGGACCACAGGGATGAAGGAAGATGTCTCCACTAAACCCAGAAGACAGACAATGAGAAACCAGAGTAGGTAGACAAAACCCAGAGCCACTGCAGTCTGCTACTAACACCCAGCTATGTGCCAGGTGTTGTAGAGAATTCTGCTGGGAAAGAGGTTTTACTACTCTTAAGTAATACCTATCATTGCATCTTCTGGAAAATTTAGAATTTAGAATTTAAAACATACTCCTACATGAAGTTTAATTTGGGTAGAAGGGTTGAGTTACTGTTGCTATATAATTTACTATCAAAAGGAAGATAAGAACATCTTGCTAAAAGTATCAGTAAAAAAAATTTTTTTAATTAGAATAGCAATCTCCATACTTTTAGTGATGTTTAGCAAACATTTCTTATGCTATATGGAGATCCATATATCAACTTTATGTTATGATTGATAAGAAGTGCTTTGGAGCAAGCGACAGAACCAAAAATCTGAATGCCTATACATTATAAATGGGCAAAGAAAGTCACCAGGAAGCTTCCCAACTAATTTTAAGAGGAGCAAAAAAGTGCTTATGCTTCTGCCTTCATGGGTGGAAAAAGACAAAATAAAGTCATTCTCAAGCTTTCTTTACACTAAAATATCCTAAAAATATTCTGGATTAAGGTCCTACCTATGATAATATTTATTATTATGAAATATGTTAGATATTAAAAACTCTAAAATGTCTTCTTTAAAAAGATAATCATCATTTAAATTCAATAATTTGATATTCCACAAATATATGCTAAGCACTTTATAGGTGCCAGAAACTTTTATGTGCTGGTGACTCAGAAATAAACAAAATGATCTTTGCCTTCAAGAAACTCTTATTCATTGTGCAAAAACCAGTACTATTTCTCTAGAAATTAAAGTCATCTCATTTTTCTTATAATATTTCACAAATAATATCAATTTCAGAATTAAAATGATGAAAAAGAGTTCCGAGGCTGACTTCAAAAGAATAAATGAATGGGTAGAAGTAGCCTAGGCTGACAAGACAATCACCAGTATCTGCTTTAAATGATTTTAAAAGCTGTTCCAATAATAATTTTCCACTAAACCAACCATATACATATAATCTATTCAGTGGCAAGTGTAGCAGGACAATAGTTGATGAGTTTAATCAAAAATCTATAGTTGGAAAGAGTTCAAAAGCAGTCTGTCATGAAGTAGATGAAACCAGCTACACACACACACACACACACACACACACACACACACACACACACACAGGTCTGGGCTCCTCATTCATTGTTCTGCTCTTTGAAAGGAGTCCAGGCAAATAGCACTTCTTAGATTCCTATCATATATAGATATTACTGTCCTCATCTCCAAATCTTGCACTCTTATCAGAGATTTGAGGTCTGTCGAGATCTACGTATGTTACTAATAAATGTTCTCATAGAGGAAGATCCATTAAAACTTACTTGCTTCTAAACTAGCTAAACCTCTTAACTAATACATCATGGAAGTAGATTACTGGGACTCAGACAAATCCACTCAGATCTCACGGTCACCACTTGGGCCACATCTATGACTACAGATGAAGGAAAAGATATTAACTAAATATTTTTTGCTTGTTTTTCCTTCTAGTTTTTTTGTTGTTGTTGTTTATATCTTCTATATACAAGTAATCTACATTTGTTGTAGAAAATCAGAAAATACAAAGAAACAAAGATATATCCAATGTAAGCACAATATAGTTCAAACATTTATTCTTATATTGCTTTATTTTAACATTTATGGGCTGTTTTAATGATTATCTTGAATGCAGAGACAGAGAATAAATTAGGAAATCAAAAATGGAGCCTGTGTATCTTGAAATCCCATTTCTATGAAACACCACAGCTGCATGAGTTGTCCAAACTCAAAAATATTTAGTCATAATCCTAACTAAACCCATCATGCAGCTCATCATGGAAGGAAATACAGCATCTTGAGACTTCATCTATGCTGTCTTTGATAACCAATCAAGAGGCACTAGTGAAGAAAAGTAGGTTTAGTCATGAGATATGCATCCCCAGGTATTGGCAGGACTGTAGTGGCTGACATCATGGACTCTTTCTTAAGGTGAGAACTTCCACCTTACATTAAAAGAATGATTTTGTCTTCCAAACATCAACAATTCATATATGTCTCCTCGACCATATTAACACCTTCTATAACCATATCATGCACACACACATTAAGCATTATATGCATGCACGTCATAAGAAACCCGTTCATCAAAACCATTCTCTGCCATCATCAGATATTTTTAATTATTTCTTTCTAGTAATGTAAGCTTCATACTTACCTTCTAACACACTCCCACTGTGCCATCAATGTTCAAATTCCTACTTTTCTTTGAAGGTAGGGAGTCTCCACAACCTCCCGGCTCAGCTCCTGAGAGGTTACATGTCTTTCTAAAAAGTATGTGGGCTGAAGCTTTTGCCATGAATATATTCTTTATTTCTTCTTCTAGAACTATCAGGCTCCTCAGGAGAAACAAAAAGAGGAAAAATGGATATATACAAAAGCTCTGAAGAGGATAATAAAAAAAGATTTCTCTATTATTCCCCTTCACAGAAAGCATTAACCTCTGAAGGGGGCTATTAATACTTCCTGCAGAGAGCAAAACACTGGGAGAGGCACAAATGCCACCCACTCTTCCCTTGGCAGAGCAGCCAACTGACCCTGTTTCTCCTCTTGCTAGTCCTTTGCTTTCTGTTTCTCTCCTTTAAACATACTTTGTCCTTACTTTCTCTAAAACTAAAAGAGTGAGGAGCATCACCAGTTTAGCCACATGAGACGATTTGCTGTTTTTTGTACACACACTCCCTCAACTTTTTCAGCCAGGGGACCCTCCTTACATTTTGTGTTCTCTTGGCTTGCTGCTCCTTCCCTATCTTCATGTCCAAACCCTGATCAGCTTCCACAGTCCAGAAGAAAGGCCTGAGATGTAAAAAGATAACAACAGTGTATTTGGAGCTGTGGTCACAATGAGAATCTATTACAGGGCTCAAAAACTTTTTCTGTAAAGGGTCAGAGATAGCAAATATTTTAGGCTTTGAGGGCCTGACTGCTGTTCTAGCACAAAAGCAACCTTGGGAAGCGTGTAAACAAATGAAAATGGTGGTATTCCAATAAAACTTTACTAACAAAAAACAAGCAGATAACTGGATTTGAAATTTGCCCAGCCAAATCTACTAGGTTAAGTTGGTTTGAGAACCACTCATTCCCTATAAGTCTTTCATTGACTCTGGGCATGAACCCACCTTTTGCTCTACCCAGATACCCTAGGATTCTTTTATTTGTTTTCCACGCACCCCTCCACTTGCTTCAAAACCCTTTGTCTTTGAAATTGTGCACCCATGACTCTTCTTCTTGGGGACTTCCTCAGGCTACCAGAGTCACCTTGTCTATAGGAACACAGAGCCCCAAGGAGTGTATGCCCCACAGTCCTCACCCTCATGGCAGCCCTTAACCTATATCATTGGTAGGTGCAGGAAGATGATTGCCAGTTGGACAACTCTGTAGATCCTGAACATTCCAGATTCACATAGATTGAGGGATTCACTCTTCTCGGGGATCTGCTTGAAATTTCCACCCTGCCTGTCCTGCTTCTCCACTCCTTTACCAATTTTTCCTGGAAATCTTTCTTTATAAATCACTTGTACCCAAATCCTCATCTCTGGGGAACCTGACCTCAGTTACCCTTTCAGATGTTCCAGAAACTTCTTGCCTTTATGAAATGCTTGCTGACCCTAGAACAGATGCTCAGGCACATCCCTAGATTTGCATGGTGACCAGGAGACCTTCTGCACAGTCCACAACTGAGGCTCAAACATATGCAGAACATCTGAGAGACTAGGGTTCCTGCAGAGACACAAATCAGAGTGAGAGAGTGGGGCTCTTGAGAGAAGATGGCAGTGAGTGTGGAAGGGCTCAGTAGAAAGGACAAGCCTGAGCTTAGCAGAGCCCAGGGCAGTGGTTCCCAGTACAGGGAGGTAAAGATCCAGGAAGGGAAGAGGCATTGGAGTTAAATAACTCCCCATTTCTAGTGCAAAGAGGAGAGTGATGACTTCCAAGTTCTTTACATGTTGAACCAGAAGCTGTAAGTTAATACACTTATTATTATAAATAGGAGAAAATTTCAGACAAATCCAAGGCTCTATTTTGACATCAACTTATACTATTTTAAGTATATGCATTTCCTTGACAACATCAAACATCAAAATCCCAAGTTCAATAAATTCCATATTGTTAATGCACAGACATTAATCTCCAATGAAGTTATAATATTGTGAGACAGTATGAGATCTGAAGTCAGAAGGCTTGAGTTCAAATCCTAATTCTGTCACAGACTGTGTTACCTTGAGCAGGTAACTTAACTTTCTGAGTTCATTTCCCCACCTGAGAAGTAGAGCTAATAAGTAGTAGCTAAGAAAAATAATAGCTTGTGTGTGTGTGTGTATGTATGTATGTATGTATGTATCTTCTATGTATGTATCTATATATGTATTTGGAATATAAAATAATAAATTTTATATAGAATTGATTTGCAAGTGATAGAGTACAATTTTATGAACATCTAATTAATACAAAAAAAGGAATTTTCCTCCTTATATGCAATCTGTTAATGTCTCTTTATTTCATAAAAGAAGGTGTACACAACAGTATTAAATAACTTAAGGGAGTAAAACACAGTTCTTTTTTTCAAAAATTTGTAAAATTTTGCAAATATTACTAGAGCTAGAAGAGTTATAATGGAAGGGTAGAGAGTTGATTGGCTGTCCTAAAAATTAATTTGGTTTCACAAGGAATAAATACCCAGAACCAAATTCGAGACTCCTAGGGACACCATTTTTCTGTGAGGATGTCACATCAAGGGACTCCCACATTGAACTTTAGGTCAAGGTAAAACCATAGAACACCGTCACATGAACTGTTGCTGTCATATCTCCACCTTGTGAAATTAATTTATGTTTTTAATCCAAATGCAGAATTTTGCATGCATTCCTGCTTAATTTCATCTCATTTGTTTGGGCTCACATCCCAGCCCACCAATAATCATATTGATTATTATTTAATGAAAAAATCTACTTGCTCTTAAAGGCCAACTTTCTGGACCTCCTGAATGGATGTCTTCAGCCATAAGTTACAGAAATCATTTCTGGCTTTCTTAGATTAAAAAGGGAGGATTTATTGAGAGGGAATTAGGACCTCAGAGAATTGAAATATTTCCAGGTGATCAGGCTAGGAGAATGTATAGGAATCATTTTTGAGGGCTGAGAAGCAGGAAGCACAATTATCCTTTAGCAGAAATAATCTAAGATGCTTCTTCCACCACTATCAGACACCACTGCCACCACCCAGGACACTGATGCTGCCTCCAGTGACGCTGCCTTGAATGAATACTAAAATCCCTTTGCCTTGTTTGGATTTGCTCAAGAGAATATCTAATTGGCCAAGACTCTGCAACATGCCTGGAAACCAGGCAGCAGGGAAAGGAAAATCTTGGGACTTTTACCATCGGTAGTGAAATGGCAGGTACTACCCACTGTATCATGAAGGTCACACACAATGGGGTACTCTTCCAATACAGCAGCTAGGACCAGACACTGGAAAGGTAAAAAAATGCCAAAGTTCATCATAAATGTGGTATTTTATTTTTTAAGATGTTTTGGAATGACATAAAGCAGAACCGATATTCAGAGGATATATACCACTATAGGTGCACCTGTCTGTCATAACCAGCATCTGTTAGGATTGGCCCGAGTTGTCAAATATTTTGAATATCACCCTGTATATAACCATATGAAGCAGATTTAATTAAATAAGATGGGTTGACAATGCTATGTAATGTAATTTTTTGTCAAATAACAAGAAATGATTAACAAGCAATGAGACCACTATTCTGGTGTGATTTATAGGTAAGTACTAAGGGCAACTCCAAAAGAGGAGCCCAGAGGTTTTTGTTTGTCTGTTTGTTTTTGCTTTTATCTTTGACAGTAGCCCTGGAATAAGGAGGCTATTGGGATGAATAGTTTGATTTTTTGTTTTTTTGCTTGTTTGGTTTTGTATGTAAGTGCTGGTTTAAGAATTCACAGTCCCAGGATAAATGTACCACATGTAAAAGAAAAAAAGCATCCTTTACATACAAGGACAATATAACTGACCAATTGTTCTCAGTCATGGGCTTTGCAAAGAGCAGCCAATAGGCAACTTGGGCTAAGAAAGTAAGTAAAGGAAAGATTACTTTTAAAAGGTAGTAAATGTGTTCAAATAGCCTAGCTTCTGTGCCAACAAGAGAGAGTTTCAAGGAAAAAAATCAGAATGAATAACATGGGCATACATTCAATGGACCAAAAGGATCAGCACAAAGAGGAAAGCAAACTGGACTTACAAGATAAAATTTTAAAAAGAGACAACCACAGGCACAGGAGGGCAAGGGGAGGGAAGAAATGGAGAACTCAAAATGAGTCAACACAAAATCTACAAAGAAAAACAGAATTATAAATCCTAGGGCAGAAAAAAACAAATCACTGGAGCCACATAAAGCCTCTGGTGAAGGAAGTACTGTTCACTGCACTAAACCTTTTTGCTTTTCATCTGCTTGGCTCTGAACACCCAGAGAGCAGCCTCTATCTACAAATCTCTCCCTACTCCATTGTTAGAAAGTTGGATCCTTACAGCTGAAAAGTTTCCCTCATTTCAATGAGGCCCATTATTCTTTGCTGTACTTTCAACCACAGTCAACTTATCCCTTTTCCTTCCGTTATTACTCCTCGGTATTTACAGACACATCAGTGGTTTCTTTCCTTCAAAATGTGCATATTCAATTCCCTTGATCCCTGCTGCATGATTTTGCAAAGAGTGGGAAGGAGAGAGAGACAAGGGTCATCTTTAAGAGTCTTTGCATATCCCCATTATCAATGTCTTCTCATTGATGAGAAAGGTCAAGCTGGAGCAGGCATTTAGTCCTCTAATTGGGCATTTCTACCAGCCCTACCTACATATTGAACAGTTGATTGATTTTTAAGATTTATAGGAATGCACTCACTGCCAAGGTCTCTGGGCACCTCTATGACAGACAGTAAAATTAAACAACCTAAAGATTTGGATGTTGCTTGTCTCAAAGCCTTCCTCTTGCCATTCAAGAGTTTTTTTAAATGCACATTTAAAAGTAGACTTTATGCCATGCACTGAAGGTCATCCAAATAAGGTTTACTCAAGAATCAAAAGGAAAAAGTTTGCAATGCCAACAAGCCTATACAAAAATCCCTCTCTCCAGCCTTCAGAAATTCAAGAATCAGAATCTTGGAAAAGCCATTAAGACTGATGGTTCCCAAACACAAACCCATGTTGTAAATCCAGTTTTACTGGTCCAAATGAAACTAGAAAACAGAAAAAAAAGCCAATATAGTAAGTTTTCTTACAAATTAACTCAACTTTAAAAACTAATCAGTATTCTGAAATATTATTCTTTCTAATTTTTAGTATTAAAATATACTTCATTTTATAAAATGCTTGCGATAGTATTTGATAGTGGTTTTAAGTACTATCTCTACTTGACAAAGCAAAAAATTGACAAGATGACTACATTCATCCTCAATATTTCCTTTAAAATTTCCTTTAAAATTTTTTAAAATAGGTTTTGATTTTTCAGCTACAGTTAACATACAATATTATATTAGTTTCGGGTGTACAACCAGTACCCATCTGACATCATGCATAGCTATTACAATATTATTAACTATATTCCTTATGCTATACTTTATACTTTATGCATGACTATTTTGTAACTACCAGTTTGTACTCCTTAATCTCTTCCTCTTTGAACTTTTATTGATAAATGAAATTCAAAACCTGGAAACCATTGATTTTGCAGGTAAAAAAACTGAACCTCAATGAAGGCCCCAACTAAGGGCCCCCAGCCATTTAGTGGCACAGTGCAGATGAAGAGACAGACTTTCTAACTTGCGCAGCTGCCAGGGCTCAGAGAAGTTCATTTCAGTCCTCAGTAGATATTTGTCACTTCTTGCTACCCCAGTTCAAAACTTTTTTCCTTTTAGAGATTTGTTCCCACTGTATAGGTCTTGGTGGGAGGTAGAGCCTCCTTAGATAGTTCAAAAGTTACTTCCTACTCCCAGGGTGTGGATGCATGGCCCAGGTGAGGCAGCTCAGATACTCCCACCTGGGACTTTGAACCTTGAAGGAGTAGATTAGAGGCACAGAGATCATTAGAAACTTTGATGAAGGTGGAGCTACAGGCAGCAAAGGACATGCAGAGAGTCATTGGCTCCAGAGGCACCTACATAACCAGACCCTTCAGCAGCATGGCCTTGGCCATGAACTGGCTTCTCAGTCTTTTAGTTCCTTTCTTTTTCAGCCAGTTTTTATATCATTTGCATTGATCCTATGAGTTAACTTATATCCTTCCAACACATTTCTTTTCTGTTTAAATTAGCCAGAGCAGGTTTCTGCTAATTCCAGCCAACAACCCTGACTAGAAGTGCCTCCCAAATTAGCACTCTCAAGCATCTGAGTGTTTCAACCCAGTTTTTTTCAAATAATCTATAGTGAAGGACCAATTATTTTGTTTCGCTAATCCCTCATGCCAATTACCAGATTTAGAAAATAAAAAATGGGAAGCCCAGTCAAGTTTGAATTTCAGATAATAAATAGTATTTTAGTATTGAGCACACCTGGTATGATAAATAGTATCAACAACATTAATAGCATTAACAGCATAATAAACATTATTTGTTCATATATTAAAATCAAATTTTACTGGGCTTCCTGTATTTTATCTGGCAACTCTACCCATGAGCCAACAGATGGTCCTACTATGCATAACCAGAAAACAGCTCACACCACATAAGACTCATCGCACAAGTTTGACATCACCTTAAATAGTCTATACTCTTGAAAGAGATTAGTGAAAATACTCCTATGATCCAGCTCCAGAGATCCTGCTTGACTAGGCCTTGAGTGGGGCCAGAACATGGACAGTTTTTAAAACTTCCTAGGCAATGTTAATATGCAACCAAGATTGAGAAACTTACAACACAGATCAAGAAATCTTTAGTTAAAATTTACAGGCTGGACCTAATTATATTCAGACATGGAACAAACATAGTCAAGGCTTATATCTAAAGGTACTGGACAATTAGGGTGAGAGAAAAAAAGAGTTGTCATGGGGAAGACAATGTAAAAAATAAAGAAAATTCTAAGAATTATGTCTAGAAAAGAATTGTGGATGTGGCTATGTGAAACCAAGAGTAATCAACTAAATCAAGGGTCATCAAATTTTTCTATAAAGGGACTTATAATAACTATTTTAAGTCTGGCAGGCTATGTTGTCTCTGTTGTAACTACATGATTCTACTGTTGTAGTCAAAGCAGCCATAGGTAACATGTGAATGAATCTCTGTGTTCTAATAAAACTGTATTACAAAAATAAATGGTGACTTTATCTTGGTCCATAAGCCACAGTTTAGTGCCACCTGAATTTAATTAAAAACCCAGTAAAGGATTCAAGATGGTGTAGAAGGTAGAGGCTGTACACACATCTTTTAGCAACCATATCAAAATTGTAACAAAACAACAGAGCAACCAAAATGCAGTGTTGCCAGAGGTCTGGCTGAACAGGAGACCTACAACTAGTTTGCCTCAAATAACAGGACATCTCAAAACAGTGGGAGGAATAGAAGCATGAAATGGCCCAGTCACAACCATGTGTGACAATCAAGAATCAGAAGAGCTATCTTGGCTACACAACCCATTCCCCCACTTAGGAGCGAGGGGTCCTGGCCACACACGGATCCCCAGCCCAAGGTTCCAGTGCCAGAAAGAGAAGTTTCCACAACCTCTGGCTGTGAAAACCAGCAGAAGTTAGAGCTGAATGAGACAGAGGGTGACAGGAAGCAGAAACGTTCCCTCTTAAAGGGCCCACTTCCAGCCTCACTCACTGACAAAATCGCTCTCTCTGAGCTCTAGCACTGGCAAAGCTACTCAAGGAGGAAACTTACAAAAAAATCTCTGAAAGGCTCACAAAACCCAAAGAAGCAGCATCTGGCCTCAGCATGCTCTGTACCTCTTGCTGAGCAGCCTCAAACCCCACAGCAGTGGCAGCCAGCCTTGATTTTTGACTTGGCCCCTCAAGGCACCTATAAGCGCAGCATGGGTGGCAACCATATGTAGATTGCCTTGTGACTCTTATCAGGTGGCCCCAGAGGTGCACAGGCTACTACTGAACTTGGCCTGTAGCAGGACCCCTCCCAGGTCTGTGCCAAAGAGCCCTACAGCACACCTACTATGTAAAACCACTCTACTAAGACCAAGACACTTAGGAGCCCTACCTAACACATAGAAACAGACACAAGGAGGCAGCCAAAATGAGGAGACAAAGAAGCATGTCCTACATGAAAGAACAGAACAGAGCTCCAGAAAAAGAATTCACCAAAATGGAGACAAACAATATACCAGATGCAGAGCTCAAAAAACCAGTGATAAGGATGCTCAAGAAACTTATGGAAAGAGTAGATGAACTCAGTGAGAACTTTAACAAAGAGATAAAAAAATAGAGATAGAAAATATGACAGAGACAGTCAGAAAAGAAGAATACAATATCTGAGAGGAAGAGTACATTAGAGAGAATTAACAAAGTGAATAAAACAGAGGATCAAATCAGCAAAATAAGTGTTTTCTGGGTAGCATAAAACACTTAATCAGAACAGTGACAAGAGAAAAAATCCCCCCCCCCCGAAAAAAAAATGAAGATAGTTTAAGGAGCCTCTGAGACAACATCAAGTATAATAACATTCACATCATAGGGGTACCAGAAGGAGAAGAGAGAGAGCAAGGAATTAAAAACCTATTTGAAGAAATAATGATAGAAAACTTCCCTAACCTGGTGAAGGAAATAGACATACAAGTCCAGGAAGCTCAGAGAGTCCTAAACAACATGAACCCAAAGAGGCCTACGCCTAGACACATCCTCTTTAAAATGCCAAAAGTTAAATTCAAAGAGAGAATCTTAAAAGAAGCAAGAGAAAAGCAATTAGTTACATACAAGGGAACACTCACAAGACTGTCAGCTGATTTCTCAACAGAAACTTTACAGGCCAGAAGGGCTTGGCACAAAATATTCAAAGTGATGAACACCCAGGACCTACAACCAAGATTACTTTAAACAGAAAAGTTATCATTTAGAATCAAAGGGCAGATAAAGAGCTTCCCAGACAAGAAAAACCTAAAGAACATCATCACCATCAAGCTAGTATTACAGGAAATGTCGGAAGGACTTCTTTAAGAAGAAGAAAAAAATATGTATCAAGAGTCTAAATAAAGAATGATAATAACTACATATCTATCAATGAGTATTTCAAATGAAAAAGAATTAAATGCTCCAATCAAAAGACAGAATGCATAAGAAAATAAGACCCTGACATATGCTGACTACAGGAGACTCACTTCAGATTAAAAACACACACACAGACTAAAAGTAAGGAGATGAAAAATGATATTTCATGATGGACCTTGAGGATAGTGTGCTGACTGGAGTCAGTCAAATAGAGAAAGACAAGTGGCATATGATTTCACATACATGTGGAATCTAAAGAACAAAATAGACAAACAAGGGAAAAAAAGAAACAACCTCATAGATACAGAGACATATTGAAAATTATCAGATCAAAGGGGTATTGGGGATCATAGAAAAAGAAGGGAGGGATTAAGAAGTACAAATTGGTAGTTATAAAATAGTCATGGAGATAGAAAGTACATACAGCATAAGGAATATAGCCAATAATATCATAATAACTATACGGTGTCAGAGGCACACTAGGTGTATTGAGTTATAACTTTGTGAGTTATATAGATGTCTAATCACTATGTTGTACATCTGAAACTAATATAATATTGTATGCCAACTCTAACTAAAAAATAAGAAATTATTATTAATTTTTTTAAAAGCCCAGTAAAACTTAAAGTACTTGTACAGCCAAGGAAACAACAACCTAAATTAGAAAAATATGTGACTGACTATTTGAAACATAAAACTACTCAACTCATATTGCTGTTCCACAGAGTTCTGTCCTAGGCTTTTCTTATTTTATATTTTCTCCCTGGTGAGCTTAGTTCTTTGGTTGCAAGAAGGAGTAAACTGCTTGAGCTAGATTGAGTACAAAAAGAAGGAATTGATTATAAGAGCAGAAGCTTTGTTATTAATTCAAGCTCTTTAAAAGCCAAGCAGTTAGCCATCAATAAATTCATTCTCTCTCTCTCTCTCTCTCTCTCTCTCTCTCTCTCTCACACCACTCCCCTGTCTCTCTCCCCAACTCCAATCTCTCTCTTCCAATCTTTCTGCAGATTTTGACTTATTTCTATCTCTCTATAAACCAGATTTCTGTGCTCCTCTGTAAATATGCTGGACTATGATTCTTAAGTGTCCGCCCTGGTCTAATCGACTATCTCCAGGAAAGCACAGTCAACATGATATAAACTTGGATTCTGGGCTCACCTTTAATGGTAAAGCAGTTTGGTGATGATCATGGTGGAAGGAGAAAGGGCTAGGCTGGGTAGATAGTCCTGAAAGTATCCTACAAGACCCCATGTCCCTTCCCGATGTGGTCCCTGACTACCTCTCAACCACATGTCTCACTACTCCTCCGCAGTCCTTTATGCCCCAGCTGTCAGCATTGATCTTGCCATCTTCTTTCTCTCTTATTTCCAAGCCTTCACCCAAGTTGGTCCTTCTTCCCGAGAGCATACTGTCCTCTCTCTTCTCTTGCCTAACTCCTTCTTGCATACCAGATCTTCATGTAGGTATAATTTCGTTCAACCAGTCTTCCAAGTCAAAGTTAGACGCTCTTTCTCTGTACTCCTCCAGCTCCATATTGTTGTAGCAGTCAGCATGCTGTACTATGTACTATCTATCCCTCCAACTAACCTGTAAACTTCTCATGGACAGTTTTCCCAGAGCTTCTGCCTGTACCTGCCTGGTACATTGTCGATCAAATGCTTGCTAAACAAATGATTTCATCAACTCCCCAGATTCCCCTTCCTTCTCAGTTCTACCCAGTTGAGCTTTTCAATAAATCACTCTAAAAACAATTTTACAAACCTTCTCAGTCCTCTCACTCTGTAATTCTGTGCCCTTCCAGCCCTGCTCATTCTCAACCCTAATTCAATTCAAACTTCTTTTTTCTTGCTGGGCTGCCCAACACTGCTGGAAAAATTACAGATAGATGCTGGAAGGTACCATTTCAATCGAAGGTCTCCAGTCTCCATGGAGCAATGAGTGGAGTTCAGTAATTTTGAAACTTTTCCTTAGTCTGGTAGAATTTCCATACCAGAGAGAGTTGTTCTAAAACTTTCCTAGCATGGAGTTTAACTTAAGTCTTAATCTGTTGCTGTCATGTTCTTGCCTGTCTGGATATGTTGGGGGATCTATTAAGAGAGGATTCTGAAAGGTGCTGACACAGGGACTTAGATTGTGTTCATAGCTAAGTTTTAGACTATGTAGTGGGGTGAGGTGGGAAATGATGGAATCAACAGATGCCTTCAAGATAGAAGTCTTGTGAGTCACAGTAATGTTGACCTAGTAATAGAGTCTTAGTTATTGGAGCATAGTAGAGATTCTGAGAACAGCAAAGAGGCTATTATTCAAATATATGCCTAAGCCAGCCTGTGAGTAGTCTGTATACGAGAGAGAAAGAAATAAAAACTGAAAGAGCTGTTTTTCTTCATACTTAAGCCCATGAAGCCTTTGGAGCATGCTAACAGAGAGCACTCAGAGGAGCCAGCAGCTGGAAATTGCCAAAGCAGAAGCAGTGGGCAGAACCACAGCCCAAAAGAGCAGCATAGAGTGAAAGGAGTGGCCTTTGTCCCTGGCTGTGCAGGAAACTCACAGTGCCCATGAGATATTTTGGAGTTGCTGACATCATGGAATGATCATGTCCCTGAGCATATAAAAGTCACTTTGGTAACTCCTGAAATATTTGTGGGGCTTTCTGAGGGGCTGCTGGACCTAGTGAAAAAAGAGGTATAAAACTAGAGTGACTTGGGTTATACATGACCACTCTTCTTAATCTCTGGGTGCTGAATTTGCCTCTCACTCCATGGAGAAAATAAAAGCTATGAGATACAGTCTTCCACAAGTTCTTGCCTGATCTCCAAATACTAAGCCCAAATTCTTGACCTGCATTCCTGTGACAGGATGAAAGAGAGAAAATATACTAGAGTACCCATCAGGGGTTGGGGGGAGTTTTGATGAGCAAGAGCAAACATAGATTGGGCAAGTCTGAGTCTAAGGTGGATGGACTCAGGGCCTTATCTTAGGGAAATTGTGAAAGAAAATCTGAAACTTCACCCTATAGCACTATTGTCTTCCTTTAACAATAATTTCTTTTTAATAATCTTTATATTTCCAATGGTACAAGTGCCTAGTAAAAGCAAGATTAATAAATAAATGAACAGGTACATAAAATAATAAATCCCCAAACTATGTGACTTGATATCTCCTAGAAAAAAAGAGATTTGAGAAAGATAGACTTAATAGCTAAAATAATATTGGCCTGGGGACCTCATTTAGGTCTATAAATATGGATATGAGAGATGTTGTGGCTCAGACTCTGGTGAGGGAGAAAAAATTCAAGCAATTTCACATCATGTCTATCTCAATACTTTACAATTTTTTTAATCACATGGCCCACCTGGAAAGCCTTACTTGCCACATTCCTCCAGTGTGAGGGCTGAGGGCTGGGAGGAAGTAGTCTACAATGGGCAGTGGGTGGGTTTTAAAAAGATATTTACAAAGCTAGCAAAGTGAGAAGAAGCAAGGAAAACAGAAGAAACAGCAGGCTTTATAAACAGAAAACTAAGCCATCATGGCAGCTTCAGTTGATAGGGACAGACACCTTTATCAGAACTGTGGTCCAACTTAGGAATTGAAAGGGAGTTCCACTTGCTGTAATCTTGTCTGAATCCCTTTATTGTGGACTGTTGTATTAAAATGTCTTCCTAGGAAAGGCTTTCCCTGGCCAATAGTTTTCCTTAAGCCATGCCCCACCCCACCCCACCCCCAAAAAATGGCTTAGTATGAAACGCAATAAATGTAAAAGCAGTAGGTGAATTATTTTTCTTGCAAGATTGACATTTATCAGTAAATATTAGTTTATACCTGGCCTAGACATGTGATATTTAGTAATACATGTCACATTTGCAGTGAACGTTCACTGACCCCTCCAAAAATAAAATAAAATAAAAATAAAGCAAATCATTTAAATTAAATATTTTCTTTATTAGATTTCATTTTCCAGCTGTTTTAACTTAATAGAAAATTTTCCCTTAATTTCAAACTATGTAATGCCTTTTTGCTAAATGATGATTATCTTTCCAGCCCAATGGCCTTTTTCTGTCAATGGCAATTAAATCCACAAGCATGATTTGCTTTCTTACTGTTTGAGATTCTTGTTTTCCCATTGCACATCAGAAATTTTGCTCAAGTCAAACAAATTTTATTATAAAAATTTTATTCAATAAGAAAAGATTACAAATCCCCAAATTACAATGCAAACATCCAGGGGCATGCCAACTGCAAGGTGTTTTATTGTGTAATTACTATAGGGCTTTGTACATATTGATAAGTTGAAAATCATACCTGTTGGCCTTTTTGTTTTCTTAAAGTATATTTTCTGGGCTCACATCTCTTCTCGTTCCACTATAAACCTTCACAAAAATTTTTTAATGTTCTTTATTACTGCATGGCCACACTTTTTATGTGGGATTTTGAATCTCTTCATTGCAAATGATCATTACCTACCCCTTACTGGGCATAGATGAATCTTTTAGATGTTAAGTGAACAAAATATACCCCAGAGCCATTTTTTTATTTGCATTTTAAAGTTCTTGTCAAACTATAAAAGTAAATACCCAAAAAAGATTAAAATACAAAGTTTTGATTCTTGTTTTCTGTTTCTGAACAATGCAAATCAATTCTATTGCCTTTTAATGGCTTTTAAGTTTTCAAAACCAAAACTTAAACCCTTCACTCATCCCTCTGACCATGCGATAATACTCTTTGAAACACACATAATCCAATTGATCCCAAACTGTCTTCAGAATGTCATTTATTTTCTACCTGGTTTCATTTAGCAATCTAAATGCAACCAAATTCTACCAATGACCAATGAGGAGTACTTAATGCAGATGTTCAAAAATAAAATTTATAAATGTATATGTATAACTCTATTCCAAACCCAGGTTTTGAGGTGGGGGAGAAATAATTCTCCCCCCAGATTGTCTCTGTTCTCAATGTCCGGATAAGAAAGACAGACCAGCCTATATTCCATTATGCCCACAGAGGCCAAGAGTATCTGAAACATTGTTTTTCTCAATTTTGCTTTAACTGAGGGCTAGACTTTAGGCAATCATATTTTGTTTGGATTTTTTATTTTAATTGAATATATCACTTCCTTCTCTGTGTATCACCATTGAAGTTTGAACAAGCTATTTAGCTTTAATAAGAATAATAATTGCTATTTTTTAAATTCTTCCCATCAGGAGCTGAACTAAGTACTTTACCAAGAAAAAAAAAATGTGTGTGTATGTACTTATGTGTATTTAATTTCACAACAACCCCATGAAAGAGATATTATCACCTCCATTATAAAGATGTGTAAAGTAAAGCTTGGAATATTTAAGTAACTTACCCAAAAAATGGCAGAGGTAGAAATTAAACCTGTGCCTATCTGATTAATAGTTCATGCCCTGAATCTCTCCCAAAAGGCCCATATTACATTGGTTATATACTCCTCATTTCTAAAGTGCTTCTCATCTAAGAACATGGGTGTAAGGTATCTGTTCTACTGAAAACCAGAGCAAAACTTCTTCTACTTTTGAGTTTTCAGAGGCTTCTAGAGTTTCCCAACGTGGAAGTCTGCATAGTCAATGAAGATGACACATTGTATGTATTTTCAGACAAGCACTCATTCCTGGAAATTTCTATACTGAGGAAAAAAAATAACCAGTGTTTACCTCCTTGCAAACTTCCCCCATCTTGTAGGCTCAGAGGAAAAATTTGCTGCTTTCACTATTTTGAAGACTGGTTCCAAAATACAACTCAAACCACAAATGTAAGAAAATATTACCATCATTTGAGACTCAGAAAGTGGTTTCATTCCAATCCAAATTTCCTTATTGCAGTAAAATCACTGATACATTTTTAAAAGAGATAAAGTTTGAAATTTACACTTTCAAAAAGGGCTGTTTCTTCCCATGTCACTTGCATATATTAGAGTACTATGTGATCATGCACAGTGAAAGTCGTTAAAGCACATCACTAATGTACAGACCCACTTTGATGTAAAAAGGAATTTTTAAGGAAGAAAACAGGTGGCACTCTTTTAACTGAGCAGAACTTTAATTGGTAAGAAAGGAAAAGAGAGCTCTTCCACAAAATATCTGTGTAAAGCTGTGCTATTTCAATCACTGTTTCAAACACAAGGGATTTTGTATGACCATTTGTTTACAACCTATAGTTTAACCTCCTCAAAACTTATTTCATATTGTTCACTAGTTCAAATGACATTTGATCTATTTTTCTTAATTGAACATTTTGTTACTAAACTGAAATAAAAAATTTAAAGAAATTGTACATGATAATTGCAGCTTTCCCACATTAAAGAATAAAACAGATGGACGAGTGGGACAATCTCCCCCTCTGAAGACACTGACACAGGAAGATGGAGTCTCTGAGAATTTCCAAAATAATTGATTTATTTTTCCCACTATTTAAAATTCATAATTTCCAAAAATTATTAAAGATAAGTTAGTATATTCATTTCTTATTTGTGGATCACGTGGAAACAATTTCTTTACTTTGATGATAGAAAATACTTTACCTTGATAAAGGAAAAAGCAAAGAAAGTGAATTGTTAAAAGCTATAAATATTAGTAATGGCTTTCTTCTCAACAGTTTGAAATTTTTTATTTCCAACAGGGCAAATAAATATGACCTGAAATAGTTTAAGACAAAGTCAATTTTCATTTATCTGCAACCCAAAGAGTCTTCTCTATGATCACAAATGACCTAATGATGAAAACAGTAGATTGATAATAATGATATCATCAATGATTAAGAATCTACCATATGCCAATACTATACTAAATGCATTACATAAATTATCTCACTTAATTTAACTCTCACTTTATATATTAAGAAATCAATGTTCATGAGCAACATCACATGTTGGTAAGGCAATCTTTCTGGTTTGTTTATAACGTGTAATTGGTCTAGTGGAGTAATTTTATGGCTGTTTCAGGCAACAAAATCTGGTGCATAATCAACAGAGAGAAGAAAAGAAGACATGAATCAAATAGGCAGGATAGCCACTCTTTAAAGTGCAGCATGGTCATGGTCAACTATATATCACATTTCATAAGTTCTTCAGGTCAGCGAGATACAACTAATACTTAGACAACATTGAGAGAGAGAGAGAGAGTTTCCCACTCTTCTCTTATTTAGATCTACTCTTTCTTCATTGATTAGGAAATGTAGGATTGCCTTCACACACTCTCCATGAGTTCTAGTCATCAGCAACTTCAGGCCATTCAGCTCTTCACTCGTTCTAGTGTGACTCTCTGTTTACCCCTCTCCACCAATCTATAACTCTCTTCCTCTAAGACCAAGATCTCAGCTTCCAGAAAGTCTTCTCTAACCTGCTACTCCCCATGCTGATCACTCCTCACTTCTGTCTTTCATCACTCCATACAGTCCTAGAAAACTTGCTTCCCCAAACAGACTGTAAGTTCTTCAGGGCCAAAATTTTACTTCTACTTCTCCTGTCTCTTCAGGGGCCTGTTAAATTAATGCACTAATAATAATTTTATTCTTCTTTAGGTTAAAGATGTTGAATGCAATGGATATGACTCCCAAACCACACTAATCTATTAGGATACCTATGACTCAGGGACTCACTAAGACTGCTTAATGCATTATTCATTTAGTTTATTGATTCTATTTTCCATTTGTAATAAATGTGTATGCCCTCTTCTCAAACAATAGCTTAGTAAGTAATTCAACTTCACTTAAACCTGCCATTGGTTTCTTTAAGTTGCTTAAGCACTTACTTTTTATGAGCTTAGAGCTCTTGGGTCCATCAAAATTCTTATCTACAAATGAACCTTCTTAATTATTTTACTCTGGATTTTGATGGATTTCTCATTTAGTAATTCTACCCATCTGTCTTAGTTCAGCTAACCTATGCTGTGATATCAAATAAACTCAGCTGTCTTTGTGGTTTTGTAACATAAAAGTTAAGATTCTGCTCCCACAAGTCCTAGCTTTGGAAAGCAAGCTTCTCCTCTATCCAGTCGCTATGGTAGGGGAAGAGAGTAAGGAGGTACAATTGCCTCCACCTAAAACTGACTCTTGTCTCACCTACTTACAGTCCATTGGTCAGAACTCATCACATGGTGTCAACCCACTTGCAAAGGAAGCTGGGAAATGTAAGGAATCACATAGATATTCATTAAGCATTAGTGGTCTATGACACACCATCCTCCAAGGCTCAACTCAAATGTCTTTTCCTCCACAAAATCTTCTTCAATTTTCCCCAGGTAGGTGTGGTCTCTTCTTCACTACAAATTCTCAACACCACACTAGCCCATGTTCATGCCTTCTATAGTTTATAGTCTCTGCCACAAATGAAATGTGCTTGTTTTATTCACACTTTCTGAATCCTAAGCTCATTGAAGTAGAAGGGCTATGCTGTATTCAGCTCTTTAGGCTCTTTTTAAAACTTAGCACTGCTCAAGAATCTTTGCTGACTTCCCAAGAATCAGATAGGGATCAAGAAATATAAGGAATCCAAAAGCACCTTTGAGAAAAAAAAGAGTGGGGGGGTGGGCAGCAAAGTTCATAGAAATTCAGAAGCAAAGGTTTCCTTTCAGAAAATGCTTCCTCATTTTCTCATGTTTGGTGGCCACAGCAAGATGACATCATTTGAAAACACTGGTCAAGACTGAACAATATATTACAGATTTGCTTAATATTGGCAGTTTTTAAAAAAATGTTCCTTTGAACACTCTCAGCAAGGGAAAGCTCTCTCTCCCAGCACTGCTGTAAAAGTTAGAAGGCAGCTTTCTGCCCATTCCGAATCACCACAAGTGAAGTATCAAGTCATAAATGCCCCCCAGTGACTGCTTGTGCTAGCTGGTATGGGTTTTTTCCCTTCTACTTTGCAGAAAGAAAAGACAGTAAAAGTTCCTTCAGCGAGCTGCCAAGGTGCTCCCAGGCCATTGTGCAGAAACATTGTCAGGTTAAATTAGGGAGTACAGACTCCATGAGTGTAAAAAAATCAATACTTGATGGAAGATTGCTCCCCGGAAAATCTGTTTTGATTCCAGGATTAATTCGCAACCAAAGGCTTCTGCAAAATGACATGCCATTAGTCAGAAAATGAACACATTCTATCCTTGAAATTGGATGGAAATATGTCAGCTGATTGACCCATTCATTCTCCTCACTCTCTAGGCAGAAAGAGTGGGTGTGGTAGCTATGTGAATTAGTGCCCCAAACCTGGTCCACTTTCAAAACAGGATAAAAATATATATATTTTTTAAAGTCCAATGTGAATTGGGAGTAGTCTCCAGGCCATTGTTGGAAAGCTACTGCAAATGTGTTTCGTCAAGGCAAATGCATTTGTCTGGAAGGCCCGACTCTCCTGAGTTTTCTAAGCCTCAGAATAAACCATACTAAAAATCTTAAAATAAAACAAGAATTTTCCCCCCAACAATGTGACCTGCAATATTAATGACAATATGATGTCTTTGTCATATAAAGTAACATTCTTCTCACTTTTATCTGTTAAGTTTCTTCAACTAAAAACTTTTGCAAGAGGCAAGTTTCAGCTCTTTGTGCTAATGTCACGGGTCTTCGGGTCCTTTCCCAACTGTCACAGTTAGGTTTCCAGCAGGGGTGCATTTCACTACTCACACCCTAATATCTATAAATATCACTCACTTTATATTCTTTAAATATAAGTAAGTCTGATTCTGAGGCCATCAGTCATCATTATGAATGCTTCTCCATCTCCACAGTGATGGGTAGGGCCCAGGAGCTTTGACAGAGCAAATGTTCAGGGATATGCCCTTCAGTTCTTCTGTCCATGCTGGTTACCACTGAGTCTAAGCCTGCACGGTCCCTTGAAGGCAGGTGGTTCCAATTCAGACACAGCAAACTTTACCGACCTTGGAGTTCCAGTGCCAAGAATCAGGCTTTCCTCTCTTCTCTGCTTTCCACTATTGTCCCTAAAAGACCTCTCTCTCCTCTTCCTTAGGTCTCCTCAATAAGCTCATCACTGCAAAAGCCAACACAAGGGAAAGGAATGTTTTCAAATAACAAAGCTTTTCATTCTGTTTGGCAAGACAGCACATATATATTTCTGGTTAGATTTTGGGAATGGGGGAGGGAAATCAAAAGAAGACAAAACCCACTAAATATGTCAATAATTCATGCATCCACAGACATACCCTAAAAGACTGCTTCCACAGCATCTGCACTGGGCAGAAGTTTTCTGCCCCTGCTCTACCCACCAAGATACAGTCCTCCTGTCTCAGTGCAAAATGACATTTTAACCTATTTGCTGCGTACTCTGGGTCTGCACTATGGCTGCTAACAGTGCCAAACATGCTGAATGTGTGGGACAGAAGAGGGGTCATGACATCAGATTTTTGTGTTCATTTTACTGGGAGAGGAATCATCAAGGTGAATCTCACCTCCTCCAAGTATCTTTCCCTGCAGCTAACGAAGACAAAAACAGCAGTTGCATAGCTCATGACCAGGCAGCAGGAAGAGTCCCTGCAGGAGAGGACTGCAGGGTGGGATTGAGCCTCATCCCTGATGGTGACTTCATTAGAATTCTCTCACTCAGGAGTAAATTGAGATGATAAGAGATTGTCTGAAATCTGCATTTAAAAAAGAAAAGTTTCAAAATTGCTGTTTAGGTGCTGGTGTTCCAGAGAGCTTCTTGTTATCCCAGCTTAACAGCTCATGCTCTGGACTATAGATTGTGTTGACAATATTTGGCATTCGGAGGGAAAAAAGAAATCTAGACAAGAAAACAGATGTCAGCACCCAATGGATAGCATATCAGCCCAGGTCCAACAAAAGGCATCTAATTCTGCTATTTCAATTTGGTAAAGCAGCCTGAGTTCCTTAGGCATGAATTATCCGAAGATACAATTATGAGAGCATGAATCTTCACTCTTTAAAGAAGTGTGGATTATTGTAAAATGAAATAAATACAGTAGATGATGAAACAAAGTTATGTGAAGATTCTTTACCTTTGCTTACAAATGAGAAGAAGAAAATTGCATTAAACACCAATATGTTCTAGTAACACATAATAATCATGCTATTCTTTTGCATGGTTGCAGATATTGCTAGGGCTATCATAAAATAAAAATAAGATTTCTGAACAAAAGGAAAGATAACTTTCAAAATCCAACCCCTCTAGCTGTAAAAGAACAGTTTAACTGTTTTTAACTGAAATTAAGACCACAATCTCTGAAATATTTTCTCAAGTAAATGAAGTTGGCATTATAATTGATTGCACTAAAAATATTTCCACTTCTGTATAAGGATCTTAAATATTAGAACTCAGTAGCTGAATGTTCTCTTTTATATCTGCTTTAGCACATCACCTACCCTCACCTAGAAACATCCAGCCTTGTCACAGCAAACTGTGGAACACTGAACAAGGGGTATGGAAATTTAGATTCTTGGACCTTGTCATCCACTAGGTCCATGGTTCTAGGGTCTTCTACAAAGTACAGGACTTCTCTAAACCACAGGTAACTAGGGAGATTTGTGGATCGTGTCCTCAAAACTCCTGGTATTCCCTTTTGCAGGCACATTGAAGAAGAGGTATGTCCACATATGTGCAGTGGAGATGTGGGATGTGAACATGCACTGAGGAAGAGGTATTGGAAGCAGGTTCTGCTGGGTCTCCAAAAGTGGTCAATTTCAAAAGGTAAATGATTACCCAAAATGATGATTAGACTCCTCTGACTTTGTCAGCTCTAAGGCAATTTAATGCTGAAATTCTCAATTAACTAATAATGTTTACTGACAGAACTTAAATAACAGTACCTATGCATATCCCTTGTTTATATTCAGATAACTGGAACAAAACCAGCCTTGAAACCATGTTGAAAGAAAAAGAAGATATTCAAGATATATTGGCAACTACTTCCAGAAATTTTCTCCTTAAACATTCTAATAGGAAAGAATTCTCCTCAAACTGCATAGTGAGAATGTGGAAGTTTTAGGGCTAGCAAGGGTGAAAAGATGTTTCTTGAGAAGGTCCTTGCCCACTCTTAAGTAATGCCATATATCTCTTTGAAAAAGTCACTGATTTGTTTGAATCACATTTCTAGTCTGGAATGTTTCATCCTAAGCATTGCTTTGTGAGGGGGTTGCAGAGATGTAACTTCTAAATTGTGAGCATAAACAGAAGAGCAGAGAGCCCAGAATTCCATGAGGAGAAGCCACTCACCTGCCCACCTTTCCTTTGTCTGAATACATTCAGATGGCTGGGAGTCACAGAAGTCACCAGAGAGCCGTGAAACAGGGTTGTGACAGATCCCACTCTAAGTTCATCAATCAACACACACACACACACACACACACACACACACACACACACACACACACACACTTCCCTTTCCCCCAATTCTAAAGTGCTTTCTTAGCTATGGAAAGAAGAGTTATACCACTGGCATCAGAGCTGAATTCCAGGCTGTCCTATCCCTGCCACATTACTCCCATCTCTACTTTGGCTTGTATAGTTCTACCTTTCCTAATTAATTCAGCTTGCAGTGTCCTTTCGTTTCCTTCCATCTCAAAAGCACTTATCAAGCATACTGACATACATTTTACCTTGCTAATATTTTTGGAAGTCTTTTTTTAATTTTTAATTAATTTTTATTATTCAATTACAGTTGACATTCAATATTATTTTATATTAGTTTCAGGTTTATAGCATAGTGGTAAGATATTTATATAATTTACAGAATGATCATCCCAATAAGTCTGGTACTCACCTGACATCATACAAAGTTATTACAATATTTTTAGAGGTCATTGTTCTAAGTGGAAGCATGAAACACCAGGGAAGCATAACATTCGGAATCAAATTGAACTGGGATCATGATCTGATTGGGATACCCTTGAAAAATTATTTAAGCTTGCTTAGCCTAACTTCTTGGCCCATTAGTCACCTGCGAGATCTTACCCCCATCCACCATTCCCCTTCCTACCTATCCATAAAAGTTTGAACAAGTTCTTGGGTCTCTTGAAGTCCCTACTTCCTCATCAAGTGGAGCTAAATTAATAATTATCTTACATAGGGTTGATATAAGAACCAATGACATAAGCACCTAGCACATTAACAGAGCTTTGGCTAAACGTTCAATAAATGTATCATCTTTTTTTCCTAATAAATGTTCTTTCATTTTTGATAGGCTGTATCTAGATAATGCTTCTGCCTGGCCCTCAGCACCAAAAGAAATGAGATTTGGTCTTTCAGTTTTTGGTCAAAAGTTTTCCCAAAATATCATGTCTCTTCATTCATTGAACACTGAAGTTCCCTAATCCAGAGGAGAACAACTTGACAAGGCATTCAGCAGCCCAAACAAAATTGCTATATCAATAGTAATTCATTTAAATTTAGAATTTAGTGTTAATCCCAATTCTCTTTCTCTTCTCTCCAAACTCATGCTCCTTAGAGGATGTAGCAAGGAAGTAAATCCCATAAAGAAAAATTTGAGTAAGATCTTACCAAATGAAATTTCCCTGCAAAAGCCAAGACAATAAAACTTTGAACAATAATCAGATTTTAGTTTTTCAGTTCATTTGGGCATTTCTTAAAAGAATTAGTTTGTGAGCTTTCTATTGTCTGGTAAAGGAAAATGAACTTTATGTATAACTTTCTATCAGAGTTTGCAGATATAGTTCACAGGAGTTAATGACTTTTTTCTCTTCAATTTCACCTAGTAAGATAAAACCAAGCTGCACCAGAGTTTTCCTATAGCAGGATGACTGGTCAATACCTCACTACTTGCTCTGTCAATGACATCAAAATATTGTTTAATAATTTAGGAACAACCATATAATTTTCTTCTCTAACAAGAGCAAATTAGGCACTTACTAAATAAATGACAAAAATACTTAATCCTAGGATGTCTGGAGGATATGCTATTATTAAAAAAGAAATTCAAAACAAAATTTTCCCTCAACTTTCAACATGCTACTTTTAATGTTATTTTTCTGTCTGGTAATAAAAACTATATTAAGATTGCCACCCTGTCAACTTAATTCCTCACTTAAAAATGGTCTACAAATGTCTGTATACGGTATGCATATGCTGTCCCTGGTTGAGATCATTTGGAAAGGTAGCTGAGGCTTAAGTGGGTTGAACATGCTGCTTTTCTTTAGGCCCCTCCCAACCAGGAATACCAACAAGGGCACCAAGAATTTTTGGTCTTTAGAGTCCTAATCTCAAATAATGAGATGCTGTCATCAAAGATATTCACACTTGGAACCCTTTTCCCCTGGTCATCTGCTAAGGTAGGTGCTCCTTCATCATCAGGCTGTTAGGCTACAATCTATCTATTCAGCCAGGTTGCAAATATCCCATTTTCAGGCATTTTATTTCACACTTAACTACTTAAATGCTCTGAGCAGACTCACAATTTATAGGTCAGCATATTAACTCTTGACTTTACAAGTTAAAAGGGTAGGAAAAGAGTAGTACCAAGTTTTCTGTCTCTATTTCAATAGTCACTTTCTAGAATGTTTTATTCTCACTAGAGGGTAAGGGGAGGTAGACAGGAGGATCAAATATGTGGTGACAGAAAAAAATCTAACTGTGGGAAGTGAACACCCAGTGTAAATATATATATGCCTTACTGTTAAAGTGTACAGCTGAAACTTATTGGATTTCATTAACCAAGGTTACCATAAGAAATAATAAATAAATAAATTTAAAATAAATTTTTTAAAAATAGAATGTTCTCACTATTCTCTCCCCAAAGGATAAGTCCAAGAATAATACTTTAAATTATTCAAATAAGAGTATACTTCCTCACACCCCCCCCCCCATCTGCAGTATCTGCCCTTATTCATTTAATACTGAGGGAATGGAGGAGAGCACCAGCCTACCTCTCTGATACCACCCTCTCCCTACCTGGCTCATGAACACTGCAGCTTCTCTAGGAGCTAAAATTTCTTCAGTGCTCAACATGTGCTAAGTATTGTTCTGATCCCATCAGCAGCATGAGCGATGGGCTGTTCTGGAATCTTCAAACCTTGCCCTAGTTATTCTAGAGACTGTTTTATGAATAGTTTACACAACCAGAATTCCAGCAGGGGATAATGTTCCAACAATGCCTAACTCTTAAGTTGTGAAATCCAGGCTGTTTTTTATATAGGGTGATATGGTCAAATAAACATATCACAGCAATTGAGACAATTAACCTTTTCTTGAATCTCTCAAGGAACATTAACAATAGCACTTTTTTAAAAGCCTTGGGTTTTTTTCCCCTCTTGTTTTCATACATCTTATAGCCCTTCAGAAATGCTCACTCTATAAACCTCCTTCTCTCAACTCTGTGTCCCAAGACTTCTTGGCACCTGCCCCCATCCATGTAGGCTTTTGACTTTTGTTCCCTTCTCCTTTTTCTTTCACCACTAGTCCAATATCTTTCTACTCAATCATAAAAGCCTGTGAACGTGGCGGGCAAAAACAACATAGAGTAATAAATATGAAGCTTATGTTCTAGTGAGGGAATACAGACAATAAATAAATAGGCAGTAAAGCAAATTATCAGATAGAATGTATTTTATGATGGACATGATGTCAAAAGAAAATAGAAGATGGTAAAGTGGAAAGGAGATCTGACAGAGGAGGAGGACCAGGGTCTTGTAGGGGGCCAAGAAAGACATTTCTGAGAAAGTAACTTTAAAGCTGACATCTAAATGATAAGAGAAAGCTAGTCTTGCAAACTTCTGAGAGAAAAGTTTTCTAGGAAGAGGAAACAGCTAAAGCAACAGCCCTAAAGTGAAAATAAGCTTAGCATAATTGCACTTATGTAGCAGAGGAAGAGAAAGATGCCTGGAACTAATTTGTAGAACTGTCTCTTTTTATGCCCTCATATAAAAACCCTGAAGCCTGAACACAGGTAAGGTGAAGCCTGCAAAGGAGGGACTGCTGTAGACCTTATTACTCGTTACCAATGTTCTCTGTCCCACCCTATGCGGGGACTATACTACCCACCTCATTGAACTTAGGTGGGGTCATGTGACTTGTTTGGACCAATGATGTGTGATATGTATCACTTCCAGGCACAAGCTCTTATAGCCAAATTGCACTTCATCACATCCTTTATCTTTCCCCTCTGTCAAGTCACCAGCAGTGTTCCAGAAAACAACTGCTCTGTTCGACTGGGTCCTGGAATGAAGAAGCAATAATGTGTAATAAAGCCTTGGTCAACCCACTATAGAAGAAATACCTTTGTAGTTTTAACTGCTGTGTTTAGGAGTTATTTGTTATTGCAGCGCATAACTTTGCCCAGCCTAATTCATAGAGTCTCTGAGCAATACTCTAAAACGGCTCTAGTTCTCAATAAAAGTAGTTACCCAACTGTTACACCCAGCCACAACTATCTGAAAGTTCTCAGTGAATACCACATATGGTGTCTATCATGAGTTAGCTCCTTCTTTCTTCTTTTTTCTCTCTTCTCTCTCTCTTCCTTCCAGACTCCTTCTACTGTTCTGACAGAACCCTTCTGTCTGAGGGATGCCATCCTCCCTGGCACCACAGCAGTTTCCCACTTCCATCACTATTTCCCACCAGGCCCTGCATATCAGCTATTGTTTAGGATTTGGATACACAGGTGGGAAGAATAAATCTCTCTCTTTTTTGTGAATGTTAAATTGAATGAAAACAGTGCTACCTGTGTCTTTCAAAAGTTGAAAAAGTCAGACTGGCTCTTTTGGTTGTTACTTTTAGCCTTCCATCCTCCTTGCCCCTCCCTGGGACTGAGCCAAGAGGCAGAGCCAAGACTAGGTAAGAGGACATACTAGGAATTATTCCCCTATCATGAGTAACATTTTGTGTCTATATTCAGTTCACTGATCATCTCTTCCTTTAGGGTGAGTTTGTCTCTACAAGACTTTTTAGTCTCTCCTACAAATAGTATTCTAGCAAGCCTGCTACAGTAGAAAGAACTCCCATAGGTTAAGAGAACTAAGGCACAAGTTGAGAGGTACCTCACAAATCTTCAACTACAGGGAGCATATGGACCCAAGCATCTCAACTGCTATGTTCTAAAATCCTCGTAATCTTTGCCAAGGTTATGCTTCCCATGAATGCTCCCAGCCAACAGGAACACTAAGGCATTCCTGGAATGCAGGATACCTCTCATGAAAACTTTGGCTTAAGGACACTCAAACAGCCCTGCTAAACTTTCCTTAAACTGCAAGACAGTCTAGAGTATTTCCACTCAAATTTCCTTCCTTCTCTTCTTCATACAGGATCAGACTTGCTTTGTGGTCTCATGGCTCTCCTATCTTTATCCAGATCCTTTCCTGTTTTATCTTACATGGGGGTTTCCCCCTACTAAGTAATTATATTTTTAATTCTGTCTTGATGTCTGATTCTCATAGAACATTAAACACCCTCTGCTATACTACTAAATATTTAGTGACAGAAGCGAACTATCTATCAGCTAAGAGAAGCATCGCAATGTTGTGAATTTGAAACTTCCTCAACTAATGAAAAAATAAACCAGCAATCATTATTCTAAAGAAATAGATATTGCAAAAAGGCTCACTGCAACTGAAAGAAGACCTTTCAATACAATAAATGCAGATTAAAAGATATCCTTTTCCCCTCTCAAATTGGCAAAAATGAAAACAAGGTATGATTCAGGGTTTGCCTGGTTTCAGGGAAATAGTACCCTCAAACACAGCTATTAGGAGTACAAATTGATACAACCATGAACACTTTTTAAAGATGTGTAATTCAACATTAGGAAATTCATCTTAAAAAATAATTAAGGGTAAGTGCAAAATTTAATCATAAAATTGTGTGGTATATAATGTGGCCACGCATTTTCTATGTCTTTATGAACTTTTATTCATGTCCTTTAACCATTTTTTTATGTTTCACTTTTTAATTATAACATCCTATAATATTTTATCTCTTCCAATCCCTCTCCCTTATCAAAATGTTTTCAAGTACTTCCTTTGAGACAGAACCTGTCATTTCACCATAAGGCCTTGACTAGTACCTATAAATGAAGGAAGCAGACTGGGTAGAGACAGTGAGAAAATAGCAGCCCACCTAAAAGCACAACCTGGCCAATTGTGGCCATGCAGGAATGTGGCCTGGTATAGTTAGAATCTAGACATGAAATTTTAGGTGAAATTTCAAGATTTTTAGATGTGGAAACTAATTTTTTAGTGTTAAACTATACTCCCAAATAAAACACACTTATAGACCATCAGTTCAAACCTTGAAGTTCAATACTATCATTTTACAAATTAGCAAATAAAGTGTAGCAACAATACAAATGACTTCTTGTATCTTCTGTTACAAAAAACAAAACTGGCTAATGGCTCCCAGCTGCTGCTCTTCTGGATCCATCCCCAAGTTCACAGTAAGGTCACATTTCCTACAGACTGCTCCAAGTCAATGACTGAGCACAGTATGGGTACTAATACAGTCCAACTCCTTGTAAACAAAGCTTCTTTAATAGATGACTGTGGCTCAAGGACTCCCTATCAGGCTGACCAGACCTTTCTCTTAACTGTGCTGTAGTCTGATACTCTTCCTAGCCAATTATTCTTCCTCCCCAATCTCCTTCAGAAGTGTCAGAACTGTATTATACTCTGAAAGCTCTCCTCATTTTCTGCTCTATCCCCTCTACTATGAATTGAATTGTGTCCTCCCATAATTTTTGAGTTGAAGCCCTAACCCTCAATATGACTGTATTTAGAGATGGGGCCTATAAGGAGATGATTAAGTTTAAATGAGGTCATAAGGGTGGGGCCGTGATTTGAAGGGATAAGTGTTCTTATAAGGACAAACACCAGAGAGCTCACTCTCTTTCTCCACTATGTGAAGACAAAGCAAGAAAGTAGTCTTTGGCAATCTAGAAAGAAGGTCCTCACCAGGAACCTAATAAACCAGCACCTTGACCTTGGACTTCTCAGCCTCCATAACTGTGAGAAATAAATTTTTCTTGTTTAAGCCACCCAGTCTATGATATTTTGTCATGGCAGCACAAGCTGACTAACACTTATTTCCTACAATCTCTGACAGTTTCCTTCCATCTTGGCATCTGCTTCTCAAAGAACCCAGCTAAACCATTAGGCAAAATGTAACATCGCTTGTCTAAGATCACAAAACTAATTGCCAACTAGGCTAAATCAAAACTTTCAATTACCAGAATCCCTGTTTTAGTCACAGAATAACTAATATTTTATTAGTTATTGGAATGGGAGAATAATAGTTCTGTTAACAAAATTAAGATCCCAGACAAGAAAAAGCTAATGGAGTTCATCATCACCAAACCAGTATTACAAGAAATGTTAAAGGGACTTCTTTAAGAAGAGAAAAAAAGTGTATCAAAAATATGAATAATAAAATAGGAATAGCTATATATCTATCAATAATTACTTGAAATATAAATGGATTAAATGCTCTGATCAAAAGTCATAGAATGACTGAATGGATAAGAAAACACGACCCATACATATGCTGCCTACAAGAGACTCACTTCAGATTGAAAGACATACACAGACTGAAAGTAAAGGTATAGAAAAAGACATTTCATGCAAATGGAAATGGGAAAAAAAGTGGGGTAGCAATACTCATAATAGACAAAATAGACTTTAAAAATAAAAGCTGTAACAAGAGACAAAGAAGGGCCCAGTAATTCTACTTCTGGGTATTTACCTGAAGAAACCCAAAACACTAATTTAAAAGGACATATGCATCCATATGTTCATTGCAGCATTATTTACAATAGCCATCACTGATCCATCACCTAAGTGTCCATCAATCGATGAATGGATAAAGAAGTGTACATACATGAAATAGAATATTACTTGGCCATGAAAAAGAATAAACTCTTGCCATCTGCAACAACATGGATGGACCTAGAGGGTATTATGCTGAGTGAAATCAGTCAGACTGAGAAAGACAAATACCATATGATTTATTGTTGAATTGTACACTTGAAACTTATTGGATTTTGTTGATCAGTGCCACCCCAATAATTTTTAATAAAAAAAGTTTAACACCCAATCCTGATTTTTTAAAAAATCCAACAAACCAGAAATAGAAAGGAACTTCCTCATTCTGCTAAAGGACATCTATGAAAATTCTACAGCTAACACCATACTTAATGATGAAAAATTTAATGTTTTCTTCCTAATTCAGAAAGACACACTGAAGATAGGAGTGTCTATTCTCACCACTTCTATTCCACATTGTACTGAAGGTTCTGGCCAGTGCAATAAGTCAAGGGGGAAAGCATGCATACAGTTTGAAAAAGAATAAGTAAAATTTATTTTTATTTACAGATAGCATGACCATGTATGTAGAATATCCTATGGCATCTACCAGGAAAAAACTACTAGAATTAATAAATTAGTTTAGCAAGTTCGCAAAATACCACATCAATACACAAAACTCAATTTCATTTTATACTAACCATGAATAATTAGAAATTGAAAGTCAAAAAATAGTATTCATAATAACATCAGGAGATATGAAATAACTAGGGGTAAATCTGACAAAAGTCATTAAAGACTACAAAACACTATTGAGAGAAATTAAAGAAAACATAAATAAATGGAGAGTGACAATGTGTTCATGGGTCAGAAGACTAAATATTGTTAAGATGTCAGTTCTCCCCAACTAGACCCATAATTCTATGCAATTTCAATCATAATCTAGTGACCTTTTTTGTAGAAATAGATAAACTGATTCTGATATTCATATGAAAATGTAAATAAAGGACCATCTAGAAAAGCCGAAATAACTTTGAAAAAGATAAACGATTTAGAAGACTAATCCTAGATGATTTCAAACTAATGTTATGGTAATCAAGACAATGTGGCATTGGCATTAAGATCAACAAATAGATTAATGGGACAGAACAGAGATTCAGGAAATAGACCACATATATGGGCAATTGATATTTTTTACAAATGTGCAAAGGTAATTGATGGAGAAACAATAGCTTTACAACAAATGGTTATGGAACAACTGGATATCCATATACCAAAAGAAAAAGAAAAAAATGGTCCTAAACCATACCTCACATTATATTTAACAGTTTATTTAAAATATGCAACATTATTTGCAATAGCTAAGATATAGAAGCAACCTAGGTGTCTATTGATAGATGAATGAATAGAAAAGATATGTGTGTGTAATGAAATGTTACTCAGCCATAAAAAAGAATAAAATCTTACCATTGTGACAATATAGATGGACCTTAAGGGTATTATGCTAAGTGAAATAAGCCAGACAGAGAAAGACAAATATGGTATTATTTCCCTTACATGTGGAATCTAAAAAACAAAATAAACAAACAAAACAAAACAGAAATAGGCTCATAGAAACAGAGAACAAGCTGATAGTTGCCAGAGGGTAGGCGGGTAGAGGGAAAAGCAAAGAAAAATGAGGAGAATTGAGAGGTACAAAGTTCTAGTTAAAAAATAAGTAAGTCACAGGGATATAATGTACAGCATAAGATATAGTTAATAATATCATAATAACTGTACGATGATAGATGGTTACTAGACTTAATGTGTTGATTACTTCATAAGGTATAGAAATGTCAAATCAGTATGTTGTACACCTGAAACTAATATAATATTGTATGTCAACTATATTTTAATAAGAGAAACAAGATTAAAAAATTAACTTAAAATGGATTATAGACCTGAATATAAAATTTAAAACATAGTAGAAAACCTTTATGACCTTGGGTTAGGCAAAGCTTTTTTTTATTTATAATGCTAAAAGCAGAATTCATAAAAAACAAATAGCTAAATTATATTTTATTGAAATTTAAAACTTTTGCTTTTTGGAAGACAATGTTGAGAGAATAAAAAGAAAAGTCACAAACTGAAAGAAAATATTTGCAAATCATGTATCTAATAAAGGACTTATATCCAAAATATGGCAACAGATAATATTTTAACACCTAATAGTTATTAAGACTTTTTAAGGACAGATATTATAATAAATGTTGTACATGCTTTATACCATTTAATTCTCACTATCCTGTGAGTTAGGAAACACTGATCACATTTTACAAAAGAGAAACTAAGTCTTGAATAAGTTCACCTGGTTATCTCATTTAGTCTCACAGTAAGTCAGGGCAGGCTAGGTTTTGCAGTAACAGAAACTCACAAAGCTCATTGGCTTCACAAAACAAAAGTGTGTTGCCCATTCACACAGAGTCAGCTATAGATCCAGGTGACTCTCCAAGACCACTCTCCTCCACATGGAGATTCAAAGATCCAAGCATAGTCTGGAACATAAAGCCTCAAAAGACATAGCCGAAAAAGAAGAGAGCTGGAAGTTTTCACACCAGCAATTAAATGCTTTGACTGGAAAATTACAGATGTCACTTCTTCTCATGATGTATTGGCCAGAATTAGTTACATGGACCCACCTAACTATAAGGAGGGAAATATCTGTGTGCTGTTAAAGAAGAGAACTGTACCTGGGTAAACATTCGACATCTCTATTACAGATAGGTAATATTTATTATATGTTATGTTACAGTTTAGAGAAATTGCTTCATTCCCCAACTAAAACATTCTCTTTAATGTATACAATGGTCTTTATAATTTCTTCCTTATGTTCATGTTCAGCATCTTAGACTAGCATTTGATAGCAGAGATACAGGTTTCCAGGATTTTGGAATAGTCTACTCATCTTCTTAATTGATGGAGCCTGAAGAGATTGCTAAAAATATAAGTCATGGTAAACTTAGAAGGGTAAAGAGAAAACTATGACTGTCACTGTTAATGTACTTTTTAGGTATTTTGGCTCTTGTGAAAATGTAAATTAGCTCTCATTCCTGTGATCCCCAGAATAATCTAGAGACAACCAACCAGAGGAAAAACACAAGATTATAAACCTGAACCAGGAAAGGTTGGATCACTCACTGACCATCTACAGGTCTTCTTGATGTACAAATCAACTAAGAGCTAAAGGCATTGCCATGGTCAAATAAGTAAAGTAATGGTCAATTAAATAAAGTAATAGTTTTCCATTCTGCAGAATTTTTATTATGATTAGTAAGCCAATATGCATTATGAATCTCATCATGGGAACATTATATAAAGTGTTTGTGAGACTTACTTGATTTTGAAAATGTCTCAACATCTTGGGAAACCTTAAAGTTTGGCAAAACATTTCAGGAAATCTTGCACTGGAGAGATTAAAATGAGATATTAGTTCCCTACATAGTCTTCTCCTCACACTCTAATCAGCACCAACAGCACTATCATGGGCTAAGAAAGAGCTGAAACTCCAAGCTGGCTTCATGAAGTTAAACCCTGCTCACTGCTGTAGTCTTCTTCCTGGATACCAACCATTTCTCTTCTCTTAGTTCCCAGCTGATTCATCCAGGCTGGGTCATGTCCAAATCCACCTAGGAATCACTGAGCTGGCTTTTTCCACCCACATCATCAAATATTCATTTCAAAGGAGCTCACATATTTTAGACAGTGCGTGTCTCTGGGCTGAATCCCCACCACACTAGTGGCAGTCTCCTCACAGAGAAACTCTTAAAAGTGTTCCTGGATAAATGCTCCAAGATCGCTTAACATCAGGCTGAAGGTTAAAAACAGGGTGTGCCCATGGATAAATGGACCATTTATAAGATTAATTAACAGATTCGAACACATGAAACTTGAGATCCATGCTCCAAAGCCAACTCTCAAGTCAGATATCCTGTCATCCTTCTTACCAGGCTGATAATTCATTTCCAGTGGCAACAAGTCTGACAAGCCTGGTGCAGTGCTAACAAGGAGCCATTGTCAGAGAAGTTACTCCTTCAGAAAAATATGTCTGCTAGGTGAGTGGTACTTACCAGAACCCAAAACTTCTCAGTAGAGTTTACAATCTCTATTAACCACCGCCTATGAATCTAATACTGCTTGCCTTAAAATGACCATCACTAAACAAATAAATTTGCTAGAACACAATAAGTATTTTTACATTTGAATATATTTTCTAGACAATTTCACTGTCAAAGAGCATGATTTTTAAAGGCCCGTAACTGCTCCTGAATCGAAATTTAATTCAATTTCCCAAGTTTGAGATTTCTTAAGCTATAGATATCAGGCTAAGTCTTTTGTCCCATATGTTTATTTGGGTTATACTCTTATCTAAAGTGGTTGCATGTCTGCGGACTGGCAGTGTAGACCAGAGTCTCCAACACTAACTAGAGAAGCTGACAACCCTTCTGTCCCCCTCTATTTCCTAATCTATAGAACAAGTATTCCACCATCTTACAGGGTACACACTCAAGAATCATATGCATGTTAGACAAGTTTGTATAGAATTCCCCAGCCCCCAGAAGTGGTCTCAAGCACAATATTTTTATCTGTTTTTAAAGCTTCACTAATGGGGGAGGACAGGGAACGTTAAAATAGAAAGAAGCTCTTTCTTCTCTACCTCCTGTCTTACCCAGGATGGGAGAAAAAACATATTCAACTACTAGCCTAAGACATATGGCTTGGAAAAGCTCTGTATAGTCTCATTTCTTAATGGAACAGAATCCAACACAGGGTTCCATGGTCGGATTAAAGGCCTGGAGACATTTACCTTCTGGCTGGTATCTGAGTTATAGAAGAGAATCTGCATATCTCAGAAAAGAAAAAAAGTTACAAAATAAAGTTACTATTTTAAAGAGGCTTAACAAAATATCTTAGCTAAGTAACCTGGTTTGGCTCTGAATAAAAGATGCAATATATATCCCAGATGGATAAATAACTCCACAGTGTTTTTTCAGGCCCTCTCTCTCATCATACATGATGACTATTACCCTCCAGTTTCTCACTACCCCCACTCTGCCCACCACACTCATACTTACATTCACTCATGATCACACTCACACTTATACTCACACTCACACACATATGCTCTCATACATACTTGTATTCACACTCCTACTTCCCAGTCCAACAGACCTGCACCAAGCAGTCATTATATCAAGCAACATTCAAAACAGCTTCAAAATCAAGTTTAACATTTTTTCCTTGGAGTCCATTGGCATGGCTATATGAAACATCTTATGATATAGAAATGGCTGGAGAGAGCAGAATCTTCAAATCTGGCTGATAGGTACAGTGTTAAATAAAACAATAATCCAGATGATTCAGCTAATAGAGTCTCAGCAGTAAGCCTATATTATACCGAGGGGACAAAGATTACCAGGAAAGAAGTAAAAAACCTCAGGATTAAGCAGGTCTCTAGCTGTTTTCTACCAGGAAAATCTCAATGGAGCTGAATGTTCTTAACTTCAAAAATTACTCAACAAAAACAAGTGAAGACCAGAAGAGGGATAAGGGAGGCCAATAATTTGTTCACAGAAAGGGTTGGAAAGTACTGGAAGAGAGTTGACATACAGAGCTAGAGACTGAGAATCCATTTTTCTACCAACTAAGCAGGCACTCCCCTTACCCATACATATTCAACAATACCAGAGAATGTACCAATGTTTTGGAAAATTTTAAAAAGGTGCTCCAGCTCTTTCCATACCTAGCATAGCCATGGCTCATGGTCCCAAGAAGCATCTAAAGCATGTAGCAGCTCCAAAGTATTGGATGCTGGATAAACTGACCAGTGTGTTTGCTCCTCATCCATCTACCAGTCCCCACAAACTAAGAGAATGTCTCCTCATTATTTTCCTAAGGAACAGACTGAAATACGCCCTAACAGGAGATGAAGTAAAGAAAATCTGCATCCATAGCTTGATTAAGATTGACTACAAGGTCTAAACTGATGTAACCTACCCTGCTGGTTTTATGAATGTCAACAGCATTGGCAAGATCAAAGAGAATTTCCATCTAATATAAGACAAGGGTCGCTTTGCTGCTCATCATATTATACCCAAGGAGGCCAAATCTTGCAAAGTGAGAAAGATCTGTGCGGGCACAAAAGAACACCATCATCTAGTGACCAACGATGTTCGCACCTGAATATTATGTATATTATGACCTGAGGTGCCAACCTAGGAGGAACTGGTGTGAACACCAGCAAAGAGAGATGCCCTCATTCTTTACATGTAGTTCATGTGAAGGATGCCAATGGCAACAGCTTTGCCACCCTGCTTTCCAGCATTTCTCTTATTGACAAAGGCAACAAACCATAGATTTCTCTTCCCTAGTGGAAAGGGTATTCACCTCACCATTGCTGAAGAGAGAAACAAGAGACTGGCGGCCAAACAGAGCAGTGGGTGGAATAATCTCTAGATGACATAGTTGAAAGAATCTTGTATTTAAAGATAATATAGCATGAAAAAATAATAATAATAAATAATAAAAAGGGTGTTCCATCTTTTATATCCTCTATGGTAAACACTGGAAAGTTTATGTGATGTTATAAATCTTCACTTAATTTTTAATTGAGACATAGTTCAAACATGAAATTTATTCATAAGCAGTATAGATGGGGTTTCATTCTCAAAAAGAGAAACAAGCATTAGTATCTAAGTCTCTCTTGCCACATAGGCGTGAACTAATAGTGGTGTGTGCATTTTGCATGCCAACTTCACACCCCACTTTACATTATTTTTTCTACTCTACCTAAGTCCTGTTTCTAATTGTTTTTAGAATATTGTACTTTGTGTTTTTTATTGTTGGCACAGTTGAATTATTTTTAAAGTCTTAAACTATGCTACTTATATTTATTTGTGACAAAGCATACAGCTAAATTATTTCTGGTTAATATTCGTCATATTCCAGAAGCATACATGTGTGACATCACTGATAAAATCAACTGCCAAGGGAAGTTGAACTATAACAGTGGTTTTCAAAATGATCCTAAACCAGCAGTCTGGGCATCACTTGAGAACTTATTACAAATGCAAATTCTCAGCCAACTAATCCCAGACTATTGTTTTAGTTTTCCATCTCTGTATAACAAATTACCACAAATTCAGCAGCTTAAAGCAATATACATGTATTATTTTTACAGTTTCCATGGCTCAGGAATTAGGGAGAGTTTAACTTGCTCAGGGTCTTATGGGGCCAAAATTAAGGGTTGCCCAGGGATACCATCTCACCTGAATCTTGGAGTCCTCTTCCAAGTTCTCTCATTGTTGGGAGAATTCAGTTCCTTGCAGTTATAGGACTGAATTTCTTGCTTTCTTGCTAGCTTTCAACCAGGGGCCATTCTAGGTCCTAAAGGATATCATGTGGCCTTCACCACACACGCAGTTCACTTCTTCAAGGCCAGCAGGATATCTCTCTTGCTTTGAATCTCTCGAGCCTGCTAAGAAAAGCCATAGATAATGTAATAAAATGTTAACATATTGATGATTACCTCATCACCTTTGCCATATGACATAACCTAATCAAGGGAGTGTCAGATTCACAGGCCCACACCCCAGGAGGGTATTACACAGGGTAGAAATCTTGGGGCCATCTCAGAATTCTACCTGCCACACCTGTTGAGTCAGAGCAAACTGAGATCCTGAATAATTTCCCCATGACTCTCAACTCTTCAGCATAAATTGAGAAATTTTAGGAGATGAAATAACTTAACAATTTTGTTGAATGAATACTTTCCTAGTCCTTCAAAAGAAACTTTCCCCTGCACAAATATTCAGCTAATAAAAAAAGAGAAAGAATAAATATTTAGCTACTTTGAGCTTCACGGGTTCGTCCTATTCTATGTGTACACAGAAAATCAGACAATCTACCCTGACAGCTGAAAGACCAGATCAATCAAGGGGTTAATTATACAGACACTTTCCTGTCTCCCATGGGCATAAAGGTTATAGATGACTGAATATTTATGCAACCACTGTTAAAAATTCAACAGTAGCATTTATTTTAATGAACTCCTTTGACTACATGTTCAACAGATGCACTAAGGGACTACATAAAACATTATCTCTATTAGTTCAAATTTTCTGACTCCTTAAAAGCTTCTAGGGGCTAAAGAAAAAGTGCATCTGTAATATACCCCTGGCCATTACAAATGCATTCATTGAAATACAAACAGCTTCACAATAAATGAGCATTAAGCATGTGAATGCATACACATACACATACGTGCACACACAATCACACACAGAGTAGCTTAAATGTGGAGATTTTTAATAGCACATTATGTTTAAGAACTTACTGTTTTGTTTCTTTTTTAATTTTTAATTAAGTTTATTGGTTAATACAATTATATAATTTTCAGGTGTACATTATCATTTGATATCTGTATATTCTATTGTGTATTTACCACCCAAAATCCAATTTTCTTCAGCTACCATGTATTTGATCCCATTTACCCACTTTACCCTCCCCTTAAATCCTATATTTGACCCCCTTTACCCCATCTTCTTCCCCCTTCCTCCCCCACCCCACTAGTAACCACTAGTCTGTAGTCCTCTGGTAACCACTAGCCTTTTAGGTTTATATCCCACATATAAGTGATATCATGTGATTTTCAACTTTTTCTGTCTAGCTTATTTCGCTTAGCATGATTATCTCAAGGTCCATGCATCATGTCACAAATGGAATATTTCATCTCTTCTTATGGCTGAGTAATATCCCATTGTATATATGTACCACAGCTTCTTTAGCCAATCATCTGTCATAGGACACTTAAGTTGCTTCCATGTCCTGGCCACTATGAATAACGAACATTGGTATGCAAATATCTTTTCGGGTATGGGTTTTGAAGTCTTTGGGGTAAATACCCAGGAGAGGGATTGCTGGATCAGATGGTAGATCAATGCTTAGTTTTTTGAGGAATCTCCACACTGTTTTCCATAGTGGCTGTATCAATTTGCAGTCCCACCAGCAGTGTATGAGGGTTCCTTTTTCTCCACATCTCTTCAACATTTGGTATTACTTGTCCTGTTGATTATAGTTATACTAACAGGTGTGAGATGGTATATCATTGTGGTTTTGATTTGCATTTTCCTAATAGCTAGCAATGTTGAGCATCTTTTCATGTTTGTAGGCCGTTTGCGTGTCCTCTAGGGAGAAGTTTCTGTTGAGGGCCTCTGCCCATTTTTTGAATGGATCATTTGTTTTTTGTTGTTATTGAGTTGTATGAGTTCTTTGTATATTTTGGATATTAGGCCCTTGTCGGAGGTGTTGCTTACAAATATATTTTCCCATTCTGATGGTTGTCTCTTTACTTTGTTGACACTTTCTTTTGCTGAGCAGAAGCTTTTTAGTTTGATGTAGTCTCATTCATTTATTTTAGCTTTTACTTGCCTTGCTTTTGAGGTCAAATTCATAAAATCTTCATTAAGTCCAAGGTCCTTGAGTTTAGATGCAATGTTTTCTTCTATGCATTTTATTGTTTCAGGTCTTATATTCAGGTTCTTAATCCATTTCAAGTTCATTTTGGTACGTGGTGATAGACAACAATCTAGTTTCATTCTTTTGCAGGTAGCTTTCCAGTTTTTTCAGCATCATTTATTGAAGAGGTTTTCCTTTCTCCACTGTATGTTTTTGGCTTCTTTAAGACCTTACTGTTTTCAACAAACCCAGATGATGTATACAAAATGACCCTTTAAATTGTAATTAATGTCTTAAATGTTTTCCGAGTATCCTCTAATCCTAAATACTGTCTGGTACTGTCCACTGAGGACAGCAGGGGCTTCTGCTCTGTTGGACTCTGAGTAAATAGAAAGGAGGCTAGCATTCCTGGGGATCCTTCATATGATTTCCAGCCTCAACTCTCCTTCCAGACAGAGCGATTTTGTAGTACAACACTAATTCATATGATGGGTCCCACACCTTTACCAAAACTACCCAGGGAGGAGTCCCTAAAAGCATGAAGGCATTTGTCAGAGTTTACAGCCACATTTGCCTTTGAAAGGAGAATAAAGTACATTGCTCTCAACACTGTCTACAGTGGCTTTGCCCAGACGCCACCCAAGTGTGGAATCACATCGTCTTTCCTGGCTAACAGGGTGGTGTTTGCCTACACCCACACCTTTGTTATTTAGCTGCCTGCACTTAGAGAAGATGGCTGATTGTAAGTACTCAGGATAACACATATGGTGCTTTTTCTGCCCTGCTGCCTGGTGGAATAGTGTCTACTTATAATCACCAGATAGTAGGTTGCATCAATAGAAATCACTGTGCAAAAGCATGAAAGGACTAACTGCTAAAAATGATGACCTCAAGTACCACAGAGAGAGAAGTGGCTTTGCCTATTGTCAGGGCAGTTAGGAAAGGATTCCTTTAGTTCTGTGAATTAGTTTGTCCTTTAAATTTACCATGAGAGGAGACCCATGAGGTCTCTGTAAGGCCTGAAGAGTCCTGGCACTCTTGTTGGAGAAATGAGGAATAGAATAACTTGACAACACCAGCCCCAAATGGTGAGTAGAAATTCCCCCTGTCATAATTGGAAATGCTGGGTTTGAGGGCAGGGAAATAGTATTGACTAGGGTAATGGGGACACATCCCTTGGATTACACTCATTTTGCTGATGAAAACTTGAACTCAACGAGTTTGCACCACAGTAAACCATTGAATGCCAAGACTCATACTTTGATTTCCAAATACTGTCTATATGATTTTCCCATCTTAAACCTATCTTATACTTTAGCCTGTATGGGCACATGTTTCTAGAATTCTTTTGAAGCTTTAAATGAGATACAGAAATACGGAGTAATATAGAGTCATTGGCTATCTGTGGGAAAAGATGATTATCTTAACCATACTTCTAACCTTAGAATCAACTCTTAGAAAAGCTAATAATATCTCTTCTCTGTTCCTACTGCTCTCAGAGGCTGAACAAATTTCAATTCACAACAAAATATCAAAATAATGGTTCCGAATAATGATTCCGAAAGAGAATGTTGAAATCAGTGGAGGAAACACAGGAAACCTAGGAGAAAAAATTGTAGCCTATTCACCAAGTAATGACCTGCTTTCCAGGTTATGTTAAGTAAAATGATTAGAGCTAAGCTAAATACGGTTAACCTTCCCCACCATCTTCTCCTCAACCTCGTCTCACTGAGGACCTTGAAACAAGGAGAGAATGGAGTGGAGAGAGAATACTAAATCATTTCGCTCTAAATCAGCAGTTCCTGGTGCCACTGTGTTTGAGGTTCACCGCACTCAGGAATTTGCATGCTCAGCCTCCCTCTGATGGCAGGAGAATAATGTGAACAGGGAATGACAGTGACAACACACTCCATGTGGGTGCCAGGTCAGACGAGGTTAGACAAGATAGTGAATTACTGGCATAGGATAAATTAATTACTTTGTTCCAAATTTGTATAAAAATGTCCCTCAGTGATGTGCACTGTTCCTCGAAAGGAGTACCTATAACCACTCCACAAGAGATTCACATAAATCAAACAATCAGCAAGATGCTTAACTCAGCCCGCTTTTTTCAGTAGACTTGACTTCAGAAAAGGGAGAACAGATGGTGGAAATTTCAGACACTTTGTGAAACATCCTTCCTTCCCTCATTGCACCCCCAGAATCACTCAATGTTGTAGTCTTTCTGTACCTGACTCTTTCCAGTAACATTTGTCATTCTTTAACTTGGTAGTCTCCATTTTTCAGGCTCCTGATGTTTTACTTATCATCCAGCTTTTTACTTTACCTCCTGCTCATCTCCTTTCTGTCTTCTTGGAAACCCAGTGGAAGCAGTTTATTTTTGTTTTCAAATCTATAGTCTCCATTTTGAGATTTTATTTTTCTCATAACAGCCCTAGAGAAAAACACTTAGGAGAACATTGGGAGCCTCTAAGAAAAGGGGATTGCATTAAATAATAAAGCCCAAGCTGGTGGAAACTCTAGTTCCAGTCATCCAACCGTGTGTAGGCATGGAGTGATGAAAGCTGCTTTAGCACAGTCTACTCCTGGGGGAAAGAATTTCAGGGGGTATTATTTTTTTCTCTTGCTACCTTTGTCCAATCTACATTCCTTGGTACCTACAATGGTGAGAACAGGACTGAATCCACTCCAAAAAGCAATTTTAGGTGAGATTTGTTTTCATTTTCCTTTAGAAAAACTGTGACTATTTTTTGCCACTTGAGACCTCAGTAAAGATATTTTGTGAACCATACCTCTAGGGAGTGTCAATTCTCTAGGGAAGGGTCCTAGACAATTTGACAGGGGCAATCCTTAGCATTGGCTGATAACAGGGCTCAGTAAGAGCAATGGTTGCCTTTTTTTCCTTTAACCCAAACCCTTAGCCACAGACAGGTACCAGTCTGTGGCCTGTTAAGAACTGGACTGCACAGCAGGAGGCGAGTGGCCACCGAGCGAGCTTCTTCTGTATTTGCAGGTGCTCCCCAGCGCTAACATCACTGCCTCAGCTACACCTCAAATCATCAAGCATTAGATTCTCATAGGAGCACTGGTCTCTGGTGCCAAAAGATTGGTGACCGCTGCTTTAACTCATCCATTAAAGAGCATCTTGCTTGTCCCAGTCTGCAAGGTAAGAGCAGCAAGGCTTTTTCCAAGCTCAGTCCTTTATCGCCACCTGGTGCTAACTGCTCTAATTACTCTTTTAAACAGTAAAATAGAAAAGACCTTTATAAATTTCTTTTTCAAAGTCTTAACTACTAAAAAGTCTGATTAACACAGTGGCAAGTTCACGTATGTAGGTAACATTCAAATTAAATAACAAAATTATCATTGCCATTTATTCAGTGACTCACAGGCCATGGGACATAGCAAAACTAGAGCAACCGTAGTTGTTCTTATTGGCATGGTTGTTATTGAAAAAATTTAAAAGAGATGAGTTTAAAAGAATTTTTAATGACAAAGATTTAGTAGTTTTTCAAATTATCAATTAATTGCTTTTTGTGAAGTACAAATAATAGTTACTTGAAAAATGAAGTTCTCCCCCCTATCTGAAAGTAGAGTGTTCCTATGAAACCTTTTGTAAGATGAAATGGTGTAAAGCAAAGAAGAAATTATCATAAATTTATATTAAAAAAATTTTTTAACATTCCAGGACCCCAAAAATAACTTACTAAATCATACCAAATAACACATAAAACCTAAAATAACACTAACATATAGTAAAAGGAGAAATACACAAAACAAACCAAGATAAAGCATGGATGCTCACAGACACTTCCAAGCTATGGCAGCTTGGTACTGAGATGCTGAGTGTGGTTTTCCAAGAAGGAGCTTGGCAGTCCCACTCTTGCTGCTGTGGGTGCATGCTGCCTCCATAAGATTGCTGCAAAACAAATGCTGAACATTATTGTGGCTTGTTGCTTTTTTTCCTAAAAGCAAAAATCTTCTTTGGTTTTCTTTAAGTTAGCTAAGAAGGTATTGATACAGGTCTTTCATAAAAGCAAAGTGGCGTAAAGCAAACTTTCATAAAGCTGGGAATATCTGTACAGTGTTAATTATTAAAGAGTACATGCCTCAAGTACTTAAAATGCTTAAAGAAAGGTAAGCTCCCCCTAACTGAATTTTATCCATAACAAAGTATTAACCAAAATGTCGCATTTGTCTCTGTTCACATTTTAGAATATTCCTATAAAATAGGGATTTTAATGCCCATCTCTCCATAATTCAATTTTATCCATAACAAAAGGTTAAACAAAATGTCATTTGTTTCTTTTCGTAATGTGGAATATTCCTATAAAATAGGATGTTAGTGCCAATCTATCCCTGATAAAACACAAGTAATAATAGAAGCTTTGATAGTTTCAGAATTAGCTAAAGGCCTTGAAGTTATCATTCTGAACATGAAAGTGTACATAGAGAAGGTAAATACCTACTCAGAACTCAGGGTATACCTTAAAAACTGATGTATGTGTTTTACCATTATACTTTTTCCTAAAATTAAATGCAGCAAAACATTTCTATTAATTAAAGCTAGATTAAAGCACTTTATAAATGAATACATATTTGAAAATTCTCACATATAATCTATCCTAAGGAGTCGAGACCTAAAAGAAATTAAGGAAGGCTCTGAGCCATTGGATAATGAGAATCATGTTAATTGAAAAATAAGTTCTTCAGTGGTGTATTGTTCTAAATGGATCAGGGAAACTAAGAGGAAATTGGTTAAACAAATACAATTATCATCAAAATAACTAACTTTTAAGTATGTGCTATCTGCCCAGCACTGTTCTTATTGTTTATCACGCATCATCTCATTTATCCTCACACATGATCCTTGATTCTTGCTCATGAATTATCTCATACACAACAGGTAAGAGGAGAGTGATGTTTGTAACCAGCTTACTGGTTCATACCTGATTTTTTCCAGCACATTAATGTTTTAAAGTGATCAGAGACAAGCTTTCTCATAATGAAAGAGGAAGCTTAGCAATAAATGAAGACTTCAAGAAAAAAGAAAAAATGTATCCAAGTACCTTTCTTTAGTGCAAGTGAAGGCTGATTTAAAGGTTTCAAGAACCCTGGATTTTCCACTATGTTAACCAAGTTGGTAAAGCCACAAGTGTTGATGAAAAGGCTATGAAAATATATCTTCTTATTTAAATTGTGCATTAATGGAAATAAGCAATCCCTCAAGGACCTAAAGCTTGAAGGAGAAAGCTGGAGCCCAAATACAAATGCTACAAAGAATCAACTGACTGATTCTAGGAGCAGATAGGTGTAGGGAACCATACTAGCACTTTTATTATGATTGTTATTGTTTTTGTTAGCACTCTGATTACAGAGTTACATAAGTTTTATTTGGTATACCCCAACCTAATCCTGTTACTTTTAATGCATGATTTTGTAGAACACGTTTTTTTAGGAATTTGTGGGCCATATGTGATATTATGGCAGAAAACGTATATCATCATCATTCCCACTTTACAGCAAAGAAAACTAACGAACCAAGAATTAAGCAATCTTTCCAAGATCACATAGCAATTACATGATGAAACCACTTTAAACCAATTTAAACCCACTTTGGCTGCAGATTTTGCTTCCTCATAGATTAATTTGTAGCCACTAAATATGACATTTTAAAATAATATAAACATATGTGGTAGTTTTTAAATATGTCTATAATTTAATTTGCCTCCTTTCAAAAGATAGAACTTAATGTCCACTATCCCCTTGAGTGTAGGCCAGACTTAAATACTCATTCTAACAAATAGATTGTCAGAAAGGTAATGTACAACCTCCTAGAATACAGTGTGGCCTGCACTACATCTAAATTCAAAACTTTCTTGCTGCAAACAACACCATCAAGCATGTGAAAAGACAACAAAGAATGAGACAAAATATTTGTAAATCACCAATGTGATAGGAAGAACTCATACAACTCAATAATATAGATAACCCAATTTTGAAATTGGGCAAAGAATTTGAATAAACGTTTCTCAAAAGAAGATATACAAAAAGCCAATAAGCACATTAAAAGTTCAGCATCATTAGTCATTAGAGAAATGTAAATCAAAACCACAATGAGATATTGCTTTACATCCACTAGGATAGCTATATGTAGAAAGACATTTAACAAGTATTGTTGAGAATGTGGAAAAATTGAAACCCTCATATACTGCTGACAGAAATGGAAAATGGTGCAGACTCTTTGGGAAACAATCAGTTTCTCAAAATGTAAAACATAGTCATTATAAGACTCAGCAATTCTGCTCCTGGATATATACCCAAGGGAAATTAAAACAAATGTCCACACAAAAACTTGTATGTGAATGTTCATAGAAATAGCTGAAAAGTAGTAACGACCTAACATCCATCAACTGATGGATGGATAAAGAAAATTTTATGCATACAATGAAATATTATTCAAAGGTAAAAAGAAAGTACTGATACATACTAAAACATGGATGATTCTTGAAAACTTAATGCTAAACAAAAGATGCCAAACACAAAAAGCACATACTGTAGATTCCATTCATATTAAATGTCCTGAATAGGCAAATTTATACAGACAGAAAGTAGAATAGTGGTTGCCAAGAGATGGGAGTAGGATGGAATGGGGAGTGACTGCTTTTGCTTGGAGTACTGAAAAAACTGTAGAACTGGATAGTGATGACGGTTGCATAATTCCATGAATGTAATATGAAACATTGAATTGTATACTTTAAGTGGGTAAATTTTATGGTAAGTGAATCATCTCAAAATCATATCTCATATGGCTCTGCCTTGTTCCTCCTCTCTCCTGGAACACTCACTCTGGGGAAAGCCAGCTGCCATGTTAAAAAAAAAAGAAAAAAATGTTCACATGGTGAGAAACTGAGGCCTTCAGTTAACAGCCATGTGAGTGAGCCATCCTGAGAGCAGATCCTTCCATCCAGATAACTGCAGCCCTGACTGTCAGCGTGACTGTAGTCTCATGAGAGACCCTGAACCAGAATCATCAGCTAAGCCATTCCTGGGGGCTCCTGACCCTCAGACCATGTGAGATGACAAGTGTCTGTTGCTCTAAGCTGCTAAATTTGGGAGTAATTTGTTACACAGCAAAAGACATATTCTTAAATGGATAAACAAGTAGCAAAACATTATGCACACTATGATTTATTTTTTGTTTAAAATATATCTGTGCATATGTAGAAAAAATCTCTAGATGGAGAGATTGTTTGCATTTTTTCCTTTTAACCTCTCTTTATTTTCCAACTTTCCTACAATGACTCTCTTTGCTTCTGTAATAAAAAGCAATTGAAATTACTTCTAGGTTTTTTATGGATTAAATGTAGAACAAGGTAGAGAAAAGCTTCCACAATACTCAGGCATGAGACGAGAGCTCGAGCCAAAGCAAGAAGAATTTGAAAAAGAAAATACAAGCAATTTAAAAGTCTATCGCCTACTACTCTGGCAGCAGCATCCATTCTCTGCTACTAAGATGTTTATATAGCTACCTTCAGGGCCACTAGGGTCTCTTCAGGCACCAGGTACAAACCTCAGAGGCAGTTTGCTCATTTCTCAAGAAAGATGAAAGAGTACAACCTTAGGGACACTTGCTTTAACTCAAATTACCATATCCCAGGGCCGAATGTAGACTGTAGCTTCGAATATATTCCACTGTTGGCATAGCTACTATTTATTAAACATTTTTCAGCACTGAGCTGAATTACTTAAGTATGTTGTCTCAGTTATTCCTCACAATTTTTCCTAAGTATTCATTCTGTGTTTTACAGAAGAGAAAACTGGTGTTGAGACAGGTTAAATTACTTGCCCAGTGTCACTGCTAGTTAACAGCAAAGCTCGACATGAACACATTTCGGTCAAAAGAAACAGAATAACCCTCTAGCAGCTGCCTCTCTTAGGAAAGACCTGCATTGAAGGCAGCACGACTCACCTCTCCTACCCAAGAAGGTTTAGGTTGCTGGATCAAGACAGTGAGTTTCCCAGTCACTGCCGGTGCTGCTGCCTCTGGGCAGGGCTTTGGCTCACTGATGGGAACTATCACAGCATCAATAATTCAAAGCCACAGGTGCTTTATATTTAAAATACTTTTAAAACAATTTTAAAAGTATAGTCTCTGTCTGTTCTTATTACTGGGAACCACTTGGACTCTAATTCCTTTTAATATTTATTAAAAGGGACACATCTGTTTATACAAAGTCTATGAATAATAAAAATGAAAATAATACCTCAGGTAAATAGTTAAGTTTAAAGCCAGTCTTACACTGTGGCCACTGAGGTACAAAGGTAGGAAGTTCTGAGTTTAGTGTGGGGTTGCCGTGTGATGGTATTTTTCCCACTTTTGCTAACTTGAAAGAAGCTGTCAATTGTTTGGTAATAAAATAAAAAGGGAAATGATAGTGCTTCTAAACAGTAGGTTCTGAAATTCTGTCTGTAGAAATATTCCACAAAAAAATAGGAGCTTCATTAAACCATGGAAAACATTAAATAAATAATGATTTCTGGAAAAAGACCTAGAATCAGATATTTTTCAGAGCTTACAGGGATGTTGAACAGAAATATGAGTAGAAGAGAAATAGAGATGCACTCCAGCAAGCTTAAAGAAGAAAAATGAGAGGGAAAGGGAGAAATGAGAAGGATGGTGAAAGGAAAAAGAAACTAAAGAAGGAAATTGCAGGAAGGGAACCAGGATAGGGCAGGGAAGGCTGAAGAAAGCGAATACCAAGATCAAGGAACTGAAATAAATAAATAAATAAGAAAGGACGAAGGAGAGGCAGGGAAGAGAATGAAAGTCCCTGAGTTCTTGCTGGGACTCCCAAGAGCTCCTTCACACCAGAATAAAGAGGGCCTTGCACAAAGAAGATTTTACATATTTTCTCTTATATTTCTTGCAAGGGATTTCTGAAAGAGGAAAAAAAAGTCTCCAGTCTTCAATGAACACTAAAAGTCTGAAAATATCTCTCTTCATTAATTTCTTAACCTCCAGAGTGAACAGCAAGTCTTTCACTATAGGCAGATGTCTCCCTCTGATCCTACACAGACACATATGCATGGACACACACACACACACGCGTGCACTTACTCACACACACCTCTCCCCCCAACCCACCCCTTAAGCATCTATGGCTCTGCTCTGCCCTTTGCTCTAAAGTGGACTACCTAGGGCCTTATTTTCCTTAGGAAATGTACCCAGTGCCTTTAAATACCAATACCACTCCCTCCAGAAAAATATTTTGTCCAGTGTACTTTCCTAAGAAAGCAGTTTGAGATTTGACCACTTCTAAAAGAAAAATCTAATTGATTATGTCATTTTTCAAAAGAAAACTTGAGGAAAGAATGAAGAAGGAAAATAGAAGGGAGAGAGAAATATATAACCTTCACTAAGAGCCTTGATGGTGCAAAAGTTATATTAAGGATTTTAATCCATTTCGGTTTTTATAAAAAAAATAAAAAGCAGGAATTTATTTCTCACAGTTGTGGAGGCTAGGAAGGGGCAAGAGTGCTCTCTCTGAGGCCTCTTTTATGAGGGCACTAATCTCATTCATGAAGGCTCTGCCCTTATGACCTAGACACCTCCCAAAGGTACTACCTCCTAATGCTACCACCTTGGTAGTTAGGGTTTCAACATATGAATTGTTCAGAAACACAGCATTCAGTCCACTGCACTAAGTGTTCTACATTTGTCTTCTCATTTATTCCTCAAACAGTATATGGAGGTATATTTTATGATCCTCTGTAGAGTTAAGTCAAAACATAGTGCTTCCACATACTCAGAAGTCTGGAAGCTGCCCTGTCAGCAGCCAAGAAAGGCAGTACACAAAGAGCTTTCAGCAGTGGCTACTCCCAAGTATGTTTTCTGTTGTCCCCATGAACATTATCTGCTTCTGTAAGCAAGCAGCACATCTTGCTTCCATCCATCTGAAAAGGCAGTGGATCCCAATGGGATAACCCCTTCCCCTGCTTATGGGCATAAAAACCTCTGCTTGTTCTTAGTCAACAGCTTTATTCTTGCAGCTTCAACTAGCCGCTGCTGAAGCTTCCCTGCCTTGTGAGTAATAAATAGCATTTCTCACTTCTCTGGTCCCGGTGGTTCTTCCAGAATACCAAAGTCTGGTGCCAGTTCCAGGCCTGGGGCCACTGCGTTACATCCTCTTTTAAAGATAGGGAAGCCAAGGCTCAGAAACGTTAACTCATTTGTTCAAGAGCAAATGGTCAGCTCAGAACGGGATGTGAACCAGATCTGCCTGGCTCTGCATATGCATTTGAGAATTGTGTGTGTTGGGACAGGGTGTCCTAAATGTAAGGCTGCTATTGAACACAGGGATTCCTGAAGGAAGTTAGAGAAATGAAAAAGGACAGGGGCCAACTTTATCCAGTGTTTGGTTTTGCCTCTCTACAGACTCCACTTTGTTTCCTACCTTTGTTTCATTTCTTTCTTATGCTCCTATGTGAATCAGTCATATTCTGGGCATTCTTCAAAGCCTCTATAAATCTCTGTTTAAAAAAAAAATCCTTAAATAAACAACATATAAACAAAAAATTTTTTAAAGAAATGTGCTGACAGCATAGATTCCAAACTACCTAGGGCCAGAGTGGCCAATTGAGATGTGATTGATTGATGACTGGTTTGGGTATGAGTTGTGAGAGGGGCCTAAGCCCGGCTTCATTTCTCCAAAGCAAACTTGACCTGCCTTTGGTCTCCTGAATGAGTGCGGTCAGTTGTTACTTTGCAAAGTGTGATAACAGCATTTTCTAAGATGTGTTTTAGAAGGATTTTGAAGTGCTTGAGTTAAAAGAACCATAACACTATTTTTTTTTTTTTTTGATTGTCAATACCTCACACCCACTTTTCAGTTACCTTTTAAGAGCAGCTAAAGTGTGTGGTGCTCCAAAGCTGCTGACTTGGAATGAGGAATTGGTCACTGAAAGTACTTCAAAGCTTTTAAAAACAACTAAAGGAAACCATCTAAGAGCTTACTTCTAAGCCCCAGTGAGGCCCGCAAGGCCCCGGGTTGTCTCTTGCAAGATAGATCTTCCTCACCCTAACACAGCAAGAAGTCACTTGAGTCACAAACAGGCCTGAAGCAGTAGGGTAGACTCAAGTCCAGAATCCTGCCTGCACCACTAACTAGCTATGTGATCTTGGACAAATTGTTTCACTATGCTGGCCTTTATTTCCTTGTCTATGAAATGAAAATAATAGCGGCACCCACCTCAAGCTTTGTCATTAGAATTGAAAAAGATAACAAACCAGATAGGGCCCAGTAAATATAACTTGCTATCTCAACATGATTAGCAGCAGCTGCAACATCTCAGATAGGTGTTTATCTTCTCTCCTCTACACATCCTTTCTTAGGGCAGACACAACATATGTTTTTGGTGGTGAAAGGGTTCATTTTGTACCTACCAGAATGTTCTGGGAATTCCATTTTGTTGGCAAAAATCCTTTCCAAGTCACCTCTTCTGCTAGACACTGCCAGGCATCTGACATTATCCTTAAAATCCCTATCAGTTATCTTACAACACTATTGAAGCATCCTCCATTTATGTCTGCAGGATTCAACCAGGCCACCAGCCCATGTGAAAATTGAAGGCAAGGCTCCATGCAGCTGAGAAGTCAGAAAGCTATGCCAACTATATCAAAGAAGACAGGGAAATTAAATGCTTGGGACTTCCCCCTCTGCCTCTAATTTTTCTCTTTATAGAATTTGGATCCTTGCTACAGGATTTAAGAGACAGAAGAATTTGAAGGAAAATTGAGGGAAAAGATTAATATTTGCACAAGCTCTTAACCAGGACTGCTCCTAGGGTATGTGGGGACCCAGCAAATATTTTTTTTACAGAGCCTCTGTCTGTATAAACAATTTGAGTCACCAAAATATATGTATCAGTGCATCTGTTGGCCCAGTTTATCAGGATCCCATGAAAGACATACCAATCGATCAATAAGAGCTATCCTCTCTTCAGGTTTCCCTCTGGAACTGGGCCTCCGGTCCCAGGACAACAGCACAGGCATTAGTCTTAGACTTCTGGGGCATTTGATCAAATCCACGTGAGCGGTAGAGGATGGGAGAATGGCCAAAAGGAAAGAAATAGCCGCCAAGGCCCATATGAGTTCTGGTAGGCCAATGAGTCCCACCTGCATGTCACTGCTACTCTTACCAGTCTCCAGCATCATAGGAGATATAAGGAAAGTTCAAGGAAGGTACTCCAAAGACCAGAGTCCCCTGAGGTGCAGGGCTGGACTAAGGGCTCAGGTTGCCCAGGTCTCAGGACAGGACTGCATTTGATTCAAAAAGCCTCTATGACACTTTCCCTCTCTTCATCAGGCTCAGAAGGAACATTGCCTCCATCCTCTCATCGTGTATGTACATCATAGGATTCTCCTAAATTCTAAGCCAGACAGTCTTCTCTTTTTTTAAGTAATTCCTGTGTCTCAAGGGCTATACTATGGACTAGGAGGTCCTGGTGCTTTTACTATGAACTGCTTGCCCTGTTGGTAACATAGCAGATAGAGGTAAAAACAGTTCGGCTGAATCTAGGGCAAAAGCAAGCCAGCTCAACCATATTGGAACTATTTGCAAATTCAATGTTTTTGCTTGAAAAGTTATAAGACTAGACTTTTGCACAAGCCTGCCTCTAACATTTGCAGACTTAGGGCAACAATACAGATGGAGGTCCCTGGCTTACAGCTCATTCCTCTCTCTCTTTCTTCCCTTGGTTCTGCCCAGATCATAAATGCCCTTTTCAATATTCATATAGGCATCCCAGCTTACCCCACTAATCTCTATCTTCCCCCACCCCTGCCAAACAGCCATTTCTTGGCCACCCTTTGGACACACAATTGGCACAATTGCCATCAAAAGAACAGGCTTGGGGAAGAAACTCATGTAAGCCTTAGTGTTTGGGCAAGGAAGCCCAGTGTTCCTGGTACTTAGCAGATGTTCTAGACATAAGCGGCATGGCTCCAAGTGGGCACATCCCATTGTAAAAATGTAAAAGTACATTTCAGTAACATCTTCCTATTCACATCTCCCCCATTTTCTTCGGCTGTGACTACTTTGGAAAATATGTTGTTATGGGTTAATGGTTGTTATGGGTTAATATCAATTCCTCAGTAAGCTAGTCCCGAGGATAGGACAGAGAGTGATATCTTCAGGAGCCAGCTGCCTAGGAGAAAATAGCTCCCAAGGCTCCCAAGAAGAGAAACAAAAACAATGTTGCCACGATGGTGCAGATGACCAAACTGTGCAATTAGACGCTACCAGCCAACCTCTGCTTGCTTGCGTAATCAAAGCCCACCAAGGCATAGTTTTAGGCTATATAAGCTGACCACTATGGAGGCTCAGGGCTGATTCTCTAGTGGGGAGAGTCAGTCGCTGGCTGGCTAATAAAGGCTCATAATTAATCTTAATTGGCTCCGTGGGTCTTAGATTTGTTCGCGCAACAACACCATGGCCTCCTATATTTCCCAACCTGTGGCAAAGGCATAGCTGGAGAAGAGCCACAGCCAGGGCCCCCTTGAAAGCGTGAAACCAGAGCAGAGGCCCATTTGTTTGGGTCTAAGGGTAATACATCCTACCATATGGTTTCTAAACCCATACTCTGACCCCTACTTCACTTTCAGTTTCTACTTCCTCATTCTCCTTCAGCTTATTCTTCAGCTGCTCCTTTTAATATATAAGAATTCCTAGTTCTTATTTTTGAGTCATCATGAATCTGACCTTGAAGGTAATTTTCTACAAAAAAAAAAAGAAAAAGAAAAAGAAAAAGAAAAAAGAAAAGAAAGGAAAGAAAAAGAAAGAAAAGAAAAAGAAAAGAAAAAGAGATACCTTTTTTTAAAAAAAGTCTACAGAACCTGAATATTTGATATGCCACATCAAGATATCCTGGCAAAGAAATGTAATTCTTGTCACCTATGGCTACTAAAAAATGACTTTCTTGATACACTAGTGGCACTTTTTATTGTTCATAGGCTGACAGTTAATGGGATTGCAAATTTCAAGCCGTAATCTCCTCATCTTGCTGTAGTTTTGGGGGGTGGATGGGGAGGAAGGCAACATAGTTAAACTCTTTAGACAACTGAACAAACAAGAGAAATAAAATAACACTCAATGGCAAGAAATCCCTGTCCTGGGAAAGATCTAAGGTAACTTACACTCTTTTCAGGAGAATTGACATTGATTTTGTGATTGAGGATACCAATGAAAAGGCAGGAGATTGGCTATGATATTTTTTCCAGAAGTCAAAAACAGGACTTTATTTTCCAGAATCCAAGTTCTTTCACATTACATGGTATCATGATATTGTAATATGAGGTCTGAAAAAAAATAGATCTGACCTTTCTTTTGAAGTCACATAACACTTTCCTTGTCATTTCTTGATGGTGGTTGTGATATAATAAAAATTAAATATTTGGTCTTTGTCCCCAGTTCCTGGAACACTCTCCTATAACCCTTGGAATCTCTGTGATGAGTGTTTTTTGTATGCTAATGAGAGGACTGGTGGCTGGGTTCCCCTATAACTTCAGGATAGGGGCTGGTCTCCAGAAAGACCTTGATTAGAAGTTCAGAACTTTCAGCCCCATCCTCCAACTTCCAGGGGAGGGAGAGAGACTGGAGACTGAATTTAATCACCAATGGTCAATGATTTAATCAATCATGCATATGTAACAAAACTTCCATAAAAACCTCAAAAAATAGAGTTCAGAGAGCTTTAAAGGTGGTGAATACGCACTGCAAGGGTGATGCACCTCCATAGGACAGGAGACCCTTCCAGATCTTATTCTATGTACTTCTTCATCCGATGTTCATTTGTATCCTTTATAATATTCTTTATAATAAACCAATAAATGTAAGTAAAGTGTGTTCCTGAGTTCTGTGAGCCATTCTAGCAAATTACAAAACCTAAAGAGTTGGTCATGGGTGCCCACAATTTATAGCCAGTGAATCAGAAGTGTGGGAGACCCAGGATTTGTAACAGGCATCTGAAATGGGTAGGAGCCAGAGCAGTCTTATGGGATTGAGCCCTTGACCTGTGGGGTCTGTGTTAACTCCAGGTAGTATCAGAATTTAATCGAATCATTAAACACCAGATTGATGTCTGAAGAATCAGAGAACTGGTTGTTGGCATGTAAAACACCTCACAATGGCTATCTGGCACTGCCCCATACTGTGGTTATTTGTGTTACTTTCTTCCCTTTTTTCAGTTGTATTTTCCTTGAGGGCAAAAACTGGATCATATTCATCCTTGTATTTCTTATGACACCTAGCACAGTGACTGGTCCACAATAAAATATGGTTAAATAACGTTGAACTGGTTCAAATTTGTTTTGTTTACTGCTCCTTGGGTCTTTATGATCATGAATGTTTAGGAAGGCCAGGGTGAGAAAACTTAGACTATGGCTTATAGTCTTGAGACATTTAAGAATCATGGCATTCACTAAGGATGTGTCTCCAAACTTTCTCATACATAACAATTAAGGAAGAATGGAAAGGGTTTCTGTAACAGGTAGAGGCTGGGCAACAAGTTGGGTCCAGTAACTAGGTAACTGACTCTCAGCCACAATTCCCTTGCAGTTTTGATAATTCCAATTTATGCCCCAACAACATTTTGCACTTCACCTTAAAGGATGGAATTCCAGACCACACTCAAGTGGCTTAAACTGTAACTATTATAACCTTTAATGGCCAGAGTCTATTATGTGCAAAATTGCCACACATCCCAATCAACTGAGAAAGTGTGTAATAAACTGAACTAATAAGGGAAAATCATTATAACGAAAAGTCCTCAGCTTCTTTTTTTAACTAAGATATAATTGATATATGACATTATGTTGATTTCAGGTGTACAATTTAATGAGTCAATATTTTTGTATATTGTAAAATGATCACCACAATAAGTCTAATTAACATCTGTCATACATATGTTACAAAAATGTTTTTCTTGTGATGAAGTTTCAAGATCTACTCCATTAGCAACTTTCAAATATGAAATACAGTATTATTAACTATAGTATCCATGCTGTACATTACATCTCATGACTTATTTTACAGCTAGAAGTTTGTACCTTTTAGCTCCCTTCACCCATTTTTCCCACCACCCCCACAGCCCACGTCACCCCCACCTCTGACAACCACCAATCTGTTCTCTGTATCCATAAGCCTGAGTTTGTTTCTTTTTTTTTTTCATTTAGATTTCACGAGCAAGAGCATTCAGTATTTTGTTTTCTCTATCTGACTTATCTAACTTAGCATAATGTCCTCAAGGTCCACTCATGTTGTCACAATGGCAAGATTGCATTCTTTTTTATGGCTGAATAATGTTCCATTATTATTATTATTATTATTATTATTATTATATAATTACATTTTCTTTATCTATTCATTGATCAATGGAAACTTAGGTTGCCTCCATATCTTGGCAATGAACATGGAGATGCATATGTCTTTTCAAAATTAGCGTTTTCATTTTCTTTGGATAAATACCCAGAAATGGAATTCCTGGGTATTTCATGTGGTATTTCTATTTTTAATTTTTTGAGGAAACTCCATACTGTTTTCCAGAGTGGCTATACCAGTTTACATTTCCATCAAAAGTGCTCAAGGTTTCCCTTTCCTCCATATCCTCACCAATACTTATTTCATGTCTTTTTGATGATAGCCATTTGATAACAGGTGTGAGGTGATAGTTCATTGTGGTCTTCATTGCATTTCCCTGATGATTAGTGATGTTGAGCACCTTTTCATGGATCGGTTGGCCATCTGTATGTCTTCTCTGGAAAAATGTCTATTCAGATCTTCTGTCCATGTTTGTTTTTTTGTTTTTTGTTTTTGTTTTTATTTTTGTTTTGCTATTAAGTTGTATGAGTTCTTTATATGTTTTACATATATGAATTACAAAAATTTTCTCTTATTCAGTAGGTTGCCTTTTCATTTTGTTGATGATTTCTTTTGCTATGCAGAAGCCTTTTAATTTGATGTTAATCTCACTTGTTAATTTTTGCTTTTGTTGCTCTTGTTTTTGGTGTCAGATCCGAACAAAAAAAATATCACCAAGATCAATGTTAAGGAGCTTAATCTATCTATGATCATGCCACCCTGAACGTGCCCAATCTTGTCTGATCTCGGAAGCTAAGCAGTGTCGGGCCTGGTTAGTATTTGGATGGGAGAACATCAAGGAATACTAGGTGCTGTAGGTGTTTTTTTTTTTTTTAAAAAAAAAAAAGGAGCTTAATCCCAAGTTTTCTTCTAGAAGTTTTATGGTTTCAGGTCTTGTATTCAAGTCTTTGGTCATTTTGAGTTAATTTTTGTGTTTGGCATAAGATAGTGTTCCAGTTTCATTCTTTTGCACGTAGCTGTCCTGTTTTCTCAATGCACTTATTGAAGAGACTGTCTTTTCCCTCATTTTATATTCTTGGCTGCTTTGTGGTAAATTAATTGATCATATATGTGTGGGTTTGTTTCTGGACTCTCTATTCTGTTCCATTAATCTATATATCTGTTTTTATAATACCATACTTTTTGGATTACTATAATTTTGTAATATAGTTTGAAATCGGGGTGTGTAATGCCTCCAGCTTTGTTTTTTCTCTTTCAAGGTGGCTTTTTGGGGTCTTTGATGGTTCCATATAAATTTTAGGACTGTTTGTTCTATTTCTGTGAAAAATGCCTCTCAGCCTTTTGACTTGCTCAGGGCTCTGTCTTGCCTCAGACACAGTTCTAAGACCATATCAGCAACTGGCCCCAGGTCAAGCTTCAGAGGCTTTCCTTAAATACATTTTTTTTCTGGTGAGCCATTTGTCTCTATTTGATATTTATGAACTCATAAACATGAAACATAATTCAGTCTAAGTTCAATTTTTTTTCAGATTTACGTAATTCCAAATTCTTTTTTAAAGAATGTTATTAAAATATAGCTAACATACAATATCATATTAGTTTCAGGTATACAATACAGTTATTCAATATTTATATACCTAAAGAAATGATCACCATAAGTCCAGCAACTATCTAATACCATACAATGCTATCATAATATTACTGACATATTCCCTATGCTGTACATTAAATCCCCATAGCTCATTTATTTTATAACCAAAAATTTGAACCTCTTATTCCCCTTTACCTTTCATTCACCTTTTTAAACTTTTTAAATTTTTTAGTTATAGTGGACATTCAGCGATATATTAGTTTCAAGTGTACTGCATAGTGGTTAGACATTTATAATTTACAAAGTGATCCCCTGACTAGTCTAGTACCCACCTGGCACTATACATAGTTATTATCATATTATTGACTATATTGCCTATGCTGTATTTTATATTCCCATGACTTTTCATAACTACCAATCTGTACTTAATGCCTTCATCTTTTTCATCCCACCCTTTATTCCCCTCCCATCTGGCAACCATTAGCTTGTTCTGTGCATCTAGAAGTCTTTGTTTGTCTATTTTGTTCCTTAGATTCCACATATAAATGGGATTATATGGAGTTTGTCTTTTTGTGTCTGACTTATTCCACTTAGCATAATACCTTTCAGGTCTATCCATGTTGTTGCAAATGGTAAAATTTTCATTATTTTTTTATGGCTGAGTAATATTCCATTGTATATATGTACCATCACTTCTTTATCCAGTTGTCTATCAGTAGACACTTAGGTTGCTTCCCTATCTTGGCTATTGTAAATAATGCTGCAATGAACATAGGGGTGCATATATCTTTTCGAATTAGTGTTTTGGATTTCTTCGGATAAGAAATTAAACTTTCCTCCTCCCTCCTCCCCCAACCCTCGCCTTACATCAAATCATTAACTTCTCCCCAGCCCTCCCCTTGCATCAAGTCATTAACAATAACTGGAAAACAGATAAGACCCAGAACCCCCAGCAAATCTCTGGGGTAGGAGCAGGGAGAAGATTTTAACAGCAACTCTATAGGATTTGCAGGGCTTGTCCTCTTTGAAATGGCCAGCAAACCTCACTAATTCCCATATCTCATGTTGACTCTGGTGGGCTTAAATCCTTATTCTCCAAATGCCAAACCACAATGCAATGAGCAGCAGAAAGCAAGTATTCAACAGGAACACCATGACGACCTATTCTCAGAGGAATTCTTTCTAAGCTTTTGCAATCCCATATCTGTTCCGTTATTTATAAAAAAGTAAGGAAGGGGAGGCAAGGGGAGAAAGGAAGAAGAAGGAAATGGAAGTGATGGGAGAAAGAGGTGGGGAGAAAGAAGAAGGGAGGAGAGGGGAAGTGTGGGAAGGAAGAGGATGGGATCATACCATCAACCGCTGGAATGTGTAAGACAGATACCAGACCATGGGCATGCAGGTCAACTAAGTCTCAAATTCTAGTGTGGTTCTTCAGTTCAGTCTGGATAAATTCATATTGGTTATAGCAAAAGATTCAATTAACAAGAGCTGACTGGACTCCCAGAATCATAACCACAAAAGACCATTTTGTGGTTTCTGTGGCTATTTTGGTTCACTCCCAGGACCAGAGTACATTTGACTCCCCGCATGATAATCTCCAATACTTCATCCAATCTATTCTCAAATGCCTCAAGTAGTGGGATTTTCACAGCTTCCTTTGGGAAGTTATTCTGAGAGTCAAATGGCCAGGGTATTTTTTCTGATATTGAACATCCATCTTTCCTCTTCTTAACTTCATCCCTGTTATCCTGTGGAATAAGCTTCTGCTTTCTGCATTGTCTTTTTCTCTTAGAATTTACTGATGCATTTCATGGGCATACTTACTGTACCTCCTCAGTGTCTATGCACTCGAGCCTCAGAGATCAAGAAATGACTAAGAAATACAATAATAAATAAAGGCTCTGTCATCTGGCAGGTATAAATATAAATGAGATGCGATCCCAAAAATCTCAATAAAAAAGAGATCATCATCAATCCAGCCTCCACGCAGAGCCCCACAAGAACTGCAGAATTACTCTGCAGTGAGTGATGCTCTACCAATGGGATTCTATTCTCACTATGATTCATTTTTACAACCTAATGAGTTCTCCTTCCCCAAAAATGATTTTATGAAACACCAAATTTATTTTATCATATGCATCTTTAATTTCATTCACCCAACATGTTATACTTTTTATATTTACTGTGCTATCATGCAAAAACAGGCGCCTGGTATATAAATTCTCATTGTACAAACTTTTGAGAGTTAAAAGATTGCTATTCCTTACTTTATGTAGAGGAGTGGAAGTGGGAGTGATGCCTGGAAGGGAAGTCCCCATTACATCTGGCTGTGAAAACCAGTGGGGATTGCAGGTAAGTGAGAGGAGGTCTGTTGGAGACGCAGGTTTCCTCTTAAAGGGCCAGCATACATACTCCCTCACTCACAGACTCATTTGCTCTGAGCTTCAGTGCTGGCACAGCAGCTTGAAAGCATCAGGGACACACCAAAAGGAGCAGAATTGATTAGCTTCATGGTGAGAGCCATGGAGCTAATAACCCCTGGAGAGGCAGGGGTTAGGGAAACTATCTCTGGGGACAGAATCATTGGCAGGCACCATTATTTCTTTGCTGAACTCCCCTCCTACCTAGCCAGCCAGGTGCAGGTGGGTGCCAAATCTGTGCTCTCCTTTATCTTGGCTAACACCACTCACCCACCCTGGTGATTAGATGAGAACTTACCCCACCAAACTCACCCAACTGGCCCAAGTCTCTTGCAGCATCTCACCTACACAAACAGCAGCTAACTTCAGTGTGCCATGTAGCACTTGCTAAGTGTCCCAAGCTGCACAAGTGGTGACCATCAGGTGGCTGCAAGTCTGGCATAAGAAACAGTCAGTCTGAGCCTGGAATGTAGCTTCAAATAAGTGGCCACAAGTCCAACACAAATGGTAGCTGGCCTCAATGCACATCATGGTGCCCACCAAAGGGTCTCAAGCCTGGCACAAGTTGCAGATGACCTTGCTTCACAGCATACCTCTCCTAGACACCTCCAAGCCTAGCACAAGTGGCAACCAACAGATCACTTTGTAATTTCTATCAACAAGCCCCAAGAACAGCACAAGTGGTGGCTAACCTTGGCCTGCACCAAAGCACCTCCCAAAAGGCCCTAAAACAAACACACCTGGTGGCTGGCTTCAGACCACACCAAAGCATTACCTAAAAACCTTCACAAATAACATACCTGAAGGACAGACTTGGCTGGCACCAGAACCCCACTAAAGCAACCTATTCAATTAGTTCAGCCCCCACACTATAGCTCACCCACTATCATCACAGATGCCCTAACAGTCATTCAGCTGGAGGATCAACCCCACCTACTGACGTGCCAATGGCAATTGAGGCTGAACTACAACAATAGGGCACACACAACCTACACAGGGGAAACCTCTGGAGCACCAAACTCAAGTGACTGGGGGCTATACTACTGGGTCCCACAGGATATCTTCCACATTAGGTCACTCTGTCAAGGCCAGAGGACATAGCAGATCTACCTAATAAATAGAAACACACACACACACACACACACACACACACACACACACACACACAAGCAGGCAGCCAAAATGAAGATACAAATCTACTTGTCCCAAATGAGAGGACAGGAAACTCCAGAAAAAGAACTAAACAAAATGGAGATAATCTACCAGAAGAAGAGTTCAAAACACTGTAAGGTGGATCCAGATGGCGTAGAATGTAGAGGCAGTGCACACCTCCGCTAGAAACCGCACCAAAATTATAATAAAACTACAGAGCAACCAGTACACAAAGTCACCAGAGATAGGGCTGAACAGAAGCTCTACAACTAGGTCATCTCAAATAACAGGTCACCTCAAAATTACAGGAAGGGAAGAGACACAAAACTGCTCAATCTCGCAACCTTGTGTGGTGATCAAGAATCGGAAGAGCTATCTTGGCTGCAGATATATAAGGAGCAAAGGGTACTGGATGCACACTGGGCTCCCCAACCTAAGGTTCCTGTACCAGGAAGAGAAGTCGCTATACCTCTGGCTGTGAAAACCAGCAGAGATTGCAGCTGAGTGAGATGGAGGACTGTGGGAAGCAGACACCTTCCTCTTAAAGGGCTCATGCCCAGCCTTACTCACTGAAGGACTTGAAGGGCAGCAACTCAAAGGGAACCAGGGACATATGGGGAGGCACTGAGCTGTCGGGCTTCAGGGTAAGGGCCGAAGGGGAACTGGCTCCCGATTAGAGGTGCAGGCAGAAGCCACTGTTCCTCTCCCTCCATCACAACCTGCAGAGTATGTGCTACCATATCTGGCTCACCATTAACCTAAATTACACAGGTTGCTCCTCCCAGGGGATTCCCTGAGACTCTACCTCTCCCAACTTGTGGGGCAACCCAAGCTACTTCCAGTGATTTATCCTATACAAATGAGCTGTCTTGGCTCCTGCTGCAAACCTTCATAAAATCTTTCAAAGTCTCACAAAACCCAAAGGAGCAGCATCTGGCCTTGGCATGCCCTATACCTCATGCTGAGCAGCCTCAAGCCTCGCACCATTGGCAGCCAGCCTTGGTTTCTGACTTGGCCCCTTGAGGCACCTATAAGCCCAGCATGGGTGGAGCCATATGTGGATTTCTTGGTGACTTTTACCAGGTGGCCACAGAGGTACCCAGACTGCAGCTGGACCTGACCTGCAGCTGGACCCCTCTCAGGTCTGTGCTGAGGGCCTCACAGCACATCTACTACATAAATCCATTCTGCTAAGACCAGGAGCCTTAGAAGCCCTACCTAATACATAGAAACAGACACAGGGAGGTAGCCAAAATGGGGAGATAAAGAAGTATGTCCCACATGAAAGAACAGAACAAAGCTCCAGAGAAAGAACTCACCATAATGGAGATAAGCTATCTACCAGATGCAGAGTTCAAAACACTGGTTATAAGGATGCTCGAGGAACTTATGGGAAGAGTATGAACTCAGCAAGAAATTTAACAGAGAGATAAAAAAAAAGAACCAAAACAGAGATAGAAAACTTAATAGGGAGCCAGTTAGAAATGAGAAATACAGTATCTGAGATGGAGTTTATTAGAAGGAATTAACAGAGTGGACGAAGAAGAGGATTGAACCACTGATATAGAGGATGGGGTAGCCAAGGTCTGCCAATCAGAACAGCAAGAAAAAAGAAGCCAAGAATATAATAATAATTTAAGGAGTCTTTGGGACAAAATTAAGTGTAAAAACATCCACATAATAGGGGTACCTGAAGGAGGGCAGGGAGAAAAAGAAGTGGAAAAGATATTTGAAGAAATAATGATGAAAAATTTCCCTAACCTGGTGAAGGAAATAGACATAAAACCCCAGGAAGCTCAGAGAGTCCTAAGAAAGAGGAATCCAAAGAGGCTCACACCAAGACACATCAGCATTAAAATGCCAAGGTTAAATGCAAAGAGAGAATCTTAAAAGCAGCAAGAGAAAAAGCAGTTAATTTCCTACAAGTGAGCACCCATAAGACTGGCAGCTGATTTCTCAAAAGAAGTGATGCAGGAAAGGGCCTGACACAAAATATTTGATGTGATGAAACTCCAGGATCTACAACCAAGAATACTTTATCCAGCAAAGCTATCATTTAGAGTTAAAGGACAAAGAGCTTCCCAGACAAAAATAAGTTAAAAGAATTCATCACCACCAAACTAGTATTATAGAAAATGTTGGAGGAACTTCTTTAAGAAAAACCATGTATCAAATCACGAACAAAAACTGGTATTAACTACATACCTATCAACAACTACCTAAAATAGAAGAGAATTAAGTGCTCCAGCCAAAGGATAGGTGGCTGAATGGATAAGGAAAAAAAAAAACACTACATATGCTGCCTACAAGAGATGTCCATTAAAGATTCACACAGGCTAAAAGGAAGGGGAATGGAAAAAGATACTGCCTTGAAGGACCTAGAGGGTATTGCACTGAATGAAATAAGTCAGATAAAGAAAGACAAATACCATGTGATTTCAGGTATATGCAAAATCTAAAGAACAAAATAAACAATAATAATAAAAAAAAACTGAAACAATTCATAGATACAGAGAATATTTTGGGAGCTATTAGGTAGGTGGGGGGTTGGGGAGATGGTAAAAAAAAAGGCAAAGAGATTAAGAAATACAAATGGAAAGTTACAATATAGTCATGGAAATACAAAGTTACTATAAGTAAAATAGTCAACAATGTTGTAATAAATATATAAGGGGGAAGTAGGTACTAGATTGAGTGGGGTTATCACTTGAGCTCTAATCACTCTACTCTACAACTGAAACTAATATATTATTGCATGCCAACAATAATTGAAAAAAACTCAATGAATTGTACAATGTAAATGTGAACATAATTGTCTATTTTATTTCCATAAAGCTTGAGAGAAAATATTAGTAAACAAAACTCAGCACTACATTAAAAAGATTATTCACCATGATCAAGAGGGATTTATTCTTGGAATGCAAGGTTAGTTCTATATAATAAGTCAATCAACATGATAAACCATTTAAACAAAATGAAAAATAAAAATCATACAATCATATCAATAGATGCATAAAAAGCATTGGACAGAATCCAACATCTATTCATGATAAAAACTCTCAGGAAAGTGGAGATAGAAGGAATGTATCTCAACATAATAAAGGCCATATATGACAAAACCATAGCTAACATCATATTCAACGGTGAAAAGCTGAAAGCTTTTTCTTTAAGATCAAGGAAAAGACAAGGATGTGCACTTTCAATTCTACTCAATATAATATTGGAAGTCCTATCACAGGAATCAGACAGGAAAAATAAATTAAAAACATCTGAATTTGAAATTAAAAAGTGAAACTACCATTATTTGCAAACAATGTGATACTATATATCGAGAATCTACAGATTCTACCAAAAAACTATTAGAACTGATCAATGACTTCAGTAAAGTAACAGGATACAAAATTAATATTTAGAAATAGGTTGCAAGACAGTGACATCAGAAGTATGGCAGAGTGAGGTGTCCCCATATTCCTCCCCCTTGAAATAAAATTAAGATGATCAACTAAAACTTAAAAAAAAAAAAAAAAAAACAACTCCCAACCTGCACACAAGCACATCTGAGTAAGGGATTTGCAAATAAGAGCTACCACAGGCCAGAAATGTGGAAGTCTGGAGGTAGAATAAAAGAAAAAAAGAAGCTGCCTCTCACAGTTGGATATCACTGCAGGAGGAGGGGAAGAGGAGAAGCTTTGATGGGTTACCTGAACAACCCTACCTGAGAGAGCTGTGAGCTCCAAGTAGCAGCTGTTCCCAGGGATCCTGCAGAAAACAGAGAAGCGGAGATGGCAGAGAAGCAGGGATGGCAGAGAAATGACAGTTGATTATTACCAGCCACAGTAGCAAAATGCAAGGCTGATCCACAGGCACCATTCTCCAGCCCAGAGGACCCCTCCCAGCATATCCTCTGAATCTGAACACAGCAGAGACCCTGGGGAATCTGAGCGAATGCTACCAAAACTGTCGCTAACACTGACAGAGACTGAGACTGAGGGTAGCAAGCATGATTGAATACCTATAAGAAAAAAAAAGGCATTATTAAGACTTTATATAAAGCAGGGATCCAAGAGACTTAGATGCCACCTATTGGAAACCAAAAGAAAAACACCTTCTTTGCAACAGGCTAAAGAGAGATTTATAAATAATAAATCTTTTTTCTGGTGGGGGAAAAAAGCAGAATACACTTCCATTAATACCCAAGTGGAGAAGCAGTCCATTAAACACCATGAACAACCAAGGTGAAAAGGCAGCACAGAAAGAAAGAGAAAGACCTCCAGAAAATAAGCTTACAGACATAGAAATATGCTATTTAAATGACAGAATTCAAGATGGTGCTTCTAAAAAAACTCAGTGATATCCAAAACAAGTCATATCAACAATTCCAGGAATTGAAAAAACAACTAGATGAGCAGAATGACTTCTTTAGCAAGGAGATTGAAACTCTTAAATAGAACCAAATATAACTGGAAATGAAAAACACTTTAAAGAAGATGAAGAATGAAATAGCAACCTTGGGAAATAGAGTTGACCAAATGGAGGCAAGGATCAGTGATATCAAAGACAGAAATACAGAAATAAATCAGAAGGAAGATGAGAGAAATTGAAAATTGAAAAATCATGAAAGAGAAATAAAAAAAACTAGCTGACACCATCAGAAGAGGAAACATAAGAATAATGAGCATTATGAAAGGGAAAGAAAAGGAGCAGGGACTAGAAAGCATTTTCAGACAAATAGTTGATGAGAATTTCCCAAATCTAAGGAATGAGCTGCAGCTTAGAATTCAAGAAGTCAACAGAACACTCAATTATCTCAACCTAAAAAGGCCTTCTACAAGACACATTGTTTTAAAATTATCCAAAATCAACAACAAAGATAGAATTCTCAGGGCAGCCAGGGAGAAGAAATTGGTAACATATAAAGGAAAACCCATTAGATTATCATCGGACTTCTCAGCGCAGACCTTACAAGCCAGAAAGAAATGAAAACAAATATTTAAACTATTAAGTGAAAGGAGTTACCAGCCTAGAATAATGTATCCAGCTAAGCTCTCCTTTAGATATGAAGGAGAAATTAAGACCTTTCCAGACATACACAAATTGAAGGAATTCTCCACTACAAGTCCTGTACTATAGGAAATACTGAAAGGGGTCAGCTCACCTAAAACAAAATAACAACAACAAAAAGAAAATACATAATTAGGAGTAAAGCAACTATCAGGCAAATAGCAGAGGAGTACAATCCTTACTAAGAATAGGGCATTAGAAGCTTAAATAATAAGAAGAGAATTGCTATAGCAATATAGTAATGAACGTTCACCATACATAGGGACAAATTGAGATAACAATGAATGAAAAGAAGAGGATTCAAAGATATAAATCTGCAAAAGGGAATGGAGATAAGGCACACGAGGAAGAAAATGGACAACTGTATATATATAGCTATCCTTTTTAGATTTGTAATGGTAACCACACACCAAAGATTCAGAATGTAAGTATATAACATAAAACAAGAAGAACTAGAGGCAAACCCTGCAAAGCCAACAAAAATAAAGAAAATGACAAGGAAGTCATGGAAACACTGAGCTTCCAGAAAACAAGAGATAAAATGGCTATAAGAAGACCTCATATTTCAATAATCACCCTAAATGTAAGTGGACTGGACTCAGCAATAAAAAGGTACCAAGTTGCAGAATGGATCAAAAAACAAAACCCAACCATGTGCTGTCTCCAGCAGACACATCTCAGTTCCAAAGACAAATATAGACTCAATGTGAAAGGGTGGAAAATGATATTTCAAGCAAATGGCATTCAGAGAAAAGCGGGAGTAGCTTTTTTATATTGGACAAAATAGACTTTAAAATAAAAAAAGGTAAAGAAAGATACTGAGGAACACTACATAATGATAAAGGGAATCTTGCACCAAGAAGACATAACACTTATTAATATTTATGTTCTCAATCAGGGAGCCCCAAATTATGTAAAGCAATTACTAAGAGAACTAAAGGGAGAAACAGACCAAAACACTATCCTAGTAGGGGACCTAAATACCTCACTGTCAGATATGGACAGATCATCCAAACAGAAAATCAATAAGGAAATAACATCCTTAAATGACACATTAGACAAAATTGACATAATTGACATTTACAGAGCCTTCCATCCCAAAGCAGCTGCTTATACATTCTTCTCTAGTGTACATGGAATATTCTCAAGAATCTATCACATACTGGGACACAGAAGTAGCCTCAACAAATATAAGAGGGTTGAAATCATATCAACCATATTCTCGAATCATAATGCTTTGAAACTAGAGATCAACTGCAGAAAGAAATCTGGAAGAATCACAAATACATGGAGTTTAAACAACACGCTACTGAAGGCTGACTGGGTCAGAGAATAAATAAATAGAGATATCAAGAGATAGATAGAACGAATGATATTGATAGTATAACGTATCAAAACTTTTGGAAGGTGGGAAAAGTGGACATAAGAGTTCAAATTATTAGAGGCCTAGCTCAAAAAACAAGAACAAGCCCAAATAAAGAATCTAACGCTTCATCTTAAAAAACTAGAAAAGGAAGAACAAATGAAGCCTAAAGTCAGCAGAAGGAAAGACATAATCAAAATTAGAGCAGAATTTAATGACTTTGAAGGCAAGGGAAGTAAAAGTAAAAATAAATGAACTAAAAAGCTTTTGCACAGTAAAAGAAATCATCAACAAGGTAAAGAGATAATCCATCCGAATTAGAGAAGCTATTCATCAACGATACATCTGATAATAGGTTAATATCCAAATTTTATGAAGAATTCATACAACTCAACTCTAAAAAGCAAACAATCTAATTTAAAAATGGGCAGGGGACCTGAACAGACATATCTCCCAAGAAGATATACAAACGTCCAACAAACATATGAAAAGATGCTCAACATCACTAGCTATTAGGGAAATGCAAATCAAAATCACAATAAGGTACCATCTCACACCTGTTAGAATAGCTATAATCAACAAGACAAGTAATAACAAATGATGGAGAGGATGCAGAGGAAAAGGAGCCCTCATACACCGTTGATAGGACTGCAAATTGGTACAGCCACTATAGAAAACAATATGGAGGTTTCTCAAAAAACCAAGAATTGATCTACTATATGATCCAGCAATCCCTCTATCGGTATTTACCCCAAAGGCTTGAAAACCCATATCCAAAAAGATATTTGCAGACTGATGTTCATAGGAGCATTATTCACAATGGCCAGGACATGGAAACAACCAAAGTGTCCTACAATAGATGATTGACTAAAGCAGCTGTGGTACATATATACAATGGCATATTACTCAGCCATAAGAAGAGATGAAATACTGCCATTTGCGACAACATGGATGGACCTCGAGATAATCATGCTAAGCAAAATAAGCCAGACAGAAAAAGTTGAAAATCACATGATATCACTTATATGTGGGATATAAACCTAAAAACAACAAATTAACAGGATAAACAAACAGACTCATGGACATGGACAATGGACTAGTCGTTACCAGAGGATAGGGGGAATGAGGGAGTTAGACGGGGTAAAGGGAGTCAAATATGTGGTAACAGAAAGAACTCTAACTATGGGAGTGAATACACAATGCATATGAAACCATAAAATTCTTATAATAAAACATAGGCAACAAACTCTTTGACATCACTCTTAGCAATATTTTTTTTGGCTATATCTTCATGAACAAGGGAAAGAAAAGAATAAACAAAAGTTCTTGCACATAGAAGAAATCAGAAACGAAAAGATAGCCTATTGAATACAAGATATTTGCTGATGATAAATCAGATAAAGTTTTAATATCCAAAATACATAAATAAAACATGCAACTTAACACCAAAAAAAATTCAATTAAAAAATGGGTGAAGGATTTGAATAGACATTTCTCCAAAAAGGACATACAGATGAACAATAGACATATAAAAAAGATGCTCATTATCACTAATCATCAGGGAAATACAAATTAAAACCACAATGTAATCTCACTTCATGCCTTTCAGAATGGCTATCAATAAATCAACAAATGACAAGTGTTGGTGAAGATGAGGAGAAGAGGAAACACTTGTGCACTGTTAGAAGGATTGTAAATTTGGTGCAGCCACTATCGAAAACAGTATGTAGATTCCTAAAAAATTTTAATTTGAAGTACCATGAGATTAAAAGGCACACACAGATTAAAAGGAAGGGGATGGAAAAAGATATTGCCTTGATGAACCTAGAGGGTATCGTGCTGAGTGAAATAAGTCAGATAGAGACAAGTATCATGATTTCACGCACACATGGAATCTAATGAACAAAATCAATAACAACAATAAAAACAGAAATAAACTTATAGATACAGAGAATATTTTGAAGATTACTAGATGGGAGGGAGTTGGGGGGATGGCAAAAAAAGGCAAAGGGATTAAGAAGTACAAATGGTTACAAAATAGACATGGATATATAAAGTCTAGTATAAGGAAAATAGTTAATAATGTAATAAATATGTAAGGGGTAAGAGGGGTAATAGATTTAGTGGGGGGATCACTTTATGAGTAAATCTCTAATCACTATGCTGTACAACTGAAACTAATATATTATTGTATACCACCTATAATTGAAAAAAAAATCTCATTGAATTGTATAATGTAAATGTCTATTATATTTCAATAAAACTGGAAAAAATCAAATTAAAAAACATGAATGAAATCAGGTCATTCTTCTGTTTAGAAAATTTCAGAGACTTGTGCATTCAAATGAAATTCAGTCTTCTTATTGGGGCATAAACAGTTATGCAAGATCTGGCCCTGCCTACCTCTGCAACTTCACCTCCTTTTACTCTCTCCATGACTCACCAGATTACTAAATTGTTTTCAGCTTCTATACTTTATAAAAGAGGCACAGAGAGCCTGCTTGCCCTACTTCCACTCTGTGAGGACACAGTAAGAAGTTGCCAGTCAACAACCTGGAAAAAGGGCCTTCGCCAGAAATCAACTATGCTAGCACACTGATCTTGGGCTTCCAGCCTCCAGAATGGTAAGAGCAAGTCTGTTCTAGGTGCTGTCCTCCTCTTCAGCAAGATCATGAAGTAAATGGTTTTTGACCCTGTGATGTAATAAAAAATTTGTGTGCTGGACAACCTCCATTACTTCTCCATTTGAGAGGAAGTAAAAACTTTGCCTCTCTAACATTTGGTGATTTGTACTTTCCAAAAGAAGTTGAAAATAGAAAATGTAGACACTTTTAAACCGCAAAACTCTTGGCAAATTCTACACACATCTATCATCCCTAAAAATTGAATGTGATCCCTGTCCCTCTCCACACTGAGAACTGTCACAGCTCCAGGGAAATAATTTTTCCCTGAACTCAATGGATGATGAGAAGCTCTATAGAAGAAAAACAGAAAATAACAAAAAGGAAAACCTGAACCCTGATCTATATTAAGCTGACTCAACTAAATAAAAGGTTAGATTCAACTGCTACCCTTTACTATGTAGTGGGATAGTTCCATTTTATTGCTAGAGTAAATTCAGACCAGGAAGTGACAGAATATTGGCATTTCAATCAAGGCAGTTTCATGTAGGCACACATGCACACACATGCAAGCACATACTCTCACATACACATTCCCTGCCCAGACCACTGAGCTCCGTGTGTTGAAAGCATTATGAAAGAAAGCCTAGAGGATATCCAGAGATTGCTGACAAGATTCAAAGGGATGGAATTTTACAAGTTCTTATAAAAGAACTGGGAGCTTTGCCAGTGGGAATTTGAAATATGTCCCTCTACTCCTTTGGCTATACAGATAAATATTATAAACAAGTTGCACAGAATATATATCCCACAGAACACATTACCCTCAAGTTAAGTTCTCACTACCCACTCTTATTTAAAAACTAGGAATTAGTGACATTACTAGGGTAATACAGACATGCTTGATTCCTTCAATCACTTGACAAATTATAAAACAGGGCTATGTGACTTCAGCTACTGAAATAAAAAGGCAGACCAACATTATCAAACAAACTCATGCAGTGCATGGGGTATAAGAAATGGGGTGATATTTCAAATTCTTGAGAAATGACAAATTTTATGTTGAGCCACATCCACTGAAGGGCATTATATATTTCTTCAGGTGCAGATATTGCATGAGGGTAAACTGTTCTGTACATATTTGTAAAGTGTTTCATCAGCTTTCTTGCCAATAGGAAAGTAATAATGGTCCTTTGTAGATATGTCAGATAAGTTTTATAATAAAAGCCACAGCTTGTTTCTTTATTTTATTTTATTTTATTTTTATTTTATTTTTATTTTATTTTATTTATTTTATTTTATTTTATTTTATTTTATTTATCATGGTGACATTGGTTGATGAAATCCAATAAGTTTCAGGTGTACACTTTAACAGTAAGACATATATATATTTACACTGTGTGTTCACCTCCTATAGTAACAGTTCTGTCACCATATATTTGACCCCCTTTACGCCCTCTACCTTCCCTCTTCCCTCTCCCCCTACCCTCTGGAAACCACTAGTCTATTGTCCATGACCATGAGCCTCTGTTTGTTTATCCTGCTCATTTGTTGCTTTTAGGTTTATATCCCACATATAAGTAATATAATGTGATTTTTTACTTTTTCGGTCTGGCTTATTTTACTTAGCATGATTATCTTGAGGTCCATCCACGTTGTCACAAATGGTAGTATTTCATCTCTTCTTATGGCTGAGTAATCACAGCTTGTTTCTAAGTAAATTATTAAATCACCAGCTCTCTAATGAAATGGAACTGTCTGCACTGATCTTCTGGATAAAATATGTTCTTTTATAGTAAATGACTGCCAGAATAAGAGAATTAATTTGACCACATGCTTCAGAAGATTGTGGAAAATGAAGCAAACAAGCATTTCTTGAGTAAAATGTCAGGCACTGAGTAGGCACTTTCTATGTGATTTCACTAAACCCTAATATCAACTTACAAAAAAAAGAACAGTTTCTCCCGAATCAGAGCTGAGAACATTTAAAGAGGCTAGAAAACTTGCCCAGAAACACAATGCTAAGAAATGGTAGAAATGAGATTTGAAAATCTAGGTCTAACTAAAACATAACCTCATTCAAATGCTGTATGCAAACTTCCAACAACGTTGGCCTAGATAATCTTGCCCTGACTTTTCAAGCCAAAATAAAATATAGTCTTAATAAGTAAGTTACCTGTCAAACAATGTGTGCTATTATGCACCCATATTGAGAAATTGGTGGCAGGCACTACAATACATTTCATGCATATAGTCTATGTACCCTAACATAATCACACATAAAGTCAGAACAAATTTTCAACTAGAGTTGAATAGAGTGGGAAGCTAAAATTATCTAATTCATCCTTCAGTTTACTCATTTATTTATTCAACAAATATTTGTTGAATACCTATAGGCCATGTACTGTTCTAGATACTGGGTATATAGCAGTAAACAAAACATGGATCATCTCTATTCTCATAGATGTTACATTCTAATGGTGAAGTCAGGCAATAAACAATATCTTTACCATGGAGAAAACTGGCAAACACTACCTTAACCAAGTGATGAAAGTTAACATCACCAGTAATGTTGTGTGGATGTCATATACCCCCTGATATAATGTAATGAGGAGGGCATTCTTTCAAAACAAGACAAAACAAAACTCATATTGGGAACATTCTACAGGATATCTAACCAGTACTCCACAGGGCTGTCAAAGTCATGAAAACAAATAAATTTACAAACATGTGGAAACTGGAAAACACACTCATGAACAACCTAAAGGTCAAAGAAGAAATCAAAAGGGAAATCAAAAAATATAACAAAAATCATGAAAATGAAAACACAGCATACCAAAACCTATGGGATGCTGCAAAAGCAGTTCTTGAAGAAAGTGCATAGCAATAAATGCATGTAGTAAGAAAAAATAAATATCTCAAACTAACAACATAATTTTACACCTCAGGGAACTAGAAAAAGAAACATAAGCTAAGATCAAGATTAAAGAATGAAGGAAACAAAAATTAGAGCATAAATAAATTAAGTAGAGACCAGAAAAATAATAGAAAATATCAACAAAACTAAGACCTGGGTTTCTCTGAAAAGGTAAACAAAATTGACAAACTTTGAGCTATAGCAAGAGAAAAATACAGAATATGCAAATAATAAAATCATAAATGAAAAAGGAGACATTATATTTAATACCACAGAAATATGTAGAGTCATAATAGACTACTATGAACATAGGCCAAAAGATTTGATAACCTAGAAGAAGTGGATAAATTCCTCAAAACACATAACTTATCAAGATTGAATTATGAAAAGAAAGACAATCCAAACAGACCAATAATGAATAAGGAGATTGAATTAGTAATGAAGACCTTCCCAACACAGAAAAGCTCAGGACCAGATGGTTTTACTGTTGAGTTCTACCAAACATTTAAAGAATAATTAATGCTAATCTTTTTCAAAGTTATCCAAAATATTGAAAAAGAGGTAATACTCATTTTACAAAGCCAGCCCTACCTTGATACCAAAGCCAGATAAGGACACTACAAGAAAAGAAAAATTATAGACTAATATCTCTAATAAATATAGACATAAAAAATTCTCAACAAAATATTGAACAAATCAAATACAACAGCACATTAAAAGGATCATACACCATGATCAGGTGGGATTTATCTCTGGGATGCAAAGATGGTTCAACATATGAAATCAATAAATCTGATATACCACATTAATAGAATGAAAGATAAAAATCATATAATCATCTAAATAGATACAGAAAAAGCACTTGACAAAATAAAATATCCTTTCATGATAAAAACCCTCAATAAATCAGGTATAGGGAAAATATTTCAACATAATGAAGGTCATATATGACAAACATAGTTAACATTAAACTCCATGGTGAAAGGTTAAAAGATTTCCTCTAAGATCAGGAACAAAACAAGAGTGCCCACTATTATCATTCTTATTCAATCTAGTACTAGAAGTCCTAGCTAAAGTGATCATGCAAGATAACAAAATAAATGATACCCAAAGAGGGAAGGAAAAAATAAAATTGCCTTTATTTGAAAATGATATGACCTTATATATAGAAAATCCTGAAGACTCAACCAAAAACTTTGGAATTAATCAATGAATTTAGTAAAGTCACAATATATAAAAATCATCATATAGAAATTAGTTTCATTTCTATGCATAAATAATGAAATACCCCAAAAAAGAAACAAAGAAAACAATTCCATTCACAATTCCATCAAAAACAATAAAACACTTTGAAATAAATTTAACCAAGGAAGTGAAAGGTCTGTACAATGAAAACCACAAAACTTTGATAAACGAAATTGAAGAATGCATGAACAAATGAAAAGATATCCCATATTAACAGATCAGAAGAATAATAATATTAAAATGTCCATACTACCCAAATCCATTCATAGGTTCAAGGCATTTCCTACCAAAATTCCAATGTCATTTTTCAAAAATAGAAAAAACAATCCTAAAATTTCTATGGAACTACAAAAGACCCCAAATAGCCAGAGTGATCATGAGAAAGAAGAACAAAACTAAAGGCATTCCACTTTCTGATTTCAAAGTATATTATAAACTTATGGTAAGCAAAATAGTATGCTACTGGCATAAAAAATAAGAAAATAGGCTAATGGAATAGCATAGAGAGCCCAGAGATAAACTCCCACTTATACAGTCAATGGAGAAAGAATAGTCAGTATTTGACAAGGGAGCCAAGAATAGTCAATAGGAAAAGGATAGCCTCTTCAAGAAATATTATTTGTAAAACTGGATAATCACAGGGTTCCAGTCAAGATGGCAGAGTAGGTAAATCCCATGCTTACCTGCTCTCATATTCACATTAAAATTACAATCAAATTACAGAATAGCCATCATTGGGAGTCACCTGAAGTCTAGCTGAACAACATTCCTATAACTAGGGACAAACAGAAGAGGCCACTTCAAGACTGGTAGGAAAGGGGGAGATATAAAATGAGCTGGCCTCATTCTTGTGTGTGGCAATTGAGAACTGTGAGAAATATCTCAACTGAGGAGGTCCCCCTTGAGGAGTGAGGGGTTTCAGCCCCACACCAGGCTCCCCAGCACAGGGTTCCAGAGTTAGGGAGAGAAGTCCTCACAACTTCTGGCTGTGAAAACCAGTAGAGACTATGGCTGAGTGAGACAAGGGACTAGGGGAGTCTCAGACACAAAGTTACCCAGTAATAGACTCACTGGGGCAAAAGCTCCAGCACTGGGGCATAAGCTCAAAAAAGACATAAAGTGAGGAACTGAATTGTCTGGCTTCAGGATGAGGGCTGTTAGGGTGGATTTCTCCCAGACAGATGGGCTGGCAGAGGACATTTTTCCTTCATTGAGTTCATCCTCGCCTGACTTGCAGACCTAAGCAGCTACCATATCAGAGTCTCCAGCAACATAGTTAACACTGGTCATTTTGCCCTGGTGATTCCCTAAAACCCCACTCCTCCCAATGTGCAGACAAGCCCAAGCAGCTTCTAGTGGATCTTCCATACAAATAGCCTGTCTTGGGTCATGATGTGGACTTTCCTAAAACCTCTCAAAGGTTAACAAAACCTAAACAAGCAGTAACTGGCCTCGGTGTGCCCCATACCTCTTGCTGAGCAGCCCCACACCTAGCACTAGTGGCAGCCAGCCTCAACTTACATGTCGACCTCTCAAGGCACTTCCAAGCCCAGCGTGGGTGATGGTCATCTGTGGATTGCTTGGTGGCTCATGCTAGGTGGCCCTAGGGAGGGCACAAGCTGCAGTTGAACTTGGCCTGTGGCAAGGCTCTTTCCAAGAGGCCCCAGCCTGCATGCCCAGTGGCTGGCTTTGGTTTGAGCCAGAGCACCATTCAGGGTTATTTCTGAGGATGACACACCCAAAGGGCAGACAGGGCAAGCATTAGAGCCCTGCTAAAGCACATCCTACTCTGTAGGGTCAGCCCCTGCACAACAGCTCCTCCACTGGTCATGGCCAATCATCACAACCAGTCAGCCCAAGGGTCAATCCCTCTTACTGACAAGCAAACAGAAACCAAGGCCCAACTACAACAGGAGGGCACACAAAATCCCTACAAGGGACACACCTGAAGCACCTGGCTCAGGTGACCAGGGAAGACTGTACCACTGGGACCCACAGTATACTTACTATATGAGGCCACTTTAATTAAGACCAGGAGACATCGTAGTCCTACCTACTACATTGAAATTAACACATGTAGGCAGTTAAACTAAGAAGAAAAAGAACCATGTCCCAAATGAAAGAATAAAACAAAGTTCCAGAAAAAAGAACTAAACAAAACAGACACAAGCAATCTATCAGATTGCAGAGTTCAAAATACTAGTTATAAAGGGTGCTCATTGAATTTAGGGGAAGAGTTGAGGAACTCAATGAGAACTTTAACAAGGAAATAGAAAACATAAAAGTGGAGATAGAAAACATAAAAAAGAACCAGTCAGAAATGAAGAATACTGTAGGAGGAATTAACAGTTGATTAGATGAAGCAAAGAATCGAGTTGATGATTTAAAAGATAAGGTAGCAGAAAACATTCAATCAGAATGGCAAAAAAAAAAAAAAAAGTTAATCCAAAAAAATTAGGATAGTTTAAGGGGCCTCTGGGACAGCATCAAATGTATGAACATTCACATCATAAGGATACCAGAAAGAGAAGAGAGACAGCAAGGGATTGAAGAAGAAACAGTGACTGGAAATTTCCCTAACCTGGTGAAGAAAAAAGACATATAACACCAGGAAGCACAGAGAGTCCCAAACAAGATGAACCCAGAGACTCACATTAAGAAAAATCATAATTAAATGCCAAAATTTAAAGACAAAGAGAGGATCTTTAAAGCAGCAAGAGAAATGCAGTCAGTTACCTACCAGGGAGCTCCCATAAGACTGTCAGCTGTTTTCTCAACAGAAATTTTGCAGGCCAGAGGGATTGGCAGGAAATATTCAAAGGGATGAAAAGCAAGGATCCACAACCAAGATTACTCTACCCAGTAAAATTTAGAATTGAAAGAAAGAAAAAGAACTTCCCAGACAAGAAAAAGCCAAAAGAGTTCATCACCGTCAAGCCAGTATTATAAGATATGTTAAGAAGAACTTCTTTAAGAAGAAGGAAAAGGGAACAAAATTAAAAATTTGGATAATAAAATGGCAATAACTACATATCTATCAACAACTACTTTATTTTTTTTCTTTTCTTCAACAGCTACTTTAAATGTAAGTGGATTAAGTGCTCCAATCAAAAAATAAGGTGAAAAAAATAGGGTGGCTGAATGGATAAGAAAACAAGACCCTTACATATACTGCCTACAAGAGATACTCAGATCAAAAGACACACAGAGACTGAAAGTAAAGGAATGAAAAAAACATGTTGCATGAAAATGGAAACAAACAAACAAACAAAAAACTGGGGTAGCAACACTCATACATGACAAAACAGACTTTAAAACACAGCCTCTAACAAGAGATAAAGAAGGATCCAGTAATCCCACTTCTAGGTATTTATTTGAAGAAACCCAAAACACTACTTTTAAGGGACATGTGAATCAGTATGTTTGTTGCAGCATTATTTACAACAACCAAGATATGGAGTCCGCATGGGTGTTTATCAATGGATTAATGGATAAAGAAGACCTGGTGCATATATACAATGGAATGTTATTCAGTCATAAAAAAGAATGAAATCTTTTCATCTGCAACAATATGGGTAGACCTAGAGGGTATTGTGCTGACTGGAATAAGTCAGACAGAGAAAGACAAATGCCATTTGTGGAATCCAGAGAACAGAATAAGCAAACAAACAACAGAAACAAGCTCATATTTACAGAGAGCATTTTGATGGTTGACAGATGGGGGGAATGTGGTGGGTGAAGAGGGGAGAGAATTGAGAGATACAAATTGATGTTTACAAAATAGTCATGGGAATGTAGAGTATAACATGTGACATATAATCAGTATTGCAATAACAATGTATAGTGTCAGGTGGGTACTGGATTTATCAGGGTGATCACTTTGTAAGTTACATAAATGTCTAATCACTGTGGTTTACACCTGAAATTAATATAATATTGTATGTCAATAGTAACTGATAAAAATAAAAATACTTAAAAATTTTTAAAAACTGGATAACCACAAGCAAAAAAATAAAATTGGACCCCTGTCTCACACACTCACAAAAAGTAACTTGAAATGGATTAAAGACTTAAACATAAGACCAAAGCTTTAAAACTCTGAGAATGAAACATTGGAAAAAAGCTCCTCAATATTGGTCTTGGCAATGATATGACACCAAAAGTACAAGCAACAAAAGCAAAAATCAACAAATAGAACTATATCAAACTAAGAAGCTCCTGTACTGCAAAGGAAACCATCAACAAATTGAAAAGGCAGTCTATGAAATAGGAGAAAATATTTGCAAGTCATATATCTGATAAAAGGTTACTATCCAAAATATATAAAGAACTCATACAACTCAATAACAAAAACATAAAAATATCCTATTTAAAAATGGGTAGAGAAATTGAATAGACATTTTTTCTAAAGAAGACATACAAATGGCTGACAAGTACATGATGTTCAACATCACGAATCATCAGGGAAATACGAATCGAAACCACAGTGAGGTATCACCTCATACCTGTTAGAACAGCTATAATAATAAAAATAAAAAAGCTATAATAAGTGCTAAAGAGGCTCTAAAGAAAATTGAACCCTTCTACACTGTTAGTGGAAATGTAAACTAGTGCAGCAAGTATGAAAAACAATATGGAGTTTTCTCAAAATATTAAAAATAGAACTATCATATGATCAAGAAATCCCACTTCTGAGTATATATCCAAATAAAAGAAAAATAGAATATCAAATAGATATCTATTCTTTCACATTTACTACAATATTATTCACAATAGCTGAGATATGGAAACACCTTAAAAAATCATTAATGGATAAATAGATAAAGATATGGTTTAGATATATAATAAAATATTATTCAGCCATGAGAAAGAAGAAAATCCTGCCATTTGCAGCAACATAGATGGACCTTGAGGGCATTATGCTAAATAAGACATGTCAGACAAAGAAAGACAAATACTGTATTATATCACTTATATGTGAAATCTACAAAAGCTGAACTTATAAAAACACAGAGTAGAATGGTAGTTACCAGAAGCTGGGAGTGGGGGAATTGGGAAGATGTTGGTTAAAGGATATAAACTTGCAGTTAGAAGATGAATAGTTTCTAAATATCTCATGCACAGCATTAGCCAAAATAATTGACAAAAATACTCCTGGAACTAATAAGAATTATGACAAGGTTGCAAAATACAAGGTTAATGTACAAAAGTCATTATTTCCTATATACCAGCAATGAACAACCGGATTTTGTAAAAACACATTATCATTTACATTAGCATCCAAAAAAATTACTTATGTATAAATCAAACAAAAACATAATCTATATGAGGAAAACTACAAAACTTGAATCAAAGGTAGCAAAAGAGAACTAAGTAAATTGAGAAATATTTCATGTGCTTGGATAGAAAGATTCGGTATTGTCAGGATGTCAGTTCCCCGCAACTTGATTTATAGTCAACAAATTCCTAGAAATCCCAGCAAGTTATTTTGAGGATATATACAAACTGATTCTAAATTTTATATAAAGAGGCAAAAAAACCAGAACAGAAAACACAATATTGAAGGAAAAGAACAAAATCAGACTGACACTATCCAACATCAAGACTTACATAAAGGTACAGTAATCAAGACAGTGCGGTATTGGCAAAAGAACAATAGGTCAATGGAACAGAATACAGAGCCCAGAAGTAGATGCACATAACCTTAGTCAACTGATCTTTAAGAAAGAAGCAAAGGCACTTTAATGGAAGAAAATTAAAAAAAAAAAAAAGATTGTCTTTTTCACAAATGATGCTGGAATAACTGGGAATTCACATTTAAAAACGAATCTAGAGAAAAATCTTACACTCTTTACTAAAATTAACTCAAAGTGGATCACAGACCTAAATATAGAATGTGAAACTATAAAACTCCTAGAAGAAAACATAGGGAAAAACCTAAATGACCTTGGGAATGGTGATGACTTTTCAGATAAAACACAAACCCATGATCCATAAACAAAAGAATTGATAAGATAAACTTTATTAAAATTAAAAACTTTTACAAAGTGTCAGTTATAAAAATAGTCATAGTGCTTTAAAGTACCACACAGGTAATACAGTGAATAATATTGTAATAACTATGTATGGTATCAGATAAGTACTAGATTTAACAGGGTGATCCTAAGGTGCATAAATGTTTAATTACTATATTGTACACCTGAAACTAATATAATATTGTACGTCAACTGTAATTTTAAAAAAAATTTTAACTTCTGCTCTGCAAAATACGCTGTCAAAAGATGAGATGACAAGCCACAGACTGTGAGAAAATTTTTGCAAAAGACATATCTATTAAAGGACTATTATTTGAAATATGCAAAGAACTCTTAAACTCAATAAGAGAGTTTAAAAACAGACAAAAGACCAGAACAGACACCTCACCAAAGAAATACCAGCAACAAATAAGCATATGAAAAGATGTTCTGCATCATATGCAAATTAAAATAACAATGAGAAACCACTACACACCTATAAGGATGGTCAAAATCCAAAACACTGACAGGAATAAATGCTGGCAAAAATATTTCAGGTCTTATAAATATAGGGAGTAGGGGGAAGGTGAAATGAGCAAAGGGGACCAAGTATATGGTAGCTGAAGGAAACTAGACTTTGGGTGGTAATCACACAATAGAATATTTAGATGTCAAATTATATTGTACTCCTGAAAATTACATAGTTGTATTAACCAATGTTACACTGGTCTTAATATAAATAAAGAAAGAAAAAGAAAGAAAGAAAGAAAGAAAGAAAGAAAGAAAGAAAGAAAGAAAGAAAGAAAGAAAGAAAGAAAGAAAGAGAAGAAAGAAAAAGAAAAAAAGAAAGAAATTTATTCATTTTACCTCCTACCAAAAAAAATCTTCTTTGAATATTTGGTAGAATTCACTGGTGAAGCCATCTGGTCCTGGACTTTTACTTTTTGGTAGGCTTTTAATGATTGTTTCAATTTCCATACTGCTGATTGGTCTATTTAGATTTTCCAGGTCTTGATTCACTCTTGGAAGGTTGTATCTTTCTAAGTACTGGTCCACTTCTTCTAGGTTATTAAATTTAATGTTACATACTTTTTCATAGTATTCTTTCTTTTTTAATTAACTTTATTGAGGTAACATTGGTTAATACAATTATATAATTTTCAGGTATACTTTATAATTTAACATCTCTATATTCCATTGTGAGTTTACCACCCAAAGTCCAGTTTCCTTCAGCTACCATATATTTGATCCCTTTTACCCACTTCACCCTACCCCTACCCCCCTATATTTGACCTCCTTTACCTCTTCTACCTCCCCCCTCCTCCCCCACTCTCTACCCTCTGGTGATCACTAATCTATGTCCATGTCCATGAGTCTCTGTTTGTTTGTCCCGTTCATTAGATGCTTTTAGGTTTATAACCCACATATAAGTGACATCATGTGGTTTTCAGCTTTTCCTGTCTGGCTTATTTCGCTTAGCATGATTATCTTGAGTTCCGCCCATGTTGTTGAAAATGGCTGTATTTCATTTCTTCTTATGGCGGAGTAATATTCCATTGTATATATGTACCACAGCTTATTTAGTCAATCATCTATCAGAGGACATTTCAGTTGCTTCCATGTCCTGGCCACTGCGAATAATGCTGCTATGAACATTGATATGCAAATATCTTTATGGATATGATTTTTTAAGTCTTTGGGGTAAATACCCAGTAGAGAGATTGCTGGATCATATAGATCAATTCTTAGTTTGTTGAGAAACCTCCATACTGTTCTCTAAAGTGGCTGTACCAGTTTGCTGTCCCACCAGCAGTGTATGACGGTTCCTTTTTCCCCTCACACTCTCTAGCATTTGTTATTACTTGTCCTGTTGACTATAGCTATTCTAACAGCTGTGAGATGATATGTCATTGTTGTTTTGATTTGCATTTCTCTAATAGCTAGAGATGTTAAGCATCTTTTCATATGTTTTTTGGCCATTTGTATGTCTTCTAGGGAGAAGTGTATGTTCAGATTCTCTGCCAGTTTTTTGTCTGAATCATTTTGTTGTTGTTGTTGTCATTGAGTCTTATGAGTTCTTTGTATATTTTGGATATTAGGCCCCTATCAGAGTCGTTGCTTGCAAATATCTTCTCTCATTCGATTGGTTCTCTCTTTACCTTGTTGATGATTCCTTTTGCTGAACAGAAGCTTTTTAGTTTGATATGGTCCCATTCATTTATTTTTGCTTTTATTTCCTTTACCTTTGAGGTCAAATTCATAAAATCCTTTTTAAGTCCAAGGTCCATGAGTTTAGTTCCTGTTTTTTTCTATGCAATTTATTGTTTCAGGTCTTATAATTAGGTCCTTAATCCATTTTGAGTTCATTTGACATGTGGTAATAGATGACAGTCTAGTTCCATTCTTTCCATGTGGCTTACCAGTTTTCCCCGCACCATTTATTGAAGAGGCTTTCCTTTTCCCACTGTATGATTTTCGCATTTTTGTCTCAAATTATTTGCCCATATAAATATGAGTTTACTTCCGGACTCTCGATTCTGTTCCACTGGTCTGTATGTCCGTTTTGCTGTTAATACCATGCCGTTTTGATTACTGTCACTTTGTAATATAATTTGAAGTTGGGCAGAGTGATGCCTCCAGCCTCTTTCTTTTTTCTCAGGATGGCTTTGGTTATTCGGGGTCTTTTGTGCTTCCATCCGAATCTGATCATTTTTTGTTCTATTTCTTTAAAAAATGCCTATGGAATTTTGATGGGGATTGCATTAAATCTGTATAATGCTTTAGGTAATATGGACATTTTAACTATGTTGATTCTTCCAGTCCTAGAACATGGAATATGTTTCTATTTCTTTGTATCCGCTTTTGTTTTTTTAATAGGGTCTTGTAATTTTCATTGTATAGGCCCTTCACATTTTTCATTTAATTTATTTCTAGGTACTTTATTCTTTTTGTTGCAATTGCAAAAAAAAAAATAGTTTTTGAACTTTTTTCTCGACACTTCATTTTTAGAGTATAGGAACTCTATGGATTTTTGAACATTGATTTTGTAACCAGAAACTTTACTATATTTGCTTGTTGTTTCTAGTAATGTTCTTGTGGAGTCTTTAAGGTTTTCTATATAGAGAATCATGTCATCTGCAAATAGTGACAGTTTGACTTCTTCATTTCTTATTTGGATGCCTTTTATATCTTTCTCTTGCCTGATTGCACTCGCTTGGACCTCCAATGCTATATTGAATAATGATGGTGATAGTGGTTAACCTTGTCTTGTTTTTGATCTTAGAGGGAACGTTTTTAGTTTTTCACCATTAAGTATAATGTTGGCTGAGGGTTTGTCATATATGGCCTTTATTATGTTAAGGTACTTTCTTTCTATACTAATTTTGTTAAGTGTTTTTATCATAAAGGGATACTGTGTCTTGTCAAAGGCTTTTCTTTTCATCTATTGATATGATCATATGGTTCTTATTTTTTAAATTTGTTTACATGTTGTATCACATTAATAGATTTGCATAGGTTGAACTATCCCTGATCCCCTGGAATGAAGCCCACTTGATCGTGGTGTATAATCTTTTTAAAATGTTGCTGTATTAGGTTCACTAGTATCTTATTTAGGATTTTTGCATCTGTGTTCATGAGAGATATGGGTCTGTAGTTTTCTTTTTTTGTGTTATCTTTACCAGGTTTCGGTATCAAGGTAATATTGGCCTCATAAGATGAGTTGGGAAGTACTGGCTCCTCTTCAACTTTTTGGAAGGGTTTGAGGAGAATAGGTACTAAACCTTCTTTGAATGTTTGATAGAATTCACTGGTGAAGCCATCTGGTCCTGGACTTTTACATTTTGATAGGTTTTTGATGATTGTTTCAATTTCCAAACTGCTGATCGGTCTACTTAGACTTTCCAGTTCTTCTTGATTCACTCTTAGAATCTTTCTAAGTACCGGTCCATTTTTTCTATGTTATTAAACTTGGTGTTACATACTTTTTTCATAGTATTCTTGTATGATCCTTTGTATTTCTGTGGTGTCTGTTGTAATTTCTCCTCTTTCACCTCAGATTTTGTTTAGTTGTGTCCTTTCTTTTTTTCTTTTGTGAGTCTAGCCAGGGGTTTGTCAATTTTATAAAGCTTCTCAAAGAACCAGCTCTTTGTTGTATTATTTTTCCTATTTTTTGTTTGTTTTCAATTTCATTTTTATTCTGCTCTAATTTTGATTATCTTTCCTTCTGCTGACTTTAGGCTTCATTTGTTTTTCCTTTTCTAGCTTTTTAAGATGAAGCATTAGGTTGTTTATTTGGGCTCGTTCTTGTTTTTGGAGCTAGGCCTGTAATGATATGAACTTTCCTCTTTTTACACAAAGTTTTGATATGTTGTGCTATCGTTATCATTCATTCTATGTATCTCTTGATCTCTCTTTTTATTTCTTCTCTGACCCAGGCATTCTTCAGTGCCATGTTGGTTAATCACCATGTATTTGTGGTTCTTTCTGCTTTCTTTTTACATTTGGTCTCCAGCTTCTAATCATTATGATCAGAGAATATGTTTGGCATGATTTCAACCCTCTTATATTTGTTGAGGTTATCTCTGTGTCCCAGTAGGTAGTCAATCCTTGAGAATGTTCCATGTACACTAGAGACAAATGTATAAGCAGCTGTTTTGGGATCAAAGGCTCTGTAAATGTCAATTATGTTCAGTTGGTCTAATGTGTCATTTAAGCATGTTATTTCCTTATTGATTTTCTGTTTGGAATATCTGCCCATATCTGACAATGGGGTATTCAGGTCCCCTACTCTGATAGTGTTTTGGTCTGTTTTTCCCTTTAGGTCTCTTAGTAATTGCTTTACATATTTCAGGGCTCCCTAACTGGGAGCATAGATATTAATAGGTGTTATTTCTTCTTGGTGCATGATTCCCTTTATCATTATGAAGTGCCCCTCAGTATTTTTCTTTACTTTTTTTATTTCAAAGTCTGTTTCATCCGATATTAGTACTGCTACTCCCGCTTTTCTCTGAATGCCATTTGCTTGAAATATCATTTTCCACCCTTTCACATTGAGTCTATATTTGTCTTTGGAACTGAGATGTGTCTCCTGGAGGCAGCATATGGTTGGATTTTGTTTTTTGATACATTTTGCAACTCTGTGCCTTTTTATTGCTGAGTTCAGTCCACTTATATTTAGAGTGATTATTGAAATATGAGGTCTTCTTATTAGCCATTTTATCTCTTGTTTTCTGGAAGCTTGGTGTTTCCATTGCTTCCTTGTCCTTGTGTTTCTGTTTACTTTGGTTGGCTTTGTTGGTTTTGCCTCTGGTCCTTCTTGTTTTGTGTTATATATTCAGTTCTGAATCTTCTGTGTGTGGGTATTGTTACAAATATGTAAAGGATAGTTATACACACACACACACACACACACACACACAAATTTACACATACATACACACACAGCCGTCTCTTTTCTTCTGTGCATGTCCTATATCCATTCCCCTTTGCAAATTTGTATCTTTGTATCCTCCCCTTTTCAGTCATTGTTGTCTCAATTTGTCCCTATATGTGCTGAATGCTCATTACTATCTTGCTATAGCAAATCTCTTCTTATTGTTTAAGCTTATAATACCCTGTTCTTAGTAAGGGTTGCACTCCTCTGCTTTTATCTGCCTGTTAGTTGCCTTTCGCCTAATTGTGTTTTTTTTTCTCATTTTGTTTTAGGTGAGCTGACCCCTTTTTGTATTTCCAGTAAGGCAAGCCTTGTAGTGGAGAATTCCCTTAATTTTTGTATGTCTGGAAAGGTCTTAATTTCTCCTTCATATCTAAAGGAGAGCTTTGCTGGACACATTATTGTTGGCCAGTAGTTTCTTTAATTTAATAGTTTGAATATTTGATTCCACTCTTTCCTGGCTTGTAAGGTTTGTGCTGAAAAGTCCTAATAGGTCTTCCTTTATAGGTTACCATCTTCTTTCCCTGGCTGCCCTGAGAATTATTTCTTTGTCATTGGTTTTTGATAATTTTAAAACAATGTGTCTTGGATAAGGCCTTTTTGGGTTGAGATAATTGGATGTTCTGTTGACTTCTTGAATTCCAAGCTCCAGCTCATTCTTTGGATTTGAGAAATTGTTGTCAACTATTTGTCTGAAAATACTTTCCAATCCCTGCTACTTTTACTTTCCTTCAAGAATGCCCATTGTTCTTGTTTCCTCTCCTGAAGACATCAGATAGCTCTTGTATTTCTCTTTCATTATTTTTCATTCTCTGGTTTCTCTCTTCTTCTTTTTGATTTATTTCTAGATTTCTGTCTTTGGTATCACTGATCCTTACCTCCATTTGGTTGACTCTTTCCCAAGTATGCTATTTCATTCTTCATCTTCTTTAGTGTGTTCTTCATCTCCAGTTCTAGTTGGTTCTTTTTGAGGGCTTCGGTCTCCTTGCTAAAGAACTCATTCTGCTCATCTAGTTGTTTTTTCAATTCCTGAAATTGTTGATATGAATCGTTTTGGATATCATTGAATTTTTTCAGAAGTACCATCCTGAATTCTCTGTCATTTAAGTTGAATATTTCTATGTCTGTAAGCTTATTTTCTGGAGGTTTTTCTGTTTCTTTCTGAGCTGCCTCTTCACCTTGGTTGTCCGTGGTGTTTAATGAACTGTTTCTCCACCTGGGCATTAATGGAAGTGTATTCTGCTTTTTTCCAGAAAGAAGATTTATTATTTAAAGGTCTCTCTTTAGCCTGTTGCTAAAATGGCATTTTTCTTTTAGTTCCCAGTAGGTGACGTCTAAGTCTCTTGGATCCCTGCTTTATATTATATAAAGTCTTAATAATGCCCTTTTTTTTTTCCTTATAGATATTCAATCATGCTCACTACTCTCAGTCTCAGCCCCTGTCATTGTTAGCAACAGTTTTGGTAGCATTTACTCAGATTCCCTTGGGTCTCTGCTGTGCTCGATCTCAGAGGATATGTGGGGAGGGGTACTCTGAGTTGGGGGATTGGGCTGCAGTTCAGCTTTGTGTTTTGTGATCGCGGCTGGTAATAATCAACTGTTGTTTCTCTGCTATCCCTGCTTCTCTGCCATCCACACTTCTCTGCTTTCTGCCCAGATGCCTGGGTACTGCCACTGGCCATGTGGAGCTCTCCCAGGCAGGGTTGTTCAGGGAAGTCGCCTCAGCTTCTCCCCTTCCCTTCCTCCTTCAGGGAGCTTCCACTGTGACAGGCAGCTTCTTTGTTATTCCCAGTCTACTGCCAGACTCCTAGGGTTCTGACCTGTGGTAGCTCTTATGTGCAGAACCTGTACTCAGACATGATGGTGTGCAGTTTGTGTGGTTTTTTTTTTTTTTTTTGAGTTTTCCTGTTTGGATTATTATTGTTTCACAGCGGGAAATCCTGGGACATCTCTCACTCCGCCATGTTTCTGATGTCAATTATCTATATGGCCTTTATCATGTTGAAGTGCTTTCCTTCTACATCCATCTTATTAAGTGTTTATTAAGTGTTTTAATCATAAATGGATTATGTATCTCACAAAATGTTTTTTCTGCATTTGTCAATATAACCATGATTTTATTCCTTTATTTTATGTGGTGTATCATATTGTTCAATTTGCATACATTGAACCATCCTTGCATCTCTGGAACTAACCTCACTTGTATGTGATGTATACTCTTTTAAATATATTATTGTAATTATTTTGCTAGTATTTTGTCTAGAATTTTTGCATTTTGTATTCGTCAGAGATATTGGTCAGTAGTTTTCTTTTTTGTGTTACATTTATTAGGTTTTGGTATCATAGTATGATGGCCTCATTAAATGAGTTAGGAAGTGTTGCCTCTCTTCAATTTTTTGGCAGAGTTTGAGAAGGACAGACATTAAATTATCTTTCAATGTTTGGTGGGATTCACTAGTGAAGCTATCTGGTCCTAGACTTTTACTTTTGGGGAGGTTTTTGATGATTGTTTCAATTTCCTTACTGTTGATCAGTCTATTATTAAAATCAAAGCTTTATATTTTAGACCAGTTTTAGGTTCACATCAAAACTGAGTGGAAGATACAGAGATTTCCCATTTAGTTTCTGCCCCCTTTCTGAACCTCCCTCACTATCAACATCCTGAATTATAGTGGTACATTCGCTACAACTGATGATCTGACATGGACACATTATTATCACCCAGAATCTATAGTTTACTTTAGTGTTCACTCTTGGTGCTGTACATTCTGTGTATATCCACCATGATAAAATATCATACAGGATAGTTTCACTGTCCTAAAAATGTACTGTGTTCTACCTATTCATCCCTCTTTCCTCTCTAAATCTTGGTCACCATTGTTCTTTTTACTGTCCCCATAATTTTGCCCATAATTTTACCTTTTCCAGATTGTCATACAGTTGGAAATATGCAGTATATAGCCTTTTCAGATTGGCTTCTTCACTTAATAATATGCATTTAAGTTTCCTTTATGTCATTTCATGGCACGATAGCTTATTTCTTTTTAGTATTGAATCATTTCCCATAGGCTGGATGTACTACAGTTTATTAACCCATTTACCTATTGGAAAACATCTTGGTTACTTCTGAGTAGGGTCCTTCCTATTACTGGGTCCCCCTGGAGTTTTTAATTGTCAGCCTTGTTAACTCTGGGCCTCCAGTAATTCATCAATTACAGTTCAAGTTTTCCTACCTTGACACTGATTCCTGCCAAGGTTTCCACTTTTGTTTTTGGGCTCTAGTTAGTTGTGATTCTCTACATCCACTTTCTGTCTCTGCAATTTGAGGGACCTTGGTTTGTCCTATGACCTCACTTCTCTGATGCATCTAAGAATAATTGTTGATTTTTACATTTGCTAAGGTTTTAATTGTTATCAGGATAAAGTGGCAACTTCTAAGTTCCCTACGTGCTAATCCGAAACCAGTCTCTCGGTTCCTTTTTTATTATAGGCATTTAGTGAGTATGAAGCAGTGTCTCATTGTGGTTTTGATTGCAACATTTGTTTTTTAGTGGTACATAATATAATAATACATCTTACAGTTTATGGCATGATCTCCATTTTTTGAATGAGAAAACTGAAGCAAAAAAAAGTTAAGACAAGGGCGTCATAGCTAGAAAGTGCAAGGGCTAAAATTTGACCAAATCCAGGCAGTCTAACACCATAGCCCATATTTTATTTTTTAGCCAACTAGATTTTTGTTACATAATCAATAACCATATTACATTAATTGGCATTCCACAAAACATTTTGATTTCTAGATCTGTATGGTATAGTTTTTAATCTTACACTTGCATGTGCTTCAACTTAACACATTTTTAAAGTTTTTTTCCCTTTCTTTTTCATTCTGTTAGCCATCTTGGAGTAAGTAATATTGTTTAGTATACATTGTACTGTTGAGTTTGGCTTTACAGTATAAACACTAATGTTATGTCATTAATAAAGGCACTGTGTTTTCCAAACACTGATGGTGTGTTTTATCCTTTAAATGAAATCTGTCCAGTAAACTAACAAACTGTCTTCAAAACTGGCCTTCAATTGTCTGTCTTATCTGGAAGTATAAGCTATTGACTTTTTAAAATTTAATTCTTCCCTACAGGTAATTTTTTAAATTGAGATATAATTTTTATGTCATAAAATTCACAATTTAAAGTATATGACTTAGTAGTTTTTAGTATATTGACAAAGTTTTATGAGTGTCAACATTATCTAATTCTATAATATTTTCATCATGACACAAAGAAACCCTGTACCTATTAATGCTCTCCACTTTACCCTCCTCTCAACCCCTGACGAACATTAATATATTTTCTGTTTCTATGTATTTGCCTATTCTGGACATTTAACATAATGGAATCACAAAACATGTAACCTTTTGTGACTGGTTTCTTCCACTTAGCATAATATTTTCAAGATTCACCCATGTTGTAGCATTTATCAGTACTTCTTTCCTTTTTATGAAGGAATAATATTCCATTGTATAGATATACAACCTTTTGTTTATCTATTCATTGCCCATACCTAACTTCTCTGCTTTATTGTCTGTCAAAATTCAGAGGGTACAGTGGTGCCACTATCTGATATTAAAAATACAAGAGACCAGGTTTAAGGCAGAAAGACAGTGAGTTCAGTTTTAGACATATTAAGTAGAAGGTTCCTATGGTACCTCTTGGCTCAGACCTCCAGTTTATAGGTAAATGTGCAAGTCTAAAGCAGAAAAAAATTCTGGTATAAAGATATTAATGAGGACAGGGAGAGTTGAAACATCTGAGTGCTATTTGAAACCATGGGAGTATATAAGAAAACATCCAGAGAGATCAGACAGAGCACATATAGTACTTGTATTTGTATGGCTCTGCTAAATAACACATTTACTACTAAATCTTAGTAGTTTTAATTTAAATTAAAGCTCATTTTTCCTATACACAAAGTCTACTGTAGGTCCAATGGCTCTCCAGGGAAGCACTTTCTGAGTGATAACTGAGAGATCCAGGTTGGCTCCATCTTCTTAAAACACCATCTCAGTACCTGACCAGTTCGATTGCTGCATCAGGGGAAGAGAAAACTGGAGTTCAGGAAGGAGATTTAAGGGCATAAGCTAGGGAGTGAAAAGTATTATTGGCACTTACTAACCACTGGTTCTGAATTAGTCATGTTTGGACTTACATATGTGCCAACAGGTTAAAAAGTATAGTATTGTGAGTAATCAGAAATAGGAGAGCCAGGTGATGGTGAATATTAGTAATTTCTACCATATTTCCAATGGAGCACAGTCTCTAAATCTCATTCTAAATGCAATCTTTTGATTGACACCAAAGGGGATAGAAAGTGGGGTTCCTCCAGGCTAACTCCTTGACCAGAGACAGGGCCTTTTCATAATTGTTCATCCCCAGGGATGTACTGAGGGAACTGCCTCAAGAGATCACCCCAAGGGAAAGTGCTCTTGCCCCACTGAGACCACATCCTTAATAGGCTTACTGGCGTCCACAAGTCAGGTGTCACTTAGGTATAGTGCAGTGCAGCCTCAGTTGCCCACCAGCTAGATCTTACAGAAAACTAGAAGCATTCAGGCTGCCTCTAGTAGATCCACTCCAAAGAGCGAGGAAACCCATAACAGGGGAAGAGAAGACCAAGGTGGATAGAAGGCCATAAGATGAACTTTATTTATTGTCTCAGTACCTACCACAGTGCTTAGTATTCCAATTGTCTCAGTAATTATTGCATTAAATGTGTGACAGAATAGAGAAAAAAAAAAAACAATTATTGATAACCAAAACTGACTGGAGTCACTGCTAGTCTTTGCCTAACTTTTTCTATGCAATGCCTAAAAATCCTCAGGGATGTTTATTAGGATCCAAGAGGTCAGACCTGATTGCTCTTACCACTTGCTAACGAAGTAGGAATTCATTAGCACTCCTTTAAGCCATAGTATTCTGCCATCACCATCACCACCACCACCACCACCTCCACCCTCCCTGCCTTATGACACTCTTCCTTAAAATCAGAAGCTGTTTGCCAACCTATCTAAGCTCCTTGATCCTTCTGTTTCCAGGGATCTGTGTCCTAATCCTCTGAACCCCATTATCATCTACTCTGCCCTCATGAATGGAGGAAATAAAGCTCTCCTCCACAAAGCTTATCTTTCTAATACATGACTGAAGTGTAACAAATGCTTGTGGGTTAAATATCTCCATTAAGAGAATCTCAGATCATACCAAAACATATACACATACAAATATAGGATATTGTGAGTGTGTGGGCATGTATACATATATAATACATATCTGTTCAGGGAACAATTTTATAATAAAGTGATCCAAAATTTAAAAGTAATCTGATAGGTAATGAAATATAAAACAAGTAAAATTCAAAAGGAAACAGGGATGACAATATTAACATCAGATATACATGGACTCAGAAAATATATTGCTCATAAATCATCACTGGGAAAACCTGAAGCCTTCAAAATTAAGAGGTAAAATAAAACTAGAAACACAAATATGAGAAAGACCATGGAGTATAAGGTTCATTGTGTATCCTAAGATCGACTAAATGTACCGACCTTAGAATTAATAACTATTAAAAAAACAGTTACAAAATTGAAAGAAAAGGGGTTTTTATCCATGAAAAGTGACTTTTACTTATAACTTTCTGTCTTGCCTAGCATACCATACCTTCCCCTATAACATCCTAATTTTAGTAAATTCTTATTTAATCTGGATTTATAGACATAGTTGATTACTACATAATTATAACTGGAATATGGCATTATTTAGAATATAGTATTTGAGGAATTTTTAATGAAATTCATTTGTTTAATAAATATTTATTGAGGGTTATACTAGGCAGTGAAGATAAAACAGTTAACTAAGACACACAGTCCCTGTGTCAAAGCACTTATAGTCAAGTAGGGAATGTAGACACTCAGGTTTTATAATATAAAACCTAGTGGTAAAGACTATAACACACATAAAAGCAACAACTAATCCAGACTTAGAAGATCAGAGAAAACTTCTAAATGGAAATGTATCTAAAATAAGTAGCCTTTCTAGGCAGAGGAAAAATTATGTTGCAAAGGCAAAATGAATATGTGCAAATGAAAAGTAGCAAGAAGTGAGGCCACAAGGAGGAAGAGCAGGAGCCAGACCACACATACATAGCATTTGGGGCCACATAAAGGCATTTGGACTTTACCTTGAGAGCAGTCAGAAAGTACTGCAGAGAGCTAAGCAAGCGATGGCCCTACCAGATTTTGCTTTAGGAATAATACCCTAGGTAGTAATAAAAATGGATTGGAAGAAGGATAAGACATGAGGCAAAAGGAACAGTTAAGAAACTGTTATAATATCCAGGTAGGACAGGATGGTAGTCTGAAGTGGCAAGGAAGTGGCAATTGGAATAAAGTAAAAAGGGCAAGTGATAGAAACATTCAGGACATGGTGAATGAGCTGAGATGGTGACCATTCAAAGAGCTGCAATGTTTCTCAAATTTGACTGTATATACAAATTACCTGAGGATGCACATTCTGATTCAATAGGTCTGGAAAGGGATCAGGAACGCTGCTCCCAGGTGATGCTGATGCTACAAGTGCCTGCAGCTAAAAAACATAAGGAGCTAAAAAAACAAAAGAGGAGGAAGAACACTGAAAGGGAAAAAAAGAGAGAGAGAGATAATTTGATGTGGTACATTAAAATCCATATGGCAAATCTAAATGAAGATATCCTACAGGCAGTTAGATACATGAATCTGAAATACAAAGAGCTGCGCTGGAGGGAGAGATTTGAGAGTTATGGGCAAAAATATTGTGGAAATTGCCCCTAACTCCCTCATCCCATTTTAAATGGAACAGTGGGGTTGGAAGCCAGATTGCAGTGGGTTGAAAAGTGAGAGGTGTAGAAGTGGTGACATTGACTCTTTCAAGAAGTTTAGTTATAAAGGGAAAGAGAAGTATAGAGCAGTAGCCAAAGAAGAGCTTGGAGTTGAGGAAGGCTTTTTTTTTTTTTTTAAGATAAGACAGACTTGAACATGCTTAAATGCTGTTAGACATAGCCGTCTGTCAATAGGCCATTCAAAAAATCAATCAGCCTTCCTGTCTGACATTTCTACTTCATCCTTCCTCATATTCAATAAACATTCTATATTAAACTAATAATTCTCTTCTTAGCTTTGACAGCTAATATAACTGAGGTCTTCTATAAACACAGTACTTTAAAATAAAGGAGGCAACTCTACCCAGGATCAACCTATCTACTTTATCTAAAGCCTTCTCTTTAGAAGCGTATTTTGAATGCTTTCCCATTATTTTCAACATTAGCAACAATTTTATTTTTTAATACATATTATACAGTGTTCGAGCAAATCTGGTATAAGCAATTAAAAGACAGCACCCAAGGAGTTAGTCACTGGATACCATTGAGGTTCATAGGACATATGAAAGTTTAGAAAGGACAACAGAAACTGGAAAACTACTTCCCTTAGCATATAGAAATCAAGAATTCTGCTGGCTAGTTGCCAGAGACTTCATCATTAGAGCCAGTACACTAAAAACTTTGATTAAGAACTGAGAAGAAGGTTTGTACTCTCTTAAGAGTTTATTATACCAACTATAAAATAGTTTGCAAAAGGCACAAGTGTGGGAGACTGAAGTAAAGAATAAAATTTAGCAGGACACAGGAAATAGAAGGACGTAAAAAAGAATTGTTGAAGGCTTTGAAAGAAAAGACAAGGATAAACAATAAGCAGAAGAATAAGAAAAGAACAGTGAATCCTAAAGGTCTACCTCATACAATATTTATATGAGATACTGAGCTGCAAGATAAACTGACTAAATACTTTGAGTAAGTTCACATCGTTACACCATAATTTATGCAGGGGATGTCATTGTTATTTACAGTTCATTTAAAATTGAAAAAGAAAAGCTATTACATATTTAAAAAGATCTTGAAAGATAATCTGGTTCTTGACAAAGGTGTACAGCTGTCAACTTCTAGTTGTTGGCACCTACAGGATCTGCCTCAGACTTCTAGTCAGGGTTACTACCCTCTTCCAGAGCATCTCCCTACCAAAAACTGAGCATGGCAGGGGTACCAAGATCAGGTCCTATGTGCCTAACACAGGACTCTTCTTTGCACTTTACTCCAGAGTTCTTTTATGTTGGCCAAGACTTTGTCAGATCTACGTAGCAATTTAAAGCACCTTCTGCCCAGTCCTGCTTCCTCCTCCCTTTCCTATTGTAGGGATCAGATCAGTGTCCCTTTTTGTCCTCTTTCCTTGCATTATGCTCCCTATCCTTCAAAAACTTCATGAACTCCTCTCTTATCTCCATAGCTGTCTCCTAATAGATAACTACTGCAAAGAACATATTTGCAATTCATGTATCTGATAAAGGACTTATATCCAGAATATATAAAAAGTCTTTAAAATGCAGTAAGAATCCAATTTTTAAAATGAGCAAAGACTTCATTTTAAAAGATATGCAAATGGAAAATAAGTACATGAAAAGATGTTCAATATCATAAGCCATCAGAAAACACAAAAAATTAAAACCACAGTAATATGCCACTACACACCTATCAAAATAGCTAATATTAAAAAGACTGACAAAAAATAAAAAATAAATAAATAAATAAATAAATAAATAAATAAATAAATAAAAAGACTGACATTTCCAAATGAGGAAAAAAGATGTGGAGCAACTAGCATCTGAATACACTGCTGGCAGGAGTGTAAAATCACTTTGGAAAATAGTTTGGCAATTTCATATAAAGTTAAATTTTTACTTACCATATGACTTCACAATTCCACTTCTAGATATTTACCCCAAAAAAATGAAAATGTGTACACAAAGTTATTTGTATAAAAACGTCATAGCAGCTTTACTAAAAACAGCCAAAAACTGGAAACAATTCAAATGTCCATAACAAGTAAACAGACAAATTATGATATATCTATACAAAGAAAAGAGCACGTAGCAAGAAAAAAGAACAACCTACTAGTACACAGGCAACCACATGAATGAACCTCAAAAATATTATGTTGAGTCAAAGAAGCCAAATATATAAAAGGACACATATGATTTCATTTCTGTGAAGTTGTAAAACTGGTAAAACTAGTCTTGAGTGATAGAAATTGGATAAAGGGTTGCCTCAGGGGTTGAGGAATTGACTGCAAAGAAGTATGAGGGAATTTTCTAGGGTGATGGAAATGTCTATGTCTTGATTGGGTGGTGGTTACACAGGTGTACCTATTTATCAAAATTCATCAAAACCGTACACTCAAAATGTATGCATATTATTGTATGTAAATTATACCTCAATAAAGTCGATTTTAAAAAATATACTCCTGACATTTATAAATCCTATACTAAATAAAAAATACTAAACAAATATATAAATACTATATCTAACAGTGTTTCCTGGTATTGCAAATGGAATATTAATCTCATTTACATTTCTAGATGGGTTATTGCTAGAAAACAAAGAGGTTATTGGTCTGTTTATCTTTCATGCCTAAAGACCTTATCAAAGTCCCTTATTCTGTTGTTTTTAACTGAAATCCTTTGGGTTTTCTAAGCATACAATATATAAACAGCAAAAAATAAATAAATAACTTTACCTCTTCTTATCCAACATATATATAATTTTTGTTTACCTCTCTTACTGCATTCACTAGTCTCCAAAAGAATATTGGATAATATTGGTGATTACCAGATGTCCTCTCTTTTCTCTAAAGGAAATATCTTACTTAACAACTGAGTGTTTAGAATACTACTTTCTGTCAGATTTTTATAAAATCCTTATCAATTTGTAGTTTCTATTTTAAGAATGATTTAAAAAATTTTTTCAAGTAACTTTTCAGTATTTATTAGATAACTTATGGCTTTTCTCCTTGAAATTGTTAAAGCAATAAAATATGCTTTTAGATTTCTTAACATTGCAACAACTTATTTTCCTGGAATAAAACCTCAAACTATTCTTTTGATAAGGTACTAGATTCTCTTTTGAATACATATTCATAAATTAACTTGAACTTTGGGGTTTTTTGATATTATCTTTATCAGGTTACAGTATGACTGGCTTTATGAAAAGATTTAGGGAGTTTCCATCTTTTTCCCTACCCTAGAATAGTAAAAAGAAAAAAAAAGTTACCTATTGTTCTTTAAAAATGATTTAAAGGATTTAACTGTAAAAGTATCAAGTCTCCATGCTATTGTTAGATATTTAACTTTTAGATATTTAATCTCCAATTTTTCTATTAAAATAAGTCTCTTCACTTTTCCTACTCATTGGGTCAGTTTTATTAGGAAGTCATTATCATATCTTCTAAGTTTTTGATGTGTTGCTTTTGAGTTTTAGTTAATTTGTAATATTTGAATTTCCTTCCACATCATTACCTCATTTTCATGTCTGTCTTGCATAATTTTCTCTTTTTTTTAAATCAGGCTCAAGAGAAGATTATCTATTTTATGAGCGTTTTCAAAGAACCAGCTTTTGGAATTATTTATGCAAGTTTTGGGGCTATTTTATTTATTTCAATAGTTGTCTTTACTGCTTCCCTTACTACCATTTTTCCTCTAATTAAGATGATAGTTGGGTGTTTTTGCTTCTTTTACTAAAGACATCTAAGACATCTAAGCCTATAGAATTGCTTCTTGAGACAACTTTCATCTGGTCCCATTTTTTTTGGAAGCATTCTGATTTTAATTGATTATTGTATATGTCATTTTAATTAGTTCCTTTTTGATCCAAATTATGTTATTTAGGAGGACGTTGCTAACGTCCAATATTATAAATTATTGGGGTTAATTTTTATCATTTATTACTAGTTTTGTTGGATTACGATCAAAGAATATGACCAGTAAAATCTCTATTCCTTTTAGTTTACCAAAGTATTTTTTGTGGTCAAGTATAGAATATTTTTATACATGTTCCATGGACCTACCAAGTAAATCATATACATAAAAATTCTCTCTGAACATTTATAACTTACACCACCCACCCACTCTCACTCATACACATACTCATGGTTTCCCTTACTTTGCTCATTTTCAATTTTTCCTATACTGTCTATCATTAATGATCTTATAACATATATATAGTGTTTATTGTTAATTTACTGAAAATTTTACATGAACGTTAAGTCCAGGAGAGTTTGGAATTTTTATCGGTATCGTCCACTGATGTATCCCAAAAGCCCACAAAGTTGCCTGGCACAAGGTAAGTGTTCAAAGAAATGTTAGATAAATAAGTCATTACCACATGACCAGGCAAACAAAAGGCAAAAACAGGACTACTACTGGTGTCAGTCATTCACTACCATGTTTCGGCATTTACTACGTGTCAGAATCTTGCTGATGTTAAGTATACGTAGATAAACAAGTCTCCGCCTTTAACGAGCCAATAGTCTACTTTTAGGAAGTCAGTGAAGGATACTGCGCATTAAGGAGAAATGTATGTTTTATAAATGTACTCTAGGTTTATGGATCTCAAAATGGCCGCGGTATCTAACTTTTTATTTTCCTTTGCTCCGCGCTCATAAGAATTAAAAAGTCAATCTGTCAAAACCCTTAATCACACTGAGAGAGATCCTAAAGGACCGTTTTTGGCCCGTAATCGCTCATCAACTGAACTACCTTGAACAGTTTAACAAACGTACACGTTTCCAAAACCCAGACCATCCTGGAGACCCTGGCTGAAATTAAAAGTTTCGCGGAGGGGCAGGCTGCCTTCCGCAAAGGTCAAGGTTGCGCAGGCCTAGCAACGAAGAAACCCGCCTCGCTCGTAACAAGCCCACGCCGACAGTAACTGATGGCGCTGCAAAACACCAGCAAGTGAAAAGTGGACAGTAGACAGGACACGCCCGAGACCGCCCCCACCGCACTCACCGCGCACACCAAGGCGCATGCGCAGCTGCCCTACGAACCCCTGATTCACAGGCGTCGACCCGCCCCTCAGACCAAAAAGAGTTGTGGGAGCTTCCGGCGCTCGGTGGCCTTGTGGTTGTCTCGTTGATGTCTTGGGTCAACGCAGCCGCTTTGGTCCACGGTGATGGGGAGGAGGGGGACGTGTTTGATGAGGAAGCCGACGAGTCGCTCCTGGTGCAGCGAGAATGGCGGAGCCACATGCAGAGACGCGTCAAAGTAAAGCTGCGTAGAGGGCGTGGGGGTCACTTGATCGTCTGGGTTGTGGGGAGAGGGGCGCGGACTTGTGAGGAACCTGAGTCCCTAGACTTTAGAGGCCAGAGTGGTCCGGGCCTGGCCCGGCGCTCTCCTCCCTACCGCTTACCACCCAGTCCGACCCGCATTCTGCTAGGATTTTCCAGTGGGTTACTTAAAAGCGTGTAAAACTACAGAGCGCCTTTCTCAGTCGCCTGCAGGGTGGGTTAAACGCTGGGTCCGACCAAAATAAAATCTAAACTTTGAAGAAATTGCAGTTTGATGAGGATCACAGGGAAGAGGGTAGAGGAGAAATAAATACACTATGATAAGGTTGTCAGGCGACATGTACACAGTTTACACGGAATGCTTGAATGGGTGAGGAACGAAGGGGTGGAACTAATGTATATGGATAAGGGAACGTAAGAATGTGGTCAGCGGGCAGAACGGGAAAGCTAATATGGAATACTTGTGGCTAGGTAAGGAAATATTAACGTTGGTTTCTTTTTTATTTCTTGGGTGCGATTTATCCATCTCTAATTTGTCTCACTATTCGTTAAGACTAAGCTTAATACCACACCCAGTTTCCAGGTGGAGCCCTCAGAGTGTAGTTCAGAGTTAGGAACAAATGGTTAGGTCCACTTCTACTTAATATCCTTGCTGACAATTAAATTACCCTAAATCTGCTTTTGTTTAGTGTTTCAGTAAAATAATATTTGCTTAGCCTAACAACCATGTTGTCAGTTTCAAAATACTTTGTGTGAGGCTGGGACATCTTTTGAGCATCCTTTGAGTGCTGTGGCACCAGAGGAGATGCAGGACAAAAATCCCTGCCCACAGAGAATCTGCATTTTTAGTTGAATGTAAGTGTCAAGCAAAATTTCTAAAACCAGACTTCTTATTTTCCTTTTGCTAAACCAATTTCCTCTTTCCTTACTTCAATTAATTAACCAAGGCCTTCAGTAACCCTACTTACTGCCCTGCCTCCTCACCCACCCAACACCAATCTAGTTACAAAGGGGCCAGACATGTAATTCTCCTTTCTATGTATCCTTTCTGTGAAGCCATTGCTAACACAGGATTTTTTAAAACTATAAGAATTAGTATTTTTAAATGTGCCAAATCTAGACTTCAAAAACAGGATAAACCAATAATACATTTTTATAAGCATAGTCTGCTTTGTGTGGCTATGCCATATGTTATAGAACCATTATGTTAAATATACACAGGAAAGGCTTATTTCATCGATTTTCTAAATTGGTTCTTTGACTTTCTAGAAAAACCCAGAATGGTTCACTTGATGTTACAGCTGCAATTCATTACTTATTTTTAGGAAGGTTATAGAGATGGAGTAGAGGCTGGCAAAGCACTTACTCTTCAGCAAGGCTTCAATCAAGGTTATAAGGAAGGTGCAGAAGTCATTATAAACTATGGACAACTCAGAGGAACTTTGAGGTAATTTTTTAAACTTAAATGCTGAGTCATTTTAATCTCAATACTACTGGAGGATTTTTTAAGAGTGGTATGTAAAAATGTTTAAACTAAAATGCTTTTCCTAATGTTAAATCCACGAGAGTGCTACAGAGCATAGAATATTTCCGTCATAAAATCAAAATCATCAGTTCATTCTCTTTAATAAGTGAGCCAGGTGTTGTCCTTTATTGCAAAGAAATGGTAGAAAGGTATATAATTTTTGCTACCTGAACTACCACCAAACTATATCACAAAGTAATTCAGAAGATCTTCTGGTTTTGAATAAAGCTTTTAGTCTTGCACATGTGGCAGAACACAGTATGACAGATTTCTAGGCTGGAAGTACATGATGAAAATTATAGCTGGTAATAGAAAAATGATCTCATTTTACTTTAGTTCTGAACATTGAATACCTATCAAGATTCCACAGCAATAATGGCATATATCAGAGCCAAATGGTCAAATGGCACATGGAGCTAAGCATGACAAGGTTGTTTTCTTTGATACTTAATACCTTTTAAAATGCCCTCCATAGAGGAAATGCTTCAAAGAATCACTAATTTTAAAAAGGGTAAAAAATAAAAGCTATCAAAACAAGAAAATAGGACATGGTTCCACAGTGTAGTAGTTAGCATGTCTGCTTTACACACAGAAGGTCCTGGGTTTGTGCCCCAGTGGAGCCATGGTCTATGGCCATGCCACCCTGAACAAGCCCATATGTGTCTGATCTCAGAAGCTAAGCAGGGTCGACCCTGGTTAGTACTTGGATGGGAGACCACCTAGGAAGACCAGATGCTGTAGGCATAAATAATAATAAAATTTTAAAAATAATTATTGTGTTTAAGGTTTTAGAAAATACAATGTTTAGGAATCAGAATTTATAATCTATAGTAGGAAAATGATCAAGTGTTCATCTTCACATCAAGTTAAATTTATCTTTGATAAGCTTAGAAACTTTATTACTAAATCTTTTATGTCAATTGATTACATTTTTAAAACATCATTACTTTTCACAACCACCATTTTATGTCATGAAGAATCTGAAATGTCAGAAAACAAAAGTGCTGTTTGTACTAGAAAAGAAAAATATTTATTGAGACTAGAACTCTTCAAGAATATTGTTAGCAAATAGTGTCTACTTATAACAAAGTTGGGCAAGTGAAGTTGCCTTAAAACTTTTTTTTTAACCTTCAGTTTTGAAGGCAAGTGACTGCTGTATATGATTAGAAAAATGGTTTTCAGCATTGGCTACACCTTGATATCAGCTGAGAAGCTTAAAAAATAATACCCCTAGAGATTCGGATTTAATTGGTCTGGGGTATGACCTGGGCCTTGATAGTTTTAAGAGCTCCCCAGGTGATTCTAATTTACATCCAAGATTGAGAATCACTAGTTTAGAAGCTGTTTGATGTCCTTAAAGGAGAAACTAATTTTTCTGGTCTCTCTTTCTAAGTTGTATTCCTCTTTATCAGAAACTACATAATCAAAAGGAGGAAAATCTAAAATGAGGAAAAGTGGATATGGAGCTGTGAAGGAGGGGTTATGAATTATAAACAGTTAATATGATTAAGTCCCATTGTTTCATTTCTATTGAAAGATTGTATCCTTATGTATTTTAATCCTATTTTAACCATTATTTTCTGATTTGGGCTTGCATTATTCTCTTTTGCTTGATGTCATCTAGAAAAGAAACATGGGGGACTTAGCATCAAATATTGGAAAAGCCTATGATTGTTTAATTTTTTTCTATTTAACTCTTGTTTGTATTTTCATTCAGTGCTTTGCTCTCCTGGTGTCACCTTCATGATAATAGTTCGACTTTGATCAGTAAAATAAATAATCTTTTGGATGCAGTTGGCCAGTGTGAAGAATATGTGCTCAAACATCTGAAATCAATCACCCCACAGCCCCATGTTGTAGATTTATTGGACTCCATTCAGGATATGGACCTTTGTCATATAGTTCCAGCTGAGGAAAAGATTGATGAAGCTAAAGATGAAAGACTCTGTGAAAATAATGCTGAGTTTAACAAAAACTGTAGCAAGAGCCTAAGTGGGGCAGATTGTTCATCTTTAGAATGCTGTGGAACACAGGAGCATGCACATTCTGAAAATCCAAGCCTCCCTTGGATTTTAGAACAGACAGCCAGTTTAGTAAAACAGCTGGGAGTATCAGTAGACATATTACAGCACCTCAAACAAGTATAAAAATTATCTTCACTTTTCTAATGAAAATAATGTTCAGAACATTTCTTAGAGCATTTTGTTTCTCAACAAGCTTACCAAAATTTGTACTGGTTTCTACAGTGAACACTTTACTGTCCTTCATGGAAGTTTGAAATGTCTTCAAAATGAACACTGTTAAATGTAATATAAGCCTTTTTTCCTCTGTCACTGGTAATTTTTTGTAGTTTAAGATATGCTCAGAAATTCTAATTGTCATTGTCATTTTCAAATTTCCGATCAAAATCAAGCATCTTCAGACTCATCAGCTAAAGAGAACATGAATCAAACATAAGGACCTAACCCTACTCATCACAATCAGGTGGTTAGGACCTCATCACCAGCTAATCAGACCAAAATTACTAAAAATAACCTATTGGCTAATGTAAGTAAATATACACACACACACACACACACACACACACACATATATATATATATATATAGACACATATATATGTATAGATATGTAGATATATGTTGAGATTAAAAGGCTATAAATGTAAGAAACTGAAGAAATGTTTATACTGATGATTAAAAACAAAATACTAAAATTCATTTTAGTTTTATGTTAATTAAAAGTAAAAACACAGTTTCTTGAAAAATACAGAAAATACATTTCATGCTCAAGTACCTACTTAGTTTTTTCAAGTATTAAGGAGTTGGTAGTATTTTGTAACAATTTGCCAGTTTATATCTAAATTGTAGTTTTGCTTAATATTTGCATAGGAATAAAAACACTGAAACCACTGACTTGTAGTAATATTCTTAACCTAGCATAGATAAAATTATATTCAAACTTTTGCTCCATAGATAAAATTATATTCAAACTTTTGCTCCAGAATCTAAGCAAATAAGATCGGGAAAAGATTTTTCATCACTTTTTTTGTCTGAAACACAAATTTATATGTGGTGCCAGACTTCAGAGGAACTCCAGTAATTGCCCCTCACTGATAGCCTTAATTGCTTTTTCACCAATATATCTACCATGTACTCTAAAAGACAGATATACTGTGATAGAGAATCTGATAAAATAGGTCTTTCAAGAGATTAAGAAAATGTACTACCATGATCTTAACCTCCTCAAAGTTCACAGAACACTAAAAAATTTTGTTTCACAAATTTGAAATCAGAAGACTATGTACTGTTTCAGGATTTACTAAAACATGCTGAAGATATCAAGTGACATTTTACAGCTGGTTTTACTTTTTTAAAAAGTTAATCTCTCCGGATATAAACACTATTTCAGAGATTTACTAATTTTTTATATTTTTTTCACATTTATGGATACAGAGCTCAAATCCTCATGGAATATTATAAGCAGTCTCTTTAAAGTCTTCATGTTGCTCTACCCTGCATATTAGCTATGAAATGTCCATTTTAATGCTACATCTCATGAAAGTCACCCTGAGTAAAAACTTTCATGAGTGCAGCAAATTTGAGATTTTATCTGGACTTTAATATTCCCTGAAGATAACACTCTTTGCCACCATTGGAATTGTGTTTTTGTCTAGGTGTTCATAGAAAAGGGCAAGAAATAGCTGCATTGATGAGGCTGTTGGGTTGAAAACATCTCTTAAACTTGCTCTGCCTTTTAAAATACAGAAGTTCCAGGACTACAGAGGAATATTAATGATATGCTCATTATATCTGTGCTCCATGAACGTGAGTCTCTAATAGAAACAACAAAAGTGAGGGAAAAAAATGTTACTTTATGTCTTTTACCTTGCCTTATATGTGGTAGGCCTGTCAAGTCTTTCCATGAAAAGGCCCTAGATGAACATAAACATAAGACAAGATTGCCCCAGAGCAGACATAGCCAGAGTTTCAAAACCTGGGACAGTCATTAGGTCTAGGTGATATGGCTTCCTTCAAAACAGAATTTTCTCCTTAAATATGTTATTTTTAGATTCTGACATTTTGGGTGTTTTCCTAAAGGTGAGGGGAGAGAAGTCCACAATAATATGCTTTCCTGACATTTCAGTTGTTTAGAGCTGCTGAGGCCACCAAAACTTTTGTGAAATACAAACAGGAAGTGGGCAGCTGATTCACCTGCCTGCATTTTTATCTTATATCATTAGCATGGCTTATTAACTGCATGGTAAACCAAAATAAAAGCCTTGAACCAAGTCCAAATTGTGATTTTTCACCATCTTCAAACTAAAATTAAAGCATTGTGTTCCAGTATAAGATGTAGAGGAATCAATAAATATATAGAGAGATGGAAGTTAAATGGACACGTATAGAAAGAGTATAACTTATTTTTTAAAGCTTAATTTCAGACTAATAGATGAAGTAAATATGCTGTGTTAATAAATTACCAGACTCCTTGCTCTCCAGAAATTCTCAAATCTCCATCATGAAGATACTTTACCACCATAGTTGCCTTTCCCACTTCTCTCATGTATGACCTTTTCCCAAAAAACTTACTGGAAGAGGAGTCTGTTGTCACTGTCTCAGATTTCTTTTTTCCCATTCACTCCTCAGCTTTAAACTGCTTTTGACTAAACTGTCCCTGACTTGTTTTCAGTTCTGTCACTTGTCTCCTTCATCATTCAACATGATGAACCATCATTACTTTTATAATCCCTTCTTCCTTCAGTGGCACTTTTTCTTCTACTTATTACTAATTTCCACTGGATAAAATATAACTTGAATTTTTCTGGGCCCAAGCAGCATTGTTAGTCTGATCTCCCATCCTGCCTCCTGCTCTTTCATGTACACTATACTTCCTTATGGATGATACTACAATGTTTTATGAATAATTCCCAACTTGCAATTTTACTCATGCCTATCTCTTCTGCCTAGACTACTTTATTCCACATCCTTCCCTCCCAGAAATTTATACTTCAATACAGCTCAACTTTGAACTATCTCAGAGTTAGTTGCTCTTGCCATTGTTCCCTCTGCATCATTTTGAGTATCTCAAACTTCAGTTTTTTTCAAGAAAATGCCTTATTCATTATTATATCACCAGCACTTAGCATCATACCCTGTACATAGATGGATAGGTGGTGCTTAATAAGAGAAAAAATAAATTAATGCATCTACTAACCAAATCGAAAATGAAACCAGAAATGTAAGATTCCAAAATACATCATGTTATATATCCCTTTTAGAAACAAAACTTTGATTGCCTTTTTTAAAAATGTTCCTTTTCATTTTACATGTTAATAAAAATCCACATATATAAATTGTGTTGTCATGTACCAAGCTAAATTGTAACAGTGAGAGTATAGTATATATATTTACATTAAAAATTGTACTAATGAATAAATGTTACAATATTATTTTTAAAGAGAGGAAATTATAGTAGTTTCAGCTAATAACATAAAAACTGCCAGAAACTGGAGGAACACAAAAATACTAACTTTTAGCAGGTCATCTAGTGCATCGTACCTAATAACAAGAAGTTGGAGGAAATAGAGGCATGAAAAAGTAAGAGCTAATACATACAGTATGAACAGTATACAGGCACTATTCTGAAAACTTTGCATGTGTTAATATGTTTAATCCTCATAACAGCCCTATGCAGGAAAACAGTTATCCCCATAAGGGGATAAGGAAACCGGGGCACTGAGAAGGCTGAGTAACTTGTCCAATTCACAGCTACTAAGTGGCCCAGCTAAGATTTAAAGCAAGGCAAATCTAGCTCCAGAGTTCACTCAAACTAAAAGCATACAAAGTAACAGTAGCAGTGATTGTGTTTAGTAGAGAGACTATGAAGTATATTTTTTCCTTGCTGTTAATTTCTACTTTTCTGCATTTTTCAAATCTAACCCAGCCAGCAAATATTTTTTACTGTAAAATGTGTATAGTAATCAGCAGCTACAGGAACAAAAAATTTACCAGAAGTTTGTATGCTGTACATCTGGAAAAAGAAAAATATCATTCTCTACTGGGAGAAGAGAATCTTTGTCATCTAGAAAGTGGTATAAAAAGGTGAGTTTAGCTTATACAGAAACTAAATTTTCCTTGGACTCCTTAAACTTTCTTCACTCCTAGTGGAGAAGATAATTTGTGTCACCCATTTTGTGAATATAGTTCTTTAGCTTTCATAAATACCTACCTTCAGAAGCAAGGTGTTATCTCACCTTGTTAGTATAAAATTATACTTAAAAATATGCGTATTGCTACAGACCTGCCAGAAGCATCCAAATCCTTAACATATACCAAACTCCATTTTCTTGCCCTACAAATAGTCTGATCTTTACAATCAGGGTAACAAAGTAAGATCTGAACTACCTACAGCAGATTCAATTCTGCAAAAATTGAATCCTTATGCTATTCATGCCGTGTATAATATAAGCAATATATGTGGAGAGAGCAGCCCTGGACTTCTAGCTCATTTCCAAAGAGCTGTTGAATTAGTTAAAGGCCACTGGGTGGTGCTGGCGCATCCTAGTATTTTATGTGCTCTTTCCTTAGTTTTCGTCTTCGCTTGGACAATAAGCCAATGATCATCCCTAAAGCTATGCCAAACAGATTGAGTCATTTGATAGATTGTGTGGGTAAGGAGAGTTTTCTAACATATGTCCGTAAACTCAAGAAATTACAATGACCACGCCCCCCTTTTTTAATTCTAGGCTGAGAATTTTTCCAAAAATAACTAATCATCAGGATACCTGTTCACACTAAAAAAGCACCTTTTATTCTCCAAATCCCTGAAGCCTAAATATAAGCACCTAAAATCTAAAGCATACAGCCTTTAATCAGAAATGGTATAAGATCATAATTTCACATGCTTGAAGCATCTCTACTTGGTCAGGCAGGACTATACCTAAACTCTTTGAAATAACAATCTTAATTCTCCATAAAAAAAAAAAAAACAGATCCTAAAATAACCAGGGACTCTATGATAATACACTATACCATGAAATATCAAATTATACTTTGGAATTTTCAATGATGAAATAATTTACTTAGTAAAAACTAATTGTAAATGTTTAATATATCACCTGTACTAGAAATTACTGCCATGGGGTTGATTATGGAAGGAAAACTCATTTAATGTATTTAAACATTAAAATCTCAAGTGGGAATCAATTTAACTATATTTATTTGAAATCACTTGGTTTTGCTATACAGTGTGCCAAATGACATATTACTAGTTTGTGTTTTAATCTCATAGGACTGTATGAGGTTCATATGATGTCTGGAACCAGGCATAGTGTTCATTATAACCCCATTTGTCAGGTCAGAGACCATTTTTATTTCTATAGGTATGCTAAAACAAAGCACTGCCTTCAGCAGCAGTGAGGTCAAAGATGTGATTTATGTTTACTCAGCTGCTCTCCAGCTCTGCCTTTTTACTGTGAACATGAGACTTCTGATCTCATCACAGGTTACTATTGTGTCCAAAGAAGTAACCAAAGGACAACTGGAAAAAGTTAGGCAGAGTAAGTGGTCACTGACACTCAGTTGATGGAAAGAATGGTCAGATAAAGAAGCCAGCTGACCATTGGTATGGCTTTTGGTTTGATATAGTGGGGTATGTATCAAATCAGAGATGCCCCATTTGTAGAAATTTGATCTAAGGAAATAAACAAGTGATAAAAATTTGCAGCCTAAAAATATTCATTGCCACATTTCATCTAGAGCAGAGAATAATTAAAAATAACCTAAATTACCAACAAAAAAAGAATTGCTAAGTTATGATACATCTACTCAAAGAAAAGTTGTACAGTTATTACAGGTTATGAGAACGATAGACACGGAAAATAATTATGGTATATTTTTAAGTGAAACTAACTGAAAATGTTATGTATATATGTAGACAAATTATGTTTAAAAATGTATATTTTGCAGATACAGACTGGAAAAGTCTCAGATATGACAATGTATTAATGTGGTAGGATTAGAGGGTATTTTCAGAATTTTATGTTGATGTGCTGTTGTACAATAAGAAAATAAAAATATTTGGAAAAGTATTTTTAAGAAAAAGAATTATATCTGCTTTTTCCTGAAAATCAATTTGGGAAAAAAAGCAAATACTCTTAATTCAAAATAGTAGACCAATAAAAGATCCCCAGACTACTATCTGGGGGAATACAAGAAATCAGAAAACTTTTATTAAATTTATAATTTTTTCCAATTATATCTAAACCTGAAGTTTATTTCTTTAGTATTATTCATTATCAACTTTAAACCCCAATGGAAGAGAAAAGGGTATGGATATGCTAGAAAACATTTCTATTTACCTATTATTCATTTTCTGACAGTCTTTGTTAAGTTTTACTTCAGCTAATAATAACTACACCAATTAGATGGTGCCCCAAGGATTTGGGGTATATCCTCAGTAGCATGAAAAACGGCTTTCTTAAAAATCTCTGAGACTGCCTTCTCCTAACAAAATAAAAACAAACTAACAAAAAATAAAGACTTTTACTGAATTTGTCACAATATTGCTTCTGTTTTAAAAGAAGATTAGTTCACAAAATTAGGACTACTATTAGCCCAATTGAGTTATTTTTCATTAACTCCTGGAGAAAACTAATACATACAATTACTTCTCCACAAATAATAAGATACCTAGAACCTCAGAAAATTCAATGAGAAGTGACTGACTACTAACTTAAATAGATTTGGAAGAGAAAATATATTCATATAATTTCTTTGGTTCTTCACATTTTGATTATGGGAATAACTGGTTAAGTTTCCCATTATTTTGTACATGTTAAGAAAATGTGTGCATATTAGCTATCTGCTTCCCAAAAGAGATTTGAGTCTCTTAGTTTCCAAATCTGTAAAATGGTAGCAATCTCATTGTTTTTGTAAGGGTCATATGCCATAATGTTTATAAAGTGCTAAACTCCGGCACCCAGTATACTGATGACTAAGTGTGACAGCCCTGAAGTCATATTGTCTGCTCTGTAGTGCAGCACCATTACTTGCAAGTCACTTCACATTGCTGTTCCTTTATCTTCACCTCTCATATAATAGTGCCTCCCTCATGAGGTTACTATGAAGAATACATGAATTTGGATATGTAGAACACTTAGGACAGACTTGGCACATTTTCAGTGCTGCTACACATTTGCTATTATTGTGTTTTCTCCTGAGCATCATGCCTGAAATTTGGATAAACTGCAGCAAAAGAGGTTTGAATCTTTAGACATCTAGCTATCATTAAACTCTGCCATGACTCAGACACAGCCAACCTTCCCATTGGCATAGCTAATGGTAATTAATTTGATTTCTCCCTGTTATTATTTTAAAAGAAAGGGGGAGACAGAGACAAGAAGAAAACATTTTAAACATTGGCAAATATTAGTATAAAATTATACTTTAAAGTCGTAATGATCAACGGGGGAATTTTGGGAAACGGGGTGGGGCATTTTTTGGTTGCCAGTGTTATAATGGAGGGGTGCTGCTGGCAAATGTTGTGGGGGAGAGGTGGCTGTAGATCCTGTAATGCTTGGGTTGGTCCTTCACAACAAAGAACTGTCCTGCATCCTTCATGACTTTCCAATGCTCAGATGACATTCATGTAAATGAAAAATCTGTTTATAATTAAGTCTATAATCTAACTATATTTTAAATATAAACACATTAATGTTCTGACATTATTGCTTTTCTAAATTATAAAATAGTCTTGTAAAATATTGAAACATTACAGAAACATTGTAGAAAATATTTAAGAAAAGTAAATCTTTCATATTGTCCCCTGAAATTCATGCTGAAACCTTAGCCTCAGCACCTCAGAATGTGACTGTATTTAGAGACAGGCCTATAAAGGTGATTAAGTTATTTTAACACACAAAGAGACACTAGACAGATGCATGCAAAGAGGAAAGACCATGTGAGGACATAGCAAGAAGGTGGCCATCTGCAAATGAAGTAGAGAGGCCTCAGTCACCAAACCTGCTGACATCTTGATCTAAGATTTCTAGTCTCCAGGAACTATGAGAAAATATCTGTTGTTTAAGCCACCCAGTCTGTGATATCTTGTTACGGCAGCCCTAGCAAGCTAATGAACCACCCCTCCAAATTCTTCCAGAATCTTTCTATATATATACATGCTAGCAAATAGCATAATTTTTCTAGAAATTCATTCTTCAAAAGATATTTATTAAATACTTAACTATATTCAGAGAGGGTGCGTTGGCATGTAAAACAAAATGCATTCTAAAATGAGGTCATACTAAATATACAAAAAGCAGCTTTATCTTTTCACTTAAAAATGTATTCTAAGTATTAGTCTATGTGGGTAACAGGAAACTCATTTATTGAGGGCTTTGTAAATTACAGGCACTGGCATAAACATCTTGCTTACAATGTACCTCTTGTACTCCCTTATCTCTCCAAGTCAAATATGATGATAGATTTGAAAGCCCTTTGGAAACTAAAGCGTAAGCTACAAATAAGGATTTCCCCCCAACAGTAGCCTTCATGGATTTACTGACTACTAACCAATAAGCCTAGAAGGAGACTTTATTCATCAGGCATGTGAGGAAATAGGACCAGAGAAAACGGGACCTGTCAGAGTTCTTGGCCGTGATCAATAAATTGATTCTGGTCAACAGAAGCCAAAATGATTTCTTGTAGAAACTTGGAGAAACAGGAGAACCAAGTTTAGAAAGTTAAGGGAGGGTAGAGCTCACCCAGCCATTACTAGCCCCTGGAGACACCTTGACTTTCAGCAGCACCCCTGCTGCTGCAAATAGTCTATAACTACTCTGAGGCTTTTGTCTACTTCTAAATCTGGGTAAGAGTGTCCAATTAATTGTTCTGCCAAGGACAGGGAGAGGGACTATCTGGTACCTTACCTTGGGAGGAAGAAATGTGTATCCTACCAAGCCTCATGTTGTAGGGGATCTCCAGATAAAGAAAGAAAACTTGGATGCTGGGTGCACAAAATAGCCAATGGCCACTACAGAGAAAATTCAGGACTTAATATTAGCTGTCCTGACTTTCAGTTCAATCTTTTTTACCATTCTTGTACTGTGGTTTCTTTAAAAATACAAAATGTCTTTTTTTTTTTTGTGCAATGTAATATAGACTGAATTTCTGGGGGAACAAGTACTATCTAAATAGAGGAGTGTTGTACTATGTTGTGTTTGGAACTTTGCCAACTGACAGTAACACTGCTCCTGGTACAAAGGCCCTGTGCAACTCACCTGTCAGGCAGCCCTTTCCTGCATCAGATTCCTCTGTTATGCCTTGGGTTGGGCCCAAGCATTAATGTATCAAAATACAGATTCTTTTGTTAATTATCCTCTTTTTATTTCTTTTTAATTACAATTAGGGCCCTATCATAACTTTTTTAATCATGTGTGTAGGTAAGTTATATTATCTACAAATTTCATTTCAAGGCAGTAAACGGAACATTACAATATATTATGGAAGAGGGTGTTGTGTTTAAAACAACTGCTTTAAATACAACAATCAAGAATAAAATTTAGAAAACAAAATACTTTTGTTTCTTCCTCACTATTTTTTAAATTACTATTTATTTTATTTCATTTTCTTGGCTAAATGGCTTTAATTTATTTTTTATCTCTGCTAGTTTCCAGAACTTTTTTTTTTAATTTTTATTTTTCAATTAGAATTGACATTCAATATTATTTTATATTAGTTTCAGGTATATAGAATAGTGGTTAGACATTTATGTAATTTACAAAGTGGTCCCCCTGATTAGTCTAGTACCTATCTGGTACTATACATAGTTAGTACAATATTATTGACTGTATTCCCTATGCTGTACTTTACATCCCCATGACTATTTTGTAACTACCAATTTGTTCTTCTTACTCCCTTCATCTTTTTCACCCCACCCTCCAAACCACCTCCCATCTGGCAATAACCAGTTTGTTTTCTGTATCTATGAGGTTGGTTCTGTTTTGTTTGTTTGTTTATTTTCTTTTTTAGATTCCACCTATAAGTGAGATCATATGGTATGTGTCTTTCTCAGCCTGACTTGTTTCACTTAGCATAATACCTTCCAGTTCTATCAATGTTGTCAAAAATAGTAAGATTTCATTCATTTTTATGGCTGAGTAATATTTCATTGTATATGTGTACCACTTCTTTATTCAATCATATATCTATGGGCGCTTAGGTTGCTTCCATATCTTGGCTAGTGTAAATAACAATGCAGTGGACATACCGGTGCATGTATCTTTTTGAATTAGTGTTTTGGTTTTCTTTGGATAAATACCCAGAAATGAAATGGCTAGGTCATAAGGTAGTTTTATTTTTAATTTTTTGAAAAACTATGCTGTTTTTCACAGTGTCTGTACCAATTTGCAACACCACCAAAAGTGCACAAGAGTTCCCTTTTCTCCACATCCTTGCCAGCATTTGTTGTTGTTTTTATTGATGATAGCCATTCTGACAGGTGTGAGGTGATGATATCTTATTGTGGTTATAATTTGCATTTTTCTGATGATTAGTGACGTTGAGCATCTTTTCACATGTCTATTGGCCATCTGTATGTCTTCTATGTCTACTCAAGTCCTCTGCCCATTTTTTAATTGGATTGTTTGTTTTCTTGGTGTTAAGATATATAAGTTCTTTATAAATTTTGGATATTAACCTTTTATCAGAGGTATTGGCAAATATCTTGTCCCATTCACTAGGTTGGCTTTGCATTTCCTTTGCTGGACAAAAACTTTTTAGTTTGGGGTAGCCTCATTTATTTTTTTTCTTTTGTTTCCCTTGCCCAAGGAGATATATTTAAAAATATATATATTACTAAGAGCAATGTCAGAGAGTTACTGCCTATATTTTCTTCTAGGAGTTTTATAGTTTCATTTCTTACATTTAAGTCTTCAATGCATTTTGAGTTTGTTCTTGTATATGGTATAAGAAGATGGTCTAGTTTCATTTTTTTCCATGTATTTGTCCAGTTTTCCCAATACCATTTATTGAATAGACTATCTTTACCCTACAGTATATTCCTGCCTCCTTCGTCATACATAAACCTGACCATATAGGCTTAGGTTTATTTCTGGTCTCTCTGTTCTGTTCCATTGATTTATGTGTCTGTTTTTAGGCTAGTACCATGGCATTTTGATTACTATAGCCTTGTGGTATAGTTTAATATTGAGTAGCGTAATACCTTCAACTTTCTTCTCTTTCTTGAGTGCTGTAGTTATTCTAGGTCATTTATGGTTTCGTATACATTTTTGGATTATTCGTTCTCGTTCTATGAAAAATGCCATTGGTATTTTGATAAAGATTTCTTTGAATGTATAGATTGCCTTGGGTAGTATGGACATTTTAACGATGTTAATTATTCCTATTCATGGTATATGCTTCCATTTATTTGTATCTTCAATTTCTTTTTTTCAGTGTCATAATTTTTTTAGTACAGGTCTTTTACCTCCTTGGTTAAATTTGTTCCTGCAATTGTAAATGGAATTGTTTTCTTAATTTCTCTGACAGTTTATTATTGGTGTGTAAAAATGCAATCTATTTCTGAACATTAATTGTGTATCCTGCTACTTTACTGAATTCATTTATCAGTTCTAATAGTTTATTGGTGGAATCTTTATAGTTCTCTATATATCATGTCATCTTCAAATAATGGCAGTTTTACTTCTTTCTTTCCAATTTGAATGCATTTTATTTCTTTTTCTTTTATGATTGCCGTGGCTAGGATTTTCATTACTATGTTGAATAAAAGTGGTGAAAGTGGACATCCTTATCTGGTTCCTGATCTTAAACAAAAGCTTTCAGCTTTTCCTCATTGAGTACGATGTTAGTCATGGATTTGTCATATATGGCCTTAATTGTGTTGAGATATGTTCGCTCCATACACACTTTGCTGGATATTTTATCATAAATGAATGCTGGATTTTGTCAAATGCTTTTTCTTCATCTATTGTTGTGATTATGTAATTTTTTAACTTTCAATTTGTTTAGATGATGTATGACATTAATTGATTTGTGGATATTGAACCAAACTTACATCCCAGGAAGAAACCCAACTTGATCATGGTGTAAGATCTTTTTAATGTATTGCTTAATTCAATTTGCTAATATTTTGCTAAGGATTTTTGCATCTATGTTCATTGGAGATATTGGTCTATAATTTCCCTCCTATAATGTATGTCTGGTTTTAGAATCACTGTAATAGTGGCCTTGTAAAATGAGCTTGGGAGCCTTCCTCCCTCTTGAATTTTTTGGAATAGTTTGAGAAGAATAGGTGTTAATTCTTCTTTAAATATTTGGTAAAATTCACCTATGAAGTTATCTGGTCCAGGACTTTTGTTTGTCATGATGTTTTTTTATTACTAATTTGATTTTGTTAGTAGTAATCAGTCAGTTCAGATTTTGTTTCTTCTTGACTCAGTCTTGAAAGAATTGCATGTTTCTAGGAATTTATCCATTTCTTCCAGATTGTCCAATTTGTTGACCAATAGATGCTTCTACTATTTTCTTATTTTTTGTATTTCCATGCTGTCGGTAATCACTTTTCCACTTTCATTTCTGATTTTATTTATTTGGGATCTCTTTTCTTCTTGAAGAGTCTGATTAAAGGTTTATCAATTTTGTTTATCTTTTCAAAGAACCAGCTCTTGGTTTCATTGATCTTTTGTATCATTTGTTTTTGTTTTAGTTTTAGTTTTTGTTTTTACTCTTTCATTTATTTCTGCTCTCTTTATTATTTCCTTCCTTCTACTCACTTTAGGTTTTGTTTTTTTGTTCTTTTTCTAGTTCCTTCAGGTGTAAGGTTAGATTGCTTATTTGAGATTTTTCTTGTTTCTTGAGGCCTGTAGTGCTATGACTTTTCCTCTTAGGACTGCTTTCATTGTGTCTCATAAATTTTGAGTTATGTTTTCATTTTCATTTGTCCTAAGGTACCTTTTTAACTTAAGCTCATTGTTAACCTGTTAATTATTTAGTAGCGAATTATTGGTCTCCATATGTTTATGTGTTTTTAGTTTTTTTGTTTGTTTGTTTTCTAGTTTTATGCCACTGTGGTTGGAAAAGACACTTGATATACTTTTAATCTTCTTAAATTTATTGAGACTTGTTTTGTGGCCTAACATTTGGTCTATCTTGGAAAATGTTCTGTGTGCACTTGGAAAGAATGTATATTCTGCTGCTTTGTAGTGAAATTCTCTAAAATTATAAATTAAATCCATTTAGTCTAGTATGTAATTTAAGACTTCTCTTTCCTTGTTGATTTTCTGTCTGGAAGATCTGTCTATGGATGTCCATGGAGTGTTAAAGTTTCTCACTATGATTGTATTACTGTCAATCTCTCTCTCTTTATGTTAGTCAATATGTGCTTTATGTTGGGTGCATAAATATTTACTAGAGTTATATCCTCTTATTGGGTGGATTCCTTTATTATTCTATAATGTTGTTCTTTGTCTCTTATTATAGCCTTTATTACTACCCCTGATTTTTTTCATCTCCATTTGCATGAAATATCTTTTTCCATCCCTTTACTCTCAGTCTGTGTGTGTCTTTCAGTCTGAAGTAGATCTCTTGTAGAGAGAGCATGTTTGTGGGTGTTGTTTTCTTATCCATTCAGTAACCCTATCATGATTGGAGCATTTAATCCATTTACTTTTATAGTGATTATTGATAGGTACATAGTTATTGCTATTTTATTATTAATATTTGTGTTTCCTCCTCTTTTTTTTTTAAAGCCCCTTAAACATTTCTTATAATACTGGGTGGGTGGTGATAAATTCCTTTAGCTTTTTTTTTTTTTTTTTTGTCTGAGAAGCTTTTTATCTTACCTTCACTTTTAAATAATAGCCTTCTGGGATCAAGTAGTCTTGGTTGTAGGTCCTTGCTTTTCATCACTTTTTATATTTTGTGCCAATCCCTTCTGGTCTGCAAAGTTTTTGTTGAGAAATCATCTGACAGCCTTTTGGGAGCTCCCTTGTAGGTAACTAACTGCTTTTCTCTTGCTATTTTTAGGATTCTCTTTTTGTCTTTAACTTTTGCCATTTTAATTATGATGTGTCTTGGTGTGGGCCTCTTTGGGTTCACCTTGTTTAGGACCCTCTGAGTTTTCTGGACTTGTATGTCTATTTCCTCCATCAATTTGGGGAAGTTTTAATTTGTTATTTTTCAAATAGGTTCTCAATCCCTTGCTCTCTCTCTTCTTCTTCTGGCACCCCTATGATGTGAATTTGTTATGCTCAATATTGTCCCAGAGGTTCCTTAAACTATCTTCATTGTTTTTTAATTCTTTTTTCTTTTTGTTATTCTGATTGGATGTCCTCTGCTACCTTGTCTTCCAAATCACTGATTCTATCCTCTATTTCTTCTAATCTGATGTTGATTTCTTCTAGTGGATTCTTCATCTCAGTTATTGTATTATTCATTTCTGACTGTTTTTTTTTTATGATTTCTATGTCCTTTTTCATGCTTACTATCTCTTTACTGACGTTCTTACTGAGATCGTCTATTCTTCCCCTAAGGTCATTGAGTATCCTTATAACCAGTGTTTTGAACTCTGTATATGGTAGGTTGCTTGCCTCTATTTCATTTAGTTATTTTTCTGGAGTTTTCTCCTGTCTTTCATTTGAGACATGTTTCCTTTTTGTTTGTTTGTTTGTTTGTTTGTTTTATTTTGGCTGCTTCTCTGAGTTTGTTCTTATGTATTAGGTAGACCTGCCATATCTCCTAGTTTTGGCCAGGTGGCCTTACGTATTAGGTGCCCAGTGTGGCACAGTGCCACAGTCTCCCTGATCACCTGGGCCAGGTGCTTAGGAGTGTTCCTTGTGTGGGTTGTGTGTGCCTTCCTGTTGTAGTTGAGCCTTGACTGCTGTTGGCATGTCAGTGGATGTGACTCACTTTCAGGCTGACTGGCTATGATGATTTCCCATGTTCACAGCATATGAGCTGCTGTGTGGGGGCTGACCCTATGGAGTGGGATTCACTCTAGTAGTTTTGTATGCCTGTTGCAGCCACACTTTAGTTGTGCTACTTGTGAGGCTATTCAGGTGGTGCTTCACTGTGGTCTGATGCCTGCATCTAGGTGTCTTGGTTCTGGGACCCCTTGTAGGCCAAGGTCAGCCACTGCCTGTGACTGCTTGGGGATAGCTAGTAGGAACTACAAAGCTATCTATGGTTGGTTGCTGCCTGTGCTGGACCTGAAGGCACATGGAAAAAGCCATGTGGTGAATTGAGGCTGGCCGCCTACCAGTACTGGGCCTGGGGCAGCTTAGCAAAAATTTCAGGGCACTTCAAGGCCTAAGACTGCCTGCCAGTTGCCCATAAGCCTCAGCAACTGAAGGAGTCTCGAGTGGGATGTGATTTTGGTGAGGCGAAAACCCAGGAAGTCACCAGGATGGGATAAAAGGTGTTTTCTAAGTTAGTTCAAATTCAGATTCGATGCCAGTGCTGAGCCTGGCCATTCACAAATGTCTTAGATCACAAGGCTAGCTGCCACCCACCTCAGGCTGGCAAAACCCAGATAGTTATTCAAGAAATACTGCAGCCTGGGCAAGTGCTGGTTGCCCACCACCTGAATTATCTCCGGAGGTGCATGAGCTGAGGCCTATTGACTGCTGCTGAAACAGCCTCCTGTTGAAAGGGCTGGGTGGAGCCTGTTGCCCAGCTATGAATATGCCTTTGGCAATTCTTGAGTTGGGTGGGGGAGGGGGGTGCTGCATCCCGGGGAGTCATTGGGGTGGGGCAAGCAGATTTCACCAGGCCAATGCAGACTTAGATTTGGCAGTGCTGGAGGAGGGGTCTACACAGGCAGGATGGTGCCCACTTGTAGGATGCACTTAGAAGGGCTCAACACAAATAATGGCAGCTGTCTCTTCATCCTTCAACCTAAAGTCACACAACTCAGCCTTTCCTTGTATGTCTCTGGCACTTCCTGAACTGCTGTCCCTCCACAAGAACCCAGAGTGCCTGTGAGCGAGTGAGTCTGTACGTGGGCCCTGTAAGGGGATGTCTGAGTTTCCAGCAGCCTTCTGTCACGCCTGAGCAGTTGGAATCTCCATTGATTTTTACAGCGAGATTTTGTGGGGACTCTTCTTCCTGGCACTGGAACCCTGGGCTGGGGAGCCCTAGTAGGGAGTTGAGGCCCCTTCCTCCTCCAGAGGGACCTCCTCAGCTGAGATATTCCTCCCAGTGCTCAACTGCTACATGTGAGTGTGAGGCCAGCCAGTTCAGCATCTCTGCCCCTCCTTCCAGTCTGGATGTGGCCTCTTTATGTCTTTAGTTATAGAAGTTCTGTTCAGCTTGTCTTATGATGGTTCTCGAGGTTAATTGTTCTATAATTTAGTTGTAATTTTAATGTGGTCGTCAGAGGAGACAAGCACAGTGTTTACCTACTCAACTATCTTGACCAGAATCCTCCAGGACTTTTAACCCATTTCCAATTTGCTCCAGGAGTACTTGCAGTGGTGCTTCCAGATGCAGTGTTTACTCCAAGATAACTCATGGATTACCCCCAAAGTTTGCCATGAAATGTCTCACTTTTGTTATTATTTTTGCCTCACTCTAGTGTATCAATAGTCTTTAGAAACAAATGACATCATTCTGTTTATAGCATTCTGTTTTTAATAGTGGTATTTCCATTTACAAAATAATTCTCAATTGCTGAAAATGTAAAATCCTAGGAAACACAGCATTCCTATGTTTGATGTTAAATTAATGCTAGCAGCAAGCTGCACTTTTTTTTTCTAAATGGGAAAAGGGTTAAAAGCTCCAAACCATTGTACTTGTCTCTTAGAGATGTTAAAATTTCTCCAATCTTTTGCTCCAGCCTAAATTCAATTAACATATTACTGTGGAGTTCTGGTTTTGAGAAGCTAGTGTTACTTAATCTTTGGCATATGTAGTTAGCTTGTAAGCTTGGCAAAGCTTGGAAAGAGGGAAAAATATAGCTACCTCCGCATACTGCACAGCTGTGATGAGAATTTCTAGTGTTTATTTTCTAATAAGTTTCTCAAAGGGAAGGCTTCCCCACTTATATCAAGTATGTGGGTATTTGGTTAGAAGATGTGCATTGACTACATACACTTACTTGGTCTTACTAATGGATTAAATAACACTTCCTGTTTATTCTCTTGCCTGCTTCTGATTTCTAAAGAAATTGCCATTTTTAGAATTCACTTTAAAAATGTAAACATTATCCAATGTTAGTTTTAGTTTAGTTTAAAATAAAAGACTTATTGTAAAATAAATCACTTACAGTAATTTCAGAAGCAACAGAAACTAATTTACTTTATAAATTGATGAGTTTTGAAAAGTGATAGCATTAGATAAAAATCTACTCTAACTTTCTATATAGCTAGTTCAGTGGTTTCAAGAGAACATATATTTTAGAATATGAAATCTGAAATTCAAGCTATTGCTTGTTTAGGAATAGCATTCTTAAACACATATAAAAGAGTGCTAGTATTTCAAATCTGAAATGTGTCCTCCTGGTGGGACATCAATTTTGCAGTATCCAAATTGCTAAATTAGAATCAGTAGAATTCAAACTTGTTGCCATGTGGAAAAATACTCATAGATAAGTTATATTTTGTAATTGGGGACCTCAAATTCTGTTGGGTCTTAATGAAATTCCCCATATTCTTTTAGAGTATAGCACAAACCTGGTTCTTAGCTGGGCAAGAATCCCTATTTTCCTTTCCATAGTGTTTAACCAGCATGGTCTAAATTCCCACTCCCACATCCCAAACCCCAAGGCGGCAATCTCTTATGAATCCCAAATTTCTGAGGAATTCTGGTGTAACAAAAGACTTGTTTCCTATCTGGTAAGGCAATTGTTAGACTTTAATTCATAATAGGTAGTATTAGTATTATTACAGCCTGCTCTCTTCAAAAATCTTATCAGTGATTTAGGTTATCTCCTGAACTCCATGGGGAGATAGAAGTCTAATATCTAAGGAGAGAAATATATCAAGTTAATTCTTTACTGATTGTTTGGATGGATTTGAGAAAGGAGAATCAATAAGGAAATATTTGTTGGTGTGTATCCAAAACTATCCTAGAAAAAAAGTTTTCTTTAGCTGAGTGCTCAATCATGCTCATGGATAGCTGTAAAATCCATTGACTTTAATTTCTACTATCTTATAATTCTTGTCTGGGCTATTGGAATACCTTCTTAACTTCCTTATTTCCCATAGCTCCCCTGTATGCCACAACTTTGCCAGATCTTTCTAAAACACAAGGGTGATCGAATTGTTCTCTACCATGTCTTTTCATGTTGGTGTTGTCCCAGAGGCCTCTTAAACTATCCTCATTTTTTTTGGATTCTTTTTCTTTTTGCTCTTCTGATTGGGTGTTTTCTGCTACCTAATATTCCAAATCGCTGATTCAATCCTCTGCTTCATCTAAGCTACTCTTTCCCTCTAAAGTATTCTTTATTTCAGTTATCTATTATTTATTTCTGACTGTGTTTTTTGTTGTTGTCATTGTTTCCTATCTTCATTTTTATGTTTCCTATCTCTCTGTTGACATTCTCACTGATGTCATTGAGTATCCTTATAACCAGTGTTTTGAACACTGCATCTGGTAGATTGCTTGTGTCCATTTTGTTTGTTCTTTTTCTAGAGCTTTGTTCTGTTCTTTCCTTTGGGATACATTTCTTTGTCTCCTCATTTTGGCTGCCTTCCTGTTTGTTCCTATGTATTAGGTAGAGCTTCTATGTCTCCTGGTCTTAGTACAGTAAGCTTATGTAGTAGGTGTCCTGTGGGGCCCAGTAGTGCAATATCCCTTGTCATCTGAGCTGTGTACTCCAGGTGTGTCCCTTGTATGGGTTGTGTATACTCTCCTGTTGTAGTTGAGCCTTGGTTGCTGTTTGCACATCAATGGGAGGGATTGACCCTCAGTCTGATTGGTTGGAAGAACTGGCTGGTGACTACAATAGAGGAGCTATTGTGAAGGAGATTTGCTTCAATGGCTCTGGTGCCTGCCCAGTCTGTCTTTTGGTCATGTTGTTTGTAAAGGTGGTTGGGTGCTTCTCTGATGTGGTCTGAAGCTGGCCACCAGATGTGTTGGTTCTGGGGCCCCTTAGAAGGGGCTCTGTTGCCAGCCAAGGTCAGCCACTGCCTGTGTTCTGCCCTGGGGCCAGTTGATATGAGCTACAAAATGATCTGCAGATGGTTGCCATTTGTACTAGGCTTGAAGATGCCTGGGAGAGGCTAAGCTGCAAAAAAGGCCGGCTATCACTAGTGTCAGGCTTGGAGTTGTTTAGCAAGAGGTATGGGCATGCTGAGGCCAGATTCTGCTTATTTGGGGTTTATGAACCTTTGAGAGATTTTAGAAAAGTTTGCAGTATGAGCCAAGACAGTCCATCTGTGGAATAGCCACAGAAAACAGCTTGGGCGGGCCCGCCAGTTGAGTAGGTTGGGGTCTTAAGGAATCACCAAGGTGAGATGAACAGTGTTAGCCAGATTGATGAATATTCAGATTTGGTGCCTGCCTGCATTCACTAGCTTGGTGCAGGGAGGGCTCGACAAAGGAACAGTGGCCTCTGCCAGCACTTCTATCTGGGAGAAAGCTGCTCTTCCAGCCCTTTTCCTAAAGCCAGACAACTCAGCTCCTCTCTGTATGTCTTTGGTGCCTCTTAAGTAGCTGCCACAGTGCTGGGGCTCAGAGCAAGTGAGTCTGTCAGCAAGGAAGTTTGTGTGCAGACCCTTTAAGAGGAACACCTGAAACTCTATTCTCCCTCAGTGTCACTCAACCACGATCTCTGCTCATTTTCACAGCCAAAATTATGGGGACTTCTTTTCCAAACATTGGAACCCTGGGCTGGGGAACCTATTCAATGTCTCTGCCCCTCTACCAGTCTCAAGGTGGCCTCCTCTGTATGTCCTTAGTTGTAGGACTTCTGTTCAGCTACTCTTCAGGAAATTCTCAATGATGGTTACTCTGTAGTTTAGTTATAATTTTGATGTGGCAATGAGAGGAAACAAGCACAATGTTGCCTACTCCATCATCTTGACCAGAACTCTCTGTACACACCCTTTTTTTTTTAAAATATCCAGCTCCTAGTACTGGTTATAATACACACAAAAGTTGGTTTTTTAAATTGAAATAAATAAAATGCTTATGCTTTTAATAGAAATAAAACTATTAAAAATGTTTTCAACATTCTCCTAAATACATTTTTTAAAAGTAAATTGGATCTTTCAGACTCAGTTATATGATCTAAGTTGTTTTTTTTTTTAAATATGAAAATAGAACTGTAATTAAATTTTTATTCTTTTTAACTACCAAAAATAAAAGGATAATCCATTTCAATCACTAATTCTGTTATGAGCCTTTGTGTTTTCCATAATTAAAGGTAAAATACTTATGTACGTGATATCTCTGTAACAAAATACTCTCCTATTTGCCAGGAGACCATATGAGGCCTATCAAGGGAATTTCAGGTATGCAGTGGCAGCATCTATAGTAGTAACAAAGCTGCGGCAACCAGTCAGCATTTAGAGAACTGCAGCTTTATTTCAGGAAGCCACACTTGGAGGCAGTAGACAGATAAAAAGTTCACACATCATCACAAGACACCAAGACAATGACTCACCAAAAGCCCCTTTACAAATCTTAATATTTAGTGGAAGAAAACACCTAACATGTCACTAGTAAAATATGTGCATGTTATATTTTACAGTATGTGATTATAGAAACAGGAGATTCAGAACACAAAGGAATAGAATTTCAGTATAGCCCAGCCCCATCAATGTGAAAATCATATGTGTATATAAATGAATTATCGAATATATACTATATAACTATGTAGTATCTTAAGTATTTACTAAGACACTAAACACTGTAAACACACAGTTAAAATCATAATCAATCAAACATAAATTATAATCATTTTAATTACCATAGATATCTTTAAAGAAATTATCATCATTTATATGAATCTCACAGGGTTCTCATGAAATTAAATGATAAAAGACTGGTACTTATTAAGCACTTAAAATACATCGAATACAAGCTAAGGGTTTTACATGGATTAAGTTATTCTCATTAAGCAGTAATATTACCCCTATTTTGCAGATAAATAAAGAGCCAGTAAGATTGAACCCATATTTGCCAGACTCCAAAGCCTGTCCTCTTAATTACCATGACATTTTTCAATATCCTCTCAGGCCTTTACATTGGAGTGCCCACTTTGGCTGTTGCCCACAGAGCTTAATAAAGCACCTTTCATTGGCAGCCTTTCTTTCCCTTTCTTCCCTCCTCACTTCTCTACTGTCAAAAAAAATTTTTTAACTTCCAGGGTTCAAAGTCTTTTTAAAACGATTTTTTTACCTTTGCTAGCCAAAAAAAAAAAAAAAAAAAAAAGGAGAGGAAAAAAATGGCATAGATGATAGAGGCTCTAGTGACCAAACCAAAGTTGTGATGGAAACAAGGAGTAGCAGCAAGGAAAAATCAGCTGGGATCTAGATCAACAAGTCATACAACTATGGAGAGATCCAAGAAAGCACCCTGCAATGGCAGAATGTTAGGACCGGGCAAGGACACGGGGCTGCCCAGTCCTGATTGGTTGAGTGAGATGAAGGTTATGGCAGCAGCAGTGGCAGATGCCTCTTAAAGGGGCCATGCCCATAAGCAGATTTCTGAGGTGATGGACCTGAATGCTCTGAGCACCAGTGCCTATTTGGCTGAGCACAGGGGGCACAAGGGATTTACAGAGAGACATTGCTGGTGTGAGGACAGAGGAGAGACTCACTCTATACAGAAGTGCCAGCGGTTATCTATTATTCTCTGTTGAGCCCTCTCCCTTACCAGTGCACCGGACACAGTGCAGCCATAGCCATGAGGTCATCAAACTGGATAACAAATGTCGCTCCGCTCAGAGGATTCCCTGAAACATTGCCTCCTACAACTTGGGCACCAGCCAAGCCACATCCAGGTGTACCCTCAGTGAGTCAGGTGCTCCTTGCTAAGACTCACACTGGTGGAGGCAGCTGGCCTCGGTTTCTGGTGTGGCCTTTTGAGGTGACCATAAGCACAGCATCTGTGGATTGCTTGCTGAATCTTAACATATGGCCCTGGAGGGGTAGAGGCTTGGGCTAAATTTGGCCTGCAGCTGAACTCTTCTCAGGACTGTGCAACTGGACATCTATTTCACAAATCCACACTGATAAAACCGGGAGACTTAGGAGCTTTGCTTTGTACATAGAAACAGACATGGAAAGGCAGCCAAAATGGGAAGAAAAAGAAGCAGAAACCATATGAGAGAACAGAACAGAGATCCAGATATAATGGAGTTAAGTAATTTAACAGATGCAGAGTTCAAAACACTAGTTATAAAGATGCTCAGTGAACTTTTGGGAAATGTAGAGAACTCCAACAAAGAGATAAAAATGGAAATGGAAATTATAAAAGGAAACCAGTCTGACATGGAGAACACATTATCTGAGATGAGAAGTATATTAAATGGAATAAACAAATGAATAAAAAAGGATCACATGCCCTCTCTAGAGGACAGGAAAACCAATCAGGACACTCAAACAGAATGGCAAGAAAAAGATGCCAACACTATAAAAATAATTTAAGGAGGATAAGGCTCCAAATATTCATCTGATCAGTGTAACAGAAGAAAATCAAGATGTTGAACAGTTGTATGAAGAAATAATGAGGGAAAACTTCCTTAACCTGGTGAAGGGAATGGACATAAAACCCTAGGAAGCTCAGAGAATTCCAAAAATCAAGGATCCAAAGAGTCCCACACCAAGACACATCATCACTAAAATGTCAAAGTTTAAATACAAAGAAAGAATATTAAATGCAGCAAGAGAAAATCAAATAATTACATATAAGGGAACACCCATATGACTGGCAGCTGATTTCTCAAAAGAAACTATGCAGGACAGAAGGGCCTGGCAAAAAATATTTGACAGGATGAAGACCCAGGATATACAACCAAGAATAATTTGTACAGCAAAGCTATCATTTAGAGTTGAAGGACAGATAAAGAGCTTCCCAGACAAAAATAAACTAAAGGAATTTATCATCACCAAGCCAGAATTACAGGAAATGCTGGAGGGACTTCTTTAAGAAGAAAAAACACGTATCAAAAACAGGAATAAAGAATGGTAGCAACTACATTCCTATCAGTAAGTACCTTTAATGGAAAAGAATTAAGTGCTCCAACCAAAAGATAGAGTGGCTGAAAGGACAAGAAAACAAGATCCCTACATATGAAAAGGAAGGGAATGGAAAAAGATATTGCTTCAATGAACCTAGAAGATACTTAAGTCAGATAGAGAAAGATAAACACTATATGATTTCACTTGTATGCAGAATTTAAGGAATAAAAAGAACAAACTAATTGAAAACAGACTCACAAGTATAGTGGACAATTTGGTGATAGACAGAGGGGAGGGGAGTTTGGGAGGCTGGGAGAATGGAGTGGAGGGTTAAAGAAGTACAAATGGATGGTCACAAGGATGGGGAGCATGGTATCGGGAATGCAATTAGCATTAATACATTGGCTAGGTGGAGGGTCAGGGAAGGGAGGGAGCAATTGAGGTGATCATTTTACTAACTATATAGATGTCTGACCAATGTACTGTATACTTGAAACTAATTAAAAATTTAAAAATAAACAAAGAAACAAATTAAAATTAAAAAAGAAAAAAAGAAAAAAAAGAAGACAGGTCCTGGGACATGGACTCTTAACCACCAGCAGCATGGCTAGATAGAAAGGACATATCTGGTATCTAGGAATTTTGAAAAGTAGGGGGCCAGAAAGATGTAAGCCATTCTGAAGCAGTTTACATTAGCTATAGACAAAAAAGATGAAAGAAGGTGAAGAGGAGCTAGTTCTGGGACATTTCCATCGGAGTCTGTGGCAGAGTCCACAGCACAGTTGGAAAAGCTCATGTGAAAATAATAAGCAGAGGCTCCTGGGGTTCCATGGTGCCTGGCTATTCTCTCTTTTGGATAATCCTAGACATAGCCACCTGAAAATTAATGCTAAATTCCAATAAATATACAGGAATGTAAGCAGTCTTTTGTCAGAACTGTTCCACAGCTATTAACAGGCTAACTGTTCTACCTCTTTCTCTCATCCTCTGGCCACTGTAATTTTATTTTCAAACATCTCAGAATTTTCTCCTTGTCATTATGTTTCCTGGGATCACCCACAGTACTAATTTGCTAGGACTACCATAACATACAACAGTCTAGGTGGCTTAAACAATAGAAGTTTTTTATTTGCACAGTTTCTGCAAACCAGAAATCTGAGATCAAGATGTCAGCAGGTTTAATTCCCTCTGAACTCTTGCTTCTTGGCTTGTAGATGGTTGCTTTCTTGCTGCATCCTCACATGGTTATCTCTGTGCACTCACATTCCTGGTGTCTCTGTGTGTGGCCAAATTTCCATTTCTTATAAAAACATTAGATTTGAGCCCACCCTCCCTTCTCTTTCTCTCTCTCTCTCTCTCTCTCTCTCTCTCTCTCTCTCTCTCTCTTCCTCCCACCCCCCTTTCTCTCTGTCTCTCATTTTATGGCACTTTGATTACTGTTGTTAGATTTCTTAATGTTCAACAAGTCACTGTGACACTGCTCATTTTTTCCCAAGCTTTCTTCTGAATTTTTCAGAGTCAATCATTTCTATCGACTTATCTTTAAGGGTACTAGTTCTTTTTTCTACTATCTCCAATCTTCAGTTAAGCTTGTCTAGTCAATTTTTTATATCAGATATATTAATATCTAGCTCTTGAATTTCAATTTGGTTATTTATTTTTTTTAGTTTATGTTCCTCTGCTGAGATTTCCTATAAGTTCATGGTTAAAATTATATTTTCTTTTACATCCTTGAATATAGTTATAACAACTGCCTTTAAAGTTTTGTCTACTAATTACAATATGAGATATCTTAGAGTTGGTCTCTCTGTTATTTTCTTTTCAAGAATATAGAATTTTGTTTTAGCAAATAGTTAATAAAGCAGAATTCAAACTCCAAACTCTGTTTTCTCTATGTTGGGCAGCAGCTGAAAATTCTGTTCTTTTAGCCTTATGGAGGCTACTTGGATTCTTCCCTACACACACATAGTACAGAGATCAGACAGAGTTTATACTCATAAAATGGGCCCTTCTATGGCTAGCTTTTCTGGAATAGTCTCTTTCGCATTTCAGCTGTGGTTGTTCCAAGTATTAACTGTGAATACTTAACCTGTAAAATTAAAAGTTTATGTGGAGGAGAAACTGTTCCATGACATGACTGATATCTGCCCAGCAAGTTGAACTTGAGCCAGAACAGAGATTGCTTTCTGCAAGCCCTGCTTAGAGGCTGTCTGAACATAATTAATGTAATTTCTGACATAAATCAGTACGCTTCCCTTGTCTCCTGCTATATGCTGTTTCCTGAAACAGATTGTTGTCTTGACCTTGCCAAGCATGTAATTTTTGTACCAGGTGGCATTCATATACTAGTACCATGACTATCCCCTCACCTTTACCCTACGTAATTCTCTGGCACTTGCCAAGTAGCACAGGGATCCATTTCATCTTAGAGTCACCTTGACTAGAGTGGCCAGCCTCTTTCTCTGGTCTTTCCCTGTCCACCACTTACTGAGGTAGATTTGCTGTCTTTGGGCCTTCCCATGGGTCTGCGTGTATGAATAGTTTCTGAGCTTTAGCTACCCTGTGTGACACTGGACCCCTGCCCTCAGCAAAGAGTCATAAAAAAAAAAATGAAAAATTCACTTAATTTCTTTCCTTTCTTCCAAGTGTTGACTATCTTCCATTTTCTGCCTGTTTTCATCACTTTTTAATGCCTTCATATAGTTGTTTTGCTTATATTTTGTCCAGAGTTTATAAGTGTTACCTGTGGAATGGTTGGTCTAATACAAACCACTCAACCATTAATGGAAGTGGAACCTCACTTTTCCTTTAACCAAGGAAAATTAGCTCTGTATCTAGACATCTGTACTGTATTTATTTATACCAACCCTGTTGCGTCCCATAAAAACATTGAATTTTTTTTTTTAGAGAGAAATCATTTGGACAAAGATTGGCATCCCCTCAGTTTTGGTGCTCCTATCTCATTGCTCTGATGAAAAGAGGCTGTTCAACTACTTTGTCTCTAGAAACTCCCTACTAATAGGACTTTTATTTGTCCTGACTTACTCTTCCAATTCTATTCCTGTAGATTAGTGAGTAGAAATAGTATAACTGGGGACTTTTTTCAAGTTTGAGGAAGTGCCTGGGAATATCTTGAAGTATTCCACTGAATTATTCTTTTTTGACTAGGATATTTATACAGTTTTTTGAAAGTTTATGAGTAAAGGGGATCTGAGTTCATATCTGATGGTATAACTATGAAAGCAGAAAGGATTATCACCCTGGAACATGTGCCAGGGGAAAGAGAGAACACTGCAGAGACACAACGAGGCCACACAGTTGACTCAACTGAAGAAAATTTTATGTGCCAAACTATGCTGGTCTCAGTAGGAAAAAGACATTGGAGTACACTATAAATGTCTTTTTAAAATAGCTTTATTAAGATGTAATTTATATGCCATACTATAATTCTTTTAAAGAATGAATAATATCTGAATAAATGAATAAAGAGTTCCTAAACAACTTTTTCAATAACCACTACTACTTTATAGATGAAGAGTTTAACTTGACTTAAACAATAAGGACGCTCATTATCTCATAATATGGGAATTAAAGAGGAAGGGCCAGAAATATGGAGGAGGCATAGATTGACAGGAAGGACTCAGTTTCTTTCAGTATCTTTACCCTGACATTACTAGCTGATAACAAAATGACTATAGCAGTTCCTGGCAATACATCCAGAAATAGCATCCAGAGGCAGGAAAAATGCCATTTCTTGGAATGCCATTTCTTATTCATTTTATGAATAAGGAAGTATTTCCAAGAAGCAACTCTAGCAGACTTTCCTACATGTCTAATTGGCCAGAACTGTATTGTATGCCTGCCATTAAATAAATCACCTGGCAAGGGGGACTGTTTCCCATTCAGAAACATCTTAATTGGCTTAGACCAATCAGGATTTATTCCTAGGCTGGGGATGAATCACTTGCACCTGAGTCACAGGGGATAGCTAAATACCTAAGAAAATCAGGGTTGCTAGGTATACAGTGTGACCTCAACTGACATTTGCATCTCAAGGAAAAAATATATATATGTGTTTGGGAATCATTTATATAAAGTACTCAGACAACTTGAAATGAATTAAGGTTTGTTTATTAGTATATAGTCATAAATAATGATTTCAGTGGCTCAACAAAAAGTTCCTTTTCTTTATATGAGAAAAAATAAATCAAAACTTAAAGTTGATTTTTTTTTCAGTATAAAGGAGTTAGAACACATTTAGAATAATGTTTAGTTTAAGGCATTACATTTTATGAAAACTGGCAAAACTAGGGTGCATCAAGGAAATCATATATTATGAGGATTAGAAAAATAAGCTGGGAATATTTAACTTGAAGAAAAAATACTTAGGAGAATCTAACAAAATTCTTAAATTATTTGAAAAGCTAGTATGTGGAACAGAGTACAGCCTTATTCTGAGTAGTTACACAGGGCAGAAGTAGGACAAATAACTGAAATTACAGTGAGACACACTTTCTGTTGTAGCCGCCAGCCCCCGAAAGACACACGGACCACCAGAAACCAGTGAGTTATAGGAAACACACTCTTTATTCAGCCAGCTGGGTCTGCCAGGGGTACGTAGACCCCAAATTAAGCAGCCCCGAAATGTAGAGGTACAGGGTTTTTAAGCCCAAAATTCTATTCTTCATTCTGTCTAAACACAAAGGTCTATTTTTCTTCTATTCACTACCTGTCAACTCACAGGTCAGGTGCATAAGCAGGGTTACAGATGCAGAAAGCTTGTTTAGAATGTTATGTTCCTATAATCAAAGGCCTATGTTCCCATAGCACTAGTCAAACAGTAATTTCCACTAAGAGTCATTTTGTCAGACACTACATTCCCCACAGGCCTTAGCAGACAATTAAATCTTTGATTCTTCTTGTGGAATTTGCTCATAGCCTCTATTCTGTAAGACTAAAAGTCTAATAGAATTAATTCTTTTCCTTATACATGCAAACAAGAAATTGAGGAAACATGGGCCAAAAGTTAACAAGAGGAGGATGATTACAGGTCCAGCTACAGCAGATAGAAGGGTTGTTAGCCATGGTGACCAATTGAACATCCTATGAAACTAGTTGATTCCAGTCTCTGTCTTTCCCTGGCATCTAAATTTTTCTGTACTAGTCTGAAGGACTACCTCTGTTAGTGAATCGACTCGAAGTTTTAGCCTGCTGAGCTCAGTTAAATTTAGGGGAGTTCCTACCCCGACATAGTAAAGGGGTTTTGGGTTTAGGCACAACCAGCAATCTTGTCCTATGTCTGGGGTGGTCTTGTGTATTATCATTAGCAAAGTTATTAATGCTCCTTCTGGTTCTGGTTGTGGCTGGTCAAATGTCTGGACTCAAAAGGAAAAAAGGAAGAAACAGAGGGTTATACTTATGTATGCTTGAGTCTTAGTCTTAATGGCCCGTCTTCCTGAGCTGTCTACTCTCATGCTGCCTTCACGTGGGAGTGATGAATCCATGACGGGATGCCGTCTACTTTGACTGCAGTGTATGTCGTCAGGTAGACAGTGAAGGGTCCTTTCCATTTGGGTTCTAGTCCCTTGGAAGTGAACTTCCGGATCCACACAGAGCCCCCAGGCTGAAACTGGTGGGGAAGTCCGTCCCCCCAGGGCTGAGTGGGTAGCACGAACCCGGGACCAAATCTCCTTCTGTACGCTTTGAAGGGCCTGTAAAGACTCGGTGAGACAAGGTTACATAGTTCTGCCTTTTTCTCATCTATTATTCTAGGTACTAAAGGTGGGAGTTTTCTAAAGAAAATTTCAAATGGGATGAATCTATTAATATATGGAGTATACCTCGCTTGGAGAAGAGCAAAGGGGAGAAGTTCTACCCAGGTGCCACCAGTTTCTAATCCTAATTTGACTAATGTCTCTTTTAGGGTCCGATTCATTCACTCTACTTGGCCCAAACCTTGGGGCTGGTAGGCACAGTGGAGTTTCTATTGAAATTTAGGTAGCTAGCCAATTGCTGTGATACCTTTGCTACGAAGGCTGGCCCGTTATTGGAGCCTAAAGTTTCAGGGAGACCAAATCGAGGATTTCCTGCAGTAGTTTCTTAGTAACTACTAAGGCAGTTTCTTTCCTGGTAGGGAAGGCCTTTACCCATTCTGAAAAGGTGTCTATAAAAACAAGTAAATATTTTTAGCCCCCCACAGTCGGGGTTACCTCAGTGAAATCAACTTCCCAATGGTCCCCCGGATAAGTTCTTCTTTCCCTATGCCTAGGTTCTTCTATCTTCCCCTTCTCTGGATTAACTTGGGCACAAGCCGAGCATTATGAGGCAATCTCCTCTGCGGTTTTTCTCCCTTCTAACAAGTGAAAGTGGGTGTCTAAAGCTTGGAGCATCTTAGTCTGCCCTAGGTGTGTGGTCTGGTGTAGTTGGTAGAGGAGAGTCCTTCCAAGGGCTCGTGAGAGCCCGATTTTTCCATCTGGGGTTGTCCACCACTCCTGCTGGTTCCTAGTGGCTCCCTTATCTTGAAAATATATGTTCTCTTCTGCCATATAGGTCAGAGATGGAGGCAGTTCTGGGTAAGGGACAACAGTCAGTAGATGTGGTGGGGGCCCCACTGGCCTTGTGGCCGCCGTTCTTGCCTCTGCATCGGCTCGTCGGTTTCCCTCAGCCTCAGGACTATTCCCTTTTTGATGCCCTTTACAAAGAACAACAGCAAAAGCCTTAGGCATCTATATGGCTTCAAGTAAGGCTAAGATCTCCTTCTTGTTCTTAATGTCCTACCCAGCTAAAGTCAGAAGCCCTCTTTCCTTGTAGATAGCTCCGTGTACATGTGTGGTGGCAAAGGCATATCGGCTGTCAGTGTATATTATGACTGCCTTATCCTTTCTGCATCTTAGTGCCTCACTGAGGGTGATGACTTTGGCCTTTTGAGCAGAAGTCCCATGGGGAAGAGCCTGTGACCAGATAGTGCCAGTTAGAGTTATGACCGCTGCCCCAGCGTACCTTCTTCCTTCCTGCATGAAATTGCTCCTGTCCGTGAACTTCATCGGCCTCAGGCAGAGGGAAGTCTTTGAGGTCTGGCTGTGAGGAACACACAGTGTCAGTGAAATCTGCGCAGTCATGAACGGGGGTCTCAGGGTCTGGGTCTGGCAACAGATTGGCTGGGTTGATGACAGCAGCTTTGGACTTTAGCCATATGTTTGGGGTCATCCGGTGCCTCCCTGTTGTTGAACACCTTCTGGGCTTTCTCAACAAGGTGAGACAGGTTCGTCCCTGCAAAACCTTCTAATTTTTGTAATTTACGCTGGATATTAGGGGCTGCTTGAGTAGCAAAGGCTATATTAATTGCCTGCTGGTTTTCAGGGGCTTCAGGATCAGTGGGAGTGTATACCCGTTACACCTCCTGTAGTCGTTCAAGAAAAGCCCCGGGGGATTCCTGAGGTCCCTGTATAACTTCAGTTACCTTAGAAAGGTTAATTGGCTGGCGAGCAGCCATCCTAATTCCTCCAATTAGAATCTGGTGGTACCGATCTAATGCTGTTCTCCCTGCCTGAGAATTGTCCCCCGAGTCTGGGTGGGTGGAGGGAAATTCCTCCTCAAACTGTTCCCCTGCTTCCTCAATTTTCCTCCCTCCCGCAGCTATCTTTTGTGTTTTAGTCCAAATGCGTCTGCGTTTTTCTGAAGTTAAGGGGGTAATTAAAAGCTGTTGGCAATCATCCCAGGTGGAGCAGTGAATCTGAAAGACACTTTCTAAGAGTCTCATTAATGCCTGGAGTTTCTCAGAGGAAGGCGTATTCTGTGCCTTCTAGTTGTACAGGTCACTAGTCGAGAAAGGCACATAAACCATAAAGGGCCTGTCAGTGTGATGCCCCTGGGGTGGCGCTTCTCACAAGGCGAGGATGGCTGGAGTGTTGGTATTGGCTGGTGCCCCGCCCAGAGTGGGAACAGGAGGCCCATAGGGGTTACCTACTCGAGTCTGAGGAGGTGAGGCGGTGCTATTGGCCTCTGTTGTCCTGGATTATAGAGTGGCGGAAGGTCATTGTCCTCCGGTGGAGACTGGAGGACTGAGGGACTGGGCGGTCCAGGAGATTCAGTTGCTGCATGTTTCGGGGTGCCCACAACTAAAACCTGCACCCCTAGATAAAGGGCACACCGGCAGAGCCAAGGAGGGGGGTTCTGAACAAGGTTTAACCATTGATCGAGGAAACTGTTCAGGATGTCCCAGATCTCCTGTGACAATCTTCCAAACATTTCTCACCAAACCCCTGTCAAAAGAACACTCCGGACGCCAGTTTACATCAAAAGACAGCCACTCAACTTCACACAATGTTTTTAGTCTGCCTGGAGAAAACTTTGTCATAGTCAGCTCCCTCTATAAACCCTTCTTTGAAATGTCGCAGGAGACACCCCAAGGGTGTCTTCTGTGAACTCAGGGCATCCCCCCATTGCTTGCGCAGAAAACACAAAACACAAAACAGACACTCTGACAAGAACAATCACTGAGGTGTAGGTGGACAGAGAGAAGTCCACCACCTACAACCTAGACAAGAACAGAGACAATAAATAGAACCCGACAACAGGGCACAGGAGGCAGTGTCCCGCGGCCTGGCCATAGTCTGGGAGATATGACTGTGTCCAGTCTCTCCATGGACCCCCAGTGACCGGTCAACAGAACCAGGAAGGTACCTTTTATCGAGACGCCAAGGCCTCAGAAATTCCAGATTCCCTTTGGGACCAGGAACAAAGAGCGGGTCCTGAAAGTTGCGTCCTTGACGATTGCATTAACCCCATCACGGCATTCAAGGGCTCTGGAACGTCTCGCTCAGGTTGGCCACCCCTTTGAATCCGTAACAGGGACAGCAACTGCTTCGGAGGCCGGTCCAGTCTTAGATCCCAGGGCCACTCCCTGAGATCTCGCTGGGGCCTCTAAATGTTGTAGCCGCCAGCCCCCGAAAGACACACGGACCACCAGAAACCAGTGAGTTATAGGAAACACACTATTCAGCCAGCTGACTCTGCCAGGGGTACGCAGATCCCAAATTAAGCAGCCCCGAAATGTAGAGGTACAGGGTTTTTAAGCCCAAAATTCTATTCTTCATTCTGTCTAAACACAAAGGTCTATTTTTCTTCTATTCACTACCTGTCAACTCACAGGTCAGGTGCATAAGCAGGGTTACAGAAGCAGAAAGCTTGTTTAGAATGTTATGTTCCTATAATCAAAGGCCTATGTTCCCATAGCACTAGTCAAACAGTAATTTCCAGTAAGAGTCATTTTGTCAGCCACCACATTTCCAAGTTCCTTCTAGTGTATGAGAATGTTAAGTATTCCCAACATCATAGACTATCTGGTCTTCAGTGCTTCTTGTTATCAAATACTCCTAATTATGGTGTTTACTTAATGCCATAATTTTTCCCTTCTTTAGGACTGCCTGGATCCTCTCCTTTGTGGTAGGTAGAATAATACCCCTCCCTCCCTGCAAAAATACTAATGTCCTAATCCCCGGAACCCGTGAATATGATAGGTTACATGGCAAAGAGGAATTAAGGTTGCAGATGGAATAATCAGGTAATCAGCTGATTACAAGTTAGGGAAGCTATCCCGCTTACCCAGATGGGCTCAATGTAATCATAAGAGTCCTTAGAAGTGGAAGAGGGAATTGGAAATGAGAACCAGAGAGATGACAGCATGATATTGCTGGCTTTGAAGATGAAGGAAAGAGGCCATAAGCCAAGGAAATCAGGCAGCCTCTAGAACGCATCATGCTGACAATTTTATCTTAGCCCAGTGAGATCTGTGTGGGACTTCTGATCTGAAGAATCTTAAGATAATAAATTTGCACTGTTTTAATCCATTAAATTTATGATAACTTGTCACAGATTGCATTGATTCCATTTCCATTAAAATCCTCAATAACCTTCAGGCCAAAGCCAAAGATCATAGTATCTATTCACCCTCCTTTAACTTCTTTATTTCTGTCATCAAAATAAATTATTTAATGAAATTATTGAATAATTCTGAAGTCAAAAAAATACCTATTGTTCTTATATGAATATAAAAGCATGTAATATTTAAAAATTGACTTAGAAGCAAGTCTATAAAGGAAATACTATCTGCCTGTAGTTCTAAAATCTTTCAATAGCCAATAATTTCTTGAATGCCTATAAAATATTCAACATAGCACTCTAGATAAGTTAAAAATTGGGATGATACATATGGTATATGGCAGAGTCCTTGGAAATACATAGAAGGCACCTGTGTTGAGCAAATGACAGCTCAAAGAAGGAATTGAGACAGGAAGTGAAAAGCAGATGGAATGGAAGGTAGGTAAAATTTAATAGATGATGTTAAGAGTGTAGAAAAAGAGAAGGATTAAAAACAGAGAGGAGGAGAATGTGGCAAAAATAAGAACTCCTAGGAGATTTGATGTCTTGACCAAAACTACCCAACAAATATTTATAGAAGGACTGGCTTGTGTACTGTGATTTCTTATCAGTGAAATGCCCCAAAAAGAGGCTAAAGCTATTTAACACAAATATTAGACATGATTAACATCTAACTAAAATTTTCCTTTTTTTTTTTCTGAATTTCAATCCATATTGCAAATTTTTAAAAATTGTGTACTAATTCTTAGTATCTATTGATAAGGAATCTACCATGTCTTCAGAAAGCAATCATATTTGGAATGTAAAAAAAATATTTTCAACAATTCTTTCATTCATTGTATAAAAGCCTTGGAGCTTGTAACTGAAGAAAAAATAGAATAGATTCAACAATTCCACTTCTGGGTATACATCTGAAGGAAATCAATATCTCGAGATACCTGCACCTCCATGTTCACTGCAGCATTATTAACAATAGCCAAGACATGTAAATAGCCTATGTGTCTATTGAAGAATGAATGGGAAAAATAAATATGATATGTATACATATCCATATACAATGTATTAAAATCCTTCCAGATTTTAAAATCTTTCTTATCACTGTAGAACATATAGATAATAGTCCATCATGTCAGAAACCTAACTTTCAGAAAAGTTGTCACCTTTTCTACTCCCCACCCATTGTTTTCAATGCAAATTATCCAAGAAAACAATAAAGGGAAATCACAGGATGAGAGCTCTGCCATAGACCTAGAGAATAATCAGGCCAGAAATCAAGATGACTAAAGGCTCCAAGAGGAAGAGCTCCAAGAAAGAGGAGATCTGATAGATAATATGATGACATGTTTTGAAAGCATTAAAAGCAACTGGATAGTAAATTATATAAGTGAAACAAGTATTTAGAAAAGGAAATGTAATCACAATTCTCTATTTGGATCTATAGTATACAGTATTTACATCATCGTGATATAAACATTCATTACTGGTTTACAAAAATAATGTTACCAAATTGAGAGGATGGAGATAGTTGAGAGTTGTTTATTACAGAGCCAAATCATTCTCTATCAAATTATAAGTGAATAGATGTTTACAGTTAAAAAAAAAAAGAAATAACAGTGTCATTCAGCCCACTTTTGAGAAAGATGAAATACTGAAACAGATATAAAAGCTAGAAATACTTGTTTTTTAATATTATTGAAAAAGTACTTTCAATATTATTTAATTTTTTATTTATAGTATGTGTATCAGTTTGATAATTATTTATTGTGGTAGGCTGAATACTGTCCCAACAAAGATGCTCATGTCCTATATTCTCGGAACCCGTACATATGTTACTTCACATGGCAAAATTAATTTGTTAGATCTGATTAAGTTAAGGAACTTGAGATCAGGAAATTATCTTGGGTTTTCTGGTAAACCCAATGTAATCATATGAGTTCTTATAAGCAGGATGCAGAACAGTAAAAGTCAAAGAGATGTGATGACAAATCAGAGGTTGGAGTGATGTAATTGCTGACTTTGAAGATGGAAGAGGACCACGAGCCAAGAAATGCGAGCGGCCTCTAGATGCTGGAAAAAGCAAAGAATAGGATTCTCTCCAAATCTTCTAGTAGGAACACAGCCCTGCCAACCCACATTAGACTTCTGACCTCCAGAACTGTAAAATAATAAATCTGTTTGCCTTAAGCCACTAAATTTGTGGTAATATAGGAAACTAATATATTTATTTAGAAAATAAAGTATAAGAATGTTAATTTTAGTATATGTGCTGTCAAAGCGAGCACAAGAATGTTAAATAAGAAAAAAATAAAGCATGCTAAGACATGAATTATAGAAAACGTACCACCTACTAACAAAAGTTCAAAATGAATAAATTAATCTGAATTAGGACATAATTTGAATATACTTAAATGATTATATGATTACTTATGCATTTGGACAAGGTTAGGCAATGTAAGGCTAGTCATATATGAGTCAGTGTTTAGTCACATTCTCTTTATTATATGTATATTTCAGTATCCCTTCTTTCTTCTTTCCCACTGCTCTGTATCTTCTTTCTTCCTGTCACTGATACACTCTTGAGATAGCTTTCTGGTTCCCAGTCCAGTGAATCTATCATATCCTGGAATGATCCTTCTATCAGTCAGGGTTCTCCAGATAAACAGAATCAATTATATAAAGAGAGATTTATTTTAATGAATTGGCTCACATGATTGTAGGACCTGTCAAGTCCAAAATCTATAATTCAATTGGGTAGTCTGGAAACTCAGCAGGATTTGCCACTGCAGATTTGAAACAGAATTTTTTTTTTTCCAGGAAACCTCTGTTTTTATTTTTAAGGCCCATCCACATCATTAAGACTAATCTCTTTACTTGAACTCAACTGATTGTAAATGTTAACCACATCTACAAAATACCTTCACAACAACACCTACAGTTTAATTAAATAACTGAGTACTACAGCATAGCCAAGTTGACATATAAAATTAGCCATCACAGCCTCCAGTTCTTGAGGGGTGAATAGTAGGCACCATTTTTTTGCTCTATAACTCCTGTTCACAGATGGCTGGTTTAAGAGTGGACACATCACTCCCACAAGACCACTAAGAGGCCTTTCCCAAGACTTAAAGAAACTGGAAAAAACATTTGGCCTCATCTGGCATGATGGGAGCTGTGAGATATAAAGACAGGAAGATGTCTGTGGCCACATGAATAGTCAGTCTTTCTATACTGGAAGAGACTGAGGCCAACCTACAGAAATAAATGGAGACAAGATTTGGAATGGTCTTGGTTCCAATTATCAAAGAGGCCCAGAGACACTCCTGCATTTTAAGTGGTTTAAATATTTTTTCAGCTCTATGATCTTATCATTCCTTTTTCCTAAACTAGACCAAGTTGGATTTATGTCACATGCAACTAAAAGGATCTTGACTAAGACAGAGGGTATGATATTGTTGGGTTGTATACTAATGTTCATGTTTCCCTCTCCTTCTTGGCATGTGGTAGGGTTACCTGCTTTGAATAGGCATGACTATGTGGCTTGCTTTGTCAATGAATCATGAGTAGAAGTATGTCACTTTAAGAGCCAGTGCAAAGTTTGCAGGTTCTTGGTGTCTGCAGTGATTGTGGAAACATGTTGTCACTTGATGCCTCCAATAGCTGAGTTCCTAAGTGACAGTGAGGAGCAGAGAACCCCAGAAAACTGGCATTGTGCATGTAGCATGGGCAAGCAATAAACTTTTGTGATGTTAAGCCACTGAGATTTTCTGTTTTCTGTTACTACAATATAACCAGCTTATCTTGACTAACACAGAGTGCATTTGCCTTCATAGTTTTTCCCATGATTCATTCATTTAAAAATTAATATTGATCTAATACAGGGATATAAGAGTATACAAAATAGATACAATTCCTGCCCTCCCTAGTAAGAAAGACAAACAAGCAATTTCATTAAAGTGTGATACATGCCAAGAAAAGTAAAGGACACAAAGGGAGCACATGCCTATGTCACCTACCACCTACGGTAATCAAGGAAGGTGTGAAGAAACTTCTTAGATACAGTGACATGTAGATCATGATGTGAAAGATGAGTGAAGGGGAAGTAGGACATTGTAGGGAAAAGAGTAAAGATTTTCTCTATGCAGAAGAAACAATGGGGATAAGAACACAGAGAGAGGTGACATTGGATTTCACCCATTAACTCCCTCCCACCCTACTCTCTTTTTTCTAGGCTGAATTAGCAACATAACCACTGATAAAAATGTGAAGCTGTTACTACATAGTAGTGTTAATCACCAACTAACAGCTTAACTTCAGAGTAATGACATCTTTGTAGAGCAGTGCTTGTACAATTATTTAAATAATTTACTGCATTTGAACATAATATTTTATAAAACTTAATGAAAAAATAAAAGTGCTGCTAACAACAGTATAATTGAAACCAAGGCAAAAAAATTAGATTTGCCTAAAATTGTGACTCTTTACCTTAAATCAGATGCTTATTAGGCTTGAAGTTGACTGCCTATGAATTCAGATGTGAAGGAAAAGAATTATATTAAAGTACATTTGGGAAATATTGTAAATTTATCCTTGACAATTGTGTCTAAAACATAAAATATAGTGACAAAAGAAATGGAAAGATTATTAAAATTATAGAGTGATAACTGCCATCCATAAATATTCTAATGATTCAGACACAGAAAGAACAAGGTATAAATGAAAATAGAAATGCAGCTTACTAAAGGATCTATTATCAAGAGAAATCTGGAATTCAAAATCTCTCAGTAATCTTTCAAAGTTCTAATACATTAACAAAAATGGCATTAATGCTTTGCAAAATCTATATCAACTTTCAACATGAAAATAAATTTTATCTACTAAATGTCACCACAAGTAAGATTAGAATGTGTGTTAAATTAATTTATCATATTTAGTGTTTACTCTGTTTAAATATACATGTATACATATGGCAGGGGTTAAAAACTAAAACCTTTATATAACAATTAGGAATTTTATAATATTTATATTATAATCTTTAAAACCTGGTCTAATATGTCTTATTTTTGCTCATTTAACTTTCATACATGTTTTTTGGAGTGCAGTATATACAAAAGCAGGCGCCTATATTCTTGGAGCTAGATCTGTGTGTGTGTGTGTGTGTGTGTGTGTGTGTGCACACGTGCATGCATGTGCACACACACACACACACACATGTGGTGAGGGAAATGGTAAGTGACCAGCAGTGAGACTATGATAAACAGAAATTAGATTGTGTAAGGCTGTATAAGACACATGAAGGAATTCAGATTAACCTGAGATTAATGGAAGTATTGAAGTTTAGGCAGAAGAGTGATATGATTATATTTGCTTTCCAGAAAAATCATGATGGTTGGAGTGTGAATAGTGGATTTAGAGGAGGAAAAGACACCACTAGATCTATACTGCAGTAACAGTAAGCAGGTAACAATAGCTTAAATTAGGGAAGTAGTCGTAGATATGGAGTGAAATGGATGCTTCTGTGATGTACTAAGGAGGAAGGTTTAACAGAGCCTGGTGATTGAGTGGATATTGAGGAAGACAGAAGTTCAAAGTAAACATTTAGATTTCTGCATTTGGTCACCTGGTGTGCGATGGCATCAGCTCAGTTTGGACATACTGTGTTTGAGGTGGGTGTCCATAAAACATCCAAGAGATATCGTGTAGAGAACTGAATATAGTTTTCAAGCTTAGGAGTGAACTCGTGGCTAGAAGTCATCAATGTAGAGAAAGTACAACCATGGGCATAGATGAGATCGTCCAAGCAGAATGTGTAGAATAGACTAGAGTGGTAAGAGCCTTAGAATTCCTTGGAATGTTGCCATATTTAAGCAAAAACAGAAGTGTCCAAAGGACAATGATAAGTGACCAGAAACAGTGAATTGTGACATTACAGAAGCTAAGAGATTGTTTCAAAAATGAAGGAATCATCAATAGTTCAAATGTTATTGAAACATTAAAAATTAAGATATGTAATAGGGATGATATTGGTAACTTTATTGAGAGTAGTTTCACAGCGGTATTGGGAATATAAGTCTGATTATAAATGAGTAACTTGGAGATGAGAAAGTAGAGATGGCAAGCATAAAATATTCTGTCAAAATTTTGTCTTTAATGAAAGGAAGGAGAATTTGGGTAGAAGCTAGAGGGAGAGAGAATGAACATGCTAATGGCAAGGAATCAGTACTGTGAGAGGCTGAAGAAACAACAGAAAGAAAATAATTGATGAAGTAAGATCCTCAAATAGACAATTGAGATTCAAAATACAGACTGAACAATGGCCTTCTCTTGTGAAAAGAGTGGAGGAGGAAGAGATTGGTATGGTCCAAAAGTTATAGGTTTGATTAAAATAATCAACATGCACTATCTCATTTAACTTTTAATTCCTATAATGAACTATACAATATATTTTAAAAGGCAGAGAGTAATAGAATTTGTTAAAGTATCCTTCTTATTAATACTATTTTCTCTGACTGCCAAGGTTAAACCACTTAAGATTTGTGGGATCTAGCCAGACAGTCCTTTTGTAAGGTACCTGGTACAATGTCTGAAAAATAGTAAATATTCAATAAATGCTTATTTAATTCCCTCATCTTAGCTGACTCTGGATTCAAATAGCTGCTTTACTGATGATGGCCTCTAATTCTTCCCTCTGACTTTGCAGATCTGTACCTTCTGGTCTAATAATCTATTCTAACTACCAGATCTTTCCTGGCTTTATAAATACCTTCTATGTGGTCCATCCCTACTCTACCCTTTCCCAAGACAAATCAATTAATTTATGATAGAATAATTCATTTTAGTGAAATATATTAAAAACTAAACTAGTATCCAACATAAAGATATGAAGGTGTCTACGGTCATGCCACCCTGAACAAGCCCGATCCCATCTGATCTTGGAAGCTAAGCAGGAACAGACCTGGTTAGTACTTGGATGGGAGACCACCTAGGAAGACCAGGTGCTATAGGCATAAAATATTAAAAAAAAAATAAGGAATTGTAAGCTGACAAGGTCCTTGAAATCTGTGATGTCAACCAAGAGTTGCCTTGCCTCCTGCCCCCCAAAAAAAGATATGAAGGTGTTCTCTGTGTTTGTGTACACACACACACACACACACACGAATACAATTGCCATTAGAAACTGATGCTGGACATGTGGCAAAATAATGCAACCTATAAAATTGAAAAAAAACTAAAATGGGTATCAATTTTCATAGTGACAGATGCTAATCAAAGGCATATTTTGACACTGTCAAAATGTATCAAAGAGCCATGAAAAATATTAAAAGTGTTCTTCATTTAATGATGATGAAAATGCATAATTTTATTTAAAGAGTTAACAAGTACAAAAAAATTGTTTAAGGTTGAAAGATTATGAAGAAACCTGTAGAGAAGTAGGGAAATTAAATAAAAGATATCTATTACCTCCTTCAAGGAAAATATTTCATTTGGAAGATAAATACAAACATACAATGGCTTCTAAAAAACACTTGATTACAGGAGGAGGGGATAAATGGTGTAGATGATAGAGGCTTTGTTGATCCCTCTTGCAAAAAAACCAAAGTTGTGAAAGAAACACAGAACAAACAATAAGCAAAGTCACTTGGGATCTAGATGAATGGAAGCACTACAACTAGGGAGAGAAATAAAAAATCAACCTGCAA